>CM056383.1:49493343-50693343 GCA_029718625.1 Synaphobranchus kaupii | reverse complement strand
ACCAAGAATATTTTTCCTGGGATTTGAAGCCTGTGGCTTGTGCTATGTCACATACATTTGTAAATAAAGAAATGAAGTGGGGAATAAGGTATAGAATTGTTGTGCAGGATGTTTCAGGGGAAACTGCAGTAAAATTACAACCATCATTCTGTTAACTCTATATCTAGCCATTTCTCCACAGGCCCACAAGATCTTTCAAGATACCAGAAACATGCATGTACTGAGCACACTTCTGGGTCTCAGGTGTAATTTGTAAGATGCGGAAAATGGGCTTTTTAAAAGCCTTAATAAGCCTCAGCTGGGATTCAGAGAATGGTATGCGAAAAGATACAAATTAGTACTCAGTTCAATCGCATATTTCAAATGCACCTCGTTTCTAAGAGACTACAGAGAAGTCTTCAATACACATAATGAAGGAAAAATGAATGTGTAAATGCAGGGGAAGAGATAGACGGAGGAGGGAAAGAGACCCACTGTAGAAAAACAGATTGGAAATGGAAGCCCTGCTCACAGACACAAAGTCACAGACAGCACAGCAAAGTTAAAAGCATTTAGCAGTCAATTAAAGATTAGACCCTGATAAATCCAAATCCATAAATCCTGTTTCCAGCCAGATTATGTATTTGGTGAATTTTGAGAGGATTCCATACCCCTGGAATAACTGTATTTGTGGGCAATTCTCACTTCCAAAGGAAAAGCATTTTGTTGGGTAATATGTGTGAAGGTGTTTTCAAAGCTGATTAGCTAGTGTTTCTGTTGTGATGTGTGGAGATTACAAGACAGATAAATTCTGCTCTCAATTGTGGTCCCACAGAACTACGATAAATATTGTGCAATATTGCTTTGTGCGCACAGTAAAGATGATATACTAGTTTATTTTCATAAAACGTGTCCATGTTTTAACATAAAATATTGCACCATTCTTGGTTCCTGAGTAAGGGAGGTTTCTGCACATGTAATGATAAAGTAGTTTGTTCGGAGTCATCACTCCCAAACTGGAAGGGGTAATTTCTTGCTGAATTTTACATTACACTTTTACACAATATCAGTCTTAAAAAAAAAATTTGCATTTCAAACGTGTCTGAATTTTGCTCTCGACCCAAACTAAGCAAATCCTGCACCTGCTGCCCATTAAGACTTCCTTTGGAAGATCCAGGAAAAATAATTCACATTGCATTGACTGCCAACCTAAAAATTCCCTCAGTTCCACTCATGTGTTAGGGGGAGTGCCTACGAGCGACGCACCCTCACCTATTTTCATCTCCGAAGCCAGAGTGTCCTTGGTCAGGCAGATAAGTTCTGCTCCATCGATGTTGTTGGCCTTGAACGCGCTCACCAGTGCCTCCAGCCCCTCGGCGCACAGCCAAGCCAAGACGTCCTCCTCCGACCAGTCGCACACCAGCAGCCTCGTGTGACCCAGCGGCTTCCTGTCTGGAGAGCGTGCAAAACAGGAAGTGCCTTCCCGTGAGCCACCGTGCCCCCGCTTTATCTGATCCCACCAAACACTTCCCCTCCGTTCCACACATAAACAGTTCGTCCGTACGGATAACAAATTATCATTCGTTCCCAGACAAAATAAGTTACACAAGGCGGGTCGCAGCAATGCGAGCTGTTTACCTCGCTGTGCCCTCTGTTTATCAGCAGCACTTTAATCACATTCACCAGTTAGGTAAATATTTATTAGTGGAGGCCTTGGCATGACCTCTCTGCATCAAACCAGTCTCGCTGATGACATTAAGCCGCCATCATTTTTCATGATACTAGGAGATGGGACTCATAACACGCTGATATTTCACAAGGGCTTTCTAATCATAACTGTGGCGCCTCAGCCCTTTATATTTACCAGCATTAAGCGGCAAAGGCTGAAGATATCTATCATTGCCAAGGTTTTTTTGTGTCTTCTGTACGCCAATTTCACCATTTCTAGATTGATACTAATGACCCAAGACTCCCAGACACTAACCACCTTATGATCCAAAGCCATTGTGGCTATATATGTGAAGATCATTATCTATGGGTCTTTTCTCATCGGTGCTCTGATGAAAAATTAAAGACTAAAATGTTACAAAATAAATTATCTGCTAATGCTACAAGCGTGGGGGGGAGTTCATCCCTTATGGCTTTGAGTGGTTCTCTTTGGGTGTCTTTACACTTTGAAAACATAAGTCATGGAATCTACGTAGTTTCAGAGAAAGGCACCTGCCACAACACATTTTTTTTAAAGAATCGATTGCTTGTAATATACATTCGCCTCTAGATTTCCACGGGCCGTTTGGAGGTAGCGTATAAGATCTGGTCATTTTCACATCTTGGTGGGTGATTTCATAAACTGAAATCTACTTCTGGTCACATGGTAGATAATTAGATTCAGAGGGGCAGTAAGTCTCAGGGGCTTTTCTGACATCTGTCATTGGTAACATGCCAATATTTATATCTGATTAAATTTATTTAAATTTATTTAAATTATAATTTATTCATTTATTGGTCATTTTGTGATTGTATTACTTGAATTGTTATTATGAATTCAAGCTATACTGATGATGTAGAAGATCCATTCTGTGCACAAGAAAGCACACATTTACCAGCTTTGAGCATAATGTGAAATAAAGTTATGCTCCATTTGGTCTTTCAGCTAACTACAGTATGTTCTCCACCTCTACAAGAAGAAAATAACACTTAATACAATAAAGATAAATCTTTGAGATTATTTTGCAATGGATTATTCACCATTAACTGATAATTAAGTTATTAATAACAGTTAACAGTTATTATGGCTACAAGCATCGCATACAACATGCCCTTTCTACGTGTGCATATGTGCAGCCGAAGGTGGTGTGCGGAAATATCTCCATGTTACAGTTTGTGAGTCTGCAAAGAGAAATGGACTGCCAGAATGTGCCTTTTGCCAAAGCTAGATTGAAAGAGAAAGACCGATATGAAAACCCATTTAAAAACGGCATTATTTTTCTGTGCACCTGTGGTCAAAACATTTCTCAGGTGTGCAAAGTTTCTTTTTCTAAAATGACACACAGGAAAAACATTTAAAAAAGCCAACTTCAAGATGAAGAACACCCACGTACACAAACCCTCCCCCGTCCCAAAATGGATAGGTGTCCTGGGATGCCAGCCGCGGTATGAGGCTGCCTTTGAGGAAGGTGACGCAAAAACACTTTTGGGAAGGTGTGGTGCGCGTTTGGAGGCGGACAGCAATCTACTCTGATCTGTCAGATTCTTCATCTCTGTGAGGTCATCCCATAGATGGACCTATTAATCACCAGCTTCCACTGTATGAGATAGTACTGTTGCTTTACCTGCCATGTTATTTATGAAACTGAAAACAATTCTAATCCATTAACTGCCCCAGTACCTATAATACAACTAAAATAAAAACGGACTATGACATTTTAAAATGACAAGGACTGACAGCACAGTACAACACAAGAACTGTTATCTTACCTTCATATGTGGCTATACTGCTTTCAGCTGGGAAGCACAAAGAACAAAAACAAGAATAAAATGTAGTGTTATAGTGTTACATATTAAGAGTAGCTTGACCTCATATAGTGTTTTACACAAATCTCACATAAACACTTACAATAAACTTTAAATATTTTAATGCTCCACGTCTGTAAGCCGCTCTGTATAGGAATGAGTACCTGTGATTGTAATGTAATGTAATATTCAAATATATTAATTCTGAAGATACATATCCTTCCTTATCACTTAATAGTAACGCACTCCTCAAAAATCCCCATTAGCTAACCAAGAGGTTAAGTCAAGGGGCCCTCAATAGACAATCAACTGAAATCCACGGGAATGCTTTGATTGATAGCTACTGAATCTCTGCATAAGCAGGACCGATTATTTCTGCATGCGACACCGGATGCAACAGAACCGCAACACAGAAAACAGAGGACGCTTTCATCTGATCTAGAGCAAATGAAAGCGGGCGAAAATCAATTTGGCGCTTCATGCAACGAATGCGGATCTTCTCAAAAGCCCCAGTGGCCCTACAGAAAACAATGGGCATGACATTATTGGAATGAATGTCACTCTGAGAGTGATGTATTGAATTTTTCCCCAAATACCCTTTGATTACTGTCGGATTTAGATCCCCCTCAGTAAACACACGGTGACCTCTACTGCTGACAGTATCACAGAAGGAAATGGACTCACCCGGTAGGGACTTCCCTTCTTCTCCTAATTATTGAAAGAGGAGGAAAAAACAATGTTAGCGGTTCACAGAGAAAAACTGGGGGAGGGCTGATCATGTCTGTACTTCTGTTCAGATGAAAGCGTATTTAATCTCATGTAAGGAAATGTGATGGGAAGCCTCAAAGCTGCGCATGAGGCTTGCGGCACGGCTCCTAAACCTACAGAAACCCTTTTCACGACTGTAAACGACTGCATTATCGGACAGAGAAACGCTTATACGGCCGCGCCGAAAGGCGGAGCTTTTCGGTATTTCCTCCGTCAACACCGGCTACTTGCAGAGGAAATCCCTTGGAAGTGGCCTGCAGCTGGGTGTCTATCGTGGAGCGTTTTCAGGTGATATTTAAAGAAGCCCTATTCAGGTCCGTAACCCCAGAGGGTTCTTGCCCCCCTCTTTGCCCCTGTGCCATCTGTCAGCGAGGGACTGGAGCGCGGTAGCCGGCCACAGCATTCATAACCCTCCCCTGCCCCTACCTAGCTACCTCAGCCAGGAAAAATTCTCCAGCAGCTATTCATTACCCCAGAGCTCTCCACGAGACAGGAAATGTATTCCTCCAGCTCCCGCAAAGGAGCAGGGTTTCCTCCAGCATATGCGCTTGTTTTGCCTGTTCACGCTGTAATATGCAGAAAACGGCTTTGAGTGACAAGCTGTCAACGCGGTTAGGGGGTTTGCGGTCTTATTGCGAGGAGAGGAACTCTAGGTCACGTTCATGCCGAACTACACAGTAAAGCCTGTCATTTTACATACACAAATCACCCTAGTAAGTCCATGTGAATACATAATGTCGTTCACCGTGATACGTCTGTGACGGTCAGGGACAAATGTAGAATTATGATCAACCATTCCTAATAAAAAAAGCTCCGACTGCAAATCATGCATTCGTAGACTCGATAAATTGCCGACCGGTCACATGTTTACATGTGCACACTTAAACGATGCTGTTGCTGGGGGGAGTCTATGTCGTAACGGGCAGAATAGAGTGCTGACGGTCTGTCACCGTGGTTGGTGGTTGTACTGAGAGGAGGAGAGTTCAGCACGCACCGTGCCCACTAACCCCATCCTCCACCCGCCAGATGTTCACAGTCTTGTCCATGGATCCTGTGGCTATCAGGCAAGGTGTTGTTGCGGAAAAGGCACAGGCTGTCACATATCTGAAGAAGCACATAATACACACAGTCAGGCACCCCATACTTTAAGATAAGTACCTTTAGGTTCCACAATAACAAGTGAGTAATGTTACCTTTCATGCTGGTTTAAAGTATAAAGCAAGGCTCCTTGGTCCTGCAAATCACACAGATTATTTATTAGCGTGGAATTTTGGGTAATCTTTCAAGTTTATGCAGTTCTGATTATAATTCAGTGAAAATATTATCGAAATATTTTACTTACAGCATCATACACCTTGACAGTTTTATCCACCGAGCTGCCATAAGAAAAAATATATTTATACACAACTCAATACAACTTACGCAACACCAACACTACAGCAACTACTCAGCGTAGAATATAATCAACAAAAAGACGCTTAATTTAAATTCACATTACTGCATACCATGCATGATAAGCCTAGTATACGTATGTCCATAGTAACACGTAGCAAAATACATACATATACAGTACAGGTGGCCAAAATGCAGTTTTTGATTGAAACACTACTTTAATCAAAAGCAGGTGGGTGAAGGCAACACTTGAGAATCAGTGGCAGAGAAATTAATAAAGAAGATTAGGTCCCCCTAGTGGTCAAACAGAGTACTGGCAGGACAGTGTGAAGGGAAAGTCTTGATGGACTGAAGTACTGTATATACATTGCTCTTCGTCGCAAGATTACAGCAAAAACCTGTCTTGCTGCTTGAACGGTTTCTGTGGAATTATTAATATTATTGTGAAACAAAGTTCAAACTTAAACTCATTTCACAATATACCAAAGAGATCTCGATTACCAGACAGGTTGATGTTGATTCTACCTAAAAGGAATTCAGGAGTCTGCGCATAACTGCAGGAAGGCGAGCATAACAGCATGCTATGATATACTATGCTGGACGGGACATGTCAGAGAAACTCTGTATGGTGGCTGACCACCTTGTGTATTCTTAATCTTCCTATAAGGCAAAGTGCTTTGGCTAATGTGGCGCTAGGACGCGCAAAGACTCCTTACCCCGAGACGAGCAGCTGCGCATGAGCAGAGAACGCGCAAGAGAGCACGGGCGCAGACTGTTCCACCAGCGTGTGCAGCAGCTCCATCTTACAACCTGCACATCACATCAGCAGCAATGAATAACAAGGGAAAACCGTTCATACAAGGAACAAAACTCTTTCATGAAATATATCTAAACAAACAGCAGCTATATTCATATTGTAGTTAGCACTATGGTGAATATTAATATGGTAGTCATTGTGTTACAAAGGTTAATAAAATAAACTAATAATAGAGCATAAATCTGTTAAATATACTTATTAAGTTTAAAAAGCTATACTTGCTGAAGGAGCAAACAACAGTTCTATATAATCTTTGAACTAAGGTTTAGAGATGCACTACTGTTCATCTAATGAATTTTTACTTCATTTTATTCTTTTGGCTGCATAAGCTTAGAATCTTTACTTTATGGTCACATACAGTCCCCTCCATAATGACTTGCACCCTTTATGAAGATAAACAATGAGGCTGAATAAAATAAGTAAGTACAGAGCTACGTATATTTTCATTCTCAAACAGAGAAAATCTTTGTCATTTTTATGTTTTTCATGTTATTTTCAACCGAAATAACACTTTTAAAAATGATACATAAAAAATATGTCTGAACAAGTCAATGCCCTGTTTTAAGTACTTGTGCACCCTCCCTATGCAAGAACAGCCCTACTGAGTCATATTCCATTGTGTTTTATGAGACGGGGGAACTTTGCCCATTCCTTCATAAAGATTATTTCAAGATTTGACCTGCACTTGTGGACCACCCTCTTCAGTTCATATGATCAATATTCAATATTCAAAACCGAAAGTAACGTTAAAATTTTTTTTTAACGTTATGTTAATATTTTTTTGCCCACCTAGGGTGCCTTGGGGGGGGGGGGGGGGGGGGGGGCTCTGTATTATTATGGCTGCTTATTTTATGGCCTACCTTGTACCTTGTATCTATCCGAGTCATGAATTGATATTACGTGTGGTTTGCATGTGAAATTATAGAGAATGCATTTCAGAAATATAAAGCTCCCCACAAAGATTATACAGCTGTAAACGCAAGAGTTTTATTTTTTGGCAATTGTTACTCAGCAAGCACGCACACACGCTAGCTTCCACACAAAACAAAGAGGCGACGACAAAGTTTTTTGAAATATTGTAGCATTACTCTATTGGCTGACATAGCATCACATGTGCACTTCCTTATATGTCCAAAAGCATCACATGAAATCGGCAGGAAGAAGAAGAAGAAAGAAGGAAGAAGAAAGAAGAAGAAGGAAATAACCCGTTAGGGGCTTTTATTGTGTGGACGTGTGAAGTTGTATTTGAATTCTGTGTTTTACATGAGGTCAGAAGGTACAGAACTTACTTAATGTTCTGTAAGGGCTGAGACTCATGGAGGAATCCCTGAAAAGTGCTGTATAGGTATGAGGTACACCCCACCAAGCCGTAACTTGGCGGATGGCATACCTGCCATCCCAATACAACCAGCTATGCTCATCTTTATCAAGGGTTTGAATCATTTTGGAAGGCAGGGGAAGCACAACGAGGCTAGATGACAGAACAGGAGACCAATTGACTGCCACAGCTTGACTCTCGTAAGCAAAATAACAACACAAGCAGTACAATACCGAGAACTAACTGGACATCAGGCACACAGGCCACTCTCATGAACCAAGCTCCCAGTTGGTGTGACAGGACACTTATAATGATTTTAATGAGCTAGTTAGCAGGGTCAGGATAAATAAATGAATCTACAGTTCAATACATAATTTTGTTGACAGAGCTATTTTATTTAGTAAGTCAGTGAACTCCATCACTGCAGTCTAGTTACCATGACCATCAAAGTTAACCTTGATACATCCCTAGTAACAGGGCTACGTCATCCTCTGGCAACGAGCCTGCTTCTTAAACTTCCCCCTCCTTAAACCGACCAAGCGGCTCAGCTGACCTACATCCTAGATACAGTGCTTGCTAGTCTGCGTAGCCAGTCATGTTAATACGCACTTAGCTGGGTACGATCAGCACAAGAAAAAATTAACCGTTTAGGCTAATTATGATGTCACACTAGCACTACTGCTAGTTCCCACTGGCCCAACAGACCATTGGCATCATGGGAGAGGGAGGAGGAAGAAGAGCGGCTGGCTTATCCCATTTTTTTTCAGCCTGGCAACAACAGAAGCTATGTCAGTGTCCCCATTGGCTAGCAGATTAGACAGGACAGGAGCAAAGAAACAAGACAGAGGCCCAAGATTTGCCAAAAAATAGTCAGCTCAAATGTGGCAGCATGTTGTCTTTCCACCAATTATAAAGGAAAACCCAAAGACTTAAATGGATAATCTGCTGACTTTGGTGATGGCAAAGGAAGGTAATACTTCAAATGGTTATGTTTATGGCAATTTTGTGAGTTACCTGCATTGTGCAGGACCTTTTTGACCTTTTGTTCTGAGTCCCTCAAGGATACACGGTATCTTAAATAAAATTAAACATATCACAACCAAGTAATTACATTTATTTGTACAGTAAGCACTCATATCAATTTCAGTCACTGCACTAGGCCAATGGCACCCCTATCGTGTCATGATAGACAAAGGAAAAACAATTAAGCTGTATTATGTCAATTTGTGCCAATTGAGCAGTCAAATATGATAGGATATTACTATAAAAAATGTATATACCTAGCTAGCTATAGATACATTTTGATATAGCTAGCGAGCTTGCTATATGGATATATTTTGGCGAGGATAATAGATGGACCTAAAAAGAAACAAACTGTAGCTACAGTAGGTATACACCCAGGACTGGAATATGTAGTGTACACCTGTGTGAAGTCTGCACCAGGTGATGTGCAAAGAGCCAAGTACAAATCTTTCTCAGTTCGCCACGGCGGGGATCAAACTGTGAAGCGACATTTTGTAAAGTGAATCCCACCATAGAACTGTCATGCAGAAATACACATATAGCAATGGCCAGATTTTCTCTAAGATCTATTGTAAGAGCAAACCTTCTTTTTCGAAAGGCATATGTAAACGCGGTGAATTATGAATGGTTGAGAGAACCACAAGTGCTCTATGCAAACATTTTTCAGTTGTTTCTACTAAAATGGTATGCCATAACTATCATCATTGACGGTATTTTTCAATGATGGTAGAACACTGTGAAAATCTGGATAGAAAAGTATTTGGACAGTGACACATTTTGGCTCTGTACACCAGCATATTGGATGTTAAATGGAACAGTGATTATGAGTTTAAAGTGTGTATACATTCAGCTTTAATTTTAGTGTGTTTACATCCATATGGGGTGAACCCTGTAGAAATTGTAGCCTTTTTATACATAACACCCCCCGCCCATTTTAGGGGACCAAAGGTAATTGCACAAATTAACAAACTTATATGAAGTCATCATATTTAACATTTGGTTGTATATCCTTTGCATGCCATGACTTCCTGATGTCTGTGAGCCAGTTTACGAAATCAGCTAGCTAGCTATGGCTAAAAGATCTACCGGTAGATAGATGGCTGCTAGCAAACCAACGTTTGTGCAGCTAACATATCTACAGAACAAGGAGAATGCATTGCAACAAAAGGACTTGCTACCTACCATTATTAAACTAATGCATTTATGGCCTGTTGAAAGCTAGCTAACAGCTGTGCTATGTTAAAACTCATATTTCAAATTAAAGGATACCACCTGCTCCATAGAACTTCCTAGGCAAGCATTCCACTATGTAGTTGTCACTTGAAAACAAAGGAAGTGTATATGGGACATACATATCGGATTAGCATCATCAGTTAATGCAGGTGTGGACTAACAATGAACAGAATAGAAAATGGCAAAATCAGAATGACTTCTAGTTCTACTGAAACATTAGCTCCAGCTAATGTCAGCCAGTCACTCATAAATTAACCAAATGTAGAAAATTACCGGACTCATCCCACCTAAATTCACACTAAAATGCCACTTTTGAATACCCTTCATTGTCTTCCGGTGGCTACCCGCATTCAGGTCAAATCTCTCAGACTGGCGTATAAAACTACAAATTGGTACTGGCTCTTCCTATCGGCAATACTCGGATCAGGCAGGACCAGGGATCGAACCCACGATCCTCAGAGCGCAACTGCTCAGACTGAAAGTCTGTGCTTTAACCGCTGTGCCACCACGGCGGCCAGCTAGCTGGATTCATAATGGGTAAAGCTGTGTTTTTTTATTTTTATAAATTAGCTATATAGCTAGCAAACAAAGGAGCTTAACCTTCAAATATAAAAATGAGCAGGTTAGTAGAAAACAGTATTGCCTAATTCAGAAACAATTTAGTTTAAATTGTATCAAACCAAGCAAACTATTTAAGTTAAATTGCCAGTGAAATGATCAAGTTTGACATGAAAATTACTATTGGTATGAATTCATTATACATGTAAATAGATTACACGGCCACTAGATGGCAGTGTGAACCTGTTATCACTCACTGTCAATAGTAAGAAGCAACTTTAGTGAAAAAATTACAAATACAACAACACACATACAAGGTGACATGTATGTATGGTTAATCTAAGGATTTTGGTCCTAAATACATAAAATTCGATTCCACATGCATCTGTGTCACATTTCAAGGCTTCCTGTTTGTTATGCTCTCACGCAAGTCATTGCAGACAAGCATAATCCACTTACACTTGTGTTATTCAACAAATAGCAACTAAAGAAAAAATCTGTAAAAATTTAGTAATGTAATGTAAAGTAAAAAGTAATGCATAGTTCCAAATAAAAATTTAATAAAAATCAAACAGGACACTGACATGTACAGGTACAAGATCAATATCCTGTTAATGTATCAACATGCAATAATAAATGCAACAATTAGAATAAATGCAACCTGAAAAACATCTAAGTGAGTTGATATGAATGCTACAGTGACTGGTATGGCCATCCAGAAAAAAAAAAAAAAAAAAAAAAAAAAGTTACAGTGTTTTTGCAGATGGTCCTTCAACTAATTGAATTTCAGTTTCCAAAGAATGTAAAACCAATATAAATGCAAAACAAATGGCATCTCTCGTTCTGTGCAGCATGAGTGACGTGTGCTCTCGTCTCTTACATTTTGTTCAGTATCATCTCTCTTCGGCAGGCAGCGGGCTAAAACAACGGCCTTGCATTAATCCTGCTGGGACGTGACACCGGATGAAGCCCTCAGCCAGACATTCTCGTTTCCACAGCAACAGAGGCAGGTTAGACATTGACTTTGCCTGTTCTGTATGAGGTGCCCAATTCTATCTGCCACTGTTATTTCTTTTGTCATTTCAACCATGCAGAGCTAAAACAAAGCCTTCTAAGCAGGTTAGCTGGTCCCATTATACAATCTGCCAGTCTTCTTAGAGCCAGTTTGGACTAAGCACATATAACTGCTCAAATATGTTTCGCTTTTGCCATTGCTCATTTCAACGGTAAGAGTCGCGTTACGTGGTAAGGTTTACAGTCCTCTTTCTTAAAACAATTCTATTTTTTTATATGTCAAAGTCGTATAGAGTCAGACAAGCAAAAAAATATGTGAACACAAATCATAACAAATTATTAAAGACAAATGTGAAGGGCAGACTTGAGTAATTTCCTCAACACTCAAAACTTCAAGAACAACCTTTAACAGCAATGTTGTTGGTTATGAGAAGGTCCCTGGGAGCCACAGAAATATGTGTCAAATGACTATTTCTTTCAATATATACGTGCTTTTAATTTGAATTAATTTACCATTAGCTGTCTTATTCTGCAGTGTTGCAACTATGTGTTTTCAGTGGCTTCAAACCCAAGGCCAAACATTGGGAGTAGGGCAGGGTATCGAACCTCAATACATTTTGAGCACCGTATATGTCCGTAGCACCGAGTATTGAAAACAGTCCAAGTATTCGGTGCCAATTTTCAGTACTTTTTGGCAAACATTTCTAAAATTATCTATTAAATACCAAAGATTTTAGCCCTACCAGGGGGACTCTTTTCCTTGTTTTTATTTTTTGATCAGATTTTTCTTGATTTAATTCATAATTGACTTAATTTTATACTGTATTTTATACAGCCGTTTGAGTTGACAACATTAAACACAGAAGCATTTGAGAGGTTTTGTCTTATTTTGCTAAATTAATTTTTTTTTTGGATATTGTAGAAAAATGTGATTACACATTTTTGTGATTACAAAAAGTATCACTTTGGTATCAGTATCGGGATCGGTATCGAAAAATTTCAAACGATACCCAGCCCTATTGGGGAGCATTTGACTATTTTTATGCACGGAGCTACATGGCGGACAGTGTACCTCCTGCAGCTTGCCGAAAGAGCATCCAGATCTTCAGCGTGCTGTCCTGCCCACAGGAGGCCAGTCGAAACTGCGACGAATACCCGACTGCGAGAGAGAGGAGCAAAACAAGCAAGCTAATGTTTCCTTCTGAGACATGCTAAAGATGATTACACTCAAAGCATTAGCCAGTTCAAATAGGCGACAGACGCACTGTGAAATTGTAAGAAGGTGTCATAATTTATATGTCAGTCAATTCGAAAAAAAAAAAAAGTGCTTCTTGTTCCTAAAAGTTTTCAAGAATCAGTAAGGTTACATGTCTTGTATTCATAAAATGAATGGGAAAAGAATGGAATGGATAAGAAAATTGCGCAAGGAACCCTTCTGTTGAAGGCAAAATAAATATTTTATCAGCCGTTTAAAATGGATAATCCTTTGTCATCCAAACATATGGTACGATACAATAAAAATAGCCAAAGCCTTCCGGTCATGTGAAGTGTCACAGACACAAACAAATGATTTTAACAGTTTCCAAATTTAGACGATTATAAAAAATTTAAAAAAGACACCTTTGAAAATGTATTGGTACTATCACAATATTTCAATATATTAACATCTTGAGCATTTCCAAATGGGATTATATATTTCACATGCATTAAATGATCTCACAGCATTTGTTACAGAAGTATGCCATGCTGTTGTTTATATTATTTGTCTATTTAACGCAAACTATTGTCATGATTCTAATGATTTTGTGTCCAAAATAATCTACATACTGTACTGCGTGTAATGTGTATTTTAACCAGAAAATGCATGCAAATAAGGGGTATTTATTAATCTGTCAACTTTTTACAAAATATACCAATTTGTTTGTTTTTTTGACAAATGCAGACAACTGAAATTGGAGAGGAATCACAATATTTCCAGGAAAACTACCATAAATAAGAACATTGCTAAACTATATGTACATTCAGTTGTGTGTGGCATTCAGAACTACATTAGCTTAAGGTTACCTTTACTTTTTTATAATTTCCTTTGCATGGGATTAGTCAAAAACGTTTTGATGCACCAATCACCATATCTCTGTTGGTTGGTGCCATTACACTCAGTAATTGAGCTGTTTTCCACCAGAATGGGAAACTGGAGGCAACCATTTTTATTTTCAAAATAGTGATCTAAGTGCTCAAAATAGTGAAGTGGACAGCTGTGTTAATGCACAGTAAGAATGTCTTTCTACTCAAAAGCAAGTGAATATCTGGGTTAAAATTGAGGTCCTATTATTTTATTTATTCTATTAGCGCTGGAAGGCTTACAAGAGCGTAAGCCGTTATCTATTGAAATACTGAATTTAATTAATTCCAAATTAGAACGTGTTATTAGTCATTTCACAAGAGCTTACAGTTCCCAGCATGTGGCTATGCAGGCCGTCCTAATGTCTCCCAGTATGGCCATTTTCACTTCACCAGAGCATCACCGACAGCTGAAATGCTACTGACCCCAGAACATATTAAAGGCATGCTGTGTTGTCGCCTCTTACACCCACCTATAAAATGTTTTATGCGTAAATGAATGAAGCAGTTTCTTCGCGTGCGTGCGTTAGCTTGTTAGCTGATGATAAATGTAGAAATCATGGGACATTCTTTTTTTTCTCCCTGTAATGGAGAGCCCAAAGCGTTGTTGTGAATAATGTTGATTATGTGCAGAGCCAGCGTACTGTGCAGAACAGAGAACCGCAGTAGCGTAAGCCTGCTAGCAGCAAACGCGCTATTATACCTGGACATCAACAACACATTGTTGCCCTGAGACAATTGGCAAATGGCTCCCATTATTGACATTGTAAATGATCCATATCAAAGGGCTATGGCGGGTCAGTGGAAGTGTGGCTCGCTGCCTCAGGTACAGCTGACTTATACAGTAGACTAGCTGGGTCAGGGGAGGTGCCTCGGGCTTGCTCCGGGGAAAGCCGTCCTGGCCAGAGATGTTGACACATGCTATGCTTTGCTCTTCGATTAACATTGTCAACATTCCCAGTAAAAAAAAAAAGAAAGTGTTTTGCCGCTAGTGCTCTATTCTTCAGGGTGTTGTTCGTTGTGAGGTCACTTAAACATACCATTCTGGATCATGGGCGCAAACTGACAGCAGGTGACCCCTAGATCATGGGCATTCTTCTCAGAGTGAAGAGAATTCAGTTCTAGATCCCAGACCCTGATATCACCATACGTTGATCCCGTTGCAAACATCTGACCGCATGGAGTGAAGGAGCATGCTACAATCGAGGCTTCGTTACTTGCACCAGTCCTGCGGGTTAATATTTAATATTAAATAAAACACTCAAATTATGCAGCAGAAAAAAAAATACACTTTGTCTATATGTATTGTACCTTTAATAGAAAAAATGGCAATCCATTTGGACATAAAAAGCTAAATATTGTGCTCAATCATGCTGTGAATTTAATACCGTAGAATAAAATATTGAAGAGTAATAGCGGAGACGATGACAGGTAGGCTATAGGGCCAGGCCAAACGGTAATGGAGGGACACTTTTGCTGTATTTTGCCCTAGTACTCCTGTTCTATCCAAGGCTTAGTAAAATAACAACTGGTATTATATAAAGGCTACCTTAGACTAGAAACTGAGGGGAAAAAGTTTGAGGGCAAACAACTTCTTGGTGGTAAAATGTATTTTAAAAAACAGGTAACGGAGGGACGCAAAACTAACGTCTGTTTTTTACACTTTTTTCAGACATGCATATCATACGGTTCCTGAGGTGAAAAGGGTTATCTTTCTCTTTCATATTGTACTATTACCACGTAAATATGAACATGCAAAATGGTAAGCCACTTGTGCTGCTCAATGTTTATGGGGCGAGGTTTAAAGTCAGATGGTCATGGTAACGGAGGGACACATTTTCACTTGTCTATTCAAGCAGTCATTATACATCATATACCAGTTGTTTGCATCAATTAATGTATTAAATATATTTTGGCAACAGTGGAACACTTTTTCACTTAGTTTCAAGGGTTTTATGCAGCTTTATAATTGAGCCTGCACCACTTTAAATAGATAAAGTTTTCAATTGATGAAAGTGGATGCAATGTGAAAAAATGTTCCAATGTAACCTAAATTATTTTAAAATGAACTCTAAATTAATCATATATAATTTTATTTTAAATCTTAATTCAATAATTACATCATGATGTGAAAAGCAACAATTAGGCTGGCCTTAAATGATTGTTTGTTTGCTGTAACCCAACCTTGTATTTTCAGTACATTTTCAGGTCAAAATGACAGAAAAACTGAAAATGTTTTGAGCAGGTATAATTTTTGGTGGTATGGTGGGTTATAACATTATTTTGATTCAGCCTAGTACTCATGCCGAATGAGAATCGAGAAATCTTTGAATACCTTGTCAAAAGAATTCTGTGACTTTTTATCCAAAACCATTCACTCTTCTGGGATGCCTATTCATATCATCATTAGAAAAATGCTATTTATTCATACTTTATTAAAAATAGTTGCTCAGTAAGACAAACAGGATAGAATCAGGGTGCATCTGCTCAAGTTTGTCAACCTCAATGGATTCAAAAGCCCATAACTTTTTCTAGTAGAGATAAGTCAATACTTTTTTTTGTTCTGTACACCTTGGAATGGTGGCTTAAAGATAGGAAAGATAGGCAAGTTAGGAAGTCATTTCATAATGTTAACCAATGTTAACCTCCCCTTGGCCTGGTCCTATAGCTAATCTTTTAGCTTTCGGTAGATGGGTGTGTAACTACAGTGAGCACTATAATTCATTGGACAGTGACACATTTTTTGTTATTTTGGTTCTGCACTCTAGCACTTTGAGTTTGAAGGGATACATTGACAATGGAACAGTATGGAACACATGGTTGGCTAAATGGCTCTAAGTCATCAAGGGTCTTACGTATCAAACAAGTCTTAAACCATCACTGTGCTGCCAGATATGCAGTAGCTATGGATGGATAACTTGAAGGGTTTCTTCTTCTGACTTATTTTTCCATAGAGTTCAACAGGAAAATGTGTCAGGAGAAACAACCCTTAAAGTGATCCATCCATATCTACTACATATCTGGCAGCAGAGTGATGGTTTAAGGCTCGCTTGATACGTCAGACGATGGATGCCTAAGAGCCATTTAGCCCACCATGTGTTCCATACTGTTCCAGTGTAATTTACAGCTAAATGTAGTCCCACCCCCCAATTCCCATAGAGATCCATTCAAATGCAGTGAGGTTATATTATCACTTGTAGGAGTACCAAAAAATAAGATATCAAGAGTCTTTTGATATTGTTGGGTCACAGACATCAGGAAGTCATGGCATGCAAAGGATATGCGACCAAATATTAAATATAATTACTTTATGTTAAACTGTCCAATATTTTTTGATGGGGGGGGGGGGGGGGACTATGTACAAAATGTTCTATAATTTCTAAATGGTTCATCCGATATGGATGAAAATACACTCGAATTAAAGCTGACAGTCTGCACTTCAACCTTATTGTCATTGTATCCTTTCAAACTCAAAGTGCTAGAGTACAGAACCAAAATAACAAAAAATGTGTCACTGTCCAATGAATTACGGCGCTCACTGTATATATTCAACGTAAGTTTTGCATAACGTCATCATTTTTTGTTTACATAATTTTCCCAAAGTAAATGGATTTACCTGCGCAGCGTTTTTGACTGCAAGTCCCACAGAGCTAGCGTCCCGTCAGATGCACCCGAGACCAAAGAAGCATCAGGAGAGAAAACGCACACCCTAACGGGGCTTCGCCCTGGGTGCTCAAACACCGTCACTAAATCACCGGTGTCCATACTCCAAACAACTGTTGTGGCGTCTGTTGAGCAAGATGCTAAGTACTTGCCACAGGGACTAAAGCAACAGCAATGGACCCCATACCCGTGCCCAGTAAGTGGTGAGAACCCAAGCTCAGAGAAGTCCCGTGTAAAATAGACGCGAATGGTCTTGTCAGAGGAGCAAGTAGCCAACAGCGTTGGAGAGAATGCACACCAGTTTATGTCATCTCTGTGGTCTCTGATCGTGCAAATTAGTGACACCATTTTGACAGCCCGTGTCAGATGGACCCTGCAAAATAAAAATAAATACAATAAACAAGCGATGTTTTACACAATATGGCGCATGTAACGATTCTGGGAAGCTAAATGTTATGCATAGCCACGATACCCCGATACAGGGTCAATAGGCTATATGTTTTAAGTTAGAAATACTTCGTACAAGTGCAATAGTGTTCTTCTGCGCTTCGATAAATCACACAAGCAAACACCCTGTCAAGATGGTTAGCTATAACAGCTTGCCTGGTGTTTGCTTGTTTGCTATTTAGGCTATCTAAGTAAAAATGAGTGATCTACACTACGTAAACTAACCAACGTGTAAAGAAAATATTTACAATAGTCATGTACATCATTTCAAAACAATACATGCATTGGATACACAGCATAAACGTTAAATACCTGCGCAAAATGTTTATCTAGCTGACATTACGTAGCGATTTCCTGGTCCAACAGCGTGATACGCGGTGCAGTCATGTGATAGCCCTGGGCGGGGCTTGTTGAGTTCATACCATTAATTAGACCCGGGATGTGTCCCAATACTCGAAAAATGCACCCTCCTTTCCTCCATTACCACCTACTACCGTATTAATGGTTACATATTAATTAATGTCTCGATGCAAACCGCAATATCAGGTACATTGTATACTGTACATGCAAATACTTGAACTCGAAATGTTCAGGCAGTTTTGCATACTTCCGGGTAGGAGAGGAGTGGTAAGTGGGGGAGTGGAGGAAATGAGGTGAGGAGTGAAGAATATTGGGACGCACCCCATGTAAACTATGGGGTATATAACCTGTGGAAAATCCTGTTTACTGTACACATTTTGTGTATTGTATACACTGTTGTTTTAGGCTACTGGCATTTGGGTTTCTTTGTGTACGCATATTTTTTGTCTGTCATCTTTTCCCCGAATACAATTACTTTGATTGGATTACGAGCTATACAATCTATAAAAACAGAAACGATCAAAACAAGATAGATTACAAAGCCGTATTTCTACTTTAGACGATGGTAAATATAGGTTGGTTTCAGTTCAGTTTTATTCATATTGATGCTGCAACTTCTGCAAGAAATTAAACATGTGGTCCCGTTCTCAGTCATGCCTTGTGGAGAGGAAAGATGACTCAGTTATGCAATATTGGACCATGAGTCCCGGACAATGTCTACTGATCAAATTTGAAAAGGCGTGGACTTTCTGTTTGTAACCGTTTTGGAAAAAAAATACAATTATGACAAATCTAATGGGGCCACATTCCCTGATACTAAGTTTCATTATTTAAAACCTTTTTCCCGCTGCCCCTTGTCAACAATTGCAGGCTAAATGACGCAGTGAGGTACTGTGCATACCACTAATGACAATGGGCAGACAGTCAGACCCATGCATTGCAATTGTGTAAAATAGAAAACGCTGCGTTTGAAAGAGGACATGCTGAGGACTATAAGAAATATTGTGCCATTTCTATCACTACCTATATTGTTTGTAGGGGAAGAAATCGCACGTGGATAATTAGACATGTTCCATACTTAGGTTTTAGACAGGAAAACTCCACAAGAATCCACTGGAGTTACCAACTCACCTCATTGATGTCAATTGAATTTTTTAATAGGAGTCACTGAAGAATTAACAGAAATAATGAAATGATCTTGTTTTAGCATAGCACTGTCAAACTCCGGTTCTGAAGGGCCGTAGGCTTTTGTGATTTCCTTTTAATCAGCAGCCAATTTAGGCCTTGGAGACAAGGTGTGTAGATTCCTTAGCCAATCAATGACTTAAATTAAGCACTTTAAGTGCAGGGACACATCAAAAACCAGCAGACACAGCAGCCCTCCATGGATTTGATTTTAAGATCCCTGATTTACAGTGACCCAGAACAGAAGGGCCATAAAAAAAAAAGGTTGGTACTGTTTAACCACCAAGTGGCACTTTTCCCTCTTTCCATTGAGATGAAGCCATTTTCCCCCTTCTTCTCCATGCCATTATACACACTGCCTTGCAAGAGTACTCACTTCCTTGCACAGTTTTCACTTTTAGCTTTTAGTGCTGTAAATGTTTTAGAGTGAAAGAACACCAGAAACAAAATACACAGCGATACAGGGTTGAAAAACATCCTTTTAATAGATCCGTGCCACACACACTAGTGAAAAATAATGCTCCTACAAAAAGAATGCTACATTTTGTCCCCCCACAAGCTCTTAAAATAAAAACTTCAAGTACTCTCACTCAGGTACAAAAAAAAAAAAAAGTATAATAATCTGTTCTAGCTGCCTGTAGTAGGCCAGGACACACAGCAAGACTCAAACACAACGGTGACAAGTGTCCTTGTGTCCTAGGGTCTGCGTAAAGGCAGATGGGAGGGAAATTCGTTCATGAAAAATACAGCGTGTCGCAATCTAGCTTATATGGATAAAATGATTACGTCAGAAGTTTGAGGCCAGGGAGGGTTAAAAGGGTACGTTTAAAAAAATAGAAAAATGGGAAACAAAAACAATATCCCCTACACCCTGTTGTAAAGGTAGGCACTACCAAGATTAAGGAGACCACAGTGTTTGCAGAGGATATTTACTGTACAAGCAATAAATTCATCATCACTTTAAGACTAAAATGATATTCTACAGTCAATTCTAAGGCATAAACAATATCTGATGTCTGAAACGATATGTACACATCATACATATTCCAAACAAGACTTAATATTAACATTAATGAACAGTATATACAGATGTGTCACTGTTGTCTCACTGCCTTTTGCAACTAAGTGATGCAAAAACACATATTTATACATAAATGCAGCTTTACAGTATTACCGTAATGAGTCTTCGAATGCCCCGGATGCACGGAACAATGTAAACAGTATATTTTTTTCTTGGCTTTGTTTTATACTTGGAAATAAAAAAAACATTCCTTTAGATTTAAAGCAGTTTTTGTGATTTCTTCCTTTTCATAGAAAATGAAGAACACTGGACCTTTAAAACTCATAAATAATTCAAATTAAATACATTCACTATAATATTAACAATAGTTTTTTTTTTTTTTTTTTAAAAAAAGGAGAAAATATTTATTTACAGATAGCTAGTGGAAAGCGTCCTTTCCCAATTACAGCTCTGATGGTTGCAAATTCAGTGCGATTTCTTAGACGAAAAAGTATTGCACTAAAACACCCCAGTCCGGAACTTTCCGGGTGCATTTTCCCTGTTCTTGCCTGACCAGCTTTGTACATCAGTATAAGTAACTGTTTAATTTAGAAGCCCTGCTTTGTTGGGGAAGAGACTTGAGCCTCGTGCCTCGGAGATCTGGAGTACAATACTTTCTCAAGTGCTCTGTTCTGGGAACTGACATGGAGATACGTGGTCCCAGACAGCGAAAGTAACAGCTGGACAAGCTTAGTTAGACTTCAAAAGGTCAGTCCATCTTCTCTCGAAAAACTTCCTCATGTTGTGTCCGGCTCGTCCGATATCGGAGTTGTCTTCGTTGAATTTTTCACAGTTGTCGAAAACCAAGTTGACATCAATGATGAATGTCTCCAGATTCTGGTATCTGAAATGAAAGGAAAGAACAGATGATATCGTTGTAATACACAAAAAGCTCTGTGAGGAGATTCCCTTGAGTTTAAGTGCTGTGCTATCAACCTGTGAAGCAGAGTCAAGTGATTATGTCGTCCATAAATTCACATGAATCGATTATCGATTATTTCAATCTATGTACAGATTGTACACCGAGTATACAGTACTCACTGATTGCAACAAAGCTTTTCACGAATAGTGGAGAAGTCCATGGGCTTCTTGATCACTTTCTTGTAGCCAGGGACAGATTTGAGGTTGACAGGGGAGAGGAAGGGCCAGGCATCCTCGTGGCCCTCCAGCTCAGACAGCAGTATGCTGATGGACACAAGGAGTCATAACACACAGGTCACAACTGTGACAGAAGTCCGGGCCCGTTCTTTCCAAAAAAGAATATCCGCAGTTGATGTTGCATTTATCATGAAATATACAGTCCCTTGTCTCTGTTTGGAGCTCCAAATGAATTTGACACATTTTTATATTTTATGGAAAAAGAAGACATCTTACTTCCGTTATTTGAAAGTAACAAGCATCCACCAAGGGTGCGTCCCAATATTCTTCACTCACCATCTCCTTTCCTCCACTACCACTCGTCTCCTACCCGGAAGTATGCAAAACTGCCTGGACGTTTCGAGTGCAAGTATTTGCATGTACAGTATACAATGTACCTGACATTGCGGTTTGCGTCGAGACATTAACTAATATGTAACCATTAATACGTAATTAAGATGTAATCAGCAACATTAGAGTAAAACACAAAGATCCGTTTCCGGGGCACGGAAGAGAGGAGGTGGTAGTGGAGGAAAGGAGGGTGCATTTTTGGAGTATTGGGACGCACCCCAAGTCAATGGCCCAAAGATTTAATTTGGCCATCCAAATGCTTGCCCTGGGTTTTAGTTCTGTCAGAGAACCACACTACATGAATTTTCAGTGCAGGTCAGCACGCACGCACATTCTACAGTGCAGGTCAGCACGCACGCACATTCTACAGTGCAGGTCAGCACGCACGCACATTCTACAGTGCAGGTCAGCACGCACGCACATTCTACAGTGCAGGTCAGCACGCACGCACATTCTACAGTGCAGGTCAGCACGCACGCACATTCTACAGTGCAGGTCAGCACGCACGCACATTCTACAGTGCAGGTCAGCACGCACGCACATTCTACAGTGCAGGTCAGCACGCACGCACATTCTACAGTGCAGGTCAGCACGCACGCACATTCTACAGTGCAGGTCAGCACGCACGCACATTCTACAGTGCAGGTCAGCACGCACGCACATTCTACAGTGCAGGTCAGCACGCACGCACATTCTACAGTGCAGGTCAGCACGCACGCACATTCTACAGTGCAGGTCAGCACGCACGCACATTCTACAGTGCAGGTCAGCACGCACGCACATTCTACAGTGCAGGTCAGCACGCACGCACATTCTACAGTGCAGGTCAGCACGCACGCACATTCTACAGTGCAGGTGAGCACGCACGCACATTCTACAGTGCAGGTCAGCACGCACGCACATGCTACAGTAGGTGGGAGAGTCCTGCACATTTATACCTGCACAAAGTGAGGTCCTTCATGTTGTCTCTGGCAGGGCTCTTTGTAGAGGCGGGGCTGTCCTGCTTGGGCTGGTTTGGGGGCGGTGTCTCCTCCCCTTTCCTCTTTTTCGCGTCCTTCCCTCCTTTCTTTGGAGTACTGCTTGTGCTGACAGCATCGTCCTCCAGGACCTCTCCAACGGCGCATGGCTTCCTGCAGCGCTTCGGTTCACAGCTTTTCTTTCCACCTCCTCCTGCACCTCCGCCGCCGCCTCCTCCTCCTCCTCCGCTGCCTCCTCCTCCTCCTCCCCCTCCCCCTCCGGCTCTGTTCTGCAGCTTTTTATTCTTAGGGGATTGTCCACTTGCCTGAATGTCAGAGAGGAAGAAAAAACAACTTTGAAGTCAGGTACCTGACATGTTCGCGATAAAGATATCTAATCAGAAAAGGTCACAGCTGAGTACAAACAGAGGCTGCTTGCTCACTGAATTCGCTAGGTAGACTTTGACCTGGACAGCTCTATGCTAAGAGATTTGTTAGCAATGTGAAACACTGCAGTTGAAGGTGTGTCAATTCAACCTTGGCTAAATACACAAGTATTTGAGCACTGTATTTAAAGTTACAATAATATAGGTTTGAACTATTTTAAAATCCCGGGCGGAATAAAAGCGTTTATTTAAAAATGTTCAACAATACATTTCCGATTCTTAAATTGGATACTGTTCAAATGAAAGCCTATTACAAATCAAAGGCTTCAAAGCTAGTTTTCGCTTCAATTTAGCTTAAAAAATATATGTAAAACAAGCAGCTTTCAGTACTAACTGAAAATGCTCTTCACTATAAGAGTCGTTCAAACTCTGGTTTTTCTTTTTTTTGGCATAAAATATTTTTTTCTTTCTAACATGGCTAAAATGGCTTTGCAGAATGTGCCATAGTTGAAATTACTATATGTAAAAAAGTTTTATGTATTAATTTTTTTTTCCTTTTTAAACCAAGAAGGCACTGTGACTGAAGGCCAGAGTTACCTTGGAAATGCAGGCAGGACAGAACCAGTCCCCCTCGGGTATAGTCGTGATCTTGGGTCTATGGCAGTAAGTGTGACACCCTTTGTCGCAACCGTCGCAAAGCAAGAGCAGCTCCTCGTTGTCCCCCTTTCGGCACATTTGGCAGTACTGCAAAAACACGAGAGGTTGGCTCCGTGACGGCGGCGTCCTGGAGGACACGGGGAACGCTACGGGACGGGAGGCGGCGAGCATCGGCGGGGGTCTCACTCACCACTTTCATGATGGACCTCTCCCAAGCGATGGACTTCTGCAGCTGCTGGACGCACAGGCCCAGCTGTGCGGCGCTGCGCACCTCGGCCAGCGCCTTGCGCCACGCCTTCATGCCGGGGGCCACCTCTTCCTCGCCTCTGTCGGGGGTTAAAGGGGGAGCACGGGGGGGGGGGTCAGTGCGCGCCGCTCTGGTGTCACAGCGCGAAACGGCACGCGACCGCCCCGACTGTTACGGCAGAGCACAGGAAGCAACAGGGGGTGCAAAAAAAAAAAGAGGAGGGGCCGGTCGAAGCGGCGGCGTTTGAGGACGCGCCGCCCAACGGAACCGGTGACATGCCTGGGGTATTCGGGAGTGCGTGGGGGGGAGGGGGGGGGTGCATAAATGAGCAGAGGGAGACTTCACAAATACCACGGAAACCAGCACCACGCAACCATGCAGGAGACCGGAAAACAGTTCCAAGATACAGCACGATATAGTACTGAAGTCAAACAAGGAGGAGTCAAACAAAGGTGGCGGGTGGAGGGTGGGGAGGGGGCGGGGTTTGGGTGTCTGTAGGGGAGGGGTTAACAGGCAAGACAATGAAATAGGCTCCAGTCAGCAGAGAAGCACAAAGAGGACTCAAATGAATCTGGATGACCTACCCATCCCCACCATCACTACTGGATGGTGCAGGAGCGGGGACAGTGACTGTACCCACATTATCCAGTTTGATCTGAATGGTGGTGCTTAAGGGGGTCTTCAGATACCTTCGCTCGATGTTCCTCTCCAACTCAGCCAGCCTGGTTACAGCTATATCTAGGGGGTTGTTGACGCGCCGCACGATGCTGCCGTCTCCTGTGTCCTCCTGCCTCGGGCCGGCCTCTTTGTCTCCGGCCGGACACAGCTTAGCGACGGGCTTATGCTCGTGGTAGACCAGGTCTTCCCTCTCCGACTGGGGCTCGGGGTACAGCCACCCCTGTGAAGGGAATTCAAGCCAAAATATTAGCTCTCTTCATGCTTTACTTGAATTTAACCCTTTAAATTATGAGATCACAAATATGTCATTGGAATGTTCTTAATCACTACTGGTAATTGAAAGCAATGGAGTTCTAGAATGCTGACTTCGAATTTTGAAGAAAATATTTAAAAAAACATTCCAAAAAACATACTCTTTAAACTAATTTCCTTGTGTATCATCGAAGGCTGGTCTCAAGAAGCTACCTTTCGTATGCATAATCTATTCTTTTTTCTTTCTTCATCAAATTAACTTAAACTATGCATGGCGCCAACCCATTAATGGCATCATTATATCTCATTATATATTTGCTTAATATAGGGCATAATAAAATCTTGGAGAAAGCCCGGGTGTAATGAACACTTAATGGTGAGTCTATCAAGAGAGTGCACTGAAATATAACAAGACAATGATTCATCGTTGAAAACATCATAGGTAAGAAACTTAGAAAGTAAGAAAGTAACTGCCTCGTTGTATTCCAGTGTACTTGTGCCAACGTCCTAGCAGAACTCCCTTGAGAAAAGCTTTGCCAAAACGTTGGGCAGTATGATGATTTATCTCCATGTTTGAAATAGCACCAATTATTTTACATAATTTTCATGTTACTTACTTTTTGTGCTCTCCACTAACTCTTTAGTATAGTAGAGCAATTCCACGGTAATGGAATTACAATTTTGGCCTTAATTTTACTTGCTGTGGATAAGTCTTAAAGCCTAACTGATTATAAAAAGCTTTATAACTTCAGATGACACCCCTGGCTATCATATCAAAATAAAAAATTGGAAACTTCCTGCATGTGGAAGGAAAAATAACACCCAATTTTCTGCCGTAATTCCGTTACCAACGCTCTTTCGGTCTTGGACCCTTCCACATGCAGGAAGCTTCCAATTTTTTATTTTGATATGATAGCAGGGGTATCATCTGAAGTTATAAAGCTTTTTATAATCAGTTAGGCTTTAAGACTTATCCACAGCAAGTAAAATTAAGGCCAAAATGTCTGTGAATTGTAATTCCGTTACCGCGGAATTGGCCAGTAACAGCAACTTAAATTATTTTTATTTTTTTTATTTTTTTATTACACATAATCCATTTACACGGCAGGAATCTTTGCTGAAGGAGTTCAGTGTAACACCTCCGCTGGAGGGCTAAAAGCAGTGCCCCACACGGGATTTAAACCTGCAACCCCACCCCCTTAGCCGCTCTGCCGCAAAGCTCCGCGGCCGCGGGTGCGTTACCTTAACCTGCAGGCTGGCGGAGGTCACCTTCCTCTCCAGCTCCTCCACCTGCTGCAGGACGGCGATGTCCACCTCCATGGCCTGCTCCTCCACGCACCAGCTCTCCAGCGTCTCCTCCGTCACCTGGTTCTCCTCCAGCTCCGCCACGTCGATGGCGGCGGCTGGGAGAGGGCGGGGCGAGGGCGATCAGAAACCGCTTGGGCGGAAGCACTACGCCACACCTCAGCTCGACTTCAGCACCGCAGTAGTGTGTTCACAAATATGTGTTTAATGGGCCTCCCTGGAGAATCCGGACCAGTGCTGACTGCGTCCAGGGGCCCTGCTGATTGGTAATTGGCTATGGCGTCGCCCCAGGAGGAGGGGTTTCGGTCAGCAGGAATTCTTCCTTATCGTTCAATAGCAACTCTCCTAGATGACCACCTGCAATATGCCTACGCAAGCTACAACGGTCGTGCAACAACTGCGCAGCTCAGTCACGTACGTAAAATATTTAAAGATTCAAAAGTTGAAAGATTTGTATTATTCTTCCGGAAAAAAGGTGCAGTTCTGGACAGCTACGTCGGTCTCAAATGTAAAATGGCCCAGTACATTTGTGCCACCAGAGACAAAGAGTTAGTGCCGTGGTGTTAATCATGCGTATCCTCGTTAATCGGTTCAGAGCGTCTTTGGATCGGAATATATTCAGCAGGGATACGGCTATTCCAAGCTGTCAGACCACATCACTCAGTCAATCCCACCACCACTCAGGTGGAAACCACACCGCGATCCTCTGGAATGGCTGCCAGGCTGTACTTACACTGAGTGGCATAAAATCAAAACACAACATTTTTTTCTGTCTTTCTCTCTCTCTCTATATACAGTCAAGCCGGAAAGTCTCCCCACCCTTTCACCTTCTCCACGTTTTATTACGTTACAGACTTATACTACAATAGATTGAGTTCATTTTTTGCCTCAAACATCTACACACAACACCCCATAATGACAATGTGAAAAAAGTTTTTTTGAGATTTTAGCAAATTTATTAAAAATAAAAAACTAAAATTTCTCATTTACATAAGTATTCATACCCTTTGCTTTAATGTATTTTTAAAGTATCATATTTCATATTTGGTCACATATCCTTTACATGCTGTTACTTCCTGAAGTCTGTGACCATCAACATTAAAAAAACTGTCGATATCTTATTTTCAGGTACTGTTACAAGCGATACTATAACCTCTCTGCATTTGAATGGATCTCTATGGAAATTGGGGGGTGAGACTAGATTCAGCTGTAAATTACACTGGTACAGTATGGAACACATGGCTGGCTAAATGGCTGTAAGTTATCAAGGGTCTGAGCTATCAAACGAGCCCCAAACCATCACTCTGTTGCCAAATATGGAGTAGATGTGGATGGATCACTTTAAGGGTTGTTTCTCCTGACTTTTTTCCCCATAGAGTTCTATAGGAAAATGAGTCCGGAGAAATAACCCTTGCAGTGATCCATCCACATCTACTCCATATCTGGCAACAGAGTGATGGTTTGGGGCTCGTTTGATAGCTCAGACCCTTGATAACTTACAGCCATTTAGCCAGCCATGTGTTCCATACTGTACCAGTGTAATTTACAGCTGAATCTAGTCCCACCCCCCAATTTCCATAGAGATCCATTCAAATGCAGAGAGGTTATAGTATCGCTTGTAACAGTACCTGAAAATAAGATATCGACAGTTTTTTGATGTTGATGGTCACAGACTTCAGGAAGTAACAGCATGTAAAGGATATGCGACCAAATATGAAATATGATACTTTAAAAATACGTTAAAGCAAAGGGTATGAATACTTATGTAAATGAGACATTTTAGTTTTTTATTTTTAATAAATTTGCAAAAATCTCAAAAAAACTTTTTTCACATTGTCATTATGGGGTGTTGTGTGTAGAAGTTTGAGGGAAAAAAGGAATTTAATCAATTTTGGAATATGTCTGTAACATAATAAAACGTGGAGAAGGTGAAAGGGGTGGGGAGACTTTCCGGCTTGACTGTATATATACACACACACACACACACACACACACACAGACGTCTCCTGAAGAATTTAACGTGTGTGTTTGTCCATCAGGAGACATCTGTGTGAGTGAACATGGCCTCTCTATGGTACTATAGCAAACTTTGTTGGCGCTAATCCTCACAGTTGGCTTGTGAGGTGACTGACAGAAAGGTTTTATGAGTGAATTGTCCCCACTAATCCGTTCTGTGTCAGGACCTGTGCCCGACAGAGGTGTGTATCATTGAAACGGACACATGATCGTTGAAACGGAGCTGCTCCCTACGCCTGGCTAGAGCGTGGCCTCAGAGGGACTCACCGTCTTTGTTCTTGGCGCAGGCCTGGGCGATGCACTCCATGTGTTTCTGGATCTGTTTCTGCAGGGCCTTCTCCCGCAGGCCCCGGCAGTGCAGCGCCTTCACCAGAGTCCGCAGCTCCTCCATGTCTGCCACCTTCCACCAGCCTGAGAGCAGCTCTGCACACGCGTGCATGGGTGCACACACACACACACACACACACACATGCGCAACGCACACACGCACACACACACACAGGTTACTCCTTCCTGAATACACACAACTTACTCATCTCTGCACACACACTGAAGTTACTTTTTTACTCGTGCACACGCTCACAAACACACGCACGCACGCACGCACCTTACTAAACTCTGCACATACACACACACCTGCACACGCACACACACCTTACTCGACTTTGTACATGCACAAATATAAACACAAACACACCTTACTCAACACACACTAACTTCATCTTTGCACACATACACTCACAAATAATATTAAGTGTCCTTGCTAGGTCCGCACGTAGCCCTTCTGGAGGAATTGTGTGTGTATACGTGGGAGTGGCTTGTTCACCTTCTGGGATTGGCTGAGGGGCAGGACAGTCCGGCGGTTTGGTTACTTCCACGGCGGGGGAGGCGGCAGAAGGGGGCTTCTCGCTGGGGGGTCCCGGGGACTCGCTCTTACTGGTGGAGACGCTGGGGGCCAGGAAGGGGTTACCGTTGCCCTCCGCAGGGGGGTACCCCACACCCAGCAAGGGGGGCAGCGGGCCCCCGGAGAAGGACAGGTTTGCGCTCATCAGTCCGCCGGGCCACCCGCAGAAGGGCAGTCCCATGATGTGAACGCCAGGCTTCACCTGCAGGGCCACATGAGGTCATCAAGCTTTTATTAACACGTAACACAACAGCATAATGTAATAAACAGTAAATCCCTCCATATCAGCACGTGAGGGCAGTGTTCTGGTGCAAAATGGCTGCCGTGCATCACATCACTCAGAGGAGTGCTGTGCACTGGTGGAGGTTGAGTTAACTCCCCGTCACTGTAACTGGCTTTGAGATCCATGAAAGACATAATAATGTATTATTATTATGTATCAATAAGAATCCAGTTTCCACATTACATCGGCAAATATGTATTAACTTTTTAAAAAATAATATGTTCTTTCCCCCCCAATTTGGAATACTCATTCGTAATTATAGGCGCATTCCACTGCTGCAACGTTCAAAACAGCATACCCTGGTGCATCTGTCCTCTCCAATTTGCATGTGGCCGATGGATACCCGAGGCATTTCTCAGGATTAAAAACCTTATTAACAGTAAAATGGAGGGAGAAGCAATGTAGAGCGAAGGCACACCTGCAAGGCTGACAATGCGAAGTTATTGATGCCTAAGGGGTTGTGTGGGATGGACGAGGCTGAGGTTGCCAGGTGTGTTGGCGATGAGGGGCTCGGGGACTTGGGCCTGGCGGAGGCGGGCTGGGGGGAGGCGGCCGGGGGGGTGGGGGCGGTAGTGAGGGAGGAGTCGTCGCAGGCAGAGCGGGGAAGCAGGCTGAACCATTGCCCGCTTTTCTCCGTCAGGACCCTGAAGAGCTGGTCGCTGGGCAACAGCGGCTGGGGGCTGCACGCCTTGCCGGGGCTGGGGAGGCGGGCGACGAGGAGGGGGGGCGGGAGGGTCGGACGTGGCGCCCGTGCCGGGCTGTGCGAGGGCGGGCGCAGGGCTGCCGGGCAGGGGTGTCTGAGGGTCAGCGTGGGTGGGGGAGGACGTCGCCGTGGGGACCGTCGCTGCCGGGTTGCCATTCTGTTTCTGGGGGTGGCCTTCGGACTCGGCGGACATTTTGGCGACCTCCAGGAGCTTGCTGAGCTTGGAGAAGGACCCGGGCTTCTGGAGGAAGAGGTTGGGGGAGTCCTTTTCCGGAACCCTCTCTGGAGTAGCCACGTCCCCTTCGGAACTCGGGTCTGGGCTGACACCTGGTGGCTTCTCGGGGACCTCCAGAGGCTCTTCTTTGATTTGGACCATTTCCAAACTCCTCCCTCTTTCCCTCTCTTTCTCCGCCTCCTCTTGACCTAAGGGGGGACGAGCAAAGTTAAAATCAACCTCACCGAAGACTTTTGGGCACATTACATTACAATCACTTGACAGATGGTCTCATCCAGAGTGATGTACAGTAGTGTTCATCGGTATCACCAAGAAGGCACAGAGGTCCACTTATAGTCAAAGCACAATCAAAGTGTAATGTGAACTTAACAAACAGCAATTTGTATTTTAACTAAAGAATGTACAACTAGACAGATAATCTTTACACAGCTATACCTATATGATTATCCAAAAGGAAATCCAGAGCTAGAAAGAGAAAAAGTAACAATATCTAAAGGGGGTCAGGGGAACCATTGTGAAGAGGTGAGTTGTCAGTCTGTGGCGGAAGATGGGCATGGTTTCTGCTCTTCTGACTGCAGGGGGAAAGTCATTCCATCACCGAGGGCCCACGTCACGTGTATGAGGAGATTTGGAGATTACAATCCTGCGCTACTGATATTACACAGATAGCAAAAGAACGGCTCTGAGCCGCGTTCCGTGTAGTGCTAGTTCTCACCTTCCGCGCTCTCCATCCCCTCCACAAAGATGCCGCCGCACTGCGGCAGCACCCAGTAGCGCCGTTTGTAGCGGTCCTGCCCGTACGTCATGGAGCGCAGCAGATGGGACGCCTCAAACAGCTTCCGCCGGATCTGGCTCTGTTGCTGGAGCGGAGACACAGTGCGATTACCTCATGCTTCCTCTCCCTGAACTCCCTACGGCGAGGTCTCTCTTCGACCCTGCTCAGTGTTTACCTTCGATAGCTTTTCTATCTGCTTCTCCAACTCCTCCACGCTGGCCGCCTGGTCCCCCTCATCCTGTAAGACAAGCCTAGTTAACATCGCCGCGCCGGAGAAATCCACCAACGAGGAACGAGGGATGATATCCGAGTAATTACACTGGGTCGACTCTGGGAGCACTTCACAACTCCACTAAATTTGCTGCTCGCTAAAGCAAATAACTTTTAATGGAAAAACTGAGTTTGGCTGCAATATAAAAATCAGCACTGAAAAGGCCCAGCTAACTGCCTCCTCTTTTGTGTGCCCAATAAACAGTATATCCCTGGACTTCATTTTCGAATCAATTAATTTAAGGAAACATTAAAAAATAATTTCAAGCTCCTAACGCTAAATTAATATCAAATAAAGCCAGGGTGACCTAATTAACTAGCCAACAGCCGATCACCTAATTAGTCATTTGTGAGAATTAAACCGTTGACTGGTGTTTGCGTACTGAGCGTTATGATTAAAAACGCACTCGAGCTCCGTGCAGGACGACGTTTCCGACTGACCTCGTCCTCGCAGGTGTCTGCTTTCTTCCCTTTTTTGCCCTCCTCTTCATCCTCGTCTTCCTCGTCGCCCTGGTCGTCGCTGTCCTCGTCGTCGTCGTCGTCGCTGTCGCCGGCTTTCCTCTTGCGCTTGCGCCCGGCACTGGGCGTGCCCAGCGCCTGGGCGTCCTCGCCCCCCATGGCCCCAGCGTCTCTCTTCCCCGTCTTCTTCCCGTGAATGATCCTCAGCCTGGCCGAACGGGTGGGAGGGACCGTCACGCTCAACTGAGGTTCAATTTCATCCGGCTCATTTTCCTTCATTTTGTAACCATAAACCATAAAAAGCTATCTGCGGTGTATATCTTTGAATAAAACATCTTGAGATAAACCGGTTTGTCGAAAGTATCTTTAGAATTATAGATCAACCTGCAGATACTATGGATATACACTAACAAGCTTATTAGTCCCATATTAATAGTTATAAATGTTATATATAAAGTCATTTCAATATTTGTTAACAAAAGGACAAAGAATTGACATGTTCTTAATCAATTTATGATTTCTCAATTTATCAATATCCTTTCTGGTAAATGTACCGTTTTGATTAAATTTAGAATTTTCTCTATACAATCAAGCTGTTACCCAGCATAAATTAGACACATGGTACACTATGGTAAACCACAATATAAAGTCCACTGTATTTCTTTTGACTTACAATTAAAACCTAGGTGCCTTTGTAAAAGGATCAATTTCTATGTTTCTTTTTTTTTTTTAATCTGTGACACTCCTTGAATAATGAAACGCACTCACTTCCGAAGATTGCCTTCAACCACCCACTTGTCCCTCCTTAGATTGGTCATGTGATCAATGTTTTTGTCAATTTCGCTGCAATAAAAAGATTCAGTGGAAAAAGAAAATCAGTGATACTCGACATTGTAAGAATGGGGTCTTTTGATTCTCTTACCACTTAAATTAATTATGTAGGTCCCTTCAAGTAATTTCATCAGGGTTTATGTAATTAATATTTAAGAAACTGTTAAATATGAACTAAAAAGAAACATCTCGCGAATGGCCGCTAGTTTCTTATTGGAAGCCGTGTTCATGAGTTTTGGCACGTAAAATAACAGATGCAGCAAATACAGCTTCAGAACAATTAAATGCACACACACACACACACACACACACACACACACACACAGTAGAAACTTTGAGGAATACTCAAAATGACCATCTCTAATTCATACCAAAAATTGTCCCTAATTTCTTCCACAAATGTATCTGTGCATGCTGTATAAACACCCAATTACACAACAAGCCGGCAGAGACAGACTTATTAAGACTATCAAAGCAGAATGTGGCATGCTTTCAGTGAAAACAAACCGCAAGATAATTGTTCAGAAATGTGCGCCAAAATGAGCTTGGCTCGACACTTTAAAAAAAAAAATTTAAAAAGTAGAATGAATCCTGGCTGTTGAATCCCTGCATTTCAATGTTCAAGTGTCCCATTCCAAACTGGCACTCTTGACAGTTATCTCAGGATAAGAGGATTTCCGATTTTGGCCTGGCATTTAGCATTGTCAGAGCAATCATCGCTACAGATTCCTGTCCCACAGTGCTCGAAACCTCTGAGTGAGTCAAGAGCAGCTGATTACCAGAACTTTCTGTGATGTGTGTGCAAATCTAAGTGTGTGGAAGCAAACAGGACAAAATAATATTTTTATTACTAATAATGGGGGGCAGAGTTACCACATTCTGCCAATCTCTGTTTAAAAAGAACCAATCAAAATGCTCTCCATAGCAATACATCAATGTTCAATACATTTTATTTTTATTCACAAAAAATAAAAAATGTTTTCACAATTTCAATTTAAACAATAGTAAATAAAGGTACTTCCAACTGTTAGTGATTAAATCCTGAGCCTAATTAACACTGCCAATGCACAATAACCCTCAAATAAATTCACAAGAATCTTTTAAAAATGTGAATGCAAACATTGGCAGTGTAAAAAAACAATAAACATTACAGAGGGGTGGGTGTTCGTTTTTTCATTGTATTTGTTTTCTTTCTTCATATATAACTATAAAAATATGATTTTGCTTGAACAGGCATTTCTCCCCAAGGTCAGACCAGGCTCCATAGCCTAGATATGAGTTTAAGGCAGGTCTACTGATCACTAGTCAACAGGTAACAAGAGATCACAAGTAGACTATTATAGACAGTCGGCAGAAGTGGTAGTAACAGGTTCTCCCTAGCTGCCTATCCCTTACTGTCCTCATTGAGACATGCCCATCCTCAGAGAGGTGCTAGCTCTCGTGTAGTACTATGTGAACTGTACAGTGGGAAATAGTCACCGTCTTGCAGCCAAGTGAATTAGATATGAATACTTGTTCCCTCTCTACATAGTGCAGGTGAGGCAGTAGTAACTGTACGATTGGCCATTTGAAATCGGGGAATTGTTTAAAAAAAAAATCAGACGGAACTATAAAAATCAAGCATACCGACATATATGACGTCTTGTCGTGATGGAGAACCACTGCAGTGACTGCGGTAGGTACTACTGCGAATATTACATTACGTGCATACCGAAGGTCATTGAAGCATCTACAAACAGGTCAGATAAAGTACAGGTCTAAAGTAAAGTACAAGCAGCAGCTAGCCATGAAGTCTAGTTCACACAATAAACTATGGCATAAGTCTTAAGAGAAGTGAGGCCCGATTACGAGAGATGAACTACAAAATCAAGATCGAGACACTAGTGCTACAAGAAAGTGACAGTGAATCAAGATACAGGATACAAGTGCGAGGAAAGAAGACCCTGTAGGCACTTTACCTGACCACACTCTTGCTGCAGGCCAGCTCGTTGACCAGGAAGGCCAGCACCGAGGCCTTCTGGACGGGCGTGTGGGCCTGGAAGGCCTTGGTCCTGAGGCTCTCCGTCAGCTCGGCCAGGTCCGTCTGCCCGCAGTGCGCCTCCATGTAGATCTGCAGGATCTCGGACACGTTGTCCCTGTTTATCCCCACGTTGGTCAAGTGGTCCCCCAAGGCTGTTTTTGTCTAGAAGGGAGACAGGACCGTGTCTTAACCTAACGCATGTGGCATGAACATTTCTGCACAGATAAGACCATATTTCTTTAAAAATCTTTAGATTTCTTATTTTCCCCTTAGAACTTGCTTCAGACGTTTACAAAATATCTTTGAGACACGCAGCACTGCAAATTCCAAGCAATGTTGTTTCATTTTACTTCTCAAGTTCGCTTTACTTTTGATTACACTTAAGAATGACGTAATTACGGCCAAATGAGTGGCTAACACAGTTTGTATTTTTACTAATTTTCTTCAATTGCCATTTTCACTTTTTTGAGGCACAAAGTAATTTGTTTCATTTCAAATAAAAAAAAAACAACTACACATAATATTTGATGGTATTCATTAACTAAAGTACTGCAATCATGGTTGTGGTATATTTTTTCCGTTCATTGTCTGCTAATGAATGACATATGAAAAACTTTTCATTTCTAGGCAATAGGCCCCAGCCAGTGCACATGGAGGTTTACTTACTGAACCACTTGGGAACCCATCTTTCAATATTTTATCACAAGTAGTTAAAAGCCTACCCACTTTTAACTTAGATCATTTTTATTACAATATCCTATAAGGCCCGTGACAGGAGCCATTCAGCTAAATTCCTTTGAGGAACACTAGCCCGTCTAAATAAAAGGAGTGTGACTAACATCTCTAGATAAGCAGAGAGAAATTGCTTTACTGATGGACTCCATTTTAGCTCTTATTGCAGACACTGCATTAAGAGGAACTTTAAACACAGATACCCTCAGAGAGTGATAAGCCAATTCATTTAGCCTCACTGTGCAAAAGATGTTAATAACACCCTGCCTGTGTGTTCTTATTACTAAATTACTGATGTGTGGGTTCTCATTATAGAACATAGTGGCGTGTGTGTTCTGATTACAGCAGGACTGACGACGTGTGCATGCTCGGATTAAAGTTGAACGTCCTTTTTTATGGCGTGTTTTTTGCACACGTGTCTGTGCGTTATGATCGTCTACGATTATGATTTTCTATACATTACAGTGTTGTATCGTGCGTTTGCATTGTTGTGTGCATTTGTGTCAAGATTACATCAATATAGTGTAGTGTCGCGTGTGTTTGCACTATAGTGTGTATGTGTGTGTTCAGATTACAAGAGTATAGTGTGGTGTGTGTGTTTGTGTGATGGTGTGTGAGTCCAGATTACATTATGTGATATAATGACAGAAATGTAAATGTGTGTGATTGGGGCTGGATGCCACGTGTGAAGCACATCTGAAGTGTATATAAATGATGGGAACTGTGATGTTCGAGTGGCCCGATGCGTGGGGAAGCTCGCAGGGCGCGGTCGCGCGCCTGGCCCCCGAGCGTCTCACCCTGTGTCCCGGCGGCAGGCCCGGGTCGCACACCACGGCGGACAGCGTGCGCACCAGCAGGTCCTGCACCTCGCCCGCGCTCTCGCCCATGTTCAGCAGGCCCTCCTGCAGGACGCCCAGGCTCGGCACGTCGGCGCTCACGTCGAAGCCCAGCACCTTGCCGAAGCTCCGCAGGAACTGCATCACCGTCAGGCAGTCCGAGAAGGCGCCGCCCGGCAACAGGAGCCCCGGGACCCGGGACAGCTCCGGGAGAGGCTGGGACGGGATCGATAACGGAACGCTCTCAAAATCTCCACAGAAGAATTCACCCCCCGACATCGCAGTGGCAAGCGGCTGATTACCGCGTTAGCATCCGAGCACTGATTAACCCGCTAAAAAATGCTCCATTAGCCCCTCTGCCACAGAGCAGAGCATGCGTTTGGAGAGACTGGATATATTTCACTGCAAACCATAAAAGAGCACAGCTTCAATATTTTCTTGGCACTTGGCTCTTGATTGTCCCTGCTCAGCACTGATAAAGATCACGTGGCTGCCAGCAGGGGGGAAATTGATTTGGGAGATATGTGATATTTATATCCTACTGTTGAAGCGCACAGAAATCTGTGGCTCGCTGTTTTTTTCTTCTGAGTACAGGTTTTTTTTAATAAATCCCCGTCTCTTTCCCTCCCCTCGTCACACAGTAGAGTGCACAACTGCTAATGGCCACTGGGTGGCAGTGTTTGAAATAAACATTGTGCATAGCATCCTGTCCCTGCTGTCACTTCGATAGGTACCATTTCTCTCGACTAAGAATCCAGGCAACAAATACGGAGCCTGTATATGAAAGGCATAGACACACTTTTTTTGTTGTCGCAATTACGTCTGCTGTAAACTACATCAGAAATAGTATGATAGCACATTTTTCAGTAGAGCAACATTATCCCTTACACAGACGTGAGATGCTTAGGAATGTCTGGCAGTTCTTTGATCATTGCTCATTCATTTGTTCAAAAAAATCTTCTTCGCTCTTATCCCCAGTGCTAAAGCCCCTCACCCAAAGAGTCACCCAAACATATTCTACTTCATATTTATAAAATATATTCATAACTAATACTGTATAAGTGCGTGTACAATATACACATTTTCAAAATATTCATAGCTTTTTATCATCATTTTTACCATTATCATTACTTCTTATTTATGATGTGTGGTAAACAATCAATGACAATGGTGCTATTAAAAATAAAGCAAATAAAAACGTAGAGGGATAAAAATAATACTGAAAAAATAATTCCCAGGACCAAAATAAATGCAAAATAAGAGAACGCACGGATATCGCGTTTATTCACAGCACCAATGTGTTTTAGGACAGAAAGGGTGACCAGCATTCGTAGGCTGGCAATGTTGGATGCAGGACTGAGTTGACAGGTGCTTGTTCATGGGTTTAGGAAAACACCATTATTGTCTCTGGTGGGCGGTAACATGATACTGTGCATACGCTTGCATTACATCACAATCACTTAGCAGATGCTCTTATTCAGAGCTAGCCTAGCTAGCATTTTTGATGCATATTAATTAGCCCTTTTTTATTTTTTTTTAATGGCCAAATTGCCGACAGTAATCCCAAAGTGGGTACCCATTAAATAACCCTGCGCTACAATTTGACAAGCTTGGGTATTTTTGTATTTGCTGTCATTTGGTTATTGATGCGATTACCTTATGGTCTGCTAAACACATATCTTCGTTTGGCTTCTTCATCTCCTTGGCGATTTCCACCTCCAGTCTCTTGAGCTCCAATTTCCGCTCCTTGTTCAACCGCTTCTCGTCCCTCTTCTCCTGTTTTAAGCGCTCCTTCTCCTGCGAGCGGAATACGGACGTGTTAACAGCGCGCGCTGCCTGCAGACAATCGCTTTCGGGATTATGTCACTAGAATTCAGAAGAACTTGGTAACTGGCTTATAAATTGCAACGCTTTCAAAGAAAATTGCTTAGGGGCCAGAGCCGTAGTTTATTCACAGCCCATATATTTTCAGAAAAGAAGAAAGAAAAACTAGAAGCCCGTAACGGTTTCAAGGAGAAGAGGCCGATTCATAAATCACCCACCTCGGCCTTCTTTCGAGCCTCCATTGCCTTCATCAACATCATATGTTGCCGCCTTCTCTCCCGCTCCTAGCAAAGCAGAAAGCATCTTGTCAGTAGCAAAATGGCTCGGGAGATAATACTCGACGGCGACATGAAACACGACAGCTTAATAAAAAAGCACATTTAGCAGGAAGATAAAGAGCAAAAAAAAAAAAACTGACAAATTACATAAACAATGGCCAGGTTTATGTGTTTTTGGTTAAGATTTAGAAGGCAATAAAATGACAACCGATAAGCGCGCGGGAAAGCAACAGGTGTGAAGACGGTCGAAATAGCAAGCATTCGCTTGGAGTTCGTGGCTCTCGATCGAGATGCTTCCCGATAAGCCGGCGGTTAAAAAGCAAAAATGGTGAGCTAGTATGTAATTGGCTGTAGGCTACATCTATTACTAAAAACTAAAACAGGAAAGTTAAAATTAGCCTGTCAGTTAAGTTATACGATTCTATGGGTAGTTTCACTTTTACTACAAGCTTATGAAGGCAATAAAAAAGTGAAGTGATACACTGAGAAAAGACTTTTTAAAATGTATGCCTATTTGGTTTATCCAATAGCAATAATTGAAAACACCTGTGTATTGCCAGTACTGTATGAACTAATTTAAAAATAAGCTCTTACATGACCTACAAATCTAGCTGCTTCCAGGTAAAATCCTGAAATGGTCTCTTTCCAAAACTACCGTTTCTTTCAATGGCACTGCTAAATTCAATATGGCATGGGTCTTTGGCAATGTTGGCATTGCCGCTCTTTGGCCTAACATGATGGCTTCACAGGTGGGTATGGGGCAAGAACTCAAATGACACAAACACAGTAAGTGAAGTGACTGATGAGTGAGAGTATATGTTGCCTCGTCCCATGATTGAAACTGAGCTAAATAGGTAAGGAGGAGGGTGACTGAGTGACTAGGTGACACGGGGTAAACATTCTAGGGGACTGGATGGACAGAGAAATTACAACTCATTGGACAAATACTGACTTTTGATCAGGGCTCAAATTCAAGCACTTAACAGCCATTCAAAAAAAATGAAAACAAACCAATAAAATGCGATGAATGACTCTCAATGCCAGGTGCTCACATACACCATGAGAATGCACTGCAGCCCCTCGACTGAATCTGAAGGGCACAGGAGGTTTCTTGGTTTGCTTGTGGGGAGTCCTCGGTCTCCCGAGAGACACACAGAGCAGATGTATGCAATGCACTTTGCTGTAAAGCCATGCAGAAGGATGTAGTATGATAGCAGCCAAAGCTACGCTTTATGCATTGCTATGACAACCATATCACAACCAATTCACGATGCGGTGTTAGATGTACAAAATAAACATACCCATACCATATCTAGTCTATGCCTCTCCAACTCCTGGTAGAAAGAGTTGGCAAAGTATTATGAAACAGAAATCACAGAGTCATAAACAAGTGTATATTAGAAGCCCCCCCCCCTCCCCCTCAAAGATAACCCGATACCAAAAGTATGGAGATTAACAAAAAGAAAAACATGAGGGATTTAATAAAGAACTGGTAAGTCCTTAAAAAGAAGCCCCCCTCAATCCAAAAGATTAAAATATATGAAAAAGTATGTCTAGTATTTCTAACACTATGTCAAATGTGGAGCTGCAGTAACTGTCACCTACCTGGTGCTTAAATATGACAGCTTGCTGCCTCCTTATCTCCTTTTCCTTCAAGCCAGGAAATAACAAAAACATTCAAATTCCAAACATAACCGTTTTCCCCATTTAAAAAAAAGACATCACCAGCGCAAGGTTTCTGCACTTATTTCAAAGGACATTCCAGTTACTATAATGTGATTGGTGGATACACAGGGAAGGCTGGTGTTCGCAGGTTTAACATTTATATATTACATTATATATATATATATACACGTTATATATTATAAAAATAGTTGGACACACAAATCATACACAAGAGATCTATTCATATACACATTTAATATTGTGTGATCAAAATGGTCTCTAAAAAAAGCAAGGGCAATACAAATGTTTGGTGCGTACGTCCAAACAAATGCTTTCCCAAGGCTTCAATTTCATATAAAACCAATAGAGGACAATACAGCAATGATCACATACACTTCATTTTATTTGCACATACTGTACACAAAACGATGGGCCTCATGCAAGAAACGCTCGTACGCACAAATTTGTCTTATGTGGCAGGTAAGAACGGTTTATATATATACATATATATATATATATATATATGGCAGAGGCCAGGAAAGCGCACAACTCCTTATTGGTGCAGCAAGACAGTGCATGTGGGATGCATCTTGAACCATGTGCTCATGAAAACTTGTCATTTTTCCTTTTTTCTCTATCCCTTTTTAGGCAAAATGCCAGTTTTATGGATTCATTTTCTGGGTACAGGGGACAGGACAGCTGGCTTTATATGGCATTTTGTGGGAGTTAATTATGTTAACGTGACCACGCGTTCATTTAAAAACAGGGCCCCGTTTCCAAAAAGGATCTTAAACATCATCGTAGGCTATTTTGGTTTTATATTACTTTCATTGTTTGTTTTTTTTCGTCATTTGTTTTTAGTCTTTAGTCTCCCTCTGTTTTTATTATCCTTTTTATGTAATGTCAGCAAATTTTAATCATTTTACTCATAAAACTAATAAAGCACAAACGCAAAGCGCTCTAAGATGATCTTGACTCTAAGATGGGGAAAAGGGGCCCTGGTCAATTTACAATGGCTTGTAAGAAGGTTAAGAACGTTTGGTGAATCCGACGTGAAATCCTTGTACGGACATCTCTCAAGAATGAATATGAGAGAAAACTAAGAGAATGAGGCCCAATGTTTTTATCCGTGAGGATTCAAGTTTGGCCCGAAATGTGGTAATCCAGAGAAAAGTGTGGGCTTGTAGCTGGGTATAATTGTGCTTGTGTTAAGTCACGGTTGTCAGTTCTCCCTCACGGCTCCCAGCCCATCTGAACTAACCTTTGTTCGTTTCTCGGCTTCCAAGATTTTGGCATTTGCAGCTTCTTCCTTTTTCCTCCTCTTGGCCTGTGAATCCACAGCAGATCAGCAGGTCACACAATAGAGCCACAGAACGGCTTTCAAGCACACACAAAAAACCCCCCAAAAAAACCAACAGCTCCAGTAGCCTGCAACCCCCCTTGAACGGCGTTTCAAAATGTTGAAATATAAATGTATCAGGAAGACTAGAGGTAACCAATATTATGTGGCAAAACAGGATTCACAGGGCTATAGAGCTATAGAGAACATTTTAACGCCGGTTAACTTTAAACACACAAGCCGTTTTCCTTCTGAACATTTGGCTACCTAACGTATACTGTATATTCGTACGACTAACTCTCACACCATGTTCAATTTGTGGATTTGCTGCCAACATAGGACTGAGCTGAAAAAGCTCCTCATTTACAAAATTTACAAAAATGTTGGTCTCTGAAGAACAAAAGAAGAGCTTTAAAAATTCAAATAACATTTAATGCAAGGACGGCTTGCAATGTATGATTTGGTGAAATTCCATGTTGATTTGAAAATCAATTACAATAACATATAATTCTTGATTAATTCTTAAAATTAATTCTTAAAATATGTTTGGGAAAAGTTGTCTTTAATATTCTTTTAATGCACACCATATTCATTGATCGAGACATGAAACCCATTATGAATCACAATAATCACTCTAATCCACAAGCCCTTTCACACTCAACCGATCAACACTGTGAGGTTCAAGCAGCCCAATTAGCAACGAAGAACTTTGAAAAAATAAAGAAAATTGGTCTTAATAGTAGATAAGGAGCTTATTATTTTAAATTATATAAATTCACTTTCAGTAGGAAAACACTTGCAACAAAAACATACACCCAACCACTGAGATGCACGGCAGAAAAGGAGAAGGAATAAATTATGTCAAATTTAAATATGTAATTACAAGCCAAGAGAAATCCTGTTAGGAATGGCTTCCCATCCGTGTCAACTCAAATTTGATTTTGGCCTGCTAAAACACTCTGGAGCTTCTATAATTGTATGTGTATGGAAAACTACTTCTTCCACCTACTTATGCTAAACTCTTTCCATTGTCTGAAGTAAAAAAAAAAAAAAGAAATCTTTTATGCGCAATTTAACCGTGGTCTGAAGAGGTGAAGACTGACTTAAGTTTTTCACAGCCGTCTGCTAATACCAATTTAGCATTAGTCCTATGCAAAATTATGCGTAGGAAAGAGGAGAAGAAAAATATCGATGACATCATGCGGGAACGGTCTCTTGTATATTTTAAACCGCTCGCGCCACGAATAAACGGCGACGATTTTAGGACGTCTCCACTGTGTTTAATCTCTTTACGGACACACCTCCAGAATCTGCTGTGCTCTGAACTCCTTCTCCATTCTGATTTGCTGAATCCGCTTTATCTTCTCCTGAGAGAGAGAGAGAGAAAGAGAGAGAGAATAAATGAACAACAAGGACTAGAAGCACCAAGTTCTTCAATATGAGAAGAAAAGGGGGTCACGATTAGGGAACTGGGGGGCACCTCTATTTCACCCCTGAACAAAAACCCTATCTACTCACAGTATGAAATTATTTACAAAATGTCACACTGGCAAATGACGTCTCCTTTGCAATAATACAATTGAGAAAAGAAAGACCCTCATTTTGAGAGCTTTTAAGAGACCGCCTCGACAACCAACTACAGACATTTCACTCTGTGAGGAAAAACAAATGCCAGCCGGTCGCTTGAAGCCGCGTGTGAAGTTCTGAGATCAAAGCCGAAGGCTGCAGGACAGGATGCGTTTGTGCGCGTAAAACAGCCGGGGAAGAGTACCTGCTGTTTGAGGATCTTGATTTGTTCCTTCTGTTTCCTCTTCTCCTCCGCAGCTCTGATCGCTGAAAGAGAGAGAGAGAGAGAGAAGCACAAGGCTGTGGCTTCGTCTGCGGCGGCAGCTCGTTCTGAGCGGGCGCTACAGGAAGTCCGCGCGACGGGCGTACCTTGCTGCCTCCTGGCCTCCTTGGCCGCGCGCGCCAGCGCCTGCTTTTCCAGCTTCCGCATCAGTTTGATCTGAGCTGCCTGCCTGGCTATTTCTGCAATTCAAGGGCGGGGGGGGTGGAAGTTATTTTATATTTTCAGAGTGACTTCTAGAGCAGAGAGGGGCGTTCCAGGGCTCACAGGGCAAAAGGTCAGTCACAGAAAGCGAAGCATCCCATCTATCCCAATCGCAGTTTAATTCTCCCGAGTGCAGCGTAAGTGCTGTATGACACCCACAGCTGATGAAAAGATCTACCTGTTAAAACTTTGTCTCTGCCATGCAGTAAATACATTTTACTGGGGTCAATAAACTGCATGCGGGACATTAATAGTCAAGTCGCCATTCAAATAGCCGATTTAAATCCACAAAATCGGCGGATTGCCTGAAGCAACGGCTTTGACGCTTAAGTGCCGAGGCCCAATCACAGCAGATTCTGCAAATCTTAAAAGGCCTGAATTGCCCACCTGAACTGCACTGATCACAATCGCCCACCAGGGGCGGCGCACTGCACCTTGGGCTTCCAGCTTGCGGAGCAGTTTGGCGTTGGTGGCGCTGGAGAACTCCGCCTCCCCCACGTTGGGGGGCCGGCCTTTCCTGCGTCGGGAGCGGGGGGAGGAGTCGTCCCCAGGCTGCTGGCGCTCTGAGTTCGAGGTACGCCCCCGCCGACCGTCTATAGCCAGGATACGGGGAACGATCTCTTCCTCCTTCAGCAGGCTCCACTGTATGCCCTGCAACACAGATCGGACGCTGCCGTCAGTGCATTTGGCCATTGCCATCGTCTCCCTGTCTGACTGCAAGGAGACGCATGAAGATACACGTCTTATTCTCAAGTACTGGAGACGTGATAAAACCAGATTCCCCTCCTGCTCCTTCCCATCAAAATTTTCCACTTATATAATTCAGGTTTCCAGTTTACACACTTTTCCCTGTCCTCCGCAAGGGAAGCTTGCAGACAAGGGAAACACAATGTGAATATGGTTTCATTTACTTCTAACTGAGGTCCTACGCTCAGCCAGTTATGGCTGCCTGCTCTCTGCCTCCGTAAGGGAGCCATGTTTATCCAGTACTTTTGCTTCTGTACAATTTAACACTAGTTATGCAATGCTATCACACACTAGTACACTTGTCATTAGTAAAACATCACATTAAATGCTGTCAAAGCAAGGCACACAGTGATACTTTTCTTGGTCTCCTTGTACTAGGAGGCTGTCACCATCAACTTATCCTTGTAAAATATCATGTACTATGAGAGCAATTTAAACTGACTGATACTCTACCTCCTTGTACATGAAAAATAAAGCTAGTGTGGTTATGGTAGAGTTACTGACTCATAACCATTGGTAGACTCTGCATTTCTGTTCTGGCTAGGACACAACTGACAATAGATAGAAAAACAGTCACCTGAGGTCCTTCTCTGGCTTCATAGAAGTCACCAACCCTTATTTTTGCACTGAAGCTAAAATTATCGCGCGTGATGTCACTTATTCCATTTCTGGATAGATACTACAGAAGAGAAGATAATGGCTTTGGTGAGACAAGATATTCAGTGTTCAGGCGGAGGGCGCAAAAGCGCGACACTAAAAGCAACCAAGAGGCGTCAGCCGCCGACCCGAGAGGGGCCAGGCCGGCATCGCAAGCTCTGGGTGCAGCGGAGCACGGCACATTAAGACTGGCATTGTCATTCTACTGATTTAGGTCAGTTTGTACACATTCAGCATGGATGACGGCAGGGACAGGCATGGAGACAAGTTAACTGAGGCACACAGCACACATCTCAGCTCTTAAAAGGACGCCGGCGCGGCGCCTGGGCGACGCCCCTCGGACGGGAGGGGCTTTACCTTCATGACGTCCTGGTACTGGCGCAGCTTCTTCCCGCAGGGGGCGTAGTAGGCCACGTCGCTCTGCAGGCGCCCGCCCTGGTTTCGGACGCGGGTTTCCCGCTGCCACCTGGAGGACGGAGGGGCATGTGACACGCCACGTGACACGTTTGCGGGCAACACTTTAACCGCATCAGCCCGGCAGATGTGTTCCGGAAAGGACAGAACACCCACACTGCGGGTATGCTGCGGCCATCATTCTTATCGTCATATATCATTTTACACATGCCCTTTAAAGGTTGTATCAGCGATTTTGGGTGGAAACATAAATGATCACATTCATCTGATTTTTCCTCACGATCCGCTAGCTGCCCGCCCCATAAGCAGGCCGTCAAAAAACCGCGTCTCTGTAGGCAGCCTATGCTCCGAGATCGTACACAAAAACAAATGGTACTACCAACCACTCAAAACCAAAATAAACAGTATTCCAACCAATCACAATGATCTGCACAAACGCTAATACTCTTATCTCGCTGAAATCTTGACGAATTTACAAACGGTTTGGTTTCTTACAAACGTTATTAACGTGGTTATAATTCTGGATGCTTGAACACTATTTTTTAAAACATAACATAATTATTCATAAGTATGTTTGTTTGGGATTTCGCTTCAGAAGTGACGTCACCCAAAATCGCTGATACAACCTTTAAGCGGTAATATACGACGCAGATGACTTCAGCGTAAGAATGCAGTATGCTATAATGCAATGTGTGCACGGAAATATCAAGATACTACGTCTAAGTATGTACTGACTCCCAAGATTTGGTATTTGCTTATTGGATAAGAGGTTCCATTTTGGTTGAATCGCAAGCCGGGCCTCATTATTGTGCGTCTGACATTTCACGCAAGTTTATGCAAGCCCCATTAGAGGTTTTATTTCCGCGGATGTTATTCGGAAAGTAGCTGTAAAAAAAGCCCCGAGTGGCAGTATTTCACAGCGGAGAAGAGAAACATGCACGACAGGCAATGCGGAATTGCAGCGCAGGAGGCAAAAAGGGGACAAAACAATGCCCCGCGCAGCTAGTCACACACACACACACACACACACACACACACACACACACACACAAAACTTGTAAACTACAATATACTGAAGTTCCCCCTGGGAAAAATCAAGTTATTCTATTCTATACATAATGTGCGTATAATTAACAATCTGTTGGAGAACAGAATGTGAGCCACAATGAGACCTTCCAAACCCCCCCCCCAAAAAAGTGACACTATAGTACTTCAGGATGGCTATTATGAACAGGGGCTTAATCACAGTTATTTTTCATTTGAACCCCCAGCTAGCTCATTCAATTACAATAAAACCGAACACTTGACCAGCATTAAAGGCACTGTAATATAAGTGACCTCAGCAGGTCCTGGGGATGATGCCAGCAAATTCTGGCATTAGCACGGCCCAATGAATGGGCATTTTTACAAGGGATTTTTAGACATTCAAAAGAGGGAAGTTTCGACTCTTCCGGTTCTTGGACAGCGGTGCAGTAAAAGGCAAGTAATCTACAGCTCCGAATAAATTTTTTCCCCCCAATCGTGTAAGAATGGCGAATAGACGAGGGCCTTAACCCCCGTTATTAGTGCTGCCAGTTTGGCCACAGTCTAGACACCGTGGATCAGGAGGCCGGCTACATAAACTGGCCATTTACAGCCTGTAATCTGCCTGGCCTCAGCGACTGGCGATCAGTGCACCTGCAGAGTCTCTGACTCCGTCAGTAATGAAACCGCCCTGTCTGGACCGACGCCAGGGAGGACGTCACTCCACTCTTGGAAACCCGCCATCGTTTAGCATAGCCAGCGTGGGCCTCAAACAGAGCGTGAAATATATTTCTTTCCCTCTCCCCTCTCTGAATTCGCTGATTAAAAACATCCCCTGCAGATGAAAGCCATCCGGATTGGCTGATACCCTGGGGGGCGGGGCTTAACCCTGATCCTAACTGCGGTGGCTCTGATCCAAGCCCTTCTGCCAACGTGAACGCGTGGCTTTGTCAGAGTTTCCTTATAAGGGATGGGGTGACAATGCAGCTTATTCATCGAAGCTCTCTGTGCCTACCCCTAGAATGGGCTGTGGGGTCTAATAGCACGGCGTTCGGAAGCAATGGGAACCCCACCTGTCAAGACTATGAGTGGAGAAGGGACACATCCATTTGGGAATTCCCAGCCGGGGCTGCAATGCTCTTCGAAAAGCTGTGAAGTTGTTCACATCTAACTTGTGAACCTAGCCGCAGGGCATGTCGGTAGCATCGCAAGACGACTCATAATTTTGCGCAAACGTACCCAAATTCTAGAGGTATTCTCAGCTCCCTCTCGTCTGTCACTCTCCTCCTTTTTCCAGGCGCTGAAAGAGAGGAGCCACTTATCAGCACCACTGCCCAAACAAACAAGCAACCGCAGGCACACACACCAGCAACATTCAGGCCCCCTTACAGTCATACACAGCATGTACAGCAAGACGGTGCCATCAATTAAATTTCATACATGAAACATTACATTTTTTAAGAGCAACACTTATCATTAAACAGGCTGTTATTTGTTTTAATTTCATAATGGAACAAACATCAATGAACTGAACCCCCAAAGCGGCTTTTTTTGTGGAACAATTGTTTCTCCAACATTTGAAATCAGGAGCTGTGACTCTCAGGCCAAGCTCCTTTACTGACTCTGGGCCGTGAAATCCCCATCATTCCTGAAATGTGTGAATTGTTGGATTTGTTATGCAATAAAGCGCTTCAACATACTACCCGTGCTTAAAAAGGCACTACAGGCAATATACACACTCAAAGCTTCTAGCAACTAAATACAAATACTATTTAGTTGTGTTTCAGAGGGGTTTTGACAACATCACATGCCTTTTTTCCTGGAGTGTGCTGTAGCATTCTATCAATATAAAGGAACTTTCTTTTTCTTTTTTTACTGTAATAGAAATACAAATAATAATAATAATGGAAACTGTATGAACATAAAAAATACAGTTATCAGTTATCATACAGTTATATTAGATGGAAAAGGGGCTGGTGGGTGCTGAAGAACAGACAACAGTGTTTTGTCCACGAATAGAGGATACGATCACGTGTTGGGTATATATTGTTCAGAGGACTTCAGACACACTTGATGCGCCTGCCTGTGAAGGTTTGAAATCCTCACAAAATGCCAGAGATGTGGGATTGAATTTAGTTCATACAGTTGGTACATATGCATTCACTGCAGGTAGCCAACATTAGCTGGCCTCCACATAGTTATTTTCCAGCTAACTGTTAGCTAGGCATCTATCTAGGCAAGCGAATATGATGTAACTTTCGCTATAATTAGCGCTACCAGGCCCTTTTTTGCTATCATGATAGTTAACTAGCTGAGTTCCCCATAACATTTATCAGCCAAGAGTTAACTAGCAAGCAGATGTTATGTGTAGCTAGATTAGTTCAAAACCAACATAAGTCTGATCATGTTTGGTAATGAGTCCATTTTGTAGATACGGCACTCTTGTGTTGCTCTCTAGTCAGCTATTTACAGCTGTCTGAGTTAGCAGAAATGTTGTTTTAAAACATTAGCACATTGCTACTAGATAGCTAGCTGACTATCTGATTTCGTTGTACCTGAGTTAGTCCACAAGATCATTTTGTACACAACTTGAGTTTGTAGTAAAGTCTAGCAGTACAGATGGTTCATCTCAAGACAGTAAAGACAATTTTAGTAGCAAGTTAGCTTGGGGGTATTAGGCCTACTCAAAAAAAAAAAAAACTGTTACCGTAGTAATTGTTGCCCTTTAACTGTAGCCAGGAGGGGCAGAGGGGGTATAACAGGGAAAGCTTTCCCGGGCACTAGTAGGTCCAGGGGGCCCCTAGCAGTGGGGTGTGTATGTGAGTGTATGTGTGTGTGTGCATGGGGGGGGTCTTTCTCATATTTTTTTTCACTGCACAAGTGATTCGTAGATCTGTCCCTGGTAGCCAGTATAGCTAACTGCCAATTTCTGGAACTCTGAAGGACGCACTAATCTTTCACTAATCTTAAGTCAGTGGACACTTTTTTAAAAAGCTTTATAGTTTAAAAAAGAGAAATGGTATAGCTTAAAGCATAAGCAACTTAATAGAGGTAGGGAAGTTTATGGTTTCAAATTTTGGTATGTCACGGTGTGTTAAAAACTGTAGGAGTTTGGTGCCCAATATCCAATGTACAAAAATACAGATGACAGAAAATAGTAGACGACTACATTCATCACGCCAAGGTCTTTCTTTTGATCTTGTGTACATTTCAGCATATACAATGTTTACTTTCACGCATTAATGAAAATGCATTTCACGCAGATGACTGCGCTTCCTGGCCAGGCCTAAGCATCGAAAGGGACTCTGGCTACAGTATTTTCTGCAGGAGGGGAATTAAATACCTACTTCCGTTTGAATTTGCCTGGGCTCTTGGCCAACATACTATCACACCTGGGGTTACAGCACACTGCCAGCTTGGGTCAATTTGCTATGGAAATGCTTCACATGCCTACAAGCAGGAGGAATCGGTGGAAACACCTCAGGTATAGCTGACGTACAGCAAAGGTGATTCAGTGGAAACACCTCTGCTAACCAACAGGAAAAGAAGGTCAGGGGAAAAAATAAGTCCCCATTTTGAGTGGCCTTTTTTGGTTGTTCGACTAAAACCCCCTTGCCTGAAAAAGTGTAATCCATGCCCCTTCACCCACTCATTATCATGGACAAAAAGGAGTCCGTGAAGTATCTGAAAAACGATTACTACTGAAGTCAACCCACGTGGGAACGCCTCCAACACCCAGCACACACAAAGTTGTGTACGTGCCATTTCAACTCGGAAGCAACCATTACTCTGAACACAATTTCTTTTCATCACGAGAGCAGGCTGAAAGTGGGCGGTGGCGAGTCGTATTTCTTTCCCGCGGTTACCTGTCGGCATGCACAGAGTGTACGAGGAAGATGGGGCGCTGTGATAGGACAAGGCCCCGGAGCTGGTCAGGAGGGAGGGACTGGCCAAGCCGGGCGTCTTGATGAGGTTGAGAGGGGAACAGTTTCCCGAGCGGTTGGAGGGGGTCTCCATTAAGGAGGTGGATTTGGTCAGCTTCAGCGGCATTTTCTCTCCCTCTGTGTCGGTTTCGGTTTCGTCGTGGTCCTTTGTGTCGTCCTCCGAGCCGTCCGAGTCACTTTCCAGATTGCTGTCCGACTCTACAGGGGTAAAAAAGCGTAGGGAAGGGGAGACTGGATTCAATGTGCAACCGCATGAAGAAGCCTTCAGTCCTCTTAAAGGGGTAATAAACACTAAATCAGATATTTTATTTATAAAGCCGAGTATCTTGTCTCAATTTCATAAATCCCATATATCCTATTGTTTAAAAAAATTAAAATGTAATTAAGCTGTGCCACCACATTTTCTGTCAAAAAAGAGGCATTCGCTGAAATCCAAACTGAAAAGTTTCGTTTGAGCCACGCCCATATCCGTGACGTGAAAAAAAAGATGAAAACCTTTTTTATACACAATCAAGTCAACGCCCCCTCTCTCCCTCTTCTTGATTGACGGGTATTCAAACAGCGCAAAGTAACGTTAGCCCTTCAATTTCAAACGGGTTTCCATTTGGACAGTTTTCATGACGCGTTACCGAATGGATCTATCACCCCTCCCCCCAACTATAACTCCTCCTTCCTCCCCCCTCCCGTCTGTGTTCTCTCACTCGAGCCCAATTTGCATCTTTTGAAATTGTGAAGTGGGCAGAGACAAAACAAAAGCTGGTGTTAATTACCCCTGTAAACATACCTACCTCTTTGAAGCAGTAGCTTCAAATATCCCTACGTGACATAGCATGTTGAGATCAATTCATAAGAACGATTCAAAAGGCCTGTGAAAATGAACCCCGTGTCATGATAAGCAGTGCTGCTATGAGAAAACCCGACCAGAAGCGGGAAGCAGACCTGACGGGCTGTCGTCCGAATCCTCTTCGTCCTCTTCCTCCTCGTCTTCGTCATCCTCGTCGTTCTCGTCCTCCATGGAGTCGTCCGAGTCTTTGCTGCTGGGGACGTCGGACTCGGTTCCCCGAAACAGGTCCACCAGGGACTGTGCTAGGTGGCTTTGGGACACCCCTTTGCCTGCGGGTGTGGCCTTGGGGATCCGGTTCTTCCCCAACCCGTGGGCCGGGGCGGGTGAGGTAGATGGCTGTATCGAGTGGCTCTTGCCCCCCGTGCTCAGGTTGACAGGAGCAGCCGAGGGGGCGGCAGCTGGGGCCGAGGGGAGGGGCTTGTCCGGGGTCCTGGCCTGGCCGCGGGGTTTAGTGATGAGGGCCAGGGGGGCTTCCTGGATGGTGCTTTGGATGATGCCGTTGGGGTGGTGGTGCCCAAGGAGGGTGCTGGAGAGGAAGAGGTGGGAGTGGTTGTTGTGGGGAGGCGGTAGCTTGTGGCTGCCCAGGATCTCAGGGAAGAGTTTTGGAGGGGGCAGCGTCGATGACCCCGCCTTCTTCGGAGTCTTGTGGAGGTCCTGCGGTTTCTTCAGCTGCAGGGGGAAAACCTGGGAGAGGAAGGGCTGAAAGATAGAAAGAGGGGAATATAAATCACACCGCTATTAGACTGGCGGTCATCATGCACTTGTTGAAGACAGGCAACAAATCTCAACGTTTAATTGGTTTTCTTAGTTATTGATTTTTAAACACAATAGGGTAAATTTACTGAAAATGTATTGTAGGCATATATTCTCAGAACTATGAATCTCACAATACGACACTGCATCCATAACAAGTGAAAAGAATTCGGTCAATTATTTATGCTGAACATTTATTATGCAATCAGCCAAAAAATTATTAGTGCTGGTCTCTGACAGCAAAAAGACAACCCTATGCAAAGCAGGTTTCAAACAAAGTCGCACGTTCTTGCAGATCTACCAAAGATGGCTGGCCAAATGCAAACTAAGAGGCAACTGAAGATCAATGGGAAAGTGTTCCTGCAGATGAGGAGGCGGACAACAGACACAGCACGTCGCCAAAGGGACAGCAATCGAGCGCGGAATTCAAACTCACAAAAAACTATTACCTCGGAAATAACAAGATTGACAGCCGGAAGTGCAAAGAATAGATGGACTGAGGCCAAGAGAGGAATGAAAGGCGTGTTTTTAGCGCCGGCATCCAGCGAAAGCATTGCAAACAGGTAGAGGGTCTCCTGAGGAGCGGCCACTGTCGGAGCAGCGAGCGCATCGGTCGCCGCCGGGCGGGGCAGGCCGATCTCTGAGCAAAGTCTGCTTATGTTCAACAATTTGTTTTTCAGTCAGTCGGAAAACAAAAGCTACCGTTCAAAATATGCTCTCATAGTCTGCTTTGTTAACGATTCCTCTGACTCACGGCCATAACAGCCGCATTCAAAGGCACAGTTTCACACTGCATTAGTCACTTTTAAAAATTAAATTTTGGAGTTTTAATAGAGATATTTATTCAATATTTAATTAGTGCAGACATTACTGAATTAGAATACTTAATTAACATTAGTTACACAATTTGTTCCTTGTTTTGCCTAAATTCCAGAAATCTGTATGTATCTAGAAAATAACAAATGTATAAATTGCCTGGGTATAGGTATATTGCGTGATTCTGACAAATTGAGCGTTATGTGACTGTTTTCAAGTTTTTGCACTCATTTTTTTGTGGTTGCAGAGGAAGTGCATTCAATTTGTGTCTTTGCCCATGAATATATTCTCTGTAATCATACAAATTCTGCAGCACAGATTTACTTAAATCCATAGTTTTGGGCATTTACATAATTATACATTGTGACTGTTGTGGACAGTGAAAGCAAATCAGTCTGGCTCAATGTTTGCTGTATACTTTTGCTCACAATGAAAAGTCCAATTATGAACTGAGGGGGCATAACCCGACAGGCATCGTATAGCTTCCGCATGCATCATTCCAACGGTAACCAATGGCTTAGTTTGCCTAACACATTCCTAAAATCATGTTATAATTAAAACCAATACTATACTATACACTGAACCGTGTTAAACTTACCATTCTTCCCCCATGAGGAATGCCTCTAAAGGCATTACCCTAGTAGCATGTCTGCTTTGGTACTTTTGGTGTTGTTCCAATAAAGGTAAATACACTGTCACTTTTATTCACTTACTTGCTGTTGCCTTACATCACAAAACACAATAAAACTGCTTATTGCCGCTAGCGCTAAAGAGGTTTCCTTTTCGGTTTTGGAGAAACCAACTAATGTTTTAAAGCCCTGTGTGTGAGAAACAGTGTTGATCAAAAACAGTATATTTCGCCTACTGTTTTAATTCGCAAAAAGAATTGTGGGAAAATAACAAGAAAGCGCATTTAAGATGAGTGATATTGCGTGAAAAGCTAACTGTACTTTCCACGTGCTCTTTGCCAACCACGCGCTCGTGTACAGATGCGCTGTTGTGTTACTCGGACAGCATCGCAGCCAACCCACCTGCTTCAATCTGTAATCGCTGATCTGCGGGAGGGGCTCGTCCGGCAGGTTCCTGCTGCTCGCCCTCCCCCCGTCGGGGGGGAGAGCCGGAGGTTTTGGGGAGGGGGTCAGAGATTTGGGTTTGGAGGTGGGGGAGGGGGAGAGTGAGAGGGAGAGCGGCTTGGGCGAGGCGGAGAGGGACAGGGGGACGGGTTTCGGGGACGGGCACAGGGGGAGGGGCTTCGGCGAGGCCGAGCCCTCCCTGCGGGGCTGCGTGACCAGGGCCAGGGGTGCGGCGCCGGGGGCCAGCCCCGTGGCCTGGATCACGGTCTGGTGCGGCTTGCCCTCGTCCCGGGCCTTGGAGCTGGGGAAGACCAAGGGGACGGGCTGGGGAGCGGACGGCTGGGGTGGGCGGTAGGCGCGGGCGGCCGCATCGGCGGGGAAGCTCCGGTGCTGGCCGCTCTTCTTATCCTGGTTCTCCCGGTCCTTTCTGCTCTCGCCCACACTCTGCACGGGCACCTGGGAAAGGGGGTGGGAGAAAGCGGTGTCCTGTCAGCTCGGGCCAGGGTGTGAAATTAACACCCATCACCAGCCACCAGCCAAATGCTGGTAAAATTTTAATTGTGGCTGGTAAGATTTTCTACTCTAGCAGCCACTTTAGCAGGTAACCAGGTTGTGTTATATTGTAAAAGGTGCAGCTGGTAAAAATGGGGGATGATTTTTTGAATCCACAAGCCACTCTGGCCAGTGGGTGAAAACGTTCATTTCATGCCCTGCCTCAGGCCATCACAAAGGGAGCTCTGAGCCACCTGCTCATGGCTACTGCGAAGCCAGTGCCACTGGCATGACTCACAGTACAGGAGCATTACATCTAACAATTAACCTTGCTTTTATCAGGCTGTGTTCAGACTAGCATGATGCAGCTGTGTTAAGGATAATTGCTAGGCTCTATGGGTCAGACCCATACTTGAGGAACTTCAATGCTTTGTACACACTCCTAGCTACTCGGGACATCTGAGATACGCGCACCCTCATTTACCAGCTTAACTCCGTGCTGAGCACTGAATATACTTAAATTATCATCCCAAACAACGGCCACATTCGAAACATGTGAATGTGCCTAGTTTACATTCCATTGCTGCTTCCTTGATAAAAACCTATTATTCAGTTCTACAAGGCCTCAGTGATATTGATTATGAAATAGTTGGCAGCGCAATGTGCATACATAAACGGGTTTTGTTTCCATATTTCAATCGCCCAATTCCCCAAATGAAAGCGCGGCTTGTGAGAAACAAAAGACCGAGGCACAAACATAAATACACATCCTACAAGCCGCATTTTCACTTGGCCATTTATGATGCGGAACCTAAACCTAATAAGCAACACTCGCTCGAGTTCCCAGCTCAAGTTTTTCTGCCTAATTGTGCGATTTACATTCAGAGTCAGAAAGCATTACCTTTGTAATGATTACATAGATTTTACTCCAATTTAAGCTAGGTGAAGATTGTTTACGTGACTTGAGCAAAAAAGAACGGTGCGAGACAAAAAAACGAATTACCCGCTAATGTCGCGTTTGTTAAACAAGCAAATTGAATGTAAACATTTTGAGAGCCTTGAGTGTCTGCTATTATGTTCGTGGACATAGATATTTAAAAATCTTTGAGTTGAATAGCATGAACTTTAAATTAAGCAATAAGCAATAATCCCACCCTTACCCAGTTGCTATATATCCAAATAAAAAATGACATGCCTGGTTAATTCTGTGGTAGGCAAAATAATGGTGACAAAGCAGGGGACAGAGGAAAGAGCCGCAGCAGTGTGGTGCTAGCAGTAACTACAGCACTCTTTTGGGGCAGGCTTAAATAAAGGTGGTCGTGTCCATTTAAAAAAAAATTTGAACATGCTGATTGGATGCAGTTTTAATGACAGAGACGTACAATATTTACAATTTACATAAAACCAAATTTCCATAAAAAGACATTGGCTGAAAAATGTAATCAGTAGTACATGTAAAACCATTGTTTTCCACTGGGGGAAAAAAAAAACCCCATGGAGCTGTAATTCCATATGCTCGCCGATAGGCCTGCTCAATTTATTCCACCTTTTCACGCGAGCAAAGGCTGCGTCGATAAATCTACATAAAAAAGTGGCATAATCTCAAGACAAGATTCACTTTGCATTCAATGGGATACACCTACTTTTCTGTGAGACTTCACGCCCTGGTGCATCCATCATATCCCTCCTTAAGTCACCCAAGCAAGGATGGCCGCAGGAAAAAAAAGTGCTTAACTTGCATATCTCAAGCCAGGATTGGATCTCTACTTATCTATTTATTTTAGTCAATTTATTGCGTGCTTCTCAGGGCCCATAAACCTCTCGGGTCACTGTACTACTGCTGTCATTGTTTGTGCCGTGATGCATTTATCTTACCATACTTGCGGAATAAGTAAGTGCTTGCAAAATAAATAATAATTACACTAATGGTATCACTATTACTGCATGACAGCCATCGTTTTAATATTTCTGAACGAGAAAATACTTAAGTATGAGTACATAAATACTACATACCCCAGTGCACGTGACAAAAAACACATTAACTTACAGTAACATCATTTTATTAATTTGAAAAAACAGAAAAAACCATTAATGGTCAAAAGCGTGAGCTGATTTTGGCCAAGATTAATCTGCTGAGGAATAACAGCATGTTCTGAACTGACCAAATCTCCCGTTTGGTCTTCCACACGACTCAGGCTTGCTTTCTCACTTTACCTTTTCCTTCCTCTTCCCCGGAGCCTCGCAATCCGAGTCCGAGTCTTCGCTCTCGTTGCTGGGGTCCTCCTCCTCGTCTTCGTCGTCGTCATCGTCGTCCTCCAGGTCGTCGGAGTCGCTGCTGCTGCTCAACCCGTCGCTCGAGGAGTCCGAGGAGGACCCGGATTCGCTGTCGCTATTGCTGGAGCTCCCCGTCGCATTCTTGCAGGGTTTCTGTTACGGGCAACGGCACCGTCAATCAATAAGGCAACAAAACGCGCAAAAAAAAAAAAAACCTCACTGTTTCCTGTTTCTCACCAGGATGCATACCAGGAACAACGTCAACTATGCAAACGACAAGGATTCTTAAACAGGACATTTTTGAACGATCACCTAAAGTTGGTGCCTCTGAGAATGGGACAAGGGTGGAAAGAGAATAAGGTTTTCATGTCGCTACGCATCTTCATCATCACACCTGTGCTTCTTACCTTCTCTTTAGTTTTCTGCACGGGTTTGTCCTGGTCGCTCTTGCAGCCCCTGCTGCTGGAGTTGGCGGCTTTGGCGGCTTTGGCCTGCTCGGGGGTCCCCTGCGCCGGGGACACGGCGCTCGACGAGTTCCCCCTCGAGGAGGCGGAGACGCCGCTTCCGTTCACTGCGCCGCTCGCACCTGCGCTCGCGAGCAAAACGCAAACATCACAACTCATCAGCTGCACAGTGTTACCACCCTGTGAAAAATGCAGTAAAGCAGCTAGCGCGTATTAACAACCACGCAGTAAACCGCCGCGTGAACACACAAGGCAAAAACAAGCGGCTCAATTAACGGTGTTAGCTCAGACGTGGTAGTTATGCTACAGCTCATTTAAGGGCGTTGACTCAGACATGGTAGTAATGCTACATTTTGATACTGATGGGGAGGGACAGTTGTAGAACCCAGTGTAGCACTGTATCTATCAAAAACCATTGATGTTAAGGTTTCTAAGAAAGAAAACCACATTCTGCTGTCAAAGACAAAACATATTCAGTGAAAATTTATACATTTATAGCTCTTAGGACTCCCTGTAGGGTAAATTGAATGCATTTAATATTATACCTTTGCCCAAAAGGATTTATTAGCACTTATATCCTTTCCCTTTAACAGCAAAGTTTCGTAATACAATGAATGAATCAGACGCAATATTTGGGTGGGAGACCTGACAAGGCTGTACCTTTGGGAGTGCTCTGTCCGTTCTTGCTGGGAGCCCGGGACAGAAAGGGGTCGGATTCGTGCTTCTGGACCTGGGTTGTAAAGAAGGGGGGCAAGCCCAGGAGAGGGGGGAAGAAGGAGGCCGGTCCCCGTCCGTGAGCCTCTGAGCTTCGCCACCATTCTGGAATTCAAAGGGAGACCCTGATATTTCACCACCCGCACCTCAAAGCAGGGATACTCTAACCAGAACCTCGATGCCAGTAGTACTGCCGGTTTTCCTTCTTCCCTTCTAATCAGGACCGATTTAAACCTGGGACACGAGGTGAGTGAAATCTCCGGCCAATCAGAGGCATAAATCGATTAACTATCGGACAGAAAAGTAAAGTAGCAGGGCCAGATTTGTGTATCCCTGCCTAAAACAGCACCCCGTGTGCAGTTCACACCACACACCCACGATGCTTCAACGGGCAAGATTAGCATCAACCTACCAAGAATATTAAAGCAAAAAAAAAATAAAAAATTCTGCAAGTGCTTGCTTCAAATCAGAGCCATATACATTAATAATATCCATAATACATTTTGGACTTTTTATATCTTAGCCATTGTTTTGGGCTACATGACAGAAAAAATGTCCACCAATGCCTTCTTTTAATGTATCAGTATTACACAAAAATACAGAACAGTGGCGTTATTACTTAAAAATCAATTGACAAAAAACAGACTACTTGAGTCTAGCAGGCAAAACAACACATCATCCCTCAAAAAGCTTAGAAATGTCAGATAGCATCCGATATTTCAGTCCGCAGAGGTCAAAGTTATAGAGAACTGTACAAAACTGTGCACCATAAATGTCAATCCTCAAAGGCTGCCGGTTATTCTGATGTACGATACTATTAAGCTGAAACATTCTGGCAGTGTGCGTGACTCGCACGGGGTTAACACCAGAAATGACCATCACGCACTGGAACATGAGAGCCACATGAGAATGCCTTCTTTTAAAAATTATTCTCAAGTGAAATATATCCAGTCTTTTCAATAAATGACAGCTGCATTTTTATATACAGTTTATAGCAGCGGTGGTGTTTGCTCCAGGCCCTGGAGATCCACAGTGCTGTGGGATGTTAAAGATGCCCCTCAAAACAGCAGCTGAGTGATTCCTGGAACAGCAAGTTTCCACTGCATTCCTAAAAGGAATATTATCCTTAGTTGTTTTGTAAATGGTTCACGGTAGTGCAATGCAGTGCATAAGGAATCCTTAAAAGGACAAGAAATTGAGAAATGTTTGTCAGAGTTTGGTCAAAGACATGAAACCAGTGGAGGCCATTTATCTATATCAATCAGCTAAATCAGTGGTCCCCAACCTTGTTCCTGGAGATCTACTGTCCTGTAGGCTTTCACCTCAACCCTAACAAAGAACATCCCATTCAACAGCTAGAGATTCAGTTGAGCTGCTAATTATTAGAATAAAGTGTGCCAAATTAGGGTTGAAATGAAAACTGTAGGACACCAGTTCTCCAGAAACAGGGTAGGGCTAATGTTCCAGGACCACTGAGCTAACAGTCTTCTGTTTTTCCCAAAAAAAGGGCCTTTCAGGTGGGCATGCATAATCTATTCAGAAGCGCAGAGAAGCACAGTGACAAAGTATCAAAAAATACCTTGGAGAATCAGAGAAGCTACAAAACTTATCAAAATGGCTGCCCGGTGAATGTTCTGCCTGAGCCCCGCCCTTACCTGGAAACGCTCCCAGCTGGGGGTGAGCTGCCAAGACGGCGGAAACGCCCAAGGTGCCGAGGCCTCCGAACTCAGAGCGCCCCGAGTTTGTGGTGTAGAGGCCAAAGCCCGGGTGACTGACGACAGGGAAGGCACTTGAGACGGCGGACATGTTGAACGGCTGATCGCTGGCCTGCCGGAACAGGTGCCCTAGACAACAGAGGATGACAAATCGGATCACCTGGATTACTTAAAAAGGAGATGCATAACACCGCCGCAGCTAAATAATTCATCCATATGAATGTTAAAGTTTAATATCATACCATCTCCCCACAGATTTTACAACCTCCAGCTGGTTAGAGAACGTTTTATGCATTATCAATAAAGACATTAGCTAGTATAAAGGACAAAGACTCCCTAGGAACCAGCCTGATCTGTTTAAACATGGTTGTGCAAATATGAAACACAGATTCAGGAATCTGGATTCCAGTCAGAAAGAAATTATCATGGATATTTAAAGTTCAATACTCTTGTCTACATTTGAATATGAGCAGTGAAAACCATGCATAGTATGGACACATAATTGCCAAAAAAATACTTTTTGATGACAGGAAGAGGGAAAGCAGTACCACAATGCATTACCTAACTTCCATCTTTTTGGTTGTTATAAAATATAGAAGGTTTGGTTCCTACTACAACATGCTATGAACTGAAATAGGAAGTTTGGTTTTGGTTGGTTTTGGAAACGATATATCCCAAATTCAATGAGGAACTGAGCTTACAAGATATTTTATCTTGCCCATACAATAGAAGGTATTGAAATATTGCTGAATTTGTATCTGCTTTGTTTTATTAATTCTGACTGGAGTACTGATATATTTAATTAGGCACATGTGACACTAATGAGGTGATAATTACAGGTGCGTTTGCTTCAGTTTGGCGATGTGCTGAAGGAAAATGCTCCGAAACTGAATTTTAAAAAAGTTTCAACCTACGGGGGTTATGGTCTTACACCGTGCTTCATCATTACTAAAAAAAGTTTCAGAAAATGTGCGCATTAATCTCCTGTGAGGAGATTTCCCCGTACTGTGAGTTGACATTTTTGTGAAGCTTTTGACAGTTGATATTGTGATAACATTTTTCCACAAAAAAAAAATATTGCAGAGAAATTCTCCAGGGGACAACAGTGCATCGGCATGGAAACTGAATGAGCACGAATGGCTCGCAAATAGTGAGCGAGCAAGATCAGGTCTATGGACGGACGGGTCTACCTCATGCAAATCCACTTTGCGAATGTGTCGCAATGTGCGTTCGCTTCATCATTACTGCCATCACCGTCAGCCATGTTTCTCAAATCCGTTTGAAGTAATCAATTCTGTCATCAAATATCAGTGCTGGCATTATGAGATTACATCTCGACTTCTCGCGCAGTGAGATAAAGTGGTAAAGGAACTAATTTAATCCAAACCCAATTTCCAGCGCAGGTAGAAAAAAAAAAGGCTAATGTGCTGCTGGAACGATCATTCAAGGCGCCAGGTGATATGCATGCATAAAAAAATAATGGCTTAAGGGATTTCATTTTTCTCAAAGATTGTGGGAACATATGAGGCGTATGAAATATGAAAAGCTAAAAATACGTTTCTGAAAGATCCCCATTAAGTAAATGCATAAACTTGTAGGATAAATAGGGAATTTCTTCAGTCCCATTAGTAAAATCTCAGCGGAGCACCAGTTTGTTTGTATTCTTTGTAATAATTTAAATTTTGCTTTGTTTTACAACTGCTGATAACTATGCTTTACTTGTTTTGCTTTTATTAAGCGGCCTCTTTTTATATCTTCATATTTTATTTTGGTTAATTAGAAAATGCTTTGAGCACAATGCATGAGACTGTAGCCTAATGATTCTCTCTCTTGTTATTCCAAGAAAATGGCCGGAATATTTGAAAAAGGCTGAAGAAAAAGAGCAACGCTCTCTCGTCACAGCCACGACAACGTCGCCCAGTGTGTATCGCCTTTGAAAATGGTACGGCACCATATACAGATTAATTTTGGACAAATTGCGCTCTTTACTACCAGCAGGTAAAACGGGCTGGGTTGCGGATAAACTCTCAAAGATTTTGCAATCCGTAAACATTCGTAAACAGGCTTTCATTAATTTTATCTGTGAAGCGGAGCATAAAAACAAAGGGTTTTCTGTAACTGTCTACTGAATAAATCTTTACGAGGAGACAAAAAAAGGACCCAAAACAAACATTAGTGGGGACAATGAGTAGATATGAACAAATGAACAACATCTAAATAAATAGATGAGGGGAAAAAGGTTCACTGTATACATTGGTATTTGCTCTCAACAAAAGCTTGGGTAATCCATAAAAAGTGGAAGGATTTTTTGGCATTCCAGAAGAAAATAGCATTTTTATAAGAGAGCCAATATTGCATTCAATATTAAGGAAATACACTGCAGCAAATATATAATTGAATATGTTTAGTATTTCTATCTGCATGATAGTATAATTCAATCCGAATACAGTAGCCTACTGTCCAAAACCATACTTATTTGGACACCGATTTCACCTACAGCATGTCGATATCATTTTAAGGCATAACTGACTGGGACAGACAGCAGGGAGGTAAATTTTATCACCCTTATTTCTAAATATTTCTGAAAGTGTTTTATCTCTTTTTTCCCCAATTGTCAACCTCAAGTCTTTAACTGTTTCAAATCCATCTCACTTACTTTTTAACACCATAACCCAAATAACTCACGCGGATCATTGATGTGGTTTATTGCCCCACTGTGTAAAGTTTTTTAAGTGCAACAGGTTGCTCCTCACCTTTTATACAGCCCTTCTTTGGCTATCCAACCCTAACACAAAGCCAAGAATGCCTCACTCTCTGGCGACTGTGCATTTGCAAATCTCTGTTGTTCCTTTTGAATCCTTTTTCTGTCTTTTCATTAGCCTTGTGCTAACCGCTTCACAGCAGAATCAGGGGACTGGATTATTATTTCTAACCAAAATTTGAAAGAAGGGGAAAAATTTATAATTACGCCCAAAAATGGCCTCATTGTTTCAGCCACGTGGTGTAGGCCGATACAGGAGTGAGGAGAAATGAGACTGCAGGGAGCTGTACATCAACCGAGGCTTCACCGCGATTTAAAAAGAAAGAATTTCTGTCTTTTTTAAGAGGTATTTTTTTTTAAGCCTTTTACTTTCAGATAGTCAAATCCAGAAGAATGTTTTCAATTACATACGATTTCATATTAATCACAGAAAGATAATTATTTCGAATGGGAAGTGACCTCAGTGGAATAACAGAAGAGAGAGACTCGATCTGAATCCACAGGGATCGGGAGCGGGGGGAACCGTCCCGGCTGTGCTCCATTTGCACTGGGACTATAATGAAGTCCCCCTTCAGGAAAAGGCCTGCATTTAACAGAAATCTAAATACGACGTTTCTTACAATTCCGTACAAATCTTGCCATCATACCTCTAATGAACTTAAAAAGAAGCAGCAGCAAGGTGAGGACCGATAAGGACGACTTTGCAAATACTGGTTATGCAAGAACAGTATTTTAGGCTCTTCTGAAAAATTTGAAAGTAAAATGTGATGCATGAAATACTGGAACGCCATCGCAATGTGGAACAAACTGACCAGTGTGATCTAGTGTCCAATTAAAGAGGAACATATGTTATGATGAACCTTACAGGCGCAGTACATGGACAAGCCTATAGTCATCCATTTATTGATCCTGAACTTCCCCTCTTAAAATAGACAGAAATAAAATAAGGAAAATGTGAACGGTCTGCCAGTTTTCGTTTTTTTAAAATCAGAGTTTAAAATGTGCATGTGTCAAATTAATATTCAAAAGTTTTTGGGGTAAACAAAAAGTTGACTTATGTTTTTCGTATGCACTACACAGTACACTAAAGAAGAGTCTATCAATTTTATCAGTTGATCTGACTGAGATATGGGTCAATAACTAGTGCTGAAATGCACAGTATTAGAAGGAGGCCTTATGGAGTACTTCTACTAAGCTCCTTTTGCTGTTGAAGCATGAAATGTTTTACTAGATCTGATGAAGTAAGATCCAAAATGAATCTTTCAAAAACAGGGAAACTAAAAGCTACACTCAACTTTGTTAAATGCCTTTTGAGTATCTAGTGATCCCATAATAGCTTTTCTTGGCTGTATATCAATTTAAATAAATACATTTTAAAATCAATTTTGATGCATATCTTCCCTTAATCTAAACAGTCTAACTGCAGTTAATTACAAAAAATTTTTTTTATAATTTCAATCTTTGAGCGGGAAGCTTTGCAATACTGCTTTAGTCACAATAAGCCTTTGAGACCGCATTTGAATAAACAGGATTTTCAACACACTTTTCAAGTTTACAAATGTGACAAATCTATTCATGAAACATGACAAACAACCAACAAATAACCAACTAATGCTCATTATCAAAGTAAAAAGAGATTGAGCACAATCAGCAGCCCCAAGGGAGGTGATTCCAACGGTGAAACAGGTTGTTCACTTGACAGAAAAATACAAGCGTTCCTTTGTTTCTTCACAAACTGAACAGTGAGCTGAGAAATCAACTGCGTTCATGAAATAACAATTATCTTGCATTTATATGCTAATTAAGATTAAGAACAAACGCTGACTGAATCCAAGGCGTTGATAGACAAATAAAACTCTGGTAACCAATGTTAATAAATTGGGGAAATACTCTAAGAGGACAGAGTAGGCCCCAATCACCGTGGAAACACGGACGCCGTGTTTATGAACCACCCTGAAAGTCTCTTGGCTCCACATTGGATTTAAAATTGGAACATTTTGATAAATGCCTGAAGGACACCACCTCATCAGTCAAAACTTTCTTAGGTCTTGCCCAGAGATCTGATGTGCTTGAAATACAAGTGAAAACAGGGAAGCAGGGGACGGAGCAGATTAATCACACCCCTGTTCGTGAAAATCACTTCGGATAAAGTCAAATACTGGAGGTTGCAAAAGTAATGGTAACTCTGGTATTATGTTAAATAAAACGATTATTCCATTTCAGCATGAGGACTGGCACTGTCCTCTCTTGGCAAATACTTTATGAGTTGGGACTAATCCATGGGGGCCACAAGTTAGATATAATATGCCTCTAACAAAATCACAGAAAAGGCAACAATTAGAAGGTCAGGTGAGTCAACAGCAAAAAAAATTTATAAATAAAACAATCACAAATAACACTGATAAAATAGCAGGTCAATTCCTTACAACCCAGTAATAATGAGAGGGAAGCTTTAATGAAGGCTGATAGTGTTTTTCTAAAGACCTCTCAGTTTCTTAAGGTATTAAGGGGTCGATTTACTATTTTGGGGTGTTATTTTGCGGGCGCAGCCAAAGTATTTGCACGTGCTATCATTTCACACTTTGTGGGTGTTCAACTAAGAGTCATTATGTAAATTACTCCAGCCTCAAACAGCTATGTTTAATTGAGAGATTTTGCGTGTTTGGAATGGTTACACTGGAAAGAAATATCTCGTAAGAAAATGGTGAAACTGTTGCCGGCAATGTTGCTGCATGAATGATTAATGAATAGAAAAAATATATAAATCTGTTATTTTAGGAGATAACCATTAAATACTTATTCTACGTGGCTTTGACAGTGTTTTGTATTTACAAACATTTTACTTTAAAAATAGTTTTTTTCCACAGTACACTGTCAAAGTCATGTAGAATAACAGTAATAACTCATTATTTAACAGTCATCCCATAAAATAACAGGATTCATACAGTTAAAAAACAGGATTTATAGGCTTACTATTCTTACTATTCTTACTGTTCACGATGTATCCAAAAATTCTCTTTTCGTGTATTTTGAGCGTTAGCTAGAATGGGCCAGTTAATTAGCCCCCATTGTTAAGCAATCATTCAGAACGTTCAGTTATGGATATTCCAAACACCCATACGCGTCTTGCTACAATGACAGCCGTCATCTTATCGATTGCTTGTCTTTTAATACCTGATTTCCATTTGTACTAAAATGCACCAGCATATACCTTTCCCAAACTTGCTTTGGGGCTTAGTAAATCACATTACACATGCTAAAGTATGTATCTATTTGCATGACCTCCTCCCACAATTTCGTAGAGACGCCAAATTTTGCATATTCATTCATGCTAACCCGCAAAAACTAACAATCCATGTATCTTTAAATTTTAACACACGCAGTCCTCTTTGCACCTCATTACTTGCACCTCGTAATACCACCCGCAAAAAATTGTCAGCGGTAACAGTTTTACACGTGATTTTGTACACGCAAACCTGTAGTCAATCAACCCCTAAGTAACATGTGAGAGACAATGAACATAATTTAATAAATAAATTAATCTATCATTATATTATTATCATATAACAAAGACTGATGTTTCATCTGAATATAGCCTGAATATAAACTTATGCCGTAGACAACTTCCCATTTAAAGTGAAAACCCTAGAGGATGGTTTGCGATTATTTCTGGAATCAGTATAAGTAGAGGCAAAAAAAAAAAAAAGAATAAAATAAATTTTTGTAAAGGCTTAAACGTTTATGAAAAATTGGAAACGTTTCCCCAAATACATATCACTTCAACTTTTAAACACTAAATGATTATCACCCCTGGGCTACGTATTTCATCATGTAATCTGGGAAGTATTTAGAAGAAAAAAATGACTGTAATTTAATGAGTTAATAAGGCACAGTGGAGTAAGCATGCAAGTGTAAGGGGGTGTTGTGTAACTCAATCCCAGATACGGGGGTAGAGATGGTGCCAGCATTGGAGATGTAATGTCTTTACAATCCACAGGGGGATAGACATCTCATAAAAAGAACTCCATTTGCTTTACACTCAACACAGTAATGTAACTTCAGGGTTAGCAGCGTGCTCTGCTGTATTTAATTTAATAAGTACAAAACTTATTTTATACCGTTTTTCACGGCAAATTAATTAAGGTATGAGGAAAAAGCTTTTAAAGGTTCTTTATCCTAACAGGATGAAAAACTTATTATTTACCTTTTCATATCATAAAAAAACTCATCGTTTTGAAATGTGCATGCTATATTCTGGAAAGCTTATATACAGTTTACACACTGTCCCCGCTTGCTGAATAATGGCTTTGAGCATGATCTGTAGTCATGATCTGTAATATAAACCTGGAGGCATAAACAACCGCACACTTTTTCTGCAGCATTCAGAAACGTCCAATAACATGGGCTATCTGGGAGAGGATGGTTGTAATAAGGCCACTGAGGAGCGCCTCCTTCCTTGGCGCTTTTTAAATGTTTAGTATTCATCATTTAAACAGCTTTTCAATTTCCACACAATCTGGCAGGAAGTGCGAGACTGGCTGAGAGAGAGGTTCATCTGCAGGTTTTTAACGCTGCTTAGAGGTTTTTTTTCTTTTTTCAAATGCGGGGGTCTTTTCTAATGTGGTGGAGATAAGGAAGTGTGATTCCCAGCTAAAATGTAATATTATGCGCTTACTGCTATATGTGTAAGTGAATTTACAAACATATATGCGTGCGTGTTAGCGTTCACATACACATATAAACAGTCACTATATACTGCATGTTGACTGTTTTCCAATGTTCAAACGTACCTTCTAGCATCTAATTGGGAAACGTGTCAGATAGCCAAGCAGGACCTGTGTGTATGATAACAGATGTTTATGATAATAGACGCAAAAATTATATATGCGTGTCTTTAGTGGTATAGTGTTGTGTAGAATGTGTGTGTCTGTATCAGCAGGTAGTGTCTATTTTAAGAGAACACAGTTGTATGAAGTGAACAGGTGACCGCTGGCCTCTCAGAGAGCGCGTGTGTAGCCCGCGCTTGCGTGCATGTGTGAGCACCGGTTGGTTTGAAATAAGCCTGGCCTTACCGCAGGTGGAGAGGGTGGATCCCAAGGTGGTTTGGCCGGGCACCAGGGGGCTCTTGGAGGACGGCGCAGACGAGCGTGCGGCGGGAGAGAAGGCGGCCGTGTGCGCGGAGGACGTGGCTGACGACGAGGCGGACAGCTGCTCTCCGGACTCCATTATCTGTCAAACACAATCCAAAAATCGGTGAGCTCGCGAAGAGGCGCAGACAGAGGCGGCTCGGAAAAGTCAACACGCCCCGCCGAAGCTCGGGGCTTTCGCATCTCGGTGACCCTGAAGTGACCCTGAAGTGCTATTTCCATTCCCCCGCCGCCCGCGTCTGAACACGTGAACCGACATGCTTCTTTTTTTTTTTTTTTTTTTCCCGGAGGACTGTCACTCGTCGGCGGCGTTTCAGTCAAATCTGCAACCGTTGCCGATTTAATGGGCGTAAATCGCTGAGCAAAACGGTAGCATTTTGCTAAGAGAGAGCGAAGGCTGTCCCTCGATTCAGTCGCTGGTCTAGTGCCCACACATACAGGCAGGCTCAACCCTGAAGACTGTTACGAAGGTGTTAAATAGGCCCAGAAAGAAGGGCATAACAGGCAAATTATGGCTTTTAAATTAAGTTTCCATCCCTTCACGCTTAACGCTGCACACTAACGGCAGGGATTTTTCTTAAAATCAGTGTAGGGAACTCCTCCAAGGCTTCAGTGTGCACTTGTAAGCAGCTTTGCAGTAGGCCATCAGAAACGCTCATCTCGCTAATGTTAAAACACACCACAGGAGAACAACCCTTCATCCAATCTAAGAATGTAACAACTGCGGTAGGCCACATTTCCAGCCCAAATTCTCCTCTATGGGAAGTAAATTTGTGTGTACACGCTCATTTACGGGCCATTAAAAATTAGCTAATAAAAAAAAGTTTTTTTGTAGTTATTGAGGATGCTACAAAACAAAAAATATTATTCAAGAAACACGTTCCATCAATTTATACCGTTTAGAAAAATGGAAGCTTCGCTGATTGCTAAGTTGAAATATGTAGACCGCATTTTTATTTCTGTTGTATCATTTTATATGATTTATCACCCGCTGGCCACAGGTTACCCACCATGGATTTAAAAGGTTCTGTGAAAAGATTCTGTACATTTATCATGTCTATTTTACTGTTAGGCCTACTTAAGGTCTCTGTTTTCCGTTTACACGGAGAGGCGTACGAAAAGTAGTTCCGTTTTAGATTCCGCTTCAGGGCCCGCCGTCGTCACTGTATCGTCACAAACGCGATTCCCGAACCCCTCGTCTGACCCTCCCTGTGCGGCAGGAGCAGAGCCGGTGATTAAATCTCGGAAAACAAAACTGCCCCCGCTCAATATCGAGTAACGGCCCTCGCCGATGAGCCGAGAATGACACTGAGCCCTGCGCGGAGGCGGCGGCGGCGCTGGAAAGGTCATTACTTCCTGCTGCAGCGGCCATGCTTTCTCCATGCGTCAAACCCCCCCAATACCACACCTCCTCCATACTCTCATACTTCCTTTGCATAGAAGTCGCATTGGTCATTTATGTAATACCACGGGAAAGCACGAGGCCACCAAAAGTAATGGGACACACAGCCTTGCGCACCGCGTAAATGCGGAGTCTTGTTCAAAACAAGCGAAATCTCATTCGATCTAGGCGGAGACCGAACGTGTAAACGCGTACGTAGATCCCGCATGCAAACACCGTGCGCTTCGATGCGATGCCGAACCTTTGAACGACCACACACTCGTTGGGTGGTGAGATAATGCAGGGCCAAGTTACGTGAAAGGCTGTCGGAAACATGAGGTGGCCTTCTTTGGAACGGAGCTCGTTTTGTTTGTACGAGACGTGTGGCTCGAACTGCTGGTTGCAGTGTGGCTTCATTTTGACGTCAATAATTAGACTGGCAGAGCAATTTTTACTGACAGACTTAAAGATGTGCTCTGTACGAACAGTATTCCGTTTCATAGCCGTTTCCGAGTGTTCGCTCTCTGCTTTCCGTATCATGTTCTGCTTCTACTGAAGTAAAAACAAACCCATTCTACTGAACTGTTCCGATATCCCAAAGATCATCCTGTCTTTGTGCACCTTCCGTACCTCTGGCAACATCACTAGAGGGTGTAAACAGACAAACAATTGGCTGACAGAATTATACACACAACTGTGATGATAAAACGGTACGGTATGAGCATATTTTCAATTTCACTGACGTAAAGCACATCAAATGGTGTCAATATGCAGTATATTTCCAATATGGCCAACAAACCACGCGACTCATTCCGATGTATTGTGTGTTTCTCAGCTGTACACTTAATGCCAAACTTCTGCCGCTTGTCATAATGGAAAGTGTCAAAATCCAGTCTATGCTTGCCATTTTAAATATTGTGCCTGACCATATGTCTCAGGTAGTTATACTTAACACCTACCACTCTCGCCAAAAGTTATATGCAAAATTCCAAGCTTCTGAAGGACAAATTTAAAAAACCGATTCAAGGAATCAAAATGCAAATGATAAAAGGCTGCAGTATGTGATCTGATGCATTTCTTACTGCATTTCTTAATTTAAAGGCAAAATTAGAAACATCAGGAGAAAGAGCTGTATACCCCCATTAAAATATATTCAGCATACACAGTATTGCCCCCAAGCAATATGGCCCAATTATTCAATAACAATGCACACTATGGTTGTCCCGTCATTTTATGTACATATTTACACACGGGCTATTCAGAACAATACAATGTGGAGATTTACAATAAGCCTTCGGCACTGTACAGAAAATCACATATATTTTTTCAATTATATTTTTAAACAGTACATCACCAGTAAAAATGACAAAATGAAACGTTGACTCTAGCCTACATATAAAACAGGGTAATTCCCTTCTTTTTGTTTCTGGGTCTTCAGTGTGTGCGGAACATTGGGTTTGAACATGCGGGTAATTTTTTTTACACACAACTGTCAAGGATTTATATGTGAAAACGATTTCCTCCCAAGCCATTCACTTTTGCCAAATTTAAAATGCAATTTCATTCCCTTTATTTTCCGTTAAGGATTCTCCACATAGATGCGAGGCGAGGTATAAATAAAACAAGGAACAGGTGTTTTCCAGGAAACTGATTACATTCTGTGAACAACAAAAATAATAAATGGGCTTTAAAATAATAAGCAACTTCAACTGTGGTGATCAGCTTAACAGAAATGTCAGCGTTTGAGGAACCAATAACATCAGAAATTAAAATCTGTTTTGCATCAGAATTAATTTAATTGCAGAGGTAACTCACAGAAGTGCTATGCAGCATGGTTCATAATTTCTGAAAGTGGCTATTAATTTGACTTGGGTGAGCAACCAATCCTTTCGCTTCTGACTGCGGCGCAAAGACGCCATTCCACGCAGCGGCAGGCTGAAGGGAGAAATCCATGCTAATGGACTTGCAATGATTTATTACGCACATTACTCAGTCAGAATCAAAGTCACGTCCACAAACATTACTACTGTCACAACACGTAGCGCAAACCAGTCTCCCCGAACCCCGAGCATGCGCCAAATAGCGCTGTGCGGACAATTTGCATACATAGCCTATATTGGCGCATCTACAAATACACAAGACACACTTCTATACACAGCCTATAAAAATGGGATGTTGTTGGGCTTTCGTTTTTAGTTGCAGCTAACATGCTCAAGTGGAGGGGAAATACTGTAGTGACACAAGAAACACATCTGCAGGGTTCTCCTTGAACCCTTGAAGTGAGAGATTTATGTTTCACATTTAATATTCTTTTGGATTCAATTTTCATAAATATATTTAGTTTTTTGTAGTCCTTTTTTTTTTTTTTTTTTTTAAATCATCCCCCATCCCCCTGCATCTGTTTATATTTCTATTATTTTATTATTACCCCCCCCCCCCCCCCCCCCCCATTTAATAAATAAAAGGCATAACTGTGCACCTCTCAGTGTGTGTGTGTGTGTGTGTGTGTGTATATATAAAAAGTCAGTGGTCAGTGATAAAAATTAAGAATTCGATAAAATATTATTACCGATTTTTCATCTCCAGCCATTCCTATGGGAAAAGGCTTGTGCTATGTGGCTCAAATCGTCCAAGTAGTTGGGAGCCACTGCCGCAAATGGTAAACTTTACGGCGTTTTTTTTTTTTTTCCTTTCAAGAAAATGAAGCGGTGACACACCTTCAAATGCCACCGATTACTTCAATGTCAAAGGGACCGTTACATCGCTGCTCGTTTGCTAGTTGGGGGAGTAGCCTCACTAGCGCTACTTCCCCTGCACTGCACCCAGGTGTGGAGGAGGAAGAGGCGCCCGGTCGGCCCCGCGAGTCTTTGCTCTGCTCCTTATTATCCGCCGCGGTAACAGATGGCCGATGCTAACAGCGATAATCCCGCAACAGAGTCATCAGCATGGATCAGCAGTAATCGGAGAGCGGACACAATGTCTTTTTCGGCTAATGGAAGGAGCAGGCAAAAGGAAGCGTATTATACAGAATGCCTTGACCCCGCTGAAAGTCAGTCGGGAAAAGCCGCCTCGCCGAGCGCTCTCGCGGATATCGCGGCCGCTGCCAGATCGACCTTCTTATCAAAGCGTTGACCTTAGCGTTTCCTGTCATCAAATGAATAAATAAAACAAATAAACAAAGGGCACACGACAGCTCTGCGGTAAAAAAAAATTAAAAATATGAAAAATGTGATCACATTTGCTGTCTCCAACCCTAATGGTCCATTGATTAGCTCCAGCCAAACCTCCCCCACCCCCACGAATATTCACCTGGGCCTTTTCTGCGCGCGGTTGCCTGGTGACATGGGTCGCTTCCGTTTAACTACCTCCACAAATCACGCCAGTGTCCCTGATCCCTCTAAACACAATTAGAGAGCCTTCCGCTACAGAGGACAAATAACGGCGCCGGTCTGTTAAGTGAGAGTTATTCCCCATGCGGAGGGGGAGAAAGGCCGTGCGCAAACGGCACAAATGCTAAACTTTCACGCCAATAATTTCACGTACGACTCCCGATTTTGTCAGCGTGATCCCGGTCAAAGCGGAACTTCTGGACCAGAAAAGGTCCCGGAAATTAGATTGGGTTTTTTTTTTTTTATGCGCTCGCTTTCTTCTGTGAAGATCTCCCAGAGACGACGGGCGGGCGAGAGAGGAGAAATTGAGCGTTTGAGGACGGCGTCGGGCGCGTACGCAAGTTCGTCGGCGCGGCGGCGGTTCGTCGAAATGCCAGGACCCCTCGGATATCAAACGGCGCGACGGACCTCCGTTCCCCCCTTCGCGTCTCTCAGAGCTCCACCGGAGCGCCGCCGAAAACGACAATGGGTGTCATCTCCTGCTCTCAATCCCAGGAGAATGATTAACTGTGCTACCAGCCCCTGGCCTGCTTCTTCAAAGGGAGAAAAGTTAAGATCTAACAAGGCCTGAACAATGCACTACACCGCTACGCGAGGCCACGAAGAGAATGAAGTGGCATGTCCCTTTATAGCTCTCACGACACACCATCTTTGCACCTCCCTTTTCTGGACTGCTACGATAACCTATGAATTCTACATAGGCATGTATAGCCTATGTAGCCATTTCGGGTTAGCTACGTCAGACGTCATCCAGAGGTATTTCTACAGTAATTTGACCCGGTACAGCCAGGGTGACATACAACGTCCATGACGGTCCATCCTTATCCAGGGTCAAGCGGAGGGAACCACGTTTATACAGTGCAAAAAACATCACAGCTAGACGGTCATTAAAAGTGCTTACTCCCAGGTAAAGTAACTAACTCTTCATATATTAGTAATAGACTAATTCAAGCTAGAACATACATTTAGCTCCCGTGTACCCTCAATATGCATATAATCACCACCTTTTGGCTCTGCCCTTTTGGGGTCTCCAAGCCAGGAACAAATTAAAAATGAATGAAAAATCACACATTTACTGAGGGGGGGAAAAAAATTGAATGTCCATAACTCTCCTAGGTAAACATACCATGCATGGTTCAAAACAAGGCTATCATATGAATGCCCTCTAAAAGGGCTTGTTTATTTTGTAAAATGGCCGAGTGAACAATAAATGCACGCACTCCAGTTTAGTTGGCAGGCAAAACCTGAAGACATCATACGGCATCTTGTTTTCCATGTCACAGAAATGTACATACAACCTGGGGCTGGTGCTGTTCACTAAAACAATTATCAGTAGTGAACCAATGCTAATTTTAACCACTTTTTATGGTAATAAATTGTATTTTCTGGAAAAAGTCTATTTAAGTTTAAGTATTTAAAAATAGTATATCTTTGGGGGAAAAAAAACAAGCCCACATCGATGTCTCACACAAGGCAGATACATATAGCACGCCCAGCCGAAGGCTCTCTGTAACTAGGCTATATTTTGCTTTTAGAACAGCCAAAGGTGCAATATAAAACGAGAAGCGATAATTCTTTCTAAAAACGGCTTTCCGCCGAGCGTGACGCAGCGTGCTCATCGCGCGCAATTCCAGAACCCGGCAAAAGGGAAAGAATACGGCGCAGATTCCGTTCCGTTATTCCGGCAGACGGCAGCGCAGGGTTAGTTAAGATGGACGGCGACCTCCAGGGCCCCGGGCTCCTCCGGCGCCTCCCTGAGCCATATCGCGGCCGTCCAACGCCCACCGCCGCCCCAGAGCAATATCGCGCCGAGCCTCCACGGGGGCCCGCCTGTCAGGGCCGTACGACCTCTGGACCCGTCCTTCCTTCAGTCACTCATTCACGCCGCGGTCTCGCCGAGGATTCCCCGTCACGCTCGACCCCGAGGATAAATCTCAGTTGCTACGACCTTAACAATCCATTTTCATAAACGCAAATTACGCTCGCTGAGAGTAACGTGAGGCCCCACCGACATCACAGTAACGACGCGGAGAGTAAATACGAAAGGGACTACCCTGCTGAAAAGCTATTCTGCGCATGCACAGGGCTGGATGCTGTAGGCAGGGTACAGCTACCGGGAATAAAAAAGCGGGCGTTTGAAAAGGTAATCAGTTCCGACGAACGGGGTGAGAGTTTAACGCGGTTGGACGATGAGAGCAAGAAGGCGTCGGCGCCTTTTCAGCCCGGGCGTAATCCTTGTCCTTTGGTGCGATTCACAAGCGGTATGCGGGCTCGGGGAAAAGGAATCCCACATGTTCGATACAGGCTAACATCCATCACAGCCACATTCCAGAGGCCCCTGCCATTCCTCCAGCCCTTCGGCCGGCGCGGTCTGCTCTGAAGCGCCCAGCCCCGCGCAGAGATGGGAGGCGTGAGGGAAGACGCAAGTGTTTCCCATCGTTCCTCAATTCGTCTCGGGCCTCTGAAGCAGATTTTATGTTTTAAATAGAAAGCAAATTTGACCTTTTCAGCTCTTCAGTGCAAACAGGATTAGTGGTGACAAAAACTACCCAGTGTAGTAAATCCCCCCCCAGACCACTGAGAACTTTCACACAATTTTACCAAAAAAATAAAAAATAAAAGACAAAATCAAATGCGTTCAAAAAAACAAAACTAAAAAAAACATTCATTTTGCATTAAACATTAAAAGAGCGGAGTCTTTAATTAATGATTCGATATGGACTCGTTTCTTCCTTGTCATTCATCCTTTCTTGTTCAGGATGCTGTAAATACTGGAGGGCAGTGATTAATTTGAATCAAATGGTTCCCTGCCTGTGGAGATCCAGCCAGTTCCAGACCATTGTTCTCAAATACAGACCATTCTTTGCAACAGAGCTGGTCAGTCCCTTTTTCCTTTAGGGTTAATCCCTGACAGACAGATGCACTCACTCATTGTGTATTGCTATAGGTACACGGAACGCCAATAGTGATGCACAGTGCAATGAGGCCTGAACTCCATCTACAGCGGTGATCTTTTGTTTGAGAAGTAAAAAATAAAAAAGTATTCCAAAGGTAAACAGTTTGGAATTGGCAGAACAACGTGCGCATAGTCGCGCTGGCGCACAGGGAAGGGAGTCGGCCGTCAGCGAGTATTACGCGCCTCACTGCGCAACAGCGACACCTTTGGTGAACTGAGCACCCGCAATCTGCTCGCAGCAGCTGTGTCAGATGTGTAGCTGACTGGCGTAATGACGGTAGACTGAAGAGACGTGGCGGCAGACTGCGCTCTCGATTGGACGGAGAACACTGCAGAGACAGGAGAGGCCAACAGCTTTACATTCCGAACTGCGGAGAAAAGCCGTGGAAAAATTGTTTGGGGAAAAAAAAAAGAAAAAAGACTGCATTACCCTTTTAGAGCTCAATAGATATTATATTTGATCTTGAAAAAGTTGAAGCATGTATCAGCGCAAACAGAGGAATCTCTGTGTATACAATTGTCTCTAATTTCGAAGGAAGACTTTTATTACAGCAGCGAATAAATACAGATCTGGCCCTGGCTGGATGTAATTTGCAAACTCTTATTTTACATCAGAGTTTAGAGACAGGTTGTTGAGGGGCGTGGCGATCGTCTTGTTATTACGGTTCCAAAAGCAGGGATGTGAGAGAATGCTATGCTACGCTTACTTGAAATGATTACACTAAATTAATATTGTATATTAAACAAAGACAAAGCACAACATTTGCATGTTTCTTGATAATTTGCTCAGCCGTTATTTTCTCAGTTGAGCTCAAGATTTTAAAAAAATAAAGTAAACCACATTGATTAAAATTTCACCATATATGAATGCAAATAAATCAAACCACTTCTGGCCCGAATGCGGGCCGGTGCTAGTAAAGGGGTTAATTGAACATTTTACTTGTAAGACAGCTTACTGTTTGTCCATGTTAGTGGAGAACATGGAGGATATCAGGTTTTGTTACCCAAGCGCTAGACCATTACGATGACAGTTTACCTCCAGGAGGATCCCAACGCTGAAAATTCAAGCAGGGTCTCTACTCCTCTGCACAATAATAAAGGAGTCATCAATTTTCACATGCTATAAATTAACATCTCCCACAAATGCACAGGAGACTCTTCCCTCCAGTCTAACAGGGGGGAAAACAGAGAGGAGGAGGAGGAGGAGGAGGAGGAGAAAGAGAGAGAGAGAAGGACCGACAGAGAAAGAGAGAAAGGGAATGAGAGAGAGAGAGAGAGAGAGCACGCTTCACCTGTGGTCTGATTGGAGGCCTTTCTCACTGTCGATGTGCATAATGAAGATGACACACGTGTGAAAGACGGGACAAAGGAAAAGGGCCGTTTCTTTCAGAGTGGAACAATGAGGGACTCCACCGGCATCTGCATGTTCAGCTTAACGCTCTGCCGTCATACGTGATGCGTGTAAATCCGCACGCCACTTAAAAAAAAAAAAAAAAAAAAACACACTGCCAACATACACAGTGCTCCCAATTTTCCATGATTCCACAATTTGGGAGGAATTACACTTATGAACTGTATGCGCTATGGCTTTTTACTTTTGAATGTATGCCATCTGTACACAGCGGATTATACCTTTCATGTATGGTGGATTTTTGGCCCTGCAAGGATATATTATAAGCAAAGTTACATATATGTGAGAAATGTGAAAACAGTTCCTTAGGAAAACGTTTTTTTTTTTTTTTTAACGTTTAAATGTGAGTTCACAGCGTTCTGTTTGTTTTCCTGTTTCTTATTAATCATTACTGGACAACAACTCATTAACAATGAAGGAAAATAAATACATACTAACATGACTGATTCTACGGAGTGTGGATGCATATTATATTATACACACGCACGCACACACACACACACCTTCTGTAGCACCAGCTGTTTTGTGATTAAAATGATTGTGAGGATTTCAATAGTGGTATACCTCCAGTGACACAAACGCACAAAATCTAATTAACGCTTTTCCTTACCTTACAAATGATCTCCTACCAAGTGTTAATGTATTTGATGAAAACTCAAAGGCTGCATTTAAGAAAAATCTAAAGGTTTGAAACAGCTTGAACTTGAATAAGCTGTTTTGCATTCCTAATAGCGCAAATTTGCAACACAATTATCTTTGCAAACACCAAGGTGGTAATGAACGGTGCTCAAAAATGAACGCCGCATTAAAAAGAAATTTGCTGGCAATAGTGTCTGTATTTGCATGGAAACAGAAGAGACATTGCTAGACTTCAAATAGAACCCAATCACCTTTCAAAAGACAGTCACAAATTAAATATGAGACTAAGGTGCCTGAACAAAGGTTATCTCTCATTCTGCACAGCTCAATAATACGCCAGCCCCACGGTGCCTTTTTCACTCTTTTAATTTGCTGCTAAAATGTAAGCCAGTCACCTGCGTTGGCGATCATTCATCCGGCGCGATTTAGCTTGGAGGAGGTTGGACGTCTTCATGATACGGTATTCAACACCGGTTACTAAGCTGTCTGTATTCCAACAGCCATTCCAACACTTTGTCCCTCGCAAAACGTGTTCGTAAAACACAAGGTTTGTTAACTTTATATAATAAAGAGAATTATGCATACATAATTGTGTAGTGTTCTTTTACTACCCTTGTACTTCCTCATGTACACCTCACATGTTCTCGTTTATATAATAATAAACAGAACTGGGTATATGTTCCTGTCGAAAATATCTTTTTTTTTTACTCTTTCCAATATCTTTTTGTTAATTCAGCAAATTAGTGCTCCAAGCAGAGTACCAAGTCCAAGTTTACAAAGTTCAGAGAAAAAGGTATGTGAACCAGTTAAATTACCTGAAAAACAAAAAGGTCTGGCTCATTGTCTGAACTGCACTGGGCGGCTTGCTGAAGATTGCTATGAGCTTGTCTATCAGAATACGCGTTGCGTATGTTTGATGTTTAGGCTCTTTAAGTCACACTTTAACCTGCTGCTAATTTACCGTCCGATAATGACACTGAAAATGACAACAGGCGCCAAGGTTCAAGGGCTCCGAGAACCTTTGGGGGGGGGGGGGGTTGGGGGGGTGAAATGGTGGCGCCTGTGACCTTCTCGTTCGGTCACACCGGATAAACGGCACGCCCCATCTCTGTTATGAGGAAGAAATAGAAAGCCAACATGACTTTTATCTATTTCAGAAGCTGTCAGATGCTGAGGTTGCTGAAATGAAACCAGGCTGGGATCAAGGTAAACATCATAACGATGGCTCTCTCAATCCTGCGGAGGAACGCTTCCGGAAGCGAAACCCCCGGCACATAAATCATGCGTCCGCATACAGAGGGAGTGGGCTGCATAGTCCAGAATGGGGCAATAAAGCAAATTCAGACAGGCCCTGACAGAGGATTCGTCATCTGCTGTCCATACGTTCAGCCGGAACCTTCCACACGCCAGTTAGACAGGCAAAATGAGAGCAGGAGAAGGTATACGCAGAAAGACGAGGCCTATACTGAACTAATTTAATTTGCCTCTCTTCCAAGCTCTGTAAATCTAGATCTACGATGAAACTGAACAAGAGCGCACGTCTTGGCAGAATACAAATTCGCTACAAACACAGAACGGAAGGCCTGGATTTAGACATCGCATTAAATGTTTATTTACTGGTGCAGCCTATTTAAGTGAAAGGTATGAGTCCCGATTGCTTTTTCTACAGTATTCTACCAAGGACTAAATGTTTGTGTAATGAGCCAGAATTGTTGTGCCTACATGAAAGCCCTCGAGGCGTACTGAGACGCCGTATTCTAGGATGTTCTTTCTCACACTGACTGACTTGAGAGTAACGGTACAATTACAATTTTAAGATAATCTTCATTTACTTGCGAAACTCCTCCCGACTAAACAATATTAAAAACAATAAAGTTTAAAGATTAGTTACACGGACTCTGTAAGTATCATCTAAAAACATTTGCGTTTTTGTACCACTGGTTAACACATTTTGGTGTCTATCAAAATTTGCCATCGAATGAAAAATCACAGCGAGAAGAAAAGGTTGGAGGCAGGCTGCACAACAAACTGCCCCGAAAATCAGCAAGAAACGCAGTTTTTAAAACGTTCCCCATTTTCACCGTCTGGTGTAAGCAACTTTAAAAAATAAATAAATAAAATAGAATTGAGCGGCAAACATCCGTTACTGCCGCCTCGCTCAAGCTCGGACTTCCTCCAACAGTGCTGACGCAAGAGAGAAAGTGAAAGCAACTCGAATATGTTTACGTCTGCACGAACATGTGACCCCTCCTTCAGGACACTGGCTTTCAAATGAACTCGACACAGACAAACAAACAAACAAACAAACAAACTCGCTTAAGCTCGTTTACATTTCCTGCTCAAGGAACAGTGTTAAAAACCATTGAAAAGTAAACAATTGCTTGAGTAATTTTTACTAAGCAGACCAAATATCAATACAATATCCCTGTATCAATATTATATATTCAGGTAACCGGGGGTAACGTGAGAAAAGTTTCGAGTGCCGTTTGATGCCTTCTTGTGTAGTTTACAGTACCCAGGGATTTCTCTGTGTCATAAAGAATAACCTTCACACAAAGTGACAGGAGACACACTGCAAATTCCTAACAAGGACAGGATACCGTTCCAATAACAAGCAGAAAGACTTATTATTGGTATCGTCAACAATGAGATTCAATCGGAGACAGGGTCTGGACGAATGAAATATCAATCTCGGCTGCCACAGCTGTCATGCCTGAGGAATGATATCAAATCTTTATGTTAATAATACCTATTTTTCTACATTCCATTACCCTGCCGGTTTTTGGCATTTTTGTATAGCCAGTTCTCCTTAGCTCTGGCTCTCTGTTATGTGAGAAACGGTGCTCAGACCAGTGTGTCAGCACAGAGGAAATATAAGAGCCGTGACTCCAGCACACAGTATGCCCCGTGCTCATCTGCATAAAATGGCAGCTCAGGGGACCAGTTCACCTTGATCTGCCAATCACCCTTAGACTGGTATCCACTGCCCTCTGTGGCTCCGCCCCATATCCTCTTCAAGGCAGCGGCTAACGAGAGGCTTTAACCCTTGCCGCCCTCTCCCAAAGCAACACCTTCCTGCACACGCCCAGTCTTGAAACCCGGAGAAATGTTTCTAATTTTGCGCGATCCCCGGAGAATCTTTTATCACAGCAAATGTATAAATCACTAACTCAATAAAACAAAAAACAGTGAACTAAGGGAGGGGGAAAAACAGATCTTGAAATTCCATGGAGCAAATCAATGTAGCCACACAGAAATAACAATGCAGCGTTTGAGGACAATCTATCACTTGTACATACATTTCATTGATTTTGAAACTCCTAGCACGTTGAAACTTTTTTTTTTTGCAAGACCGGAATGTTTAAACAGCCCGTTCGGCGAGGATTGAACCATGTGTCATCTTAAGAGGGAAATGTGCCAGACTAGACAACGCAAGGTAAGCAAACTTAAAACGAGCCGCTCGATAATGCCACAAAATCTGAGGTGATTCTCCTACGACCACAGTGAGTTGCATCATCCGCACACCATTTTTGCAGACGTTGCTTTGCACATCCTGTTATAAGTCCCATCACAGGCAGTGATTACAGTCACAGAACGCACCGTCACTCAGAAATGGAGCAGCACGTTGTTGACCGTTTACCCCTAGAGAGACACTATCTGGCCCAGGCTAAGGACTGCCAGGATCTATTAATCAGCTCGAGAAACCAAATGAACTGTGCTTTGAAAAGGCTTTAAAAAAATTACCTGGAACAAAAGGAACGATTGACACTATTCATATTCCACGGTATTTATACATCGCTGGTACGCGATTTGTCAAGGGAGCCGGGGCTTTCGACGGTTCGGCCGCTTTCTCCGGAGTTGGTTTTCTTTGAGATCACGTTTTTGGTGGGAGGGAAGGCTGTGTTGGCGGCGTCGGAGCGCTACGCGGAGCGCGAGAGAGTAACGCGACGCACAGCGGGTGTGCCACTCCTCAGTCTCTCGTGTGGGAAATCCACAGTGACATCTCGAGGCACACGGCAGACTCTGGCAGTCTCTAATGGAGGCTGGACTGTCATTTTTACTTGTAGTTTTCAAGATATTATCTTCTGTGATTAGCATAATGTAATCAGTGTGGTGAAATTGCCTTTTAATTACCAAGACCACTACATTCCTCATAGTACAACCATTCAGAAAGACATCTGGCAAAAAAGCTTCGTACCTAAACCATGCTGGAGATGACACAGTGAAAGTGTTTAAATTAATATGATGTTGGCATTTTCAAATGCATTATGTGGCCATGAGTAAGACTAAAAGATTCCCATTTTGGCAAAAAATGAATACTAATAACTACTAACATTTTATCCTTTCAAACGCCAAATCTAATGTAGCTCACCTAAACATCAAATCTAATGTAGCTTATACACTACGCTCACTCAAAAACTCAAGATCTATGCCTACATATTTAGAATGTAAGGCCATTCAAACTTGCTATTTGTGTCAATGAAATGAATGGCACTCCATTCAAGCCTCAAATTGCTCATTTCACATTTGCATTAAAGAAAATTTTAATGACACAAACACTCTGTAAATATCCACATGAATGCTTCCGCCCTCCGGATCTGGGAATTGTAACAATGACTAAACTTCTCAGGTGCTGTTGGGCCTTGCACTTCAGTCAGCTGAGAAATGATTAACAGTATATTGCATCACACCTTAATGCACCGAATAACCTTCACACCAACGATATTGAAGCAATGCTCATTTGAACCTGCCTTCATGAATCATTCTTAAAAATAACACAAACAGGGAGATTAGCAAAAGGGATTGAAATAGCACTCGCGATAAAAAGCAGCTGGAGCAGGCCGACGCAGTGAATTGACCACCTCACAGAGCGGGTGTGAGGCTAACCAGCATTAAGCATTAAGTACCAATGATGTTTTTGTTTTTTTAAGGGATTGGGAAATATATTGACCAGTTAGGCCTTCATCAGTTAGGCCTGTCTTCATCAGGAAACCCACAGTAACCTTAAACTAAACAAGATTTCAGTAATGCAAGAAATTTGTGTTCATAATGATGGGGTGTACAAAAATGTCTTACAATGGAAATTTAAAATTCATGTTCTGTATAGGATTGAAAGCCCTGTAGAATACCCGGCTCAGATCTGAAATTATGTTGGGATGAAATACTGCCTCAGATGTTCATTACATTTAGCCTTCGATTACAAAACAGAAAAAAAAAACTGCTATAAATGACTAATTCTACACGCCGCACTACCACCGCAAACCAATTAGCTGTGGGATTTACACTGGACATTAATCAGATGCGTTTCTGGCTCCATTGGCTAGTGCTAATTTGTGTAAACTCACTGTATCTTAAGGAACAAATATATGAAGTAGCTAAAATTCACAATGGCTATGCTACCCATTGACAGCATTGCAGTACCAAATTTCATGTTTCCAAAGGTTGAATTCTTTTGTGGTTTTTTTCCTATTGGTGTGAAAGACACGTTATTCAGAAGAGCAAGAAATTTCTCATCAACTTCTATCTGGGATAACATATCAAAGAAAAACATGTTGGCAGACACTTTCACAACACAGCTCAAGAGCCCAGCATCATGACAGTTCTAAAAACGAGTTTTTAAAGAGTTCAATTAAAAGTAACGTGCCTTTCTGCCATTTCTGGGCAAAAGTCACACAATACAGCCATTTGCATTCAGCTGTGATGAACACAATCGAGGCTGTCACATTTAGAGTCATTTCTACTCAAGAGCTACTTAAATGGAGATCCCGGGATTGCTCGGGGCTCACTCAGGGCTAAACCTCAATAACGACTTAAAACCCACGAACAAGATTTTAACAGCTGCATATCTTTATCCATCGGCAAACAAAATTTTAAGAGAGAAAATATATTACACGTTTCAGGCAGGTACGAGGCATTTTAGCAGAATGAGCTTGCCCTATGATGAGCATTCATGACCCCTGAAACGTGTGAAATGGGTGAAAGCTAACGAACGTGAAGGGAAATGCGCGCAGCGCTACATCGACGTTGCGCTCGGCCTAACCAGAAAAGCAAGAGAAAACAGTGCACAATTTACAAGGAGCAATAGGGAATACATCCACCATTATAAGAAGAATGAGTCAATGCTGCCACAGGTTGCGCAGGCGTGTGGGCAAAAGCAGTTGGTGGCCATACTGTATGGGACTTGAGACCTATGGCAATACAAAGTATTTTTCACACATCTCGATGTGAGCAATAAACGTGACAAATTGTATCACCACGCCACAAAGAATTATGCCAAATTTATGTTCTGCAACAATATTGGGCGGGCCCAGATGCCTATAAACAAGCAATTTTCACACATCTATAATCAAGAGTTTATGAACCGTGAAAGGACTCAAATATTTGCGACCATATTTGGGGATGGGCTTAACCAGGGCCGAGCGTCATGGCAGTTGTACACAAAAGGAGCCTCACAATAGTGCCAAATACAGTATGAATGATGTCAAAGGTTAGGCTAACGGCATGTACGGAAAGCTTGTTTAGCAGCTATAAATGGCACAGCTCATGAATTAGATATTTGGCACACATCTAGATGCTATGATGAAACAATAAATCATTAAATGCTTAAAAAAAAAACAATTAAATATCATGCTTTGCTTTCATACTGGCTGTTGCCAGGGAACAAGAGTCATGACAAGCGTAGTAATATGTACAATCCATGACTGCAACATGTGAGTACTTAATGTCGTTTAGTTTAAAGTGACTGCAATGTTAAAAACAAACTCAGTCATACTAGCTGCAGCTTCTCAGAACAAGAGCAACATATATGCCTATTGCAGAGTAAATGGATACTGTGCACACATTTATAAGCTATGACCTGTAAGTGCACCAAATGTGAACATTATCAAGCGTAATGCAAGGGCTACCAAAATTATAAAGGAAATATGCCTAAAATGGCTTACACACCCTTCATATGCTTTACAACCTCCTGAAAACCTCAGTGTAACAAGATGAAACCCCAAACAGTAACCAGGCCAACAAATGCAGTGAAACATTACGACAACAGTTTTGAATACAAATCACAAAATGCAGAAGGTCAGTACGTATAAAACCAAAATTACTGCTGGGTCTGCATGATTTGTGCAGCCCTCTATAAATGAAGCAGCATTATAGATAACCTGCATAACGGCGCTCTCTGACATGGACGCCTTCCATGATTGCTCTTTCAGTGAACATCAGCACCCAGTTAAAATCATCACATTTATTACGCTGTAACAAAGACTGACAGGTTCAAAGGTTTACTTACTTTTTCCTTTAATTTTGCTCTTTTTTTTTTTTCTTTTAATCTTTGCAGGGAGGTCTTTACAATTTAATGTGAACTGATTTCTTACGTTCAATATTTGAGTAGTTGCTGACTCATCGTTGTCTTTAACATGGAAAAAAAAACCCCAACGGACATTACAGCTGTAAAACACACGGCACTTCCTCATGTTATAGAACCGTTACTCCTGCCCTGACAGCAGCAATCTGCGGCTAAATCCAGAATAATCCAGAATGAGGCAATAGACAGACCGTTACCATGGAATTAGAACACTGCATTTCTCTCCTGGCCTCCTTCAAACACAACTGGGCCATCCGGGCCCTCCAAGCATATTTCTTGTGGAGGGGCTAAAATTGGGGGGGGGGGGGGGGGCGTCGCAGCGAGGCTGACACTGCTGCTCTCCAAGAACAGAGAAGAGCCCCCTCCTGCCCTACCATTAGATAAGAAAACATTGCTTTTCAGCAGCCAGGGGCCCGACCGCAAAGGGCGTTATTTTAGCTCTGTGGCATCCGGGTCCACCGACTCCAGTTCCATCTCAAGGAGACGAGACACCGAGTGCCTGCAAGGCTCGGGCGCACCTGCCAAAGACAGATGTTGTTGGTTAAATCAAATTTAACCTCGGGAGGGAAAAAAAAAAAAAATTTATCTGTCTGATAAAGTCTGATAAAGAATGTGAGCAGACAGCTGCATCCGACAATGGGAACCAACAACGCCACAAAACTGCGCTAGGAAATAAGGCTCTTCATTCACTTCTCCTGAACATATGGTGCGTCCACTCATCCCCTTTTTAAAAAAACGGAACTATTCTCGCTGGCCTCTGTCGGGTCAGCCGTTTTTTATGTTCGCAGATCCGTTTCACTTCGTATCCCTGACGCCTTGCCGCACGCGCACATATCCAAGAACATCAACGTAATGTTTATTCAAATGAGCATGAGAGGCAGGCAGTCATAATTTCAGACTTTATATGACAGCTACTGATTGTCACTTTTGGGCATCATTAGTACTGAGATCACAGAACAGATAATGTTATGAATGGAAGCCTAAAACCTGGAATGCTCTTGAGGTTTTTTCCCCGTCAAAGCCTTAAACCTGGATAAATGCTGGTTCGGGACTCCCCTGTGACTACAGGAGTGACGCAAGCAGATGCTGCTTTTAACGTTCTTCACTGGCTGTTCGTTGCCCTCTCTGATCTCATCCAAGAGAGACCAGGAGATTCTCGGAAGGTATCTTTCACACCTCATGCATGCCACAGAAACGGGATCTCAGAACAAGACCACCCCCATTATCAGCGATCAGATATCCCACAATTCCACGCCCCGCAAAAGAAAGCCCTCTACCGCCTCTCTCACACATTTTGCGATGAAATTAAATGCGTGTTACAGTTGAAGCAGCTACATGAGAAAATAACAAGATGAAGCATTTGTTTAGATCAAGTGCTTTCAGTGGGAACCACTGTACACAACTACTTATTGCACTTTTTAGCCCAAAAAAAAAAAAAAAGCGTTAAATGATAACTGTGTTGTGGCAGGGCTTGACATTAACGGCCCTAGTTATCAATCCTTGCAAATGAGACGTTTTAGTTATCTTTCTTTGTTACCTGGTTGCCCATTCTGGCTACCATTTTCCATTACGTTTTTAGTATGGTCGTAAAAGAATGGAATTGAAGACCGAATGAACAGTATTTCAAGAAATTCTCTGATAAATATCCAACGTCTTTTTACTGTAAAACAGTGAGATACTGTTGGATTTCACATTCACCTCTGGTTCATTCATTTCTGATTTCTGAGGTCACGTCAGCAGGGAAGCACAACAAGACCCAGTTGACCATCTCTTTAGCGTAGGAAAGCCAAAAGTAGGCTATTCGTGGGCCTGAGAAATACATTTTCAGTTCAACTTAAAAAACAGTACAAGTTAAAACTGTACCATTTCCACAGTGCATACGTGTACTGCATACATGTGTGCGAACTGAAGAGCAATTCTGTCATATCTATTTGCTATACATAATATAACTATCCACATGTAGCTCTAACAATGTAACAAATTATTTCCAATGTCTCCAATTTCCTTTCAGGAAGGAGTTTAGGATTAGGGTTGAATCCGTTACAGTTGAGAAACACAAGTCGTCCATACTGACGTGTCAGTACAGCTGTAGCTTACATAGCCAACTGAATGCAGTCACGGTCTGAAACAGTCACTTGGGACGTTCACTGGACTACTTTTATTTTGATGAATGTGTGGAGAAAAATAGCCAATTTCCTCTCTGCCTCAAAGCCATCTTCAGAAAATGCTTCTCTTTGCAAAATTAATATTTCCATCATCCCAGTTAGCATTATCTCTGCATCTCAGCCCTGAGCCCATGTTTAAACGGTGCGCCAGTTATGTGTCTGAAACGGACTCATAGCAATCTAATGAAAAAAGGCTGTAACATAAAAATGCGCTAAATATAAGAAATGTCAACGTATAAAAAGTGTTGCATTATAGATATTACTGATGATTTTTATAATAAGTTTACATACATTCCTCATATGTTACAAGAGGCACGTAAACATTTTACAAACTATAAAACCTATAAAAGTCAGAGAATGTTCTACAAATTGCAAGGTTTATAAGGGGCTACAAGAATAGTCACCATGCCCAGCACTCAAATGATTGTTCTTTAGCTAAAAAATACAAATCAGAACCCGTAAGGATGCAAAATTAAAACACAGCAATGAACAATATTTGTGTATATCCTTTCACTGTATTGGATTTAAATAGTAAAATACATCAATGACAACTTGTCATGAAGTGAAATTGTATACAATTTTTCTAATTTGATTTCTAATCTACAAACTGACATCTAAACTGGCAAGTAAATTTAAAAAAATTTTGTTCTGTGAAATGATATGGGTGTAATGAAATCAGATTTTGCTTACAAGTACTGTAAATGCACATAACACTGTTGTGTAGATTTCTTTTGATAGCATTCCAATTATATGCCAGAGCAGGATTTATATGGCATATCTCAGTGAATCCATGGTGTATCTTAGATTATATGACTGTGGATTGCATTTTAGGAATTCTAATCAACTAGTTTATTCATACTGCATAATTCATAACTGCTGCATAGCGTTTATTTATATGAATTTTTGGTGCATAGGTTATGCTTAATTGGGCCCTGTGCTTGACCATTAAATCACTTCTTTCAGCTATATTTTAAATATTTTTTGTGTACAGATATCCTGTTTAAAATTTGGCATACCCCAATTTTTCCATTAATTGTTTTTACTAAATCTGATTTCTAGGTTTTTTAAACGAAGCAAGTACAAGCATTCATTTTTTTTAAATGCTAAAATAACAGGCCATATTCTTGTGTCACACTGAAAAGACACCTCACCGTTTGACAGTACATTAACCCACTGCATGATGTGTTGATGAGGAAATATTTAAGAGAAAATCTAGCCATTAATCATTAAAAATCACAGATATTCATTTGAAATTTCAAAACGCACTGATATCAGTGTCCATTAAAAATGGGTCAACCCTGAGGGCAAAAAGCCGCCTCGTTAAGAGAGGTCTCGAAACCTGTTTAAACTGGTACTCAACTCAACAGCACTCAAGAACTGATCCAGGATCTCCCAGTTTGACGGCAGTCAGCGCAGCCGGGGCTACAGTGAGCTCCCTCTTCCTGCTCTGCGTTTCTACTTAGCGCTCCCGCGCGCCGCGCTGTGTCCCTGACTCACGGAAGCACAGCCACCATGTTGACGTTGCTTCTTCAGCTGAGAACGGCTATGTCTGCTGTCTTTACGGACTTGGGATACACTAAGTATGAGGACACAACAACCATTAAAGCACATAGCTGCTGCTGTTGGTGGCAAATGTGCACGCACGCACGCACGCACGCACGCATATTACACACGCGCAAAAATAACGAACGTCACCGCCTTGTCTCCGTCTTAATGACGCTAAACATGTTTGCCTTTCTCCGAGATTAGCAATTACTATAATGAGGTAGCGTCTAAGTGGTCAACCGCGCGGTTCCTGGCACTAAAGCGCTGAGCCGCTCGAGCTACAGATGTAAGATTGTCAGGTTCAGCTGTTGATTTACTGTAAATGCAGGACGGCGGCATGCGTACGCAGGCAGCGGAGGCCTGTTAGAGCATCAGGCCAATCAGTTTTCGCGCGTAACCGCAGAAGCCTTCTCCGACATCCTGTGACGTTCTGCGCGACCCGTCTCCGCCGAGCTCCCTTTCGCTCGGCGCGCCAGCCGCATTAACCCTTGACTCACCGCAAAATTTGAATGCCACACTCTTGCGAGACGTCGCGGCCGGGAGACGCCGGAAACGCTCCGCGCAGCAGACGCGGGGCAGCTTTAGGAGACACGCCCTCCCTGAAAAACCGCCGTGTCACTTTTAATCGGTTATATCTGATAAGATCTTTTCGGCGCAAAACGAGCGCTTGCTGCATCTGCCTGTGGGAGCCGGCCGTACTGTCCCACAGTACTCGCTGCAGGAAGTGGTGAACTCTTGTGAAAGATGAGATGTTAAATTGTGTGCTTTCCTCACCAGTAGATTAAGACCGACCACAACTGGAATAAATAAAAAGGAAAAACTATAAACAACTAAATGGATTCTGCAACCGTTACTACTACTGTTATGGCCACTAACAATACTGCCATAACTAGTAGGCTAATATTAATATTAATTACAATAAACAACAACGAAACTACAAAGAATGAAAGCCATAAAAAGCATAAAACAGCCGTTATCATCATCATCATATGCCAATTATTTGCTGTTCCTTTCACTCGTACTGTAGGTTGCTTTATACGACGTACATTTTCTCCATGCAAAGAGAGCAGGTGGAAAGTACGCGTCTCATCGTCGTGGGCAGAAGCCTCTGTTTTGATACAGCAGTGTGTGCGCTGCAGAGTGCCTTTTGCACAGAGCCTCGCTAATGGAAAAACACACCTCCAAAGAGCTCCTGTTACAGCACATAACAAATGCCCTTTGAAAGCTGTGTGCAACAGGGCCTGAAACAGTGGAAGACGAACGTCTGATACCACAGGATAATCTCACCTCGTATACAGCCCGGGAAAAACATTTAACTCGCTCTGCACTCGGGTGATAAAGAGAGATGGCGGCAGTGGTCATCAACCCCCACCTTCCTAACACACGCGTGCAGAAATACACACACACACACACACACACACACACACACACACACACACACACACACACACACACACACACACACACGTACACACACACACACGTACACAGCCACGTACACAGCCACAGCCACACACACACACAGTATCTTCTCAGATGAATCATATGTAATCAAGCGCCCACTCATTTTTGACTGACATTGACATCTGACAAATGGGAAAATGCACCTAATCAAGCCACTGGATATTCTCTGTTGAAATAACCGTGCTGAAACGAAAGTGGGGACATTGCGGTTTCCTTTTGCAACACTTCAGCTTAAATTTTTCATCAAACTTAAGACCGTCTTAAGACTAAGACAGATTAATCCGGCGCGTTCTCAATAAGGCTCATTTGCATCACAGTATCTCAATTGGTGACCGGAAGTAGGAGTAGCTGCCGTCGTTATAACTATTATTTAAATCTTTCTGCAGATGAATCTCCTTCAGTTTTGTTCCTACAAATTAACTTGGCAAAAAAATTATGTGTCTTGAGGGTGTACTATCATTGTGGTATACAGACAACTCCCTCCATGAAAATGAGCAAAAATGGCTGTAAATAAATTTTAATTAACACACATAATGAATCATATTTTAGGCTCAAAAATAGAGGAGCCGTATATTTAACACAAAGTTTTATTGATCAGTAAAATTCTTTCTGCAAAACAGTTTTCAAAATGATGTGTTTGTGGACTGCAGGTTTTCAAAAGTCCGGAGATGGCCATTGCAAAACATAGATTTTTTTGTTCCCGAAACCATCTCTGTGTTGATTTTGCTGTATGTCTGGGGTCATTATCTTGTTGAAAGGTGCATCTATGGTCAACTCTCAACGTCTTGGCAGAGTCAACCAGGTTTTGGGCAAAAATATCCTGGTACTTAGTGAAATTAATTATGCCATTGATCTAAACAAGAGCCCCTGGACCACTAACAGCCACAAAGCATCAATGATCTACCCTCATATTTTACTGTGGGTATCAGGTCAAACAGGAAATGGTGAAAGGTAGCAAAAAAAGTAGGAGATCAATTAAAGGACGCAACTTTTTTTCTTTTATTTTAAATATTCGTAAGAGGTTACAATAATTTTGACCCCTATGTTTTTGAGAAAAATACTATTACTCAAAAAAAAATTTTTTATTTTTTTTAATTTTTTTTATAAGAAAGTAGTTTCCCCAAGAAAATTAGAATCATTATGTGTACCGTTATTGGCGGCCTGTCCAGGGTGTATTCCTGCCTCTCGCCCGATGCATGCTGGGATAGGCTCCAGCACCCCCCGTGACCCTGACCAGGAATAAGCGGGTTATTGGATAATGGATGGATGGTGGATGGATGTGTACCGTTATTTTATACAATTTCAAATACATTTTTGCTCATTTGCATGAGGGATGCCAATAATTCTGGAGTTGACTGTAGAAACTAATATTAAATTATGTAGATTTTAATATTTCAACTTAGTTTCCCTCTTAATTATTACATGTACATACCATATGCCCAAAATATTAAAGGCAACACTGGGAAAGGAATACATTGTTTAACAGCTTCGTTACAAAAATGTTGCATTAATCGACTGTTATGTTATTCCTCTATTTGGTAAATTTCTTGAACTTATTTCTTTTGAGTATATTTTATTGATTGTACTGTCACAGTGAGGATTGTGAAGTTGGACAGAGGCAGATTTTTTGCAACATTTTTTTCCACTTGTTCTTTAGAATACATTGCCTCAAGGCCCGACACCATCACTTTATACAGCTTTAAGGATTGTTGGACTGAATCTGAAAGAACTGGCTGAGTGCATGGGATGGCTTTTATAAGCCGAGCACAGCGCTGCAAAGCAGATGCAATGATTAATTAATAGAAATAATCAATCATTACGCATATGAGAATACGAACAGTCGAACATGCTAGCAGCTCTAATGAGCTCAGAAATTAATTAAATACTACACTTATTTTCCATGTATTTCACTAGAAGATACGAACACTGATATCGGCGATGCTACTAACAAGTATTATATTATAATATTTCAACAAAAAAAAGCATGATTAAGCGCTGATTTATTAAAAATATCTATTATAAGGATTGATATTAATCATATTCCTTTATAGGCATTCAGTATTATGATTAACCTGAAGATTTTGCATAATATGAGTATGTTTGTCATTGCTGCATGTTTCAAAACTGAATAGAAAAGGGGGTGCTTCAAGCTAGGGGAAAGAAAGGACCCAGGTACACAAAGTCCACTTATATATTAGCTGTTCCTACAATTATATGTCCAAGCAATCCGCACTCCAACATATTCACAACAACTTCCCATTCCAAATTAACTTCCTATTTTTCTGTGCAGAACAAACAGGGTTCTAAAGGGGTTAGTGGTTCTCATATAAATGTTGCAGTTGCACTATAACAATCTTGCCCACTGGCTGGGATTATCGGTTTAATTCCTACAGAATGCGTCGCTCTCAATAATCTGTTATCAGACTTATTTTAATACAGGGACATGTGGATGGGAATTGTTGAATATCTGTAACTGACAAAGTGGCCTGTTTTTCTCCAGGAGCGTCCGAGTGCGGATGACCGCGTGTCCATTTGTGCACAAGACTATTTGTGAATGCATGACTGTGAAAGTGTGCGCAAGTATCTGTATGAGTGTATGAGCGTGTGTGTGCGTGCGTGCGTGCGTGCGTGCGCGTGAGAGAGAGAATGCGAGAGGGACTTGTAATGAGAGGCTACGTCACTTGGAATACTCTCTCTCAGGTCCGTGGCCCAGGTGCTACTACGGTTACCACTTTCTCATCAAGGGCGAAAGATGGTGTTTCATAAAGATCGCATTTCCACATTTACTCACTCAGCGCTACCTAGGCCCCTCCGCTTCTTTTACCGTCTCCTTAACCTTCAGCTACTGTACTGAGCCACCCGTAACCGAGTAAAACCCAACAAGAGAATCCCCACGCGCTTCGTCCGCAAGCGAAGGCTACTGTCCGTAGCGCCGCGGTGGTCTTTTTACGCGCAGCTGGCCTGCGTCCGCCGGACACGCCTCCTCCGAGGCTCGTCCCGCCATCCCAAGGCCATCAAACATCCGGCGCAGTTCGCCTTCGAGGGGAACGACTAAAGATTTCACGATGTCGTTTTCTTCGGGCCGAATTGCTGTCGCCGAAGACGTGCGCATTTCTTCAGCAGCCGTAAAACGTAGAAAGCCGAGCAGCTTGACAGCGGCGTGCAAGTGCACTACTGGTCCAAAATGGTCGCTCGCGAGGAAAAGGTCACTGACGGAACGCAACCCGTAATGCCGGGACAATAGTTCCAGATCAGTTAGTACAGTGTCCAATCAGCGGTAGGAACATACAGAGTGCAAACGGCTCCGTTTCCGCTGCAGCACCCTTTTAAACATATGCTGCCCTCGAGCAGGCCTCGTCTCTCATTCTCCTGTTTCAATGTTCAACAATCCACGCTATTTTAAGAACACAGAAAACACACAAAAGCAAGAACTCGACTGACAGTTGGGAATTATTATTATTTTTTTTAGCAGTGCAAAGTGAGCTTTAACGGAATTAGCCTACTCAAACACAAGATTTTTCTTGAATTTTCCTTAATAAAAGAAACACAACATTTATGGAGTCGGAAGCACTGCAGTTTAAGTAGCTCCTTGCAATTCCTTCACTTAAAAGCCACCGACCATTTTCCACACAAAGAACTGCAGGAGATTCAGCAACAATCAGAAGACGGGGTATCTTTGACTGAGGACAGCTCAGCTAGTAGACAGTAGGTGCCTGCTACATTCTTGGGAGAAACTAACTAACATAGCAGTAATCCAAGTAAACCTGGTCAGCCCACATTCTTTAGTTAAACTGATTGTGCACCCCCCCACCACCCACCACGCACGCACGCACACACAGCAAACTCTCAGTTAGTTAGTGATGGTAAATACAGAAAGGCCAGGTTTGAACTGACCAAGTCAAGAATACGCTACCTTAAAAAACATAAGGTAGTTCACGACTTGGGTTGGAGAGAGATATAGGGAGCCAGTATGAGGACTGCCTGGACAGACCATGGGAAACGGGCTACAATTTCTTCTCCTCCTCAGCTGCCAGTATTTACATTTACACCTTGGGCATTTAGCAGATGCTCTTGCTCACGGTGACTCGCACAGCTTACAGTCTACTCACATCTAGTCCATAAATACAGAGCTCAGATATTTTACTGGAGAAATTTAGGTTAAGCGACTTGCTAAAGGGTACAACGGCACCGCCCCAGCTGGGAATCGAACCTCCAACCTTGGAGCTGCAGGCCCTGTTCCCTAACCATTACCTTACACTGGCCGCCCATTACCTTTGCAGGACGCGGTCGCGTATTCAAATGTGAGTCCACCCGTTCCATCCACTGCAGCATGGGAGTGTGTGTAGCCCCCCGTGTAGTCAGCCTCCCCGCCACGCTCACCCACACCCCACACACCCCCCAACACACGAAGGATAAACACCCCGTAAAATCGTCTGAGAACATTCAGGAACGCACCCGGGCGCGGTTTAAGTAAACACTCATAATCTTTCTCTGGAAACGAAGCTGATCGATACTCCAGCCAGAGGGTAACTAAAAACATTTTTTCCCTCTAAATTGCACTACATCTGAACCGAGTGAGAAAAAATGAAATTAAATAAATTTAAAGTAAGTGAGGAGCTGCAGAGGAAAAGGGCCCTTTTCCTGAAGGATGCGGCGCCTAAACCCGAGCGTTTTCCCGTGAATGTACGGGCCGTGTGAATACAATATTCATTTTGCTGCAGGAGAGCAGTCGTTGCATAACAATGAGATTCGCTAATGAAATCAACCGCCAACCTGCAATACATACATATTAAACCAGGACCTCGGTGTCATTTTCTTTTTGCATCGTTTGTTCTTTCCTTCGTCCGCCCCCCCCCCCCCCCCCCCGAACCTCCAATATTTTCTCTTACCTTGAATTTTATTGCTTTAAGCCAATTATTAGCATGCGCTGCTATTTTATTCCAGGCATGTGCGCGTCGCCTCGTGTCAAGAGACGTGTAAAGTACGCCATTAGTGATGTTTGGAGTGTGTTGGCGCACAATGCCACAGACAAACTGCTAATCTAAAAGACCGGAATATGAAGGTTTAAGCATCAAATATGTTTTAAATGGAACACTCTCGTAATCCATGTTTAACTGATATCCCAAGATTAAATGGGTTTTTTTTGGGCTAAATGGCTATTTACTGCATCCATAACAGTGTGTCACAATCTACCGCAAATCTTATTTTATTAAATCGATTTATCTGAACTGCTATAAGTATCTCGGTGGAAACGGGGAAATAAATGACAAAAGTCACTTTTTATTCAATTGTTTGTAAGCGATGGGTGATTTAAAAAATGTTTTTATCTTCTGGGGATGAAAGGCTGGTATGTATTCAACCTGAGAAATTGAAGGTACTCTGCAGTGTCACGTGGGCCTATCTGAGTAAGATGTTGATCGGTAGGTAGCAACATTTAGCTCTGGGAGGTAAAATGCTGTCATATTTGATTAAGAAAATAAGTGGACCGTAAAGCATTTTTGCAAAACGTCCTAATTTTCTGCGGCGTACATACCGGGCAATTTATTTACATAGTCAGATGTCAATTCAACTAGGCCGAGTGATTTCACAAAACTAAAACATTACGCTTGATGATTAAGAAGCAGTGTTGTGAATCCTCTAAATGTTCTAAGATCAAATGAAATGTTGATTTATGGCGCACAAGGGGAAACGGAAGCAAAAAAATGCTCTTTTCCGTGCGCCTCTATTGGCGGGAATATAAAGACATTAGAAATGTAGCTATCTAAAACGTGATTACTTGGGAACACTAAATACCCTGACACAACTCAGGCTACCTGCTATAGCAGTCTTTTCCAAAGACGGGCGGAGAAGGCGACCCTTCAGATACATGTCAAAGCCCCCGGTGTCTGTTCCCTGCAAACACGTTTATCTCCCCCCTACCCCCATCCCCCCAAAAGCGGGCATTCTGTGCCGTCTCCTCGTCCCCTGTAAACAAAGAGAGAGGGATAATTGATCAAGTGCGAGGGAACCCTCGGTGAGAGGAGGGAAGGTCGTCGCCCGCGAGCCGAGCTGATAGCGAGGAAGCGGCTCCGACAGCCCCGAGCTGCCATTTTTCTTCTTTGACAAAGACTCCATCTGCCACGGAGCCATTTGCAGCCTCCGAGTCGGAATATCAATGATTTCCGACCATTCTGCAAGTGTGCGTTCACCTTGGCGTCACCTCTGCGCGTGTCTGAGAGCTGACGGTACAGATATGCTCTCTGCGGGCGCTACGGGCTGCCAGCGCAGCGTAGCCCCATCCGGCTAAGTGCATTTCAGCTGCTCCTGGAAGGCACGCAGCCTCTTTATCAGTATTGATATGATGGGAACCATTTTAGGGCTGTGCTCATTTTTGGGTTTCAGCTCGTCCTGATTAAAACCCAAATGAGAAACAACAGGGCAGAGGTATATTTGAAATTAAATAATAATAATTATTATTATTATTATTATTATTATGAAGCCCATTTTTATCAGTAATTACTGCAGTTAGCCTACTACACACAGTTTGGTTTGGTTTTTCTCTCAGGTGGAAAGTGCCTGATGCACGTTCACTACCCCACAGAGACGACGGCATTGGAAACTCCCCCCCCGGCCCGTGCGAAATTCTCCCGGGTAGCGGTGAGAGGAAGCAAGCAGCTGGCCTTAACAGCAAAATGATACTAAAGAAAATTCAATTTACCCCCCAGCCATCTGCACGCTGAAAGCACACTCACAGGCCACCACAACGCTAGCTTACAAAGCCAGCGCTGCCCAACACCAAGCATTCTCTAACCTTAAACCAGTCTACTAGCCTACACTGCAATTAGGCAAAAATTATCCATCATGGACGCTGCTCTTTCAGCGCTAAAAATAAAATTTGATAAAAATCTAGGCCCACGTGTAGTCGGCCTCCTTTATTACCGTTTTTTTATTTTATTTTTTTTTTTATCCCAATTTTTTTGGGGATTCCTTCAAGAAATATCTTTCAGTCAAGGTAGGCCTATCTATAAAAAAATATATACACTTACTCACTGAGGGAGTCAAATTTTTCCAGGCATGGCAGCCTTCTATTTAATTTGAAGTCATTTTGAGATTTTTATTAAAAAATGTGATCTGCTTGATTTTTGGGGATAGGGGTGGGGGCGGCCTTTGTGTCAGTATACATACGTGAAAATCAATACCAAAGGTAATTTCACAAAAAAGAATTCACATTTAACCACCGTTTCCTTTGGCCATTACATCTTAGCTGAGCTTTTAGAAGCCATCTGCATCTCGCGCCCACCCCTTTATAAAACTGTGATGGCGTAATGAGCGGAGGGGGTTCCGGGGTACGGGACTCCCCAGGTGCCTCTAATGGCTTCTCCGAGCGCCGCCCGCTAAGCAGCGGGCGCGCGTTTCTAGATGGACTGACAAAGAGGCCGTGGGGGACCTGCTGCACTCTGCCGAGCGTCTTTATGCTGGGTGAGGTCACGCTTTCAGACGGACGGCTCACGAGCAGCGTTCGCTGAGGTGATCGCGCCCGTTTCGCATGCCTCTCCGCAGACAGGAAGTCAGGTAGGGCTCCGGCCGACACGGGCGAAGGGCGCCGGAGCAAATGTGACGGTATGCAGATAAAGCGAAGAAGTGCTGTTCTAGCGGGGAGGGGGAGGTTTAATAGTGGGATTCACTTCCTCCCATACTTCCCCCTGAGTGACAGACCTCTGACCCGGCCTATTAACACCACCGCAAGGGCGAGCCTCAAATCCAAATGCAGAGCTCAATCTCCGGTCTTTAAAAAGACACAGGCCCAGTATCTCTGAAAAGACCCCGTATCCGTATGCAGATAGCCGGGTTGCTTTGGATGACCCACCATTGCTTGGCAAACGGAAGCATAGCTGCATCTACCGATTCACGGTACCGACCTAATAAAAATAAAAAACGAAGCTCTGTAACTACCGTGCGGGAAGACGACTATATTCGTGATGAGCTCCATTCGCGTGTGAACTGAGGCATGCTCCTTGGGTCCAAATCACTGGAAGATGCGACCGGAGCCTTTGCATCCAACTGTGCAGCTGTGGACACCGTTTTGGACGCCGCGGTACGAAACGTCAGGAATTGGCCCCGTCTATTCTCAGGAACTCTGAAGTGAAGATGTGCAGATAAACAGTATTTATGGATCTTCCGTATTCCGCTGGACTGTGTTTGGACATCCTCTACTAATAAGCGGGACTGTCACATTTGTTTAATAGTGGTGCACAGCTTTAACACGTTTCTGCAGTCGGTCTGACAAACTCAACGTGGAAGCTAATTTTTTTTTTTTTTTTTTTAAAGCCCACTCAGCTCATATACTTTAAAAAGGACACTGAAACCTAGCGCAGTTGCACATTAGCACTTATCAGCACATTTTGTTTTACACAAAACAAAGGGTGGAGCCAAAACGAAGTCCGTAGAATTAACTAGCTAATTGGTTTTGAGGAAGCTTTGGCTTAGCTTCACAATTTCTCAGAGAACATCTTTTGTTCGATAGTCACGATTCTTTTGAGACTTACACCTCAGTTGCGAAAAAACAAACCGGATTTTTGCCCCCCCCCCCCCCCGAAACCACTGCCCAAACACAGACGGGAGGACTGGAACGTCTAAGTTCTGCCCCGGGTCTCTGCTGTCCTGTAACCTGTCGGAAAAGCATCTCGCCTGGGTAGTTTCGGAGTGCCAGGAAGCGAGCGTGAGAAGCACGCTAAACCCCTTTTGTTTTAATACAGATGAGTCTCTCTTTTAACTCCCTCCACACGCGCCGGCTGCCTCGCTTTGCCTTTAAGCAGATAGCAGGCTTAAAGCGCGCCGCGATGCCGGTCCTATTCCTGACAGCCTGCGGGAGACGAGCACTGCTGGGCTGACGCAATACAATCTGAAGCTCTCGTGCATCTCCCTGGCCTCCTGCTGCTTATGACCTTCACAATGCGCTCTCCGCCTCCTCTCTCTCCTCCCTCCCTCCCTCCCTCCCTCCCTCTCTCTCTCCGTCTCCCTCCCTCCGTCCCAAGTGTCGTTTAAAAGCGTCGCATTCCAAAAGATATAACATCAGTAAATCTGCACAAGCGCGCTGTGCACATTCTGCCCGACCAATTAATTGTATTCAGCATCTTAAGTACAGCTACATTCAACACATATTAGGCACAACACAGCCATTCAGCGACCTGAACGATTCTTACGCGACCCTCTCTTAGCCAAGCTTTGAAGCAGAAATAGGTAATGGAGTATAAAAGCAGGGCTAGCGTGTTAGCGCTTTTGACCTTGTGAAACTGCTTTAGCGGGTTTACACAAATGTGTCAGCATCACGAAGCAATCAGAAGGTTCAGGCCTTAACAACGATCCCCGTACCGTGACTGATTTGCAGTATTTATTTTGTTCGCGGGTATGAAACAACAATTTCGCCAAAACACCCCAGAATAATAAGCTGCCGCCCACAAGCGTGCCATTTTAATTTGTTTATCAGCGAGGATTCTTTCCTTGGTCGCGGACGGGGGTGGGGGGGGGCTTTTTCCAGAGAGCGGGACCTCGCTTTACCGTCGCGCCGACCGTGCCGATCTGTCCCCTATTCGGCACCGGTCGTGGGACGCGCCGTCGGACGGCACGCCGTCGGCCAGCGGGCGACATAAATATTTTAAGTGAGAGAAATGGAAAAATGACGCCGGGGATTGAGAAGCAGACCCTCTCGGCGAGAAGCATCAGTCAGTCGGTAGGACGCGGCGCGCTCTCTCTCCGCCGCGGCTCGCGGGAACGATCGCGCTTATAGGCAAACTGAAGGTTACTGATGACTGGCGGAGTAAATCCCTGAGGGGTTCTTTTGGAGGGCCAGAGGGACTGTGTGCAGAGCCTGCGCTGGATCAAAGAGGATAAGACTCCTCTTCCTACTCATTTCTTACAAGCCTTTCATCACCAACGAGTGATTTTCACAGATCCTTTTAGTAAAAATGTGTGTGTGTGTTGTGTGTGTATAATATAGGCTAAACATGGAATATAAACACATTATATACACACACACGCACGCACACACAAACACACGCACACACACAAACACACGCAAACATACAAACACACGCGCACACACACGCGCACACAGCATTCCACTGAGGCCAATCAACAGAGATGTTCTCACTGAGGATGATGTTACCTACTTTTTCAACAGGGTCAGCACGATAAAGCTGAAACCTATGCATTTCACTCCATCAGATATCATAGCCATACAAGTCATAATATGTCTTGAATTGAGATCATTTTGAAAAGAATATTTTCGGAGCAACACTGTCTTCTATAAGAAACCTACACTTCAATTGTTTTTTTTTTACATCAAAATCTAGGTTTAGTCCGTGCTTTTGGTGCTTTTAAGGGTTAGGAATCAAGACAGATTTCAAAGCTCATTTTATGCCCTTTTTGCATAATGCTGGATTATCGTTCATATATTTCAGTGAACTGCACTCTTAGTAAATATACAAAGCACTCTGGAGCCGCTGACCTCTGAAAAAGGCTCTTGAGGTTGAAACAGGTTTATTACGCAGTATTTATTTCCTTTAGAAGTGCTTGTGTTTCCTTTGAAGACCTTAGTGATGAATGCTAATGAACTCCAGCTAGACCTTCCCAACATCCCTCGGGCAGAAACATTAAGATTATCTCCTGCTATTGGTGACATCTTACCCAACCCCAGATGCCTCATAACCTCCCACTACAAAAAAACTAAATCCGAAAACACACACAACAGACACACACACACACACACACACACGAAAAAAAAAAATTCTCAACGTTAAAGTGCCACAGTGACACTTTAACGTTGTATCTTTATCCTCATCATTTACAAACAGAAGTGTCATATTTGCTCTGAATAATCAGATTTGTTCAATAACATTTCGCAAATCCCGTCAGGAATTTAAGCCACTCTTATTTTGTCTTATCCACTCGTCGTGCAAAATAAATGGGCGTAATCTTAGCGTAATTGTTAGGATATTTTCCAGGTTTCCCTGTTCTCTTTGTACTAGTTCAGAAGTGATGGATAGAAACATGACTATTACTCTCAGGTAAATTTTTCACATGAGCAGTCTGCCACTTAAAAGGCAATAGCTTCTTTTCCACAGTCATATTTGCACTTTCGGCAAACTGGAAGAAATATTTAAACCTTCCGTCGTTGTCTGAGAATATATTTCCAACACATTTTCCATGATCACTACTGACAGCGCTGAAGGCACCGGTGGCTCCCGCTTAGCGGATGCATGACGTAGGCCTAACAGAAATAACATCCGCTATCCGACTACCGAATAATATTTAGCTACTGGAAAAAAGTAAAAGTATCTAATCGAACCGTCTGCTTTGTCGTACATTCTATTAACAAATTGAAATAAGCATTTTAAACTGTTTATTTCCTGTTGATTTTTTTGTCGATTTCAGCTAGTCTACAAATGTCATGTTGTACGCACAAAAAAAAAAAAAACCCACACGGGTTTTAATTAGCTACTCAAACTTAAGGACCGCTCGCTTCACAGCAAGGAGAAGCCGGAAAAGAATAAGCTCGTGCGGTGCGTGTGTGCGTGTACGACGGCACTTCGGAGAGTTCCTTAGTACCTCAGTGCGTTTTGCATGCTGTCACGGAAAAGCAGGTTTGTGTTGCCCGAGATGCCGGCTGCTGATGTAACTCTGATGGCTAACGAGGCTCCCAGATTTGCATGCAGCTCGTATGAAGAACTTATACGGAGCCTACGCTGGGTAAACATGCATCCTACACACTTGCAAGTGACTGTAAGTTGTTGTGACAAGCGCTCCTTACGCCATGTGGTAATAATTGAAACTGGAGGGAAAAACCTTAAGACAGATGCTCACAGGACTGGAACCAATATTTCCAGTTTCCTGATGTTGTAAGGGGGCAATATAATTTACATTTGGAGAATCACCCATGCAAAAACTGCTCAGAATGGATGTCAAAAGTCTCACTTTTACATCCAAAAGGAAAGAAGCTCAAACTCTTAACAATTTCTCAATTTAATTTCATATTAACAAACACCAGGTTGAAAAAGGGAAAATATACTGCTTTTGACATATAAAGATGTTTCATAAACTGACAATTGAAAGGAATGTTTTGCAGTCAACTAAAAACACACTCCATTTAAAGAAGCAATTTTTAGCATTCAACAGTCGAAAAACATCCAAAATACTGTTAAATAACCAAAATGTCCCGTTAAAAGCATGACAAACAATCTCAAACTTTAAGACTTTGAAAAGACTTAAACAACAGCGGCAAACTGTGCAGAGCAGCGGTAGGTGATTAAAATGCAGTCAATGTGACCAAACACTTACTGTTCGAGAGCGTCTTCAGCTCTGTGACATCACTGCCCTGCAAACTAAAACAGAAGGCAACAGTCAGCTTAATTGCTTTATTTTTATTGATTTATTTATTCACCACAATTCCTCCCTGAAAGCACCATAAAAATAAAATAAAAATGCTAATACAGTGCAGTGCAGGCCCTGAGGGGGGATAGCCAATCCGTGGCTATCAAAAGGACGACAGCAATCTGGTCAGGCAGATCAAATAGGACACAAAGTGGGTTTTTAGAACATCGCATCTGTACAGCCTCCCCTATTTCTTCTTAAAACAGGGCAAATTATCCTTTGCAAAATGTCATTTTTGTCCATGTTTATTACTCATGAATCCCATCAACTGAATTGCAATCAATTGTAAAACAACGGTTTAGCGACGCCATAAAGACACGGTTTCTCATTCTCAAATGATTCATCAGATTATCTTGATTTCCATAACTTTTGGAATAACATTAAATGACAGTTTGTGAATCGATAATGATTTTAAAAACCAATCATTAGCACAAGCTTGGAAGGGTTTTATCCATTCAAATTTAGGGAGGCAGAAGGCACAATCTCAACTAGGGTCAGCATTCAATCACTCACCAACATCACCTTGCCTTTCCTACTATACCCACATTTCACACATTTGTAGTTGCTCGTGATTCAGGAAAGGGCGGTCAGATCAGTGCAGTGTGCCCTGGATCATCTTTTGCTATACAAACGGCTACTTATCCTCTAAGAATTGCAACCCGGAATCTTTTTACAACCAAAGAGTTAAAAGTTACAAAGTTACGTCCAATTACTTTCTTTTCTGCACAATGTTATAGGTCTTCATTAGTATGCACAGTCCTCAATTTACTGGGTAAAAAAAGTGAGCCTATAGGCTAATTCAATACCAGTTGGACATTCCACTTGTGGCTTGTGATTCAGAAACACAAGAAAAGTAGCAGCTGTACTGTAAATTGTCTAGCTATCTTTAGCAAGATAAAACAGCTTGCTGAAGCGGCCAGGTCGCGAGCTCATGAACTCACATTTAAGACTAGAAAACGAGCGAGTCTAGAGAATGTTTTGTGCAATATTATTGAAAAGAATAACATGAATGAACATTAAAACTAGCATTTAAAAGATACCACAGTTAACTAATGGAGTGAGATCGATAAGCTAGTGCACAGGAACAGCACTTATTAGTACTGTTTAATGCATTGTAATTTGATTAATGTCTCAAGGTTTCTCAAAGTTCTAAAAATAAAAGATATTGGTGAAAATATCACTTTTTAATTGAGCGACTACCTGGCTAAATTGTTATTTTGTATCGATGTGAATCAGTGTTACTGAAAGTGTTACACTCACTGTTGAAAGCCACCTGCGTCCGATTTATTATATAGAACTATTAACATGTTCCGTTTAAGTTTAAAGCAAAATTGGTGAAAATGCAGAAATGGTCACGGCCTGCATTTTGAAATACAGATATCTGAAAGCAAGTGTAACCTGCAATACAACCATAACTGACTCACAGGCTATGTTATGCATTTTTAAACTAAATTGCTGTACACAATTTTCTTTTGTCGAACAACTCCTATCATCCAACAATTCCACTGCCAAATGTCGCCACTTGCTAATTCTGGCCACAGTTGGCACTGATAGTCATGATTTTACCCAGAAATGGCAATTGCCTCAGATGGATGTACCACTCAGGAGTCTGCTAAGTTGCTAACCCAAACCAAATTGGGCTCATGACAATACACTGACTGGACGTAAACACACCATTGCAAAACTGAGCTCTGCAGTCACAGCGGTAAGATAGCACCAGGCCTCGATGCAGCATTTTATTTTGTGTCACACATGGACTCCTGTCACATTGGTTTGGAGTCAGAAGCTGTGAGACCTAATCTCTCAGCTTCTCCACGAATGTGAGATTTTTATCACCAGAAACAACAACACTCGCACAGGCGCACCAAACATTCTTGGCAGTCCAGCAATTTTCTGTTATTTTCATTAAACATTTCCATCTGGGTTCATTCCATTTGGAATGCAAGGTTAACAAAGGCTGCGTCAACAAAAGACTTAAACACATGTGATTTAAGGCCTACAGCCTCATCGCATCACTCAAAAATACCCATGTCCAGGAAATCTGCTTTATCTACAGGACAATTGCAGCATTACCGGGAGTTGTGGAAACATACATTATTTGTGCTCATATTACTCCAGGAGATTACAACGGTCTGCAACGCGAAACGAAGTAGCTGTTGGACACCACGTGTTTCGGAGGAGAACCACGTATGTCTCAGTTCTCCCGAATTGGCAGGGTGGTTTTGTGCATGGAACACGGCTGGGGTTGCAAACAGTTGAACATTCCAAATTGGGGTGGGAATCGGATATATACAGCCCCGGGATGAGCGGCAAATTTATATATAGAAATATATATAAGAAAAAAAAAAACTAGGCAAAAATGTTAACATTTTGGCCATGTCAATAACTAGTTTTAACAAAAGAACGGAATTCAGAAGTAAATATAAACATTTTTTACAACAAAATAACATGCAGCTTATTGAAGTAAATGTAAACATTTTGGCCTGCTTTTAACCCCTTCTTTAGTATCACATTTTTTGAACCCGAAATAAATTGGTTACTATTCTTGAACCCCTTTGACTACAGCCTAATCCTGGTCTCTTCTGTAAAGTAACCCTTAGGAGTTTGTTTTCCAAGTGTCAGAATTACTGTATTACTTCTCAGAATTCAAACATTCTCTAAAAAGACTGAACACACAATTTTACGCATACTTATGAGAAATGGATGACCTCACTCTTCATACCAGCAATCTGTTTTAAATTTAAATTACCTAAAAGTAGGGGTGATATGATATTTGATTTCAAATATTCTAACATTATGATAGGGAAAATTAAACAGGATGTCAGGATGTGTGTGTATGCACGTCAGTTCCTCTCTGAGACTTTTAGAGCACAGATAGCTCTTTTGCACTCGAACAATTGAGCCGAGCACCGCCCCTACATTACTGGATACGTGCATACCTTTCAGGGTTAGACAATAAGCATCGCCCGATGGCATGGGGCCACAAAACGGAGCAATATGTAGACACTACCAGTTCTACGAACCACAGGTTATCTCACGGCAAATGCCAAATCTGAGCACATTTGTAGCCCCTTCAGGGAGCAAAAATACTGGCATGAAGCCCCAAACTGGCATGAAGCTGCAACGCTTCCGGTCTTATTGTAAGCTTATTCCGTACTCAATGAAAAGCTGGCTTTATGAAAAGCTACACAACACAAACACAAGACTATGTAGCTAGTCCAGCCTCTTACCTATGGACAAATCTTAGGGTCAAAGCATTAAACGGATAGTTTGGAATTTTGGACATAATGTCTCAATTACGACTTACCCATGATGTAGTTGATTGATGGAAACCATTTTCAGCTAATTCCATGCTGTCCCTTCTTTTGGACATATACACGTTGCTAATGCTAGCGCAACTCTATGGCAACCGGTAGCATCCACTACCAAACGCACTGAAACACTCCACAGTGCACCCAAAGCAAATATAATACGATGCAGTTTCTTTAGTTTATGCATCGCCTCCATTTTTTGTAGGATGTGAATCTTACAATTCAAACAACTATTTTCAGATGCAACTATGACAACATATATACAATGAATACTGAAAACACAGGTATTTGTCTGCTTTGGGTCTCATCCAGCAAAGCATGAGGCTGCTCCTTCACCGGAGAGACGGTGGTCGACAGTGGAAAGAGTCAATAGAGTCTTGTGAAAGGAAGACGGTATTACAGTTAATGAGAAGTTGTTGTTCTTGTTCAGTTAGCTATATTTAAAACGTAACACTGCACTTCATATAGAATGTTTAATGAATATGATGACTTGTGGTTTTAGTTGTAGATTACTTTGAAGATTTTGAATTTGCCACAAACTATTATACCCGGGTCAATTACCTGGTGGCCCCAAAGGCCAGCGATAAACAATGCCTGCCCCTGTCTGTGACCTACCCTTTCATCATGAGAACAAAATGAACTGTTTCTCATGCACCTCTCAACACACACCTTCCTTGTTTAATTTTCACCTCCCTCAGGTTAAACTCCATAATCTTGCAGAGCAAGATCATTTGTCGTTGCGTTACCTTCAGGTGAAAGCCTGGAAAATACTGACGGTCGGAAAACCCGTGCGACAATTCTCGCTACAGTCCGATTCCGATCTCCCCTGCCCACCTGATATGTTTATGCTTAAATAAAGGTTAAGAAAGGAGCCGGAGCCCTGGCTCTTGCAGTCCCGCCATGCCCACAGCCTGACTGTGCTAACACTTCCCGCAAAATGACTTCAAGCCAATTATCTCCTGAGGAGTGTCTCCATCTTCATTCACTTTGAGGATGGGTATCATTCACACGCTAATAGGAGAAACGTGCTCTTTGCCTCGGCTTTTTAAGCAATCCATTCGTAATCATCTTTCGACTAAAGAGTACACAACAACAGACTGTAGACTTTCCTCCCCTGATTACTGGAGTTAAAACGCCAATGAGGGCCTCTTGGGTTACGAACCACGCAGTATCGTTTCACAGGACATAACCTTCCTTTCAAGGAAAACGAGCAAAAAAACTGGCTCGGTATGTTTTTCTTTAAACGTACGTTTAATGGAAATGAAGGCCAGACGACCAGAAAACTTCTAAGAGAAAAAACAAACAAAAAACTTTTTGAAAAAAATATTTTTTTCAGAACCTGTCCTAAAATCCCAGTGCAAACATTTAGGCTTTGTGGTAAGCCTAATTCGCACGATTATCTTATCTTTAAATAAATATATTTTCGGCTTGACAGGGGGACCCCCGGAAGAACAAACTCCGGTAGGCTATGCTTAAAATCCAATGTGCATCTGCATTCAAAAACTTTGACCACAATCAGGGCTGGTAAGGTCAGGATTAGATTCCAGACCATGGGGCGTGTCACTGGACTTACAACAAGGCTATCTCTTTAGCTGTCAGAGGGGGAAATGTGCTAGAGCACAAACTCAGGCCAACTTAAAATTAGGCATACATCACATACTGTATATCATTATCTCAGGGCACCGATTTAATTTGTGCACGCTAATGTTTGCTTTAGTAGAACTTTGCATTTTGTGGGTTGGGAAAGAATTGATTTGTGTCTGTAAATAGTTCATTGATAATAATGAACTGTACAAATAAATCTCAGTTCGGGCCCTACTGAGCGACCGTGAAGAGGGAGCAGAGAGAGCAGGACAGGAAGGTTAGCATGTACAGCGCTGCTGAATGAAACAGCGGACTCTCCTATCAAAGGAGAACGCTGCGGCCACGGCTCCAGTTTTGCGAGGGAAAAAAGAAACCGTTAATCAAAAGCCATAAAGCAGAAATGGCCTGAGGATCCTGTTCAGTCTTTGTACTCTGATAAACCGGCCTGCAAAGACAAAAAAAAAAGAAAGAAAAAAAGTCTGAGGCCCAAGCTAAGCAGTCAATTGGGTTTCTGGAGCAGGAAGCAAAACACGCTATATCATCGCGGAAGAAGCAGACGCAATTCCAAATACGCATAACTTTTTAAAAAATTTAAAATGGCTTAGATTTTCCCTTGCCACTGAATGAACTGTCAGTGGCAACGGTGCTCACTTCTCTTTGCTTTTCCCTTGACTGAATCAGTCCTCAATGTAGTTAGCGAAAGCTACTGATCTAGATAATGTGACTTCAATGATATATTTTTTCCTCCATTTTTAATCTTGTAGTATCTCATCCTTTAAGGGAACGCTACAGACTGAAGGAAATGAGAAATGTGTTTGGCGTTTTCATTAAATGAATCTCAAGTCTCAATCAAAAGAGCTTAATTCTTATTAAATCGCTCAGGGAATACTGATATGTTGTGACAGGTGAGTGGCAAGAGAGCTTTTTTTATATCCCACTGTGTTGAAATGTTATTCAAAGAGAATTTTTTGTTTCTGAAAAGACACTGAGCCGAAAGCTCAAATTAGCTCTAAACATTTGTATAAAGCCAAATGCGCGAGTGTCGGCGATAGCCCGAAGGATACGTGGACGTACCTGCTCACATGCAACTCGCATACAAGTAACAACTCAAATAAAGTGTAGAGTTCTTGCCAAGCACATGTGTAGGGTTCTTGCCAAGAACCGCCCCCCCCCCCACCACCATTTTGTCACTTCATCAGTTAGAGGCAGATGTAATGTTCTTTTACGCAGATGCATTCCATCCCACACTAAAAGCGAAAGAGGTCACTCCCAGGCTTCAAATAAAGGTCTTCCCCAGCAGCACTTTGAACTCCTGCTCGGGCAGAGCCTGCTCACGTTACAGCCATCTTCCGTGTCATCGTTTAAAGACAAAGACAATAACGCGCGGCCGCCTCCAGAGGAGGCCGCACACAGTAACGAGCAATAAATAACGGCTACACTCGGGGAAATTTCTACAGACTGCCCCCCCCCCCCCCGACTTCTCCTCCAACAGCTGTGATGTATTACTAGACTGCGCCATTCCCTGTTGAATTCAGTAAAGGACTGTGTATGCCAAAAATCTCATTTCAATCACGCTTCCTCACATACATCTCCTCTTAAACGGGACGAGAAGCAGGGATCCTACGTTTCAAAGAATCTGAGATCAAATATCGAATGGCTTCTGAGCTCAAATATTACAATAACCAAAACCCATTTTTGTTTCTTAAACACTATATGAAACTCAATTTTTTCCCCCTGTGTGAATAAAAGACATCCATTTACTGACTACTTCCAACAGAAAAATGGATATCTGTGAAATATTTTATGAAAGGTTTCTAAGCTTCCCTTCATGAATATTGATAAGGAAAAATATCACTTTGATTTTTTTCTTAATTTGTGTGTAGTAACAAGCATTAGAGTATATGAATATTCTGTCTCATTCCAAGTAGCAACCCACTGAATACACATATTAAAATATTAGGTCTTAAAACGACTATAAATAAATAATATAGCTATTTAAAACGCTGATAAAACAATCGAACACTCAATTTCCTAAGTTATGCAGGCTACTGGTCACACAGAACTGCATGTCGTAAATTCTAGACATTCACCACACAGCCAATGTGCAGCTAGATCTTTCCATAGCTTTTAGACAGCAGGCCTAATTAACAGAAGACAAAGAAACTGTCAAGATCAGGGAACATCTGGTCAAATTAAGAGAAATAATCCACTAAACTCCAGGAGCATGCTGTGCAGCTTGTCCATGGTCACATGGATTATTCCAAGTAATCCACTCCTCTCAAACCATGGATCCTTTTTAAGCCACACAGCTTTAAAAAAATAAATAAATAAAAATAAAAGCTTGCAATTGGTGCGATAATCCAATAAAAATAGAAGTTTGTTTACCCTGGTCAAAACACGGCATAAGGGAAAGGGAAAAAAAAACCCTTGTGAACAGAACTGCATCACTATTGGCCAAATTTGACTCCAGTAGATGTGTTCATTTGGTTAGGGTATGACATTGACATTTTTTGACCCTTAATTCATCATTCAGGCAAATACAGATATTGACTGTTTTAACTCCACATTCATATGAAAATGCCTGGTTAGAGGGCCACCGACATTTGCTCAAAAAGCTTTAAGTCGCATATTTTTATCATACCAGTCTAAGTTTAACCACCTGTATTGTTACATGGGCTAATTGTAACAGCCTTTTCTGCTTTAAATATAATGTGCACTATATGTATAAATGTACTATATTATATTATTCTTCTTCTTCTTCTTCAACTTGATAATAATATTATAATCTTAATTTTCTCTGCATTTCCTAAACATGGGAGCATACTGTCCTCTAAAAAAGACGGTGTGATGAGTCAGACTTACGGTTATTGCTGACCTGCGCACAATTTTAAAAGGACTAATTCTCTCCTGTTGTTTTTTTTCCCCCTCCTTCCTTGTCATTTCAGGGAGACTTCAGTGAAAATTAAATATTTAAAATTGCAGTTGCCTGGGTCTGCAAGCGCAGCTAAAATGGAAGCTGTCGTGGCAGCGGTGACCAGATTTTAAATGCAAGAGGATCAATAAATAAAAGGGAACCTGCTGAAGCCCTTTCTCAGTGTGTGAGCGGAATGCTTTATAATGGCCTCTGAGCGTGCAAACAGCTGTCCCTGCATTATGAATATGCGGCCCGTTCCCAACACAGTCACATCCCAACATCCTCCTTCCTCCCAAATCCCAAGAGTTTAGGCGCGTCGTGAGCCCCGCTCGCCATTTCAGTTAAGGATGCAAATAGCGGTAAGCGCACCAGAACAAACAAGCCAAAGACAGTTGCCATTCCAAACGTCAGCTCCATTATCTCAGCAGGGGACTTCGCTCACTGGACCATTCCTGCTCCGGCGCAGGCAATACGACAACCGTCTTCAGAAAGAGGGGGGGGGGGGGAATCGACTTAGAAGATGTCAAGGGAAAGAAAATCTAATCTCTTACTGCGCATTCTTATTGAACCGCCACCCTAGTGCTTCTGCGGCTCACCCAATCAGAAAGAGTCAACCCTGACCTACTAAAGGACTCGCATCAACCCTTAAACGTTTAAAAAACATCAATCATAGAAACCAAAGAGAGGACATTGAATTATACAGTATTAACCTCCAGGGTTTGCATACAAAGACCTCAGATTTATTTATGTCTGTGCCTTAAGAGGCTGAATCCTGTTCTATACAGTGAACCGGCTGCCAATTTGATGAACCTCTCGGCCCTCAGCAGGAGTTCAGAGTCTTTGATTAATGAGCGCATGCTTGTGGAAAGGGGTAGGATCAGGAGGGAGGGGAGGGGAAACCATGGTGTAAACACAATTATTGCCAGGCTGCCATCAGAACGGCTGCCATAATTACCAACGGGGCCTGGTTCGTCTTTTTAAAAGAACCCAAACGCAAACTGATGGCCCCCTCTTGTCCCTCACGAAAACCCGACTGAGAGAGAAGAAAAAAAAAAAAAAAAAAAGCATTGTTCCGATATCTTATTGCGAGCAGGTTTTAGCTTGTTCTAACTCACAGAAGTGACGATGCCGCCGCCCCTGCCCCCCCCCCCCCCCCCCCAAAAAAAAGTGCCATTCCTGGATAAAAGAATGGCAAACCATACAAACTTTCCAAAATAAAAGTGTTCCTTCAGGCAAAATTGACCTTTTCACCCTGCTCAGCTAAAAACAACACCCTGGTATCCTGTACAAAAAATAACCTTGATTTCTACTTTGGAAACTCACAACGGCAAACGGGAGACACCAGCCACAGCATCACACACTGCTAATCGCAAGCTGCTAGAGCAGTGCGCCATGTCCCCACACTGCTGTGCTTTTGTTTATTTATATTTTGTGTGAACAAAGAACTTGTTGTGATGTCCTCCTTCAGATTTAGCTATATATAGCCTCCATATTTCACTCTCTTCGCAATCATCTGACACTTTAAAATGAAACCGATTCAGGCTGCTTTGGTATTTCTCATGTCGACACGTGAAATCAGAGAAATGCTATTTTTTTTTAAAATAAAAAATCCCTTCAAAGATCTAGGCTATACTCTGGAAAAGGTGTTCTGTTGATTATTACACAGGGCTCATTTAAATAATTAAACCCTAAAAGCATTAACTAAAACAATTAAAATAAAATGTATAGAATTTATATTTCGTATTCAGTGAATTAAAATAATTGCCTAATTGTTCTACTCAGACCACTGGGGCTGGCAGCATTTAAAAATGCCTGGATTAATATTAATCTGTATTCCACATATTCAGATGCCACATTGATATTTTTTATAATGTTAAATAACCCACCCTACAGGCCTAAAACTGTGATTTGTCACAATATTTCACAGATTCCTTTTTTCTAAGACAATTCTCAAGGACACCATGCAGCTTTGAATAACGATGAGGCAAATTCAGTGACCTTCTAGCTTGGTATCTGGTTACCAGTTGATTCATTGGCAGCTACTTGGATACATGCGTAACACGTTAAGATGAATCTGATTTATCTCACTGTCACGCTAGACCCATTCAGTTGATGGGACTTACGAGGAGGAAAATGCTTTGCTGCAGACTTCCTTCCACGCTACACGCTACAGTTCATTATTATCAATGAACTATTTGCAGACACAAATCAATTCTTTCCCAACCCACAAAATGCAACGTTCTACTAAAGCAAACATTTGCGTGCACAAATTAAATCGGTGCCCTGAGATAATGATATACAGTATGTGATGTATGCCTAATTTTAAGTTGGCCTAAGTTTGTGCTCTAGCACATTTCCCCCTCTGACAGCTAAAGAGATAGCCTTGTTGTTAGTCCAGTGACACGCCCCATGGTCTGGAATCTAATCCTGACCTTACCAGCCCTGATTGTGGTCAAATGTCTGAGTCTTCCAGTGAAGCCCTACAAGGCCATTCACAATTGGCGCTAGTTTCACCCAGGAAGGGGGGGTTTGAGCCATCAGGGCAACCTTCGGCGCATCACACTGCGACTGTGCTGATGGACCAGGTACTGTGATGTTCCCGTGTGGCTAGCCATGGTCTGGACCACATTCTGCAACTTCTTTGGCTGGTTTCTCGGCACAGAACAGTGCACGCAGTGTGCGACAGTGTGGACACTGCTGGTGTTCATCCATTAGCACTATGTGCTCAGTGTGTATCATCCTCTCTGTCAAGCAGAGCACGCTTCTTAGTGTCTGGCAGCAATGCAAAACAATGAGATCATGGTTCTAGACTCGGGCGATATGACGATGTTATTGTGCAATACGATATCGGTTGGCCACGATGATCGTTCTCAAGTGCCCGGTAAACAGAACAATATTCACGAATAAATATTTGCTCACAGGGCCCAACGCTTATTTTTAAATGTGAATGCCATGTCCAGCTACCAGCAGTCAGTAGCACTAATGGACAAGATGGTAGGCCCAAACCTATTGGGGCAAGCCACATAAAAATTGTGTATTCTAAAAGACCACGACGGGCATTTGATTCAAGATACTGTTTAATCAAAAAAATTGAAGTGAAATGTTACAACAACATTAAAAAAAGATTTTGTTGGGTTTTTTTCCTTGAGGCAGAGCATAATCCCGAGAACACCTTATGATACTGGTAAAATAGCATTCCCCCGAACCGAAATGACAAGTTCCAGATCGACCATGCACGCGTCCAATCCGACTGCCAGGCTGGACAAAGAAAACAAAACTAGCTAGCTAACAATAAACCATCAAAGAAGTGAACGCGAACTCTAACCTTACATTCTAACAATAAAACCACTTGGAGACATTTATTTTAACAATTCCTTAAAAGTTTTTTTTTTTTTCCAGTAGTTTATCTTCAGTCATTATTAGTAACATGAAAAGTGCAATAAGCATGAAGCGGAACTCGTGTTCGCCTTCACATTCAAGTTTGGTTACAACTTGGAAGCACAAACTTTGCAACAAATTAGAAATATTATAAACACGAGACCATATATGACCATTTTTTATCAAAACTGCTCATTTGCAATGGATTAGTAGCCCCAGTCTCTCTCACCCACCACATTGTTCGTAGCCTATCAAAACTCCCTTGGGTGCACTCTAGAAACCCGATAAAGTGGACATGCTCGTTTTCGTAGCAAAGAATGCGTAAAAATGTATTGCTCAATTTGTATTGTAGGCTATTTGTATAGGCGGTTGTCTAGGCATACATTTTATTTAAGCATATTTTTGTATTCATCATTTCACCATAATGACATGCCAGCCTATTTCACATTAGACACCAAAACCAGACTTTTTATTTAACCAGTTTGTTATTCTTTATTTAGCTACTTAGTAATTATTCATGTTACTTCATTCTATTTCTGTCATATTACATTACTAGTGTTTAAAAAAAACAAAAAACTGTGTGTTTGAATAAAAATAGGCTACTCAACGATTGATTGATCTGTTTTATTGATCTCAGCTGATGGCTATATAGCCTATTATGTAAAATAGCGCTTAATGGTGCCACGTTGTGGGCACTTAAGGGTATTGCAACATATGATTCTTCAGCTTTTTTAGGAAAAAAATATCGTACATCATCGTTTTTCTTAAAACAATATCGTCAGTAGGGGAATTTATATATCACCCAAGGTTCACTATGATACATAATCTTCGAAAGAATCTTAAAGGATAACCAATACTGGCGTGTTTTGGTTGATACTTTGCGCATATATACACAGATGGAATACTTCGGTAGAAAGTTTTTTTCGGAAAAAAAAAACGTGCACAACAAGATCTGTGGATGTTCATGAGTAACAGTGTCATTATATTTGGAAAGAGATGTTGCTGTTGATTTTTTCAAATGTACATTTTTGCCGCTTTGAGCGCCACAAACTTTGGACCTCTATCAGGGTGGTATCACAGTGAGCTGCAGAAGATATCTACAAACCTAGTGAGTTCTCAGCGAAAGTACCTGGATGGATAGATAGCACTCCGGGTGTCTAGAAACATATAAAAGACGATTTTTGGTGAACTGCCCCTTTAAGGAATACTGTCATATGTGACACTGTGTTTCCAAGTCTTTGCTAAATTGTGGTTTGCACACTTCTAAGTCTGAAAAACTAGTGATTTAGAAAAGACTGCTGTTACATGTGAGAGGGTATGCGACTTTAGTCGTCGGAAACTACGGGAGACAATGACAACATGGGAATAAAAAACAAAAAGGGGGACAGAAAACAAGAGCTAAACCTTGCAAATTAGGTCAATGACACCTCGCCCTGTGCAACCACACCAGCCACCTCTCCATAACTAAAGGAAAACAAGATAAAGGAAACAAGATAACCAAACTGATTTTAAGTTAATGGTGGGCTCTGTCAAGCTCTTCGGGATTGATTTCTTAGAAGTAGCCAAGCCTGCCAAGAAAGACATCTCCTGTGTAAACTGAATTGACTGTTAAGCATGCTGAGATCTTGGAAAGTGGTGGAAGACACAAATATATACAAGCAATTAATTCGTTAAATTTATCATTAGCTACTTGAGCAGGCATAAATGTGTAACTGCTGTTTCCATTAAGTGCCCCTACTGTATCTAAGCAAGGCCCAAAGTGCACTAAGCTAGGCATCCATATCAATGAGCGTGGGCAAAGCCTGTTGGGCCCTAATGGGCAAAACAATTGTTTGGCAGGGCCAGCAGAGTGGCTCATCCTGTTAAGGGCTCATGGCTTGGTATCAAACTAAAGCCATGCCAGTGCCAGCTATGGCCTACAGCAGGGCAACACACAGTTGGTGGTAGAGTTGGGTGAGTTAGGAGGGATTTCAGTCAGCGGGAAGTCTCATCTTGTACCTGCAACACCCTACAGTTAATGGGGCAGCCACAGTCAAGTTACACATTAGTCGTCTGCTTCTGACTCAAAGTCGGTACGAGCTCAGCTGGTGGACTGCGAAGTGAAAAGACCGGCATCTCATCACGTGTTTTAGAGGACGGCGTCCGCTAGTCCGTGCTTTTGTGAATTTGCAATGGAGGCTGCAAAAGTGAGTAAGACCACGTATAATCTGTCCTTTCAATATTGGGAGAAAAAAGGTGTAAAAAAAAAAAACAAGTCAATTCAGTGTCGTCTGTATAGCACTTTAACATCTCTAAGCACTCTACAGACATACAGTACCAACACTAACACAGATTTACTGCTAAATATGTAGCCTATTTTCTTCATGATTGATTAACCCCACCAAACATTTTACCCACACGTCATATATTCTTTCAGGGATATCTTCCATTCATTGTGTTTTTACTCACTGAATTAGAGCTGTAAACCCAACTTTTACCTTAGTCACATACAATAGCCATCAATTAGCCTCAATGTTCTGTTAATCTTTCTTCAGTATTTCTTTTAAATATTAGACTCCATTCATCATTTAAACACCAATAATACTAATAACAATGCACACAGTTTTTCTAAGGTAATCTTATCCTTGAACTGACTAAAATTACATGATGAATGTACACGTACATTTCTAGGCCATAGAAACTTGGCTCTTTACCATCATTCTAACAAAGTAAAATTCACAGTAGCTGAATGCATCTACATGTATTCAATCAGTTCATGTGGGGTAATATTGGCCAGGATTCAATCAAGTACATACAATCACGTTAAGGGCAAATATAATTAAATCAAATCAAAACAAACCTCAGCTCAAACTTACATCTCATTAGCACAGCATGAGGGTTGAATATGAATGACACCAATGAACGGATTATAACCTATAGGCTATACAGTAATATATTGGTAATTTGTTTTCATTCAATTTTTCATATCCAAACCCCACTATATACAGTTTCTGATCACTGATTTTTGAAAATTCCTTGATCGTAATTAAACACACCAGAACACAGACTGCCACCAAGTCCTGAAATACTAATGCCATTCCTTATGCGGAAAACTGTAACCTATAACACCTTTAATGGTAAATGATGTTGTTAGGAGTGGAAATAGACTCTGAAAAACGTATTGTGCTGCAACAGGGATATTCATTACATAAATGACTTACTTTAATACGTTTTATATTTTCTCTGAATATGTTTTACTTGCATGCATTTGATTAATAGTTGGGACTGTGCAGTTGGAGACGGGCAGCGGGATTCTTTGGACTGAAGCTTACTTGCCTTTAAAAAAAAAGGGCCTGCAGCCAGCCAAAGCAGCATGCATTACTGGCCACATCTCTTCCTGTTTTCTGGATCTTCAGTCCTTATGACCATAAAGCAGATCCTTATGAACATAAGTTTAGTATTGCCGAATCTAGCTATACGTAAGCCTAATTTGATTCAGTCTAGGAGACTGACTCTTCACTCCGGCAGCTCGTCTCTCTCTCTCTGTAAATCTTGCGGCTTGTTATAATGTCCCCTTCGGGTTTGTTTTCTTCGAAACAACTACAGCTAATAGTAATCTGATATGGCGATAATCGGCAAACATCAATGAGGGGGCTGCTGGATGGCTCATTCGGTTAAAGCCCCACGATCTGGCGCATGGATGAGCCTCTCGAATCTGGACCGTGTCAGTGCCGACTGTGGACGGTAGCTCCACCGGGAGACGCACAATTGGTGCCTATGTCGTCCAGGGTATAGGAGGGTTCACTCTTGGGCGACTGGCTGATAAGGGCGCTCGTAAGACTATGTCAACGCCATATATGAAAGGTCCCTCCTCCGACGCCACTACGTACAAGCTTAGCTGCGGTCTGCGACGCAAAAAGAAGCAGCTGTTGGACAGCACGTGTTTCCGACGAGAACCGTGGATGTCCCAGCTCTTCCGAATTGGCAGGGTGGTCTGCACATTGGAACGCGGCTTTGCAGACAGTTGGACATTCCAGATTGGGGTGGGAATTATATATACAGCCCTGGGTTAGGCGGCAAATAAATCAAGAACTTAAAAAAAAAAAATTTAGTTTATCTTCTGATATGCTAACATTATTGGGTGCATAATAGCCACAGCAATGTAACTCAATTGACTACATACTGTATATCGGCTACAGTACAAAAGCGTACAATGTTAATATAAATTAAAAACACTTTCAAGTCATCAGACAAAAAAGTCATTCAGTTGCACCATTTGAGCAAAGTAGTTGTAATAGTAGTCGCCGCAGCAGAAAGCAGCAGCAGCAGCGCTTGGAATGAATCTGGAAACTCAGATTCAATTTGGTAAACTTTTACCCTTAAGAACCATGTTTTTCCATCTAGATGAAGCTGTAGCATAATTGTGGCCATTTTAACTGATTAACATAACTACCTAAGCATTATTGCAAATAGCTGTTTACTGGTGTGATTAGCTCACCAACACCTATTAGTAGCTTGAAAGTTATCGTGCGCAGTGACATGTAAACATTCACCACCTCATCCACATAAACGGGCCTTTCAACACATAGTAAATACTGTATGTTGAAAATACTGTTCACACAACTTACGTTAAAAATAAATGACATAAGACTGATAAGGAACTCAGACCAATGTAATCAGTAGTACATGTTCATTTTATTTGTAATAATTTGTAGAAATTTATGAACACACATTTGTGCACTAACATGTAGCAGCCTATGTTTTTTTAGCATGAATAAAACCATTTCTGATGCCAACTAATTTTATACTTAGAGTTCAGAACCATGGCCCATTTATGGAAGCATCAGGTGGTATCTAGTTGTAATTCCCTTGAAAATGACAGTCCTCCAAGGATTAGCTATTCAATTAACTCTCTGGGCAAAGTCTCATGATGGAGCTATTTGAATTCTGTCTTTGGCCATATACGAAGCTGGCCAAAAAAACAACTTGTTATTACTCTCTTACTAAAGCATGTCAGTCCTAATCTTTTGTCAGTGAAAAAAAGTCACTAAATGTATAATGTCTACTTACAGTATATACAAAGGTAATCAATAGTTAATTACATAATTAGCCTCCTCATTCATTCTCAACCACCAACAGCAGCTTAACAAAAAAAGACAACTAAGATTAAGACTGGTTGAACTGAGTAGTTATGAATTATGAGCTGCCTGTGTCAACTTTGTTGTTCTTGTCAAAATACATATAGGCCTAAACAAACTAAAAGAGTTACTTTGCATGAAAAATATTTGCCATCAGGGTATCAAAATGTATCTGATGGCCAAGTTAATAAATATGCACACATAATCTTCAGAATATTAGGCTTATAGACAAATTCATTGTTTTTTTTCTTCTAAAATTTCACTGCCATGAAACATTCTATAATTGGTCTATTTCAGAATGCAAAGAAAACAGACTGAAATAAATTTGCTTCAGAATAATTTCTACATTTTCTCAAAGCATGCCACTGCCCAGTTCTTTGAAGATTTTATACAGCAGGTCAACATTTAGGCTATTATAAAAAAACTAAGCACTCAAATCATATTTATTATTATTATTATTATTATTATTATTATTATTATTATTATTATTATTATTATTATTATTATTAATATTAATATTAACTTTGCCAATGTAGCTATATATGGTTGAAGAGAAATTAATTTTAATTTTAAAAAAACTTTAAAAAACCACACTGAATCAGACCCCCCTTCCCACCCCCAATTTAAGCAAAGGATTACAGCAGAACCTAGTGTACATATGGGATTGTCTGTATAAAAGCTGTCTGCGTTTCATCAGTTCCAGCATCCCTAGACACACGGTTCCTAAATCCTCATTTTTCTTAATCAGCTTAGTCATTGGCAACTGTTTGTTGCAACCTTGGTAGACATGCAAATAGGTTTTAGCCACATCTATTCTAATCCTTGAATTTTCAAGTCAGATGGAAAAAAATAAAATACAGTCTATTATATTGTGTCTTCACTATTGCAAAGAAAAAAAGCTCTCCATGCAAGAGCGGACTTTCAAAGGGTTTTCTTAGAGAAGGATGAAGTCATCTCTGGTTTGAATGTTTCATTTTGAAAACAACGTCGGAAACAAGCCCCAACAGATGCATTACCTTAACACGAGTAAGATAGTGAAACACAAGTACACTTAAGGTCCCTCCGTGTTTTCAACTCATCCACAAACAGACAGGCACTTGTGGAGGCGGTTCTGAGAGACACTGAAGCAGGATTGAGAGAGACTGAAGCAGCAGGGACTGATAGAGACTGAAGCAGAATTGAGAGAGAATGAAGCAGGACAGGGAGACTGAAGCAGGACTGAGAGAGACTGAAGCAGGTCTGAGAGAGACTGAAGCAGGGCTGAGAGACTGAAGCAGGGTTGAGAGAGACAGAAGCAGGGCTGAGAGACTGAAGCAGGGCTGAGAGAGACTGAAGCAGGGCTGAGAGACTGAAGCAGGGTTGAGAGAGACAGAAGCAGGGCTGAGAGACTGAAGCAGGGCTGAGAGACTGAAGCAGGGTTGAGAGACTGAAGCAGGGCTGAGAGAGACTGAAGCAGGGTTGAGAGAGACTGAAGCAGGGCTGAGAGAGACTGAAGCAGGGCTGAGAGAGACTGAAGCAGGGTTGAGAGACTGAAGCAGGGCTGAGAGAGACTGAAGCAGGGTTGAGAGACTGAAGCAGGGCTGAGAGAGACTGAAGCAGGGTTGAGAGACTGAAGCAGGACTGAGAGACACTGAAGCAGGGTTGAGAGACACTGAAGCAGGGTTGAGAGACTGAAGCAGGGCTGAGAGACTGAAGCAGGGCTGAGAGACTGAAGCAGGGCTGAGAGAGACTGAAGCAGGGTTGAGAGACTGAAGCAGGGCTGAGAGAGGCTGAAGCAGGGTTGAGAGACTGAAGCAGGGCTGAGAGACTGAAGCAGGGCTGAGAGACTGAAGCAGGGCTGAGAGAGACTGAAGCAGGGTTGAGAGACTGAAGCAGGGTTGAGAGACTGAAGCAGGGCTGAGAGAGACTGAAGCAGGGTTGAGAGACTGAAGCAGGGCTGAGAGAGACTGAAGCAGGGTTGAGAGACTGAAGCAGGACTGAGAGACACTGAAGCAGGGTTGAGAGACACTGAAGCAGGGTTGAGAGACTGAAGCAGGGCTGAGAGACTGAAGCAGGGGCTGAGAGACTGAAGCAGGGCTGAGAGACTGAAGCAGGGCTGAGAGAGACTGAAGCAGGGTTGAGAGACTGAAGCAGGGCTGAGAGAGGCTGAAGCAGGGTTGAGAGACTGAAGCAGGGTTGAGAGACTGAAGCAGGGTTGAGAGACTGAAGCAGGGCTGAGAGAGACTGAAGCAGGGTTGAGAGGACTGAAGCAGGGCTGAGAGAGACTGAAGCAGGGTTGAGAGACTGAAGCAGGACTGAGAGACACTGAAGCAGGGTTGAGAGACACTGAAGCAGGGTTGAGAGACTGAAGCAGGGCTGAGAGACTGAAGCAGGGCTGAGAGACTGAAGCAGGGCTGAGAGACTGAAGCAGGGCTGAGAGAGACTGAAGCAGGGTTGAGAGACTGAAGCAGGGCTGAGAGAGGCTGAAGCAGGGTTGAGAGACTGAAGCAGGGCTGAGAGACTGAAGCAGGGCTGAGAGACTGAAGCAGGGCTGAGAGAGACTGAAGCAGGGTTGAGAGACTGAAGCAGGGTTGAGAGACTGAAGCAGGGCTGAGAGAGACCGGTCTGTTTCAATTCAGTAATACTGCTAATGGCTTCTCAGCTCCTGAATATCTCAAGCGCCTGTTGAGCTGCTGCCTCAGAAAGGCTTCCTCATAAGGGAAGCAGTACATCAGGATGTTTGGCTAAACATCTGCTCCTTTTACATTTCAGGTTTGCGGTAAATATCAAACCCAGGAAAAAGGAGGCAGGGGTGATCACAACAGGCCTTGATCAGCCCTCTGCTGTATTTTGTCTTTTAACCATCAGAAGAATTAAAATAGGACATTGGCCACATGTGTGGGTGGCCCGCTACACGGAACTCATCAAGTAAACTGCCGATCTGCAGCAACATCTCCATAGGGACTGATTTTCTTTTCATTATACGATCACTTAAAGTTCAACACTGGACTCCAATTTCAACCGTCTTGTTGTTGTGCGATTCAGTAAATCCCCCTCACTTGCAGTGTTAAAACACAAGCCTCTTTAACAGCTGCTAGTTGGAACTGGGAGCCAAACCTCATTTTGCAAGTATTTTTATGAAAGAAAATGTCTAGTTGATGCAACATGTCCTATGCATCTCAAGGAACAGCTCCAAAGAAAGACCGGCATCCCCCTCCATTGCTTAGATTTAAGACTGTGGTGCTGTCAGAAATATTCAACAAGCTAACAAGAAAATCACACCTTGGTATGACACTGTTTACTAGAAATTATACAGTTAGGAAGAGACATTGATGCTGGCTTGCAAGTTACGGTCGGAGCACCGCCACAGGTTCAAGGTACGGCTGGCACATCAAGCATGATATTGCTTGCAAAATTTCTGACTGGGATCCAAATGCTACAATACCAGAAAAGTAACTCATTGGTCCATGGCCCTAAACCTGCACGTCCTTGTTGTATCAACATGCCACAAAGTTATCTCTGAGACATCAACCCATTAGTGTAGTCATTAGTGTGAATAAGCCAGTACTTGAGCCTCAGGCACAAACAATGATTGAAATTTCAGATTCTCTCCATTTCTGGTCCCACACCACAAGAGAAAGAGGTTTCATTCACACATTCGTCCACGTCTTTGCACTTCAAAAGGTAGGGAAATGAACTGCAGCCTTGGTCCTCCATTTCTCCTTCAGTGGCTGAAATCTAATGGATCCATCTGCCATCTCAGCACAGGGGATCTTTGCATTTCTTTATTCATCCACGTCCCGACTAAACAGGCTGAATACCTTGTGCAGGCCTCTGCCTAACAATGTTCTCAAACCCGCAGTACAATATTTTAAAAAGAAATGGGTCTCTCATGCTTTAATAGCTAAACCTGTTTTTCCCAGGTGTAAAAATAAAAATGGCCTGCTGCACCTTGTGGTATCATGTAAATATCCAGAAGCACAAGTGTGTGCTACACCAAGCCTTATACCTGAATTTGAATCTCCCTTAAGGGTTAAAAAGCACAATGAGTACTTGTTACAATGAATAATATTATTAATTATTAATATAATTAATATTAATACTAATAATAATTATTATTCATATTACTACTACTACTATTGTTATTATTATATTATTATTATATTATTATTTGCATTGAAAACAAGCTCTTCAACAGTAAGATAGCAGTAGTACAATGTAACTAAAAATAGTCTTAAGTGTTTATAATGCAATAACTATACATTTCAATACAGCTGTATCATAGAAGTTGAGGAGACAATGCGAAAATAGCTAGAGATTAATTACACATTCAGGTTTAGCAACTTCAAAACAAATACAATAACGTTACTTGTGAAGTGTTACACCCTGTTACTTGGCTACTGATAACCGCTAGTTACAGGATCTTGGTGCGACACTACCCACACCTGTCATCCAACAAAATTGCATTGATGATACTCATCTCATCACAAATTTCCTACTCAACATATCACTCATTTAGTCAGCTTTAACATACATATATATATATATATATATATATATATATATATATATATATATATATATATATACACTTTATAAAGATATCGAACATAAAACGCAATACCACATAGGCTACTCCCACGAATACATTTTGCTTAAAACTTCACATGACGTCATCGTGTCCCCTCAAAACATTTCATAACTTTCTGTCTTTAGGAGCATATATTTGGTTCTTCAAAAAGTATAAAGATCGGGGCATTGCAATTACCCAAGATGGCGAGAGGCTTGTTGTTTAGAGGGCAGAAAAATGGAGGATATTGTAATATACACAAAGGGATAAATTTCAACAACTCAGCCAGCCTGCAGCTGCCTCTCTTTATAAGGAAGCAACAAAAGATAAGAGAAAAGACTCAAAGCCTCCAACTCAAACAGCGGACTCCTCTCTGAAGCGAGGGGATTTCCTCCCAACACATGAAAAACACTGCCTTACAACCACAAATACACACTACAATATTAAATATACTATTTAGGTTTAGAAATATAGGTTTCTCAGTGAACAGATTGATTTTGTGCCATAATTTTTGAGACACGTATTAAACACCACAGCATAGGTAACGTTAGCTAGCAAGCCAGCTAGCAGCTCAGCCCCCTTAACGTTAGTTATCTAGCTGAGGTGCTAGCTTTCACCCATTTCTGTATCGTTAGAATACATTTAAACTATAACAGAACAGCTAGCTGTGTGAAGAAGAAAAAAACAAAACAGCAAACAACAGGAGATCGCACTGGCTCTCCAAACTGTTTGCATTCTGAATGTAACATTTGAAAGAGGTTTTTAAATTCGCACAGTTTAACCGCACGAGTGCGCACACAAAGACGAGGTCCGTAACGTTAGTGACTCTAAAGCCCAAATATTTAGCTAGCTACCAGCCCGATCAAAAAGCAACAACAAAACACACCTCGTCAAATGTTACCTAAAGTTTATAACTGACATCTTATGTTACCATAATTGAAGCAAAACAACAATCGATACATTTACGACCGTATTACCGTCTGACAAGTTTGATCAATCTGCAGTACACATTACAGAACACAAGAAACTCCCCAGCTAGCAACACAGCGTTGTGTCTCTATTGAAATAACTGAACCTTTCAATTCGTTGCTAGCGAATCTTAACTAGCCGCATTAAAACAAATCTAAACTTACCTTAGTTTCGACACTTCTGGCTATGTAATCCCCCCTTATGCTGTTTTCCAAGTATTTTTTTATATCTCGCTAATGTTTCTTTTCTTTCTCGATTTTGTGCTGTCGTTAGAGGCCGGTAGCCGGAGATGATAAAGAAGGGAATTGGGCAGTAATTGAGTCTCGGTGTGAGTGTGTGTGTGAGTGAGTGAGTGAGTGTGTTAGTTACTAACAGCAGATTGAAGGAGACTCTTCTCAAGGGTTATTCAGCTCAGCTTCACCACAAGCACGAAGGTGACGTCAGCTTACAAGCTCACTAACAATGAATTTAGCGATATTTACCACAAATAAACAGTCTTATAAATAACAGTGGGACATAAATCAATAAGTTCTGAACTTAGAATTATATTATTTTGTTCGGGTTTTTTTACACGCACTGGGAACAATCTTGTGTCGACATTAAGCAGGCTTCCTTCGAGTACAGGATATCATCAGCTAGTATTGCTGGCATTAAATTATAAATAAATTATTGCACACCTTAGCCGATAAATTAATATCGGAAAACACACAAACCACGTAAATGACGGATATTAAGCATTACTATGTAAAAAATATTGTTGTTCATGATAAACATTATGAGGATACAGCTGATTATAAGATTAATAACCTGCGATCGCCTCCTTTACAGAGATATTCTAGCCTATATGTTTTCCAAGTTAATTAAATAAATATATATATATATATATATGTATTTTCAGAGCGAGTGAGAGAAAACATCTAAACGAAAAGTAATGCATACAGTAGCCTAGGCTACATGATGCATGATTATGATATATCAATGCAGATGATATCCGACAGTCCCATCACAACAGCAAGATGAGCACAAATCAAGAGGTGGTAGGAGAAAGGAAGGGCGGGCCCAAGTAAATACTCTGAGGCCCCTATGGATGTTTCAATAAACATTCTTCATGCGTGCTGTGTAGCCTACATGGAGATACATTGTCAGCAATGACGTATTGTTTGTGTTACTAATGCACACCATGCACATAAAAGTGCAATATCATATCATCATAGTATTCTGCCATTGTAAACTATAATTTTTATAAGGAATCTCTGTAGTCTAGTAGTGATTGCCAGGCTAAAGTGATGAGATGAAGGATGGTAGTCTGACTTTGTTACTCCAAATCTTTGAGGAGGTCAAAGTGCACGATAATATTAAAGTTTAACAAGGTGTTTAAATAATATACAAACAAATGGGATGATGGACTATCGTTAAACTTGTATAAAAAGTCAATATCATCTGTCCACAATCTGTGGGAAAAAAAGAAAAATAAACAGTAAGGCTTGCTTTTACAATAGAATTACACTTGTACAGTTTGAGGGAATTCAAAAACCCCTTTATGTTGCAGCCAGCCCACCACAGTCAGACAGAGAGTGCCATCTGTGCCTAATTGTGGGGCTTTTTTTCTGTCTGTGAGTGAACAATCGGCAACAGGCTGAGCAAAGACCTCCTGACCCAGTCTGGGTGGAGACGGGGGGCACAGATTTATTTTATTTAATAACAACAAGAGCAACGGCTAAGTGAGCGCCAACATAAACCACACAAAATCTGTAACTCTGTGAAGTTACATTTAGTTCAGAAGAAACGCAGTCATGTTAAATTCACAGAGTAAAAAGCAGATTCATCTGAAATGGGCAAAAAATAAATGTTTTTATGTTTGTAGGCCTAGCCTACACTATTCACTTCCCACATGCTTCTCAATCAACTACTGGGGTGGTTCTACAATATTGCCAGAGTTATAAACTATCAAATGTAATTCAGGAGATTTTTAATAGCTGCAAAATTAAATGTACTGAACACATTGCATTTTGTGACAGTTTAGTATGGTAGTTTATATGAGATCTAAACGTATAAACATTACACATTAGTTCATTAATTCCTGACAAACCGAAAGATTTCAAAAGGTCACTTAATTACCTCAATCTTGAAGAAAACAAATACTCCTTACCTGCACTATTCTGTTCCTCTGTACATGCAAACTGGCTCATTGACTGTAGCTTCTTTTGATGCCGTTATCTTGAAATAAAGACACTCTTGAATTTAAGAGGGCAAAGAAAAGAACCTTATTCAGCTTTTTTGAAATTAGAGCAGAAGTTTAAGTGTGTTCACCATCTTGTCGGTTTATTGATCCCCCCCCCGCCTCCTTCCCCCGGTCATCCTCCACAAAGACAAAACACCGGTTTGAGACCGGCTGTATGAAACCAGAGCCATTGGATAAACCGACACGTAAGGAGAGGAAAATGTTTACATATTTTTTTATTTTTCGCACCAACAGCTAAATGAGGAGGGGGGGGGTCTGGTTTATTGGCGATGCTTCATTAGTATTTGCACGTGGGGAGAGCACTCAAAGCGCTTTCATTAGAGTGAACGTCACAGGCTGAGCCCTTTCTGCATGCAACGGGAATGTCAGCTTCACCTCGGTCATTTGTAACATAATAAGTGTAAGTACAATGACTGCAATGCAAGCACATTGGGGGAAGGGCACACAGCCTGTCTCCTTTACTGGGATTTTTAAAGAGTCTTGATTAGAAAGTATAATTAGACAGTATAATGAGCCACCAAAAGAAGTATAGTAAAGATGATCTCTCCAGAGACTGATGGAAAACAAATTAATGTGGTGATTTGGTTTTAATTATTATTTTTCTATTAGTGCATGGCAAGCCTAGGCTACCCATCACACATAGGGGCTGTGCTTGCAGTTATTGATTTTTGCCTGACACATTCAGGGAATACAGATTTTAATCATCTCAGTACGCCACACTCTCTAATTCCATTAAAAACAAGAACCTTCCAGCACCACAAAAGCATTTAATTTCAATGACACAAATTTTTCACAGAACTACAAAGCTGCAAACGGTGCCTTCACAGTAGAAGTGGCCTAAGGTTTTTCTTTACACATAATTAAATTTACACTATGCCTCTCTCAAAGCTGTAAGTAAGCCACTAATAACTGACAATGGAGAAAATAAAAGACGATGAACTACTAATACTATGTCATTAACCTATGCTGAATTATAAAAGATTGAGTCGAGTGGTTGTTTCAGCATTTTATATAACATTTGAGATTGCTCATAATAGGTCTATTATTAGTAGACTGTGGGTTGCGAATAAATTACTGTCATGTCCTATAAAGGCAATTGTAGACTTATTAGAAAAAGGATGCTACTCTATTATAGTATGGACAGCATGTGTTAAGCGCTGAAACTTTATTTCTATGCCTGTCAGCGTTGCTATTTGTATTTATAAATAAAAAATGCCCACTACATTGTTGCATAATTTATACACATTAATCCTCACAGACTTGAAAGGAAATGAAATGATCTTGATTATCGGTCAACATTATGCAATAGGAACCGCTGGAAGTGGTTGTCATGCTGTTGATTTCTTGTGTTTTTAAAGCCCTGCAGAATTTTGAAATGCCACCATTAGTTTTTATTTTATTTTAACAGCTTGTTGCTAGCAGAGCTTGACATAAAAGGACTTTGTAAAATAAAATGAAACCACACCGTAGCAGCCTTTTGTTGGTGGATATTGATTATATGCTAATTCCTGCCTAGAAACACTATGGAGAATCTTAAATAGGATGCGTCTTATCACTCATCTATAGCATTTTACCAATATCACAAGAATCATATTATAAGAGCAAATGTAATAGGAGCATGCTCACATTTGTATTTGCAGATGTAAAAAGCAAACTACTATCATAATATCAGGTTTGTTGAGGGCATTTCAAGGAAACAATGTATTATATGTTTATATTTTTGCCATCCTTATTTGTAAGACTCAGTTTTAAACAATGGTTTGTTTGAAAAATAACTACAAAACTACAACAATAATACTGACCTTGAATTCATTACCATTACAATACTATTGGCACCCGCATGAAACAAATAATAACATGTATTGTAATAATACAATTCTGTAAAAAAAAAACATATCCCTTAGACTTAAGAAAGATATAGCTTAGCAGGTTACAATAATGGTAATGGCTTTTTTGAATATGTGTAAATATTTTAAATGCTATATTACTCCAGGTTTGGAAACTTAGGAGTAATGATCGCACAAAAGTCCTATGGGAATTAATTGATAAAGAAGAATGAATTAACCTTTGACCTCTGCTCAATGCAATCTGCTGAGGCTAGGTTGGGGGTGGTGGAGGCGGAGCAAAGATGAAATGTTCGGCTATCCTGAGCACTTGTTCTACCACCAGCACTTAAGCTGTCCATCATGCCGCCTGCTCTGCCATTCCAAACGGGATCTGAAGGTCAAAAATGGAATAACTGCTAGTGCTTGTACTCACAGTGTAATCTGCCACAGTATACCAATGTAGGTGTTATAACAAACTGTGGAGATATCAACATAGCGGCGCATGGGTGGTCCATGCATGCATGAATATGCACATATACCCACTCACATACAGACTCATACAGGCTGGCAAATGATAATGAGTGTAATGTAATGCAGCTCTTTGACATCATGAAATGGTCAAATAATTCTCTCTTGCGCAAAGCAAATGCATCCGGATCAGAATTTGAAAAGCATCTTTATCGAGCAGGATATTTATACGTTTAACGTCAGCAAATTTTCTCGTTAACGAGCGCACTCATAATTTACTACTTTTACCTTGGGAAATAAAAAATTCAGACATCATTTTAATTAACTGCACGGAGAGAGAGAGAGAGTGTGTTTTATCAGTCAACGGTCTGGTCCATTTTTAGCAATAGTAGACGTTTCTGCTTGCAAAGGAAATTACACATGAACCTTGATGCAGACTGCGCTTTTCTCACTCGAAATGGCCTGCTCTCGTTAAAATGAATTTTTTTAAGGGGGTGAGACAATGCGGAAATCATTGGGAAGATCCCAACACCGGAGCAAGGGTTACATTTACAATTATGATCCTCCCCCATTCCTAAAGTCTTCAGACATAATAAATCAAGGGATGCATCATCCAGAATGGAGGGAAGAAAAACCTGGCAGGATTAATACAGGAGAGCAGAAAAAAGGAGTATAGATCCAACACTGTGTAGATCAGTTAAATAGAATCTGTCATCTTGTTCCTGCTACTAGATTTCACAGAAAAGTCAACCCACCCCCTCCCCCAAGTAGAAGTCCAATTTGCTCAGATGGCTCTCAGCTTGAGCATATGTAGCCATTTGTAACGGTATTTTTCATCTCACGGTTCTTGAGAAAGCCTCTTTTATATTATTGTACTGCCCATAACGCATGCCCTAATCAAAAATATTACACAGAAGCACTCCTTTAAAACGGCGTTTTTAATCTGCAATGAGGAGAATTAGCGATTTGTCATTTTGAGATAAGAAAGAATACTTACTAATGCTTCGGGCAGCATGGCCTTACATCATTCTGCTTTGTGCTGAAACGACGCCTCGTCTCCTCTCTTATGTCATTTTAGTTAATAATATCCTTTTCTTTTTATTTGAAAGAATGTACATTAAGGGGGAAATAATGGTTTGCAGTAAGGTAGAGGAAGAAATTTAATTTTAAAACTGTTACTTGTAGTAATCACGGTATTCCTAGTAATTATGAACCTTGCTTGTTCATTAATGGACAAAAAGGAATATTGTACAACAAATGATTAGTAGAGATATAATATGACACACCCCATCGCCTAATACTTAGCGCTGAATGCTCAGAAGATACTTTGTGGCTTAGTGGCAAGATTGCCGGTAGGAGCCATTAATTGATTTCAGATTAAAAATGTAACCTTTTATTTTATATTGTACACAACTACACAGTCCTTCTCAAGAATTCAGTGATGCTACATTCGCAGTGCCAAAAAGAAGCATGGCTGTTTTTTCATCTGGATGATGTAAGGCTCCTGAGAATGACACCCACTCTTCATCAGATACTTATTGCCAGTGCTTGGGAGAAGGCACATTCTTCCATTTTCTTTCAAACAATAACTACTGTCCTTCAAGTGTAAAATGCACTGTGCATCCGTATTAAGCACTAAATAAATGTTGTCTGCAGGTGGTACCGGCAAAACAAAGTCACCTTTACCCTTCGCTGGTCGGTCCACTTATTCTTTTCAAACTCTGCCTACAAATGAAAACATAGCTGGGGCAGAAGATGGGAACAACTGCCACAAGTCTTGTGCTTTACTGAAGGTTTTCAAAAGAATTGCTACAAAATGGAGGCTAGTAACATAGCCTGGGAGAAGAGGGGAATGCATTTCAGTCTTCTTTGAACTACACAAAAAAATAAGCTGGTTCTCACCAGCAGTGAAAAGCATTGTCATCTGATCCAGGAATGACTTCAGCTTACATCGGGAAATATAAATATCTGCAATGGAATGTACGACGGACGAGGCCTCTGGCGCATGCATGGACAAAACGGAATTTATTTCGGACGAGGAAATAACCCGACATCACAAGACTTGTACTACACAGTTTCCCCAACTCAAAATAGCCCCTTTAGCGTGACCTCTTCCGATGGGGTGGCCATATTAATGGCGGCCATTGTTTTTGCCTTGCTAACTGGAGCATGTTCTTGGACAGAGAATGAGAAGGGAATATGAGAACAGCGGGGGCATGGGAAACATATGATCCCCAGTCATGTTTACCTGCATCTGTGTTTGAAAAGGTGGGGGGAAAGAAAGAAAGAAAGAAAGAAAAAAGTAAAGCACAGAAGTTTGATCCCTAAACAAACAACAAGGCTTAACGGACCCTAAATTGAAATAGGAGCGTACTGTTGTGACCATTTATTTAGCTATATTAAATGTCATATCTATAAAAATAAAAAAACTCCTTACAAATATTCAAGTGTATTTGTAATGCCTTTGTTTAATTGTTCATTTTAACATCTCAGGAGTTTACAGACCGACAGTTAGGCCTATTGTTATTCACACATCTTGTAAACAGCAGTGTCTTAGCACATTTTTATACCAAAACCGTCATGCCTTGTCATTTTTTATTTATGCAAAGCGCTGTCCATTTTAATTAGCAATTTCAGGTCTGGTAAAAACTCTCCTCCTCCAGGAAGAAAAGAGGCAGACGTGTGAAAGGCCTTCGGTGTTATTTGATCAAAAAATGGGCCATTACCGCCATAATCATAATCTCTCTCCCTGTAATAGGCCCATGTGTTCTCCGGAAGCGATCCGTCCTAGAACGAAAGGGTGGGACTGAACAGGGGAAAGCTGCAGAAAAGCAGGATAGCAACGCAAATGCCAAGATCCGTCTGATAAATAAAGAGCTTTGCCCGACAGCATAATTACAATGTAAACAGGTCCAATCATTTCTCAAGTCAAGAGCGAGGCTTTTTGTTTCCACATTAATGCTGCAATTAATTATGCTAATAACCATGCTCGAAACAAACATTAATTTAAAAATACCATCTCCGGCACAGCAGAACCAGTAGAATTAGATTGTGCATGAGAAATATAACAGAAATTGCTTGGCAGTGTTCTGTATTTTATGTCATTATCTACTGTTTTTAGTTATAACAGAGATAAGAATGTAAGTAGTATCACTAGGCTAACGGTTTTACGCTATCATTGCATAAATTGACAATGATATGAAATTGTATGGGGACATTTTAACATGGAGCTTGTTCCAGGCCTTCTTGAAAACATACTGTGACCCATAAACGTCCTGTTAGATGCTGTAGTGAAGTGATCTATTCAACATATGATGGTTTGAGATATACAGTCAAGCCAGAAAGTCTGCACACCCCTTTCACCTTCTTATACTAGAATAATACTTATACTACAATAGATTAAGTTCATTTTTTGCCTCAAACATCTACACACAATAGCCAATAATGACAAAGTAAAAGCAGGTTTTTAGAAAATATGCAATTTTATTTTACTGACAAAAATAGGTTATTTAGGGGTTACATATCTGTATACACCCTTAGCCTAATACTTGGTTGCTGCACCTTTGGCAGCGATTACAGCTTCAAGGCGTCTTGGGAAAGAAGCTACGAGCTTGGCACACTTGTTTCTGGACATTTTTGCCCATTCCTCTTGGCATATCCTTGCAAGCTCCATCAGGTTGGATGGGGAGCGTCGGTACACAGCCATTTTCAGCTCTTTCCACAGATGTTCAATTGGATTCAGGGCTGGGCTCTGGCTGGGCCACTCAAGGACATGCACAGACTTTCTCCGAAGCCACTCCTTTGTTCTCTTGGCTGTGTGCTTCGGGTCGTTGTCATGTTGGAAGGTAAACCTTCGCCCCGAGGTCCAGAGCGCTCTGGAGCAGGTTTTCTTCAAGGATCTCGGTGTACTTAGCTGCATTCATCTTTCCCTCTATCAGGACTAGTCGCCCCGTTCCCGCTGCTGAAAAACATCCCCAAATCATGATGCTGCCACCGCCATGCTTCACTGTAGGGATGGTATTAGCCAGGTGATGAGCGGTGCCTGGTTTCCTCCAGACATGACGCTTGGTATTCAGGCCAAAAAGTTACATTTTGCTTTCATCAGACCAGAGAATCTTGATTCTCATGGTTTGAGAGTCCTCAAAGGTGCCTTTTGGCAAACTCCAAGCGGGCTGTGATGTGCCTTTTACTAAGGAGGGGCTTCCGTCTGGCCACTTTACCATAAAGACCTGATTGGTGGAGTGCTGCCTGGATGGTTGATCTTCTGAAAGGTTCTCCCATCTCCACAAGGATACGCTGGAGCTCTGTCAGAGTGACCCTCGGGTTCCTGCTCACCTCCCTGGCCAAGGCCCGTCTTCCCCGATTGCTCAGTTTGGCTGGGCGGCCAGGTCTAGGAAGATTCTTGGTGGTTCCAAACTTCTTCCATTTACGAATGATGGTGGCCACTGTGCTCTTTGGGACCTGTAAAGCTGCAGAGATTGTTCCGTACCCTTCTCCAGATCTATGCCTTGACACAATCCTGTTTCTGAGGTCTGCAGATAATTCCTTTGAACCCCCCATGGCTTTGTAGTTTTCTCTGACATGCACTGTCAACTGTGGGACCTTATATAGGCAGGTGTTGGCAATCCCCAATCATGTCCGATCAATTGAATTTATCACAGGTGGACTCCAATTAAGTTGTAGAAACATCTCAAGCAGTATCAGTGGAAACAAAATGCACCTCAGCTCACTTTTGGGTGTCATATCAAAGGGTGTGCACACTTGTGTACATATGATATTTTACATTTAGATTTTTAATAAATTAGCACAAATGTGTAAAAACCTGTTTTCACTTTGTCATTATGGGCTATTTTGTGTAGAATTTTGAGACAAAAAATGAACTCAATCTATTGTAGAATATGTCTTTAATGTAATAAAACGTGGAGAAGGTGAAGGGGGTGTGCAGACTTTCCAGCTTGACTATTTGTTTTATGAAGATTTTTCACCGGTATGACAGGAACCATTGTGTTGGACTTGGATTGCCCTGTTTTATGGAGATTTGCCACATACTCTTAAGGGCCTTTTCCCAAACCATTCTGAATACAAATTCACTTAAAGCAGACAGCTAAAACAAAAGTCTCTGTTGCTTAAAGAACACCCCAACCCCCTCTATACCTCCTATATAATTCCCAAAACTGGGTTTAGACTGCCTTAATCTCTGCAAGACACGGCCTACATTCTTCATAAATATGAACAGCAGCTATTTCTGTGCAAAGTCACAGCCCAGCTAAACTGAAATAACAAACTGTAGATCGGCCTGATACTTGAGTGCAATAAACGCATAAAAATGCGACCTTGGCCTATGTATCTCTGGTCCTCACACAAATGGAAACAAATCTTAACTTGACATGAGTAATTCTGCCACTCTCTATCCCTGCACCTCTTTATTTCCCCTTCAGTTTTCACTCCTTTGCTAGCCACATAAGTTATGTGCATCACTGAAAGTGTCTTGCCTTCAAATATTTGTGTTAGAACTTAGGACATTTTTAATCTTTAAACAACACTGTGTCAGTGCCTCAACAGTGGGTCATATTTCTAGGTTTTGTTATACGACCCCAGCTCAAAGGGCCACAACATAAGGATTTTAAACACAAAAACGTTTACAAAATAAGTTTATTAAAATATCAAAATAAACTGACATGAAACAAGGGGAAAAGGTACTGGGAAAGTATAAGCAAACAAGAAACAAGATCGGGAATCTAAAGAGACTAGTAGACGTGAGACACAACGGCCGGGCGGTTTTGTACTGAGAAGCATTGGAACCACTGTTACCAACCTTCCAGAATTGAGAACAATACCAAAGTCCCCACTTGAGACAATATCGAAGTGAATATGCTCGTGTAAAGCAAAGGTAAAACCCGGCTTTTAAATGGGGAATTACGCGGAAATCCAACTAGAAAATGCACGGCAACAACTACGACAAACTACAAAATATAGTAAATGCTGCGTAGGATACAACCTGAAACACAATACTACTTTAAAAAATTTGCTTCAGCACGGCAGCAAAGCTGGCAACGTGCGTGAAGTTAACCAAAGGGAGAACAAAACCAAAGAGAAAATAAACCAACCTCGAGCTAGAGAACGCCGCAGATACATATGCTCTCGGGAAAATCCACAACAGGTGTCGGTAATTTCTGATCAAGACTCAGGTGAGCCGAAGGAAATGCATTATCAAAGCTAAAACAAAAGAATTAAAGGGGCGTGCATTCATGAGGCAGCATAGGGACGTAACAGTTAACAAAAAGCAGTGCAATATCCATGGAATGTGGAAAAATGTAACAACAGCAAAGAAAAGTTAAAAAAAAACTTTAAAAAAACTTTATTGAACCGGAAGATGCTGAATCATTTCAGATATCAAGTCCTTCGTTCAGATGGAGGATTTGGTGTCCAAAATGCATCAGCTTGTTCTGGTTCAATAAAATTTTTGGAACCCAAGGGAGTCATTAACCAAAACCATTTCTCAATATTAAGTCCTTTTGTATTATAGCCTTTTTTCAATATTCTGTTTCTGGACTATTTGTATCCTCAACAACATGTTTGTATGAACATGGAAAAAACCAAAAAGTTTATGTTTAGGCTATGTATACAGTAGACTAGAAATGAACTGTTTTTCCAATTCGAGTCTATGCCTTGGAGGTCTTTCACTCTACAGATATTTTAATGATTTAATCCACTTACAAAAAATCTACAAAATAAGAGCTCAGTCTGAACTCAAAAAGGAGTTTGCTGTTAGCGAATTGAGAGTTTCTCTGAAGTGACCTAAGAAAGGATGGAGTCAGTCTTTCTGAATATAAGATTTCACAGGGGGTTTTAAGACAAAACCAGCAGAAAAACACCATATAGCAGATACATATTGTCATTGGTTTGACCACTAGATAAAAACACATAGGATACTTTAGGCTAAGGGTTAGATTAAGTTTTTCATCTCAACACCCTCTAAAATTATCACCTTGTAGACAGTTGAGGACCCCCATCTCAATACAATTCCTGGGCTGCAATACACAGAAGCATTTGTAATTCATAACGTCATCATATCATATTATCACTAAGACAAGCAGTTATATCTATTAATTACAATGATTATACAATTACCAAGGGTGTGTAAACCACGTTTATTTCCTCCAAATAATATATTGCCCCTTTTCTTGTACAATATGTATTTTTGAAATATGTGAATATAAAAAAAATGTTCTTAAAAGGGAAAATAATTTAAAATTTTGCTGAAGACTCCTCTGTAGATTCCTGTGAGTCCTTGGACCCCAGTCTTGGAACCCCTGCTTTACACTAAATCAAGCAATGAAGTTCTTCCACTCAGAACCATCATGTCAGAAACACAGTCATATGTTTGACCCCTAGATGATGGCAAAGATGGTATTTTAGATTACATTAGATATAGTTCTTCATCATGTGCATAAGAACCTGATCTGCCCTGCACTACCGAATCAGGGTAAGGGTAATTCACACTTGTCACCTTCCAGGATATTTCAAGTTGGTGTTATATGTTGTGCAAGTGCAATACCCTCTGTAGTGACAACACAGCTATCCTCTATCACAAGCTGTAAAAGTTAATGGCAAAGCTTGCAGCCCATTTACTCTCCAATGGTTTTGATGAATTTCACTACAACCAGTTGCATCCGGTTTTAAGCGTCTCCAGTGGGAATGAACACTGCTCCGACGCTGTCTTTAGGTGATTAAACCCCTGCCTCATCCTATTTTTCAGTTTAAGATGAAGGAGGTGGTACCAACACCACAAGAAATCAGGTGTTAAGAATGAAGAAAACTTCAATGAATGCCCATTTCATTAAAGATATGTCCCTAAATGGCTCATAAATTATCCACGTCTGGGAACGTGAGTTGATGGTTGTTCTGCATTCTTACGACTCAATATTTTTTTGCTGCATATTCAGGCTTTCTGACTTTAGAATGAGAAGGTGGTCAGTCTGGCTCAGACTCTGGGGGCTATATATCTGGTGAAGCTCAGACGGGGGCCATCATGGACTGTCCATCTGCATTGCCTACAGTATTGGTTATAATTATTTTACGTTATTATGTCTTTCCCACTTTGGAATGCCCAATCACAACCATCTGTTTTCAATTCAGTGGCATGCGTTGTCCTCTGAAGCACGTGATGTCACCTGTGCTTATTTTCACACTATGGCGGACAGGTCAGGCTTGTAGAAATATAAGAGGAAGGCACTTCATGGGCTGCTCCACAGGCAAACCGTGAGCACCTGAATGAACAGCGGGAGCTGCTGGTGCATGATGAGACAATTATGTGTCACCCTGATGGGCCGCCAGCTGCAGTCGGCAACTGGCACGGTCTGGATTCAATACCAGTTCATGGCGTGTAACAGTGCTTTAACAGAATGAGTCACCCAGCAACCCCACTTATAATATTATTGCGAGAAAAACTACATTAACGTCTGCATTTTCATGACTACTCGTACTCACAAATGCACAATTACTGAAAAGAGACAAAGAAGTGTACACTATTTCGCATGTCGCAATACTTATGGTTAAGCGTTCAAGTCAAGCAGCAGATTCAGGATTCATTTTCACATACACGCTTGCACACATGCAGGTACACACACATCCATGAACACACACACACACACACACACACACACGCATACACACACGCGCACACACACACACACACACACACACACACAAAAACACACTTTAAACAGCTTTAAGATCCTTACCCTTTTCCCCCATAGCAACAGAAAAAAAACTGAGTGGATATTTATAATTTTCCTGGACTACTTACTTTGACCACCTTTTAAACCAATTCTCAGTGAGCAAAAATCCTGTTTATTGTCAGAGTCTTCTTTGTCATACCAACACACCCCTCCCCTGCATGACAGCATGTATAAGAATAAAAAACAAACAGGATGTGATTGAGGACGATGACTCCAGAACGTTCTTTCTCAGCGTCCAATAGGAAATGCAGTGGGAGTCCCGGAGAATCACGAGACCACAGAAACAGGGCAAGTCCTGAGGAGGCAGTGCTCAGCTCTGCACTAGGCATTGCATTTCACCTGACCTCATCATCTGTCATTCTTTGCTGCCATCTGATCAGAGGGATTAGGTGAGCACTTGTCTGGTCCGCCAATTCTTCCGCTTCTTTTATGGCCTGCTTGGATCTGGGAAACTTTACTCATCGCAATAAATTTGGGTCACATGAACCAGAGGTACCAGACAAAAACGTTTGTTTTTGGCTGATGATTCACTGTAATCTTCCTGAAATTAAACTCAGGTCAATGAATTTTAAATGAAAACACAAATTAATACCAATGGTTTTTTTTTGTCATAACTTTACATTTCATTTACATTTTATTAAGATGAATTTTGGATAAAATTATGAAGTACTCAACAGAGCTGCCTTCTACTCCTATGTGCGAATTGAATGTCTTTTTAAATGAAAGTACAGAATTTAAGATGAAATGCTGTAGAGTCTACAACACAGGGATATAATCAACAGGAATACATTTGGAGGAATTCACTGAGAAAACCCCCTTGGAAGATTTAATTTTTTAAATGTCTGCTTTCCCTTTAATTTTTTTGTATTTTGAAATGAATGCCTAATTAACAAGGTTAACAATACTTTTAATGCATGATGTGTGGGGCAGTGTGTAGTTTGGCTCACTCTCCAGTCCTGCTGTGGTGGTGGGGTTTTGAGCCTGTGCCACACCACCTTCAGAGTTGTGCGCCCTTCTCTGTCGGTAACCCTTTGCTTTTTCCCCGTCTGAATAAAGCAAGAAAAAAATGTGAAAAGGAGGGAGGACTGTCCACTTTCCTTTAAGAGAACAATAAAAGAAGTGGTTACTGTATCACAAAACAAATAAACAACTTGTTGTTCAAATCATCAAATAGTCCCCTCCCACCTTGCTTTGGTGCAATTTTCAAAACTATGTGCTTAACTGTCAAAACACTTAACTAAAAAAGAAGCTAAGTTGCCAAAGTGCAAACATTTTAAAAACTCAAATTGCATTTTCATTTGACTACATACCAAACACAAAATTGTAAAGTAACTGGTCTCAGGTTGCAGGTGCCATCGGATATTGTTCCAACCAAATATAAGATTAAACAGAAACTTTCTTGAAGACTAATCAGGAAATATACACTGAAGGCATACCATCAACTGCTTTTGAAGTTATACCATATAGTCATATAATTTTGTTCAACACCAGTTTGCCTAATAGAAAACATCATTAGACCCGAGGGTGACATTTTGCAGAATCCGGAGCCATTTAAGTACAATATCTGGTGTGAATTTTCAATTCTCACATGCAGTTTACACCTAGCGAGCCTATTTTAAACCTTTCTTCACTAGGGAAAAAAATGAAATAATAAAAATCAGCCTTCTTACAGTGGGGTGCAAAAAATTTGGCCACCCCTAGTCAAAATGCCTTTTACAATTAATATCTAAGTGAACAGAAGCTAACCTGACCTCTAAATGATACAAAGTTAAACATAACACATTTCTTCAAATTTTAAAGCAAATAAAATTTTTTACAGTTTCAGAATAATAAAAAAAAGGAAAAAGGCCCTGTGCAAAAGTTTGGGAACCTTTTTGGATTATTCTTTGTTAATTTTTAAAAAGATGTTTACTAAGGCCCAGGCCCAGGTGATTTACTTGTTAGGGCTTCAATGGGTCAGGTCAATATAATTCCAGGGCTGAACTATTTATTCTGAAGTAACTCCATGCCTTCTAAAGTATCTGACTGCGATGGCTGTTCTGTCTGGTGTTAATAACCATGGGTTCCTCTAAAGAGGAATCCAAGGATGTCAGAAACAAGATAGTTCACTTCCACCAACAAGGAGAAGGCAAAAAAAAAACTTGAAACAATGTTTCAAACTACCTATTTCCACTGTCAGAAACATTATCAGAAAATGGAAGATAAATGGAACAGTTGAAGTCAAGGCAAGGTCTGGAAGACCAAGAACAATTTCAGATAGAATGGCCCGAGACCTAGTGAGAAATGCTCAGAAGAACCCAAACATCATTGCAAAAGAGCTGAAAAAAAAGAGTAGCAGACGCAGGTCTAGTTGTTCACAGGACAACAATACAATGTACTTTGAACAACAAAGACCTACATGGCAGAGTTTCCAGAAAGAAGCCTTAAAGCGTTTGAAGTATACAAAAGAAAATCTTGAGAAGCCTGAAGCAATTTGGAACAATGTGCTTTTGACTAACAAAGCCAAAATGGAACTTTTTGGCCACAACCAAAGAAGGTATGTTTGGAGAAAAAAGGGTGAAGCATTTGTAGAGAAGAACACCTTTCCAACTGTTAAGCATGGAGGTGGATCCATTATGCTTTGTGTGGCAGCGGGGGGCACGGGAAATATTGTGTGGGTGGAAGGAAGAATGGATTCCACCAAATATCAAGAAATTCTAGAGGCTAATGTTCGAAGGTCAGTCCAGACTTTGAAGTTGAAGAGAGGGTGGGTACTCCAGTAAGACAATGATCCAAAGCATACCTCGAAATTAACCATGAAGTAACTCCAGGAAAGACGGATGAAGGTTTTGGAATGGCCACCACAGTCCCCAGACTTGAATATTATTGAAAATCTGTGGAGAGATCTCAAACATGCCGTGCATGCAAGGAGGCCGAAGAATATTTCTGAGTTAGAGGTGTTCTGCCAGGAAGAATGGGGAAAAATTACAAAAGCACAAATTGAAAGACGCTTATCTGGCTACAGGAAGCGTTTGCAAGCTGTTATAGTTTCCCGAGGAGTTACAAAGTACTAACTGACAGGATTCCCAAACTTTTGCACAGGGCTGTTTTCCTTTTTTTTATTTTTATTTTGAAAATGTAAAAATTTTTAATAAAAAGTAATCTTAAAATTTGAAGAAATGTGTCATGTTTAACTTTGTACCATTTAGAGGTCTGGTTAGCTTCTGTTCACTTAGATATTAATTATAAAAGGCATTTTGACCAGGGGTGCCAAACGTTTTGCACCCCACTGTAGTAAACATCAGTATTGGTATAGGACTTGCAAAATCAATATCAGGTGCCAGTGCCAACTGTGGCTGGATCTCTCCATAGGAGCAATGCATTTGTGATTTCGTCTAACCAGAAGAGGCAGTAGTTAAGCCTATTAGCCTATTATTACTAGCCGATAATTTAGCCTATTGTTCTGCCATTACATTACTGAATAAAGCAAAAAAGAGCATTTCCCCAAGTCAGGTTGTCATAACATTTGACAGTAATTGCTGTCATTTTGACTATGTCTTTATAGTACATGTAAATCATTCTTAAAGTCTTTTTAGTCAGTCATGGAAATGAATGCATTACTGGATCATCATAAATTCATCTTCACCGACGAGGCTGGATTCAGCCTGGCAACTAAAATGGGGATGAAACTGCATTGGCCAGCATCTTAACTATTCAAGTATTAGGACAACATAGACATGCTCATATTCATGGATCCTACAATGCTATCCATCTACAGACCCTCTTGGGCAGCCTTGTGAATGCGTGTCAGGGTCAAGAGGTCACATACGCCATTGTTTGGGACAACTTAAGCTTCCATCATGCAGCAGTGCCGCAAGAGCGGTTCCAAGCCCATCAGCAATTCATTGTCCTTTACCTCTCCCTGTACCCCCCTTCCTCAATCCAATAAAGGACTTTTCTGCTTGGAAGTGGAAGGTATATTATCGTCACCATCTTGAGCATGCCACCCTTCAAGGATAATGCTTGTAATGGCATCCCTCTGGAGCAGAGTCGAACATGGATCCATCATGGCCAAACCTTTTCCCTAGGTCCGTGACCAATGATGATACTCATTGTGATGTGGATGAAAATGTATGGCCTAATGCAATGTGCAGGCTCGATGCACCCAAGTAATTTCTGCAAATGTAGCAATACATTTTAAAAAATCATAATAATTTTTTGAAATTTCATAAATATTCTTTGAAAAATGTATGTTAAATATTTGGTTTTTGAAATAATTGTTTGTTCAAACTACTCTGTTGCTAGAATATTGTATAGTATTTCAGGGTTCAAATTACTCAGCAGCCATTTGGCCATTGCCTAGAAGCCCTGCGTTTTGGCCTCAATGTCCCTTTAAAAATACCTACCTACACGGCCATTTGTGCCTTGCTTTATAACCTGTATGGCCGCGGTAGCCAATCCACAGTCTCTCTATAGCCTAATGTTTATGATCTTCATTTTCATTTGGCATGAGACGTGTTTGGATAGTGTGAGGGCATGAGACAGAGGCTAAAAGCGCGTGTCTCGTGAGGGTTGGTAACTGTTGTGCTTGTCTACCGCGTATATCGACGCATTCACCTCAACCATACGCCTGCTGTGTATAGATTGGCCTAACAGGAGAGGGTCCATAAAATAAATCTTTTCCAAATCCTGTTGTGAAATGGCAGTTTTCAAACGTTTTGAATTAGCTAGCCAATATTTAGTAAGCCAGCTATATTTAGTAATGTTGAAAGAACTGTTTCAGTGTCAGTGATCAGTTTAACTATCGATAAGCATTAGCTAGGTGGCTAACTACCAAGCTAATGTTACTACCTAGTCAGCGTCCTAGCTAGTTGAGATTGGCGCTTCTTCAGTGTGATGAATGTATAATATAAATACAAGGAAAAATAGTATAAATATGTCCAGAAATATCAGCCATCCATATACATATCAAACAAGCCTTAAACCATCACTCTGCTGCCAGATATGCAGTAGATATGGATGGATGACTTGAAGGGTTTCTTCTCCTGACTTATTTTTCCATAGAGTTCAATAGGAAAAATTGTCAGGAGAAACCACCCTTAAAGTGATCCATCCATATTTACTGCATATCTGGCAGCAGAGTGATGGTTTGAGGCTCGTTTGATACCCCAGACCCTTGATGACTTACAGCCATTTCGCGAACCATGTATTCCATACTGTTCCGACATAATTTACAGCTAAATGTAGTCCCACCCCCCAATTCCCATAGAGATCCATTCAAATGCAGAGAAGTTATAGTATCGCTTGTAAGAGTACCAGAAAATAAGATATCAAGAGTCTTTTGATATCGTTGGGTCACAGACATCAGGAAGTCATGGCATGCAAAGGATATGCGACCAAGTATTAAAAATGATTACTTTATTCTACATTATGTTAAACTGTCCAATATTTTTTGATGCCCGAAAATTGGGGGGGGGGGACTATGTACAAAAGGTTCGATAATTTCTAAACGGTTCATCCGATATGGATGAAAATACCCTCAAATTAAAGCTGACAGTCTGCACTTCAACCTCATAGCCATTGTATCCTTTCAAACTCAAACTGCTAGAGTACAGAACCAAAATAACAAAAAATGTGTCACTGTCCAACGAATTATAGTGCTCACTGTAGATGTCTGTATAGTTCTTGAAATATTTATCCAGATATACAGACTACTACAGTGAGAACCTACCAGTACCTGCCATATATAGCCATTATTGCACTCTAATGAATGTTAAAATGCTAAAAGGCTTCTGATCCATGGACAACAGTTATGGTTATACATTAGAAATTCCCAGAACATTACATTACATTAGTGCCTAAAATGTCACCACAATAATATGTTTTTAAAACACGTTATTAAATGTCAGAGATGTAGGCCTGGAATAAACGCTTCCTTTCTCGCAAGACATTTTAATCTAATATGAATCATATGGATAATATTAAACAGAATAGTGCATTTTCTTTGATTATAAACCGACTTCTTTTGCTAGACACTAGTTTAGATTAGCTTTAGGTTAAATGTGTTGTAGAATTGTGTGCCAGTCCATAAACGTAAGAAACATCATATACATTCGTTGTTGCTATTATATGATCATATTTGAAGGAATACAACTACAATATCTTATTCCAGCGAATCCAATATGGTCCAATTAAATATAAACTTATCAGCCTGGCAGATGATAAGCAACACAGAGAGAAAAACAACCAAATGAGCAAACCAGCCTAGAAGATAATGGTTATAATTGATCTGCAGCTATACTATCCTTTATAGGATCGCCATCTACTGATCAAAATGTACATTACATGGAATTATGAAATCACAGGCACAAGGTAGTAAGTACTGCTATGCTTCCAGTTAAATTGTTATAGTGGACGGCTGTAAGATATAAGAAGGCACACACACATTGTGTGAAGTGCTGGCCTTCGGGGGAGTTTCACATAAAAATAAATGAATAAATCCGCACACGTGTCTCTGCATTGCAGTTTTGAATTTATTGCACCAATGTTCCGGCTGTGGGCAGCCTTTGTCAGGGTATATCACAGCATTGGACCATTATTTATTTAACTATGTGACATTGTCATTTACAAGGCTCTAATGGCAGTGGCGATGAATACATATCAAAGAAGCAATAAGAACATGGTAAGGAACAGCCAGAAACACTATGATCATCAATATTCCAGGGACTCTCTGGAGTCACTGAGCACCTGTCGTTCACTGGATGGAGAGAGGAACTGATGGTAGGCAGGCTATACAGAACTTCACTCCCAGACCATGCAGTAAACTTAGTCATCTGATACAATGATTTTACAAGAATAACACTTCAATTTACCTTTGAATTATGGATTAACTCATTTCCTAAAATGCACGATATTCATATTTAATCAATATTAGTAACATGCAGATAGTTATCAACACAAGGTTTTATATTTGTTTATGTAGGCCTTTTGTTGGGTAATATATTTAAATGACCTGATCATGAAAATATATGGTGTGTGAGAAACTAATTGTGCAACTATAATTCACAGCCATTTATGAAGCCTTTTATCTTGAATAGCAGAACCAAGAGACAGACATATTACCAATGGTTCTGCGAGAGGGCATGAATCACCTTAAGTACGTAAACCAAGGGTCTTTTTCAGTTGTGGTTGCTGGTATATTAGTGATAACAACTGCAAGGCAACCAAGGTTTTAAAAAAATATATTTTCACTGCAAGATGTTTTTGTAATGCAAGCTGCTTGTATTATGACAACAATACTTAAACTATACACTGGACTATGCCCATTTGTCCGAGGAGCTATTACCTAGGCTGACCAGACGTCCTGTTTTTCCCGGACATTTCTTTTTGGGACCGAAAATATCCGTCCAGGCGGGATTTCTAAATTCCTAAAATGTCTGTTTAGGATTTCCATGTTCCATAGACCATATATAAACAAATAAATAGCCTAGTATTATGTTCATAACGCCCGCCCAACCCTGTCCTCTTTTTTTTGAAATCCAATATATGGTCACCCTATATTACCCAAATGTGTAGTGCATACTGAAATGAGTCCAGCAACCTGAGAGTGTTCTCAGTGAAGAGATTAACCTCACATGCACTTGAATGGTAGAGAGCTTCACCAGCAGCAGTGTTTTCAGCGAGGCAAAAGGTAAGCCATCCAACAGCGCATGCTGCTTCAGATTGTCATTGTCAGGCATCGGGTCTTGCCCAAGCTGCAATCCATTACGACAGAACGAGAGGAATGCTGAACTGATTTCATCGTAATAAATATGATTCTCTTCTCCAGAAAATTGTGCTCCAACTCAGCTTAGACGGGGGCAGTGAGAGGGCCAATTGTCAAGCATGAGGCAAACTTCAGAGGGAGGACAGCAATTCACACAAATGCCGTGCCCACTAGAAGATACCTTCACCCCTCTGCATATCTACTCCTTTCTAAGGGCACGTGGAAGACTTCACATACTGTACCGAATGTTCTGGAACATTCCCTTTGAAATACTTCAGACACACAGCATTAGGTGCAATGCGTGACACGGGTGCAGTTCATGGTAATCGTCAACTGGACAGCCTTGAAACACCTAGAAGTCTTGGACGGCCTCTCCCCTGCATGTAGCAGATGGTGCTTCCTCCACTCCAAATTTAATCACCTGGTTAAGCAGTGGTTCCCAGGGCAAATCATTTAACCGATTTTTGTTAATTCCAGTATCCTCCCCACCGATCCTGGGAATGGATTTTATAATGTGCGTTTCCATAAGTACCCATTTTCTGACCGTGACTGATTGATAATAACCCATTCCAGTCTTACCCATGCTTTGACACAGCTGATCTGCACGGCTTGGCCCGTTTATATTTCAGAGCTTTTAGTGTCCTATAGTTCTGGGACAGTGCTTAGACCCTCACAGGGAGATCTCCTTACTGTTCCGTGTCCCAGGTTAAAATCAAAAAGGTGATAGATCCTTATCTGTGAGATCTCTCCCAAGCTCTGGAATTCACTCCCTGTGAACATTAGAAAGGCAGTCGGTTGATAGTTTTACGTCTCTTTTAAAAACACATTATTTTAGATTAGCCTTTTGTTGAACAATTTTAAATTTCTGTTTTGACTGGTCTTATTTTACTGTGTATTTGAGAGATTTTATTATTGTTTTGATTTTATCCATGTTGTGCTGGTCTAAAGTTATGTGTTATGTGTTAGTTATATGCCTCACCCTTGTTATGCTAATAAAAATAAAATTTTATTGCGATTTAATTCAGTAGATAATCTTACTTGCTTTTTATAGCTATTACAACGAAAATATAATTGCCTCATATTATCCCGTCAAAGAAAAAATCCATCATTTAACATTAGACATGTGGTAGTCAATAGGCTACACTGGTGTCCTGGCCATGTTGGCTATTTGTGTAAAATAGGCTAAAATAAAAATTATTATTGTGTAGGCCTAATAATATTCGGTTAAACAGTTAATTCGCCAAAGTGAAAAACCAACACAAGATCGCTTTGTGTATCACAAGTAGGCTAGGCTAATTTTCAAATGGTCCCAATAAGTAAATACATAAGTAACGACCCCCACGATCTGCACTTTCAGACCTTCAAGCAATTGTGTTGCTATTGCTCTTGGAGAATATTGGTGTTTTTTTTAGCACACACCTAGGTCATACATCCCTACCTACCTGTATATTCCATGTTGTCAATGTTTCCCACTACCGCACCTCACCAGCTAAAACTCAGCTGATCGAGTAGCAGATTCATGAAACGCGCTGGATGGCATCATCAAGCCAGCCTCAGGACTGTGGGTAGCACCTGTGGTTATTGTCAAAAATCCATATAGCAAGCTTATATTATGCATTGCGTCCTTTGGTCTGGACCCACATACAGTGAGCACCATAATTCATTGGACAGTGACACATTTTTTGTTATTTTGGTTCTGTACTCTAGCACTTTGAGTTTGAAAGGATACAATGAGGTTGAAGTGCAGACTGTCAGCTTTAATTTGAGGGTATTTCCATCCATATTGGATGAACCGTTTAGTCAAAAAATAATGGACAGTTTAACATAATGTAGAATTAAGTAATCATTTTTAATACTTAGTCGCATATCCTTTGCATGCCATGACTTCTTGATGTCTGTGACCCAACAATATCAAAAGACTCTTGATATCTTATTTTCTGGCACTCTTACAAGCGATACTATAACTTCTCTGACGAGCCTCAAACCATCACTCTGCTGCCAGATATGCAGTAAATATGGATGGATCACTTTAAGGGTTGTTTCTCCTGACAAATTTTATAGTCCCACCCCCCAATTCCCATAGAGATCCATTCAAATGCAGAGGGGTTATAGTATCGCTTGTAGGAGTACCAGAAAATAAGATATCAGGAGTCTTTTGATATTGTTGGGTCATAGACATCAGGAAGTCATGGCATGCAAAGGATATGCGACCAACTATTAAAAATTGTTACTTTATTCTACATTATGTTAAACTGTCCAACATTTTTTGATGCCCGAAAATGGGGGGGGGGGGGGGGGGGACTATGTACAAAAGGTTATATAATTTCTAAACGGTTCATCTGATATAGATGAAAATACCCTCAAATTAAAGCTGACAGTCTGCACTTCAACCTCATTGTATCCTTTCAAACTCAAAGCGCTAGAGTACAGAACCAAAATTACAAAAGATGTGTCACTGTCCAATTCATTATGGTGCTCACTGTATATTGTAGGAATCTTGAAAAAAGCAGATTTCATAGCCAGAGGATGTCATGGTTTTGGTAGCCTCTTGTGGTTTCTGTGGTCGTTCCTCCTCGGAGCGGCACGAGGGCGCTCTTACTTTATTTTTCCGTTGTCCGTTCTGGGTTTTCGTTTCCTCCAGGCACTTATTCTTTTTACCTGTCCTAGGTTACCTGCCGGCTATAAAAGCTCTGAGCTTCCGTTTTCCGGTGCTTCGTTGTTGTCTTACTAACTTCACGTTGCCGGTAAGGTATAGGCTTAGGCATTTAAAGGAGACCACTTTGCTTCATCGCTTTGTGTTGGAGTAACGCGGGACTTGCCTTTATTTGCACTTTGATTTAGTTTCACTTTTGCATTCTCTGTCCCTCTTTTCTGCTCTCCTGTTCTGTTCTCACTGAGACAGTTTTTTACCTTACCGTTTCCTTTTCTCTTATCTCTCTGCTACTGCTCTCTGGTATTGAGATTGAGAGATTATATTTCCTCTTTTCTATCTATACTGAAGCCTTCGAGTTTTTCGCCGTTATTGTGGGTCGCTATTATTTAGTTTCTGTTTTACTTACCTCCGTTTAGTCCTTCTATATTGAGAGTCGGCGGTATTTTCCACCTGTACTCTGCTTGTGTTCCGAGCCTCGCCCTATTTTTTGAGTTGTCTTTCTTTGGCTACGCTGGGAGTTTCGTTCCCTATTTCTTTGTGTTTTCCTTCCCTGTTGCGGACACGTTTCCGCTTACTGGTATTCCACTCCATGGTATACTTTTAGACTCCTTTCTGTCGCGTCTGGTCCTCCGAACCCGACTTCCCCATTATAGAGGACGTTTACCATCAACCGTGTAAGAGGATATTAGCAGGTATCGGGAAGAAAAAACAACCAAAGATTGCATTAAGTCAACTGTGCTCTACCAGTTCCGAATGCTATCCCTTGAACCGAATAACATGCTAGAAACTTTTGGAAGGCTCATGAAAACCATTCTGGCTGGTATTTCAATAGGTAGGCTGTATATCTTGATGATGTCACCATCACTTCCCTAACTTTTACCTTGGTGACTAGGCTTAGGTTGGCTGATCTAATCCTGAAGCTCAGCAAATGCCCTTTTTGCACATCTTGTGCAGTAAATGGCAGATGGCTGGTGTACAAGCAATCATAATAAAAATGGAGATACTTTTAGGAAAACTGTGGGGAATTATAACAAAAATCTGTCCGTTTGGGTCAAGTTTAGCTGAGTAAAAGCAGAAGAGATTGATAAAACAAATATAGTGCAAACTAGCATTAATTAGCGAACTTACCAAACTTGTAAACTAAGTACTATATACAATAGTTAGATAGATTTAAAAATTTTACTAATCACTTTTAAAGCTCTGCACGGCTTGGCCCCTGTCTATATTTCAGAGCTTTTAGTGCCCTATAGTTCTGGGACAGTGCTTAGATCCTCACAGAGAGATCTCCTTACTGTTCCGTGTTCCAGATTAAAATCAAAAGGTGATAGATCTTTCTCTGTGAGATCTCTCCCAAGCTCTGGAATTCACTCCCTGTTAACATTAGAAAGGCAGTCGGTTGATAGTTTTAAGTCTTTTAAAAACACATTATTTTAGATTAGCCTTTTGTTGAACGATTTTTATTTTCTGTTTTGACTGGTCTTATTTTACTGTGTATTTTATAGATTTTATTATTGTTTTGATTTTATCCATGTTGTGCTGGTCTAAAGTTATGTGTTACTTTGTGTATTTTATCCTGTTTTCATTGTTTTGGAAAGCGCTTTGAGTGACTTTTTCTGAAAAGTGCTATATAAATAAAGTTATTAATATTATTCCCACCCCCATTTAAAATGGCTAATCGTCTGCAACCACAGCTATGTTGATGCTGCAAATCTCACTGCTGATTCAGGAGAGTGTACACATCCACGGTTCTCAACCGATACATGTGGTGTGGCCAGCTGCTTCTTTTCACACTGTGGACAACAAGCTTGTGCAGAGCGGAGTCTGAGGAAGACCATTCGTATGCGGCTTTTGCATGCAGTCCATGGGCACCTGATTAACCAGCAAGAGTCACTAGATAGAGATGAACATGGATCCCTAACCAACTGCACCCTCCCATACCCACCTGGCACAATTGGCAGTTGTGCGTCGCCACATAGAGGCACCAGCCACATTCGGCACTGGCACGGTCCGGATTCAATCCGAGGCTGTGAGGCTCATCCATGCGCCACAGTGTGGCGCCTAACTGAACTGTTGCCTAACGTTTGAACTTTGAAGAAGACCAAGATAAACAGAGTTGGATCCAGGATTGTGAAAATTGATTAATTTAGAAATTTCATCAGGGAAACTGAAGAGAAGGCAAGGAAGACAAAAAGTGTAACACTGAACATGGCACAGAAGAGTACCGTGGCGCAAACAAAGACATAATGGAACAAATGGAAAAACTTTTTGGCTGCACACAGAAGATGTGTCTTACACCTGGAACTAGGGTTTGCACCCACTGTTTTATATTTTGGAGGAGTTCCCCTGATCCCAAGACATACCAAAACCCTTCACTGTTGGAATCCTTCTGTGCTTCCATTTTTGTTTTGCTACATGTACATCACACATAATTTCCTATATAAAAACTGAAACCAACTAATGAGACAAGACAATGGTAATAAACAATAAGCAAAAGTTGTTTATGCATTCAAAATGTAAAAGTTAGCAACACGTTACATAAAGACATTTTATTTAGGTATTTGTTTGAACAAATTATATCATGTTACAAAGGAATTCTAGTATTTATTTCATAATTAAAGTACAATAAATGTAATAGGCATTTGCCTGGATAGTAAAAATACTATTGCTTCTGTTTCTAATTCTGTACCTCACACAAATTCTCACACTTTCAAAATATGCCCTCCTCACATTTACAGTTATTGAATACAGTTAGCTCAGAGCAGAAAGCCTCTCATAAGTTTATTTGTTGTTCAAACACAATTTTTCAGGTAAAGAATATGATCGTTTAACTAAGGCCTCTATACAGTGTAATGACAATGCTCCATGTCCTTCACCTTGAGTAATAAATTTAAGCAGTTCTTACATGTTTCTCTTGTTTCTTACATAACATTTTCTTACATCAGTTTCTTATATCAGTAACGCCTATACACCTATGTAGTTAAACTGTAAATAATTTGGTAACAAAGAGGTTTTTACTGAGTAACTCCAATGTAGGTAACATAGAACAGCAGTTAGTGATATTCTGAATTACACGTGAAACAAGGCCAGCCCTGTTACATCCGTCCTGCTGAAATGAAATCATTCTATATCATAAAGACACGTGAAATTAACGGGCAAGGTTTATTTGTTGTGTTTCATAAAGATGTGGCCTATGAGTGTAAATACAATATTTAAAAATATGCATGTGTAATTAAGAATATCACCGTTGTTCCATTTTACCTATGTTGGAGTTACTCAATAATAACTTCTTTTTACCAAATTAGTTACAATTCACCTACACATATATAAGTGGAACTTAATGTAAAGTGTTACCCATTTTTCTAAAATTTCAGTGACCATTAAAGTAATGTTACATAGAAACAAAAAAAGTAGAACTAGCTTAATTTAAATTCATTATTCAGTGTTGATGACATATCAACACTGTAGTTGAACTGAATTGAACACGCCAGTTATTAATATGAGAAAACTTGTGTCATAACGGTAAACATGGATACTTTGAATAAATGATTTATCAATGATGAAAGATGAAAGTTAATGCTGAAAGCTGAATTATGCTGCTGAAGCTTCTTGTACTTTTGCATCGTGGAAACAATATACCCACAGTGCAGGTATCAAGTTTTTATAAAGTCAAGACAGGAATATCTCCATTCCAGTCCCTGTAAGCCCTAATAATTAGACAGAGCTTTAATCCAAAGCTTTTAGATGGAAAATGCTCTACATAAAGCTTCATAGCATATTCAATATAACACAAACAGCAGTTTAATTTGTATATGTAACAGTGTTGAATGGAAAAGCAATGACATTGGTCACTGATCTGGCTAATTACCAATACAGTATATGTGTGTGTGTGTATATACTGTGTATATATATATATATATATATACACACACAGTATACAATGCCCTCCACTATCATTGGCACCTCTGATAAAGATGAGTAAAAAGGGTTATAAAAAATTCACCGTTTGGTGAATTAGCTTAATGTCACCCTGAAAAAATTAGAAAAATCCAGCCTTTAACTGAAATTTATTATGAGAAAAACAAATCCCTCATCAAGAAATAATTATTTTTAACAAAACCATGTGTGCCACAATTATTGGCACCCCTGCATTTATATATAGAATGAAGTAATATTCTATATTTTTTTAAATATTTGGTTGCATATCCTTTGCATGCCATGACGTCCTGTGACCCAACAACATCAAAAGACTCTTGATATCTTATTTTATGGTACTCTTACAAGCGATACTATAAAGTCTCTGCATTTGAATGGATCTCTATGGGAATTGGGGGGTGGGACTAGATCTAGCTGTAAATTATGCTGGAACAGTATGGAATACATGGTTGGTAAAATGGCGGTAAGTGATCAAGGGTCTGAGGTATCAAACGAGCCTCAAACCATCACTCTGCTCTAGATATGGATGGATCAATTTAAGGGTTGTTTCTCCTGACAAATTTTCCTATTGAAAAAATAAGTCAGGAGAAGAAACGCTTCAAGTTATCCATCCATATCTACTGTATTTCTGGCAGCAGAGTGATGGTTTAAGGCTTGTTTGATACGACAGACCCTTGATGAATTAGAGCCATTTAGCCAACCATGGGCTCTATCCAGTGACGGCGCCAGGAACTTTTCTCTCCCTGGGCTAAGGGTGGGCTAGGTCAATACATGGGGGTGCTAAGGTTAGCTGTGTTTCCCCCAGGATGGCTTTTGTGTCTGCGGGGGCGGGGGGTGTTCGTGTGGATTTTGTCAGCACTGACACACACAACCGCTACAGTATACAGACTAGGTACCTCAATAAAACTCCTTTCTGCTCTGCCTCTCTCCACTGCCTGCACAAGTAGCAGAGCATCAATACAACAGTCATAATTGTATAATTCTGTAAATTGAAATGGCATTACAAATGTCATTTGGCTTCATCAATATGAGTAGCTACTTAAAAATATCAGACATAAAAGAAAATAAGACACCGGGAAATAATGAAAAAGCACGTGAGAAGAGAGGATAAATTATCAGTTTAACGTTATGTCAAAAAAAGATGGCTAAAATATTGTTGTTTAACCGCTGCTCTGTGATTGGGACATTTCGGAGTTTTGTTATCTAACGAAGATCGCAAACTTTACTTATGAGTTAGTTAGCCTACGCTCCTAGGCGTGTTTCATAAACTGCACCGTAACCTACCGTTTGCGTTGGTTTCTGTATTATCAGAACAGCTACCACTGTCACCATTCTCCCCCATCTCATTTAGGCTTAGCTTATACATTTAGCTACATGGAAGAAATATGAGATCTTTAACATTACCTTTGAAGGCAAGCTCCTCTTATTAGCTGAAGTCGAGATGACGAAGATTCAAAATGATCATTTAGCTAAATTATTAGGTTAGTTATTCGCTTTCCAAATCTAATACTCTGTGCATGGCCAAGCAGCCAATGTTGTGAGATCAGTCTACCGCCAATCAAAACACTGTAGTTCACACTTGGGAGTTGCGACCGAGGGAAGTCCACACACTCCACAAATCTATTGAGTAGTTGATCATTTCCGAAGACGATGGAGAGCTTATGCGAACACATTTTCTATTGATTTTAAAATGATAGTAGGCTAAATTAGAATTCAAACAATGACGTTTCCATTTTACATTTTTTGACGTGGTAGCAAACTCTGTAGGCCTGGTGTATTGTAGGCTATGGGGAACACTGGTTTGCTAACGTTAGAAATCAGTTTACGTTATTTTCTCATTTCTGTGAGCTCTCTACACACACACCCCCCACACCCGTACGTCATAGCGTAGGCTACACACGCTGCGTAGCCAGGGTGAATATCAGAAATCGATTACAATTGTTGATTTACTTTTATATATTTCTTTATTATAATTATAAAAAAATTTATTAAAATGCCTGGGGGGGCTAAACCGGGGCTAAGCAAATTTGTGACGGGGCTATAGCCCACCCTTGCCACGGTGTAGCGCCGTCCATGGCTCTATCTTGGCGATCTTGGCGCTTGGTCTAAGCGCATGGCGCAAAGTCCGTTTTGGGCGTGTCCAAGTCCACTTTTGCTATTTTAACTGCGTGTTTTTTGGGCGCTAAGCACGGCGCAAGGTGCAAATGGGCTGAACCTAGTCGCTTCATTAATTATAGGTGTGTCTTGGGCGTGACATGCAATAAACCAATCAAAATGTCATATCCCATTCCCTTTAAAAGCCTGCTTTTCCACCTTGGCGGATTGCTTATGATGGCGAAACAGACATGCTCGTGCGTGTTTAGTGTGATCAAGGAATAGGTTATATGGATCAATAGTAGCCTATGATCAATATTATTCGGGCTAACCATTATGAGTTCCCGGTAATTCCTGACAGTGCTGTTTACAAAATATATGCGGTTAAATTTCAGTAAAAGCACCTGCAACAGCTGAGAATAAGCGACCAATGGCTTCCGTCTCACCTTAGAAAACGCCAAATTAGCCTGCTTGTTTAGCGAATTTCGTTTGATTATGCAATGAACTCATGTTCAAGGTTCATCCGAAGTTCATTAGGCTACCTGCATTCTAATTTCGATTAATAACATAAATAACGTTATTTTGCCTTAATGATGACACTAAATACAATAAAGCTGTCAGGTTGGCAACCCATAGGTTCAGCATATTTTCCCTTGTTAATGTGACTAACCTGTTTCACTGGTCGCGTAATGCTTTAAAACGATCCAATTTCCCAGGAAGACCGTGAAAAGTGTGATTTACAGCAGGGGAAACAGACCTGCTCCTGTAAAGCGCACATGCAGATAATGGCATTACAATTAATTGTAAATTAATTGTGTAACGTGCTGCAAATTTGTTTTAATTTATAATTAGACACTTAGTTCTCTTTAAAATCTTTTTGTTCCATTATGGAATAACAGGTGAAATCAGCGGGGTTTTAATAAGCTGAGAGTATGGAAACCTTGTCACTGTAATTAAAAAAATGTGACGCGGTATGTCAAAAGCAGGCGGAATTGGGCAGAGCTACGAACGGAGGAAAAGCTGCAAAATGCTTTTAAGCACTTTTAGAGAGGCATGTCATTTCACAAAATGATGCCTTGTTCGAGATTTTGCTTGGAAATGACGCCAAATTTAGCGTAACTTCTAGCTCACTTGCTAACGTAAAATCGCATGATGATATTTTGCCAACATATCGGTTATTCAAACGGTATCTTTCTTGATTAAATAAACTATTAATTGATTATTAAAACAACAATAATCGTGAGCTTGTTTATGGATTACAACAGCCGCCCGATAATGGGCGCCCTTTCTTTGGCAGTCTCGTCTCATCTTAAAGACGTTAAAACGAAAAAAAAAAACACGTTATTGGCTTAAAAGTTAACATCGTTTTTGTAAAGAAATAAATCCAATGCGATTGAGCCTATCTCTTTTAAGCCAATAAACGATAGTTGTCTCCCCTTTTTTGACATTACTGTCTCATCTAAAAGACGTTAAAACAAAAAACTACCGGTCACGTCTACATGTTTAATATTGGCTTAAAACTTAGTTTATCGTTTTGTGAAGAAATAAACCCAATATCGACATCTTTCGGACTGTCAGGTAAACTATCCAGTTAGCCAGCTATTTTGCCAACATATTGGTTATTCAAACGGTATCTTTCTTGATGAAATAAACTATTAATTGATTATTAAAACAACAATAATCGTGAGCTTGTTATGCACTAGCCTACAAGAGCCGCCCGATAAAGGGCGCCCCTTTTTTGACAGTACTTTCTAATCTAAAAGACGTTAAAACAAAAAAACTACCGGTCACATCTACATGGTTATTGGCTTAAAAGTTAGCTTATCGTTTTGTGAACCTAATAAATATAATATGTTCAATGGTATGTGCCAGAATAATATCAGTATCGTATGTTGATCACAAAAATGTCTGGTTTCCGCCCGATAACAGGGTTCGGTACGCTAACATTGTTAACCAACTTGTTTTGTTTAAACTCAAACTTTAAAGGGCTATTTCTCAGTTTCGATGTTTCAGACGGTCCAATTTAAAATCTTAATAACTTCGCTTTGGAATATCCGATTTGAAAAAAGAAAGCGGAGTTGTAAAGTGCAAGGTCTATGTTTTACTAATATACCAATAACTCAAAATTGACCTCTTGCCCAATTCCGCCTGGTTTTGACATACCGCATCACAAATATGAAGGACGAAGAATAGCTAAGGTTACAATTCAGTTAACATGGTGACATTTATCTCCGTTTTTTAACCATATGCTATCAAAGAAACCTTATGCACAGCAAATCCGCTGTAGTCTAGGCTATTTGAAAAACAATAAATGCAATATTCACTGGATAAGGTTTTGAACTTTTTTCAGTCACAACCATTCTATTTACTTACAGGCTGTATTCCTAGATAAACAGAGCTGTCTTGCAGGCTAATGACATTTGAAGCGCATTTTCAGAACTCAAATGTCCGTCTATTGCAGTGCGCGAGTTTTCCATTGAATGACAATTCACGCATTAGGTGTAAATGACAATTCGCGCATTAGGCTTGATATAGGAGTTATCAGCTCCTTTTTAATGGATAGCCATTGTCCCGTACCATCGCACATCGCCTGGATGTTGATGGAGTGAGCTGAGGGACAGGTATGTGGTCTTTGACCTATGGACCCTTTTATTATTATGCATTTTTTGATATAGCCTACACAATAATATTTCCCATTGTAATCTTGATATTTTAGTCATGCTTGAGCGCACCCCTGTGTGTAACAGGCTGGAGGGTGTATCCGTGTTGTGCACACGCCTATGTAGACGCACTTATATGCGCCGTTAAAATAACATGTAAACAACTGCGACATGACTTTAGACCAGGTTTGTGGTGGTTTTAGCGCAAGCGCTCTCTGCTGGCTCAAGATAGCAATACGGCAAAAATAATCCTGGCCACTCCTCATCTTAAGACCAACCAGTTCACTTGCAACGGGTGCAAGCATACATGGTAGTCAAACGATGTAAGCGCTAGGCGTTATAATGAACCCAGTGCCGGGTGTAAGATAGCAAAGACACTTGCGTTTGGGTTAGCGCCGCTTTGCGCCGGGTGTAAGATAGGGCCCCATGTGTTCCATACTGTTCCAGTGTAATTTACAGCTAAATCTAGTCCCACCCCCCAATTCCCATAGAGATCCATTCAAATGCAGAGACGTTATAGTATCGCTTGTAAGAGTACCAGAAAATAAGATATCAAGAGTCTTTTGATATTGTTGGGTCACAGACATCAGGAAGTCATGGCATGCAAAGGATATGCGACCAAAATTAAAAATGATTACTTTATTCTATATAAATGCAGGGGTGCCAATAATTGTGGCACACGTGGTTTTGTTAAAAATAATTATTTCTTGATTTCTCATAATAAATTTACTTCAATTAAAGGGTGGATTTTTCTTTTTTTCAGTGTGACATTAAGCTAATTCACCAAATGGTGAATTTTTTATAACCCTTTTTACTCATCTTTACCAGGGGTGCCAATAATAGTGGAGGGCACTGTATATAAACTATTCTCATATTATCATGATAGAATTTTACAGTAAAAAGAGCAAGCCGTGATGGCATGGCACACATCTTTGTGTATGAATATATGTCCCCATTTCTCATGTAGATGTTTCAAAATGTATAGCCCTAGTGCTGTGTTCAGCAATTGAACTTGCTTGTGTTAAGACAGCAAATGGCAATGGTCAATACAAGTTAGTTTGTCTTCTGTGCTGTGTGCGGTCCTTAGTGGTTGTAAAGAAGATGCTTGGACCAGGGCATGTTCCAAACCCGTTTGCTTTAAAACTCCTTTTGAACTTGAAAATTTTTCTTGTACATCAGTATATTTTCGAAGGAAAGTTAGCCATGATAATTTCATCTAGGTGGCTTTCTTTCCACAAAGAAAGCTCACATGCGTGATTGGATACCAAGACGACACAATGAAACTAAAACTAAACTAAAATATATTTCTATCCTATAAGTTTAATGAGCCCATTGACTCTTAACAGAAGAAGTAAAGTAATAAACATATATGTATGTTTATATTCATATATATTGCTTGTGGGAAGTGTACAATTACATTCTTCTGAGGTAAATAAGTTGCTACCCCAAAAGAATTGTATCTATTTTAATTTTTAGTTATCTTCTATCTACGCCTGCTTGTGGGTGACGCTTCATACTTCAGTAGCAAATTGCTCTTTTGTCAGAGCATTGTACCTATAGTGTGAATAGCAACAATTCTTTAACAATGAAAAAGCATATTTATACTTATAATATAATTCTCACCTATACATAACATGATACCTATGTATCCAATAAAAGTATGATATTACATGTATAACTGGATGAGCACATCTCCTCTTGATATTCAGTAATGTTAAAATCTTTTATATATTTGTGCAGTTTTCACATTTACAGATTTTATGTCATTGTTAATATGCTAAGGAATTTTTAGGAAAGTGCGTAGCCAGAATTTGATCTTTTTTCGGTCACCATTTTTTCGAAAGCACGTGGCCCACAGAGATTTAAACTTGCATTACAATCAATATCCTCGTGGGGTCTCCTTAGGCACTGGGTTAGCATAATCACCTGACTTATAGAATTAGTGGTTCATTTGTGACCCTCATAAAAGCAATTTGCTTCTTAACTCATGGGCAGGAACAAAAGTAAACATGGAAGGAAATTCAAACAAAAAGCGGCATGTGAGCAACCGAGCGCACCAGTATCCAGTATACGCACAGTTTATCCATACATGCACATGAAGCAACAAAGATCGACATGTACAACAAAAACTATAGTCTTAACTATAGTCTTATACAGAGACCATCAACAAGGGGGAATCATCTGGCAACAGAGAACACAAGAGCTCTACGTGGCAGATAGATGTCATCCACAATTCGACCAATGCATTTTTGATGCATTTTTCTTTTGCGAAACATTCCACTTCAAATGACGTGCATTTCTCAATAAGCATGTGATCAATGGCGGGGCAATACCCTCAACAAAAACCACCTAGGTGGAAGTATGCGCCGTGGGCTGCTGATGTTTTGTGGCGAGGATTTAGAGTAAGCTTTGAGAGCAGAGAAATCTGAAAGGTACAAGACTGAGCAACTAAAAAAACGAATGTCAAGCATTAACTCAGCATATTCACAGCACAGGCAAAAACAACAAATAGCCAATGCGTCAATACATAAAGAGAAGTTGCAGAGAAGCTGACAGCACATTACAAACCCCAATGCACCCCAAAATAAACCGTGCTTCTTTCAACCAGTACAAAAATTGATTGAGGCTGTTAGAGTGTTTGACCCTAAGCAAATCTCATAAATCACAAAATATTTTCACAAGAATACAGAACTGCAATGACACTCAGGAAATTCTTGGACAGTGGCAAGAAAACCCTTCCAAATATTGCGCAGAAAGCAAAACAATACTTGTCCGTTCCAACGAACTCCATCAATGCAGAAAGGCGCGTCTCTTCATATGAAGTTCACACCAAGCATTGTCATGCAACAACAGAGGAGGATGCGGTTAAAATCGCAATGTTTAAAAACTTTCATTTAATTTCAGTACATCTGTTTTAATAAACTGGATTTAGCCTACCCCTGCTGCAAACCATTCCATTATTATAAATAGCCTTCTATTCATCATTTTATGTGCAGGTGACATAATTGCACTTTTTAGGTGTGTAGACTACTTCCCACAGATTAAGAAAACAACACAACGCTATAAAGATACGTTACTTCCACATGTCTGTGGTTCTAGAAACCACACTGAGTGCATGTCATTGTGGGAACATTGCTGTCAGTCATCATTAAGTGCCAATAAATTGGGGAGGTGTAATGTTATAATTGTCAAGCACGTACAATCAAAGAAGGCTCTAACGACCTAATGCTGAGGGATGATTGAAATGCAGGTGAGAAAACTGCTTTGGAAAATCTGGTGACCCTAGTCATTATTCATTGTTTTTATAGTAGTGAAACTATTGTATATATGATCTTTTAAAATATTATATAAGGTATTCCCAAAGGACATTGGCTAGTCTTTTGTCTTGAAAACAACAATACAAAACATACAAAATAGGTACTACTTAGTTTCAAATAAAAACAGCTTTAAAAACATTGCTTTAAGAGAGAGCTTAACCCACCAGGCCCATATGTCCAGAAAATTATGTCCTGATAACCTTTTATCTCTTATACAACATCTGGCCCTTAAAGTTGCTGGTATTACTTGAAATTTACACACACACACATACACGCACACACACACATACAAACTCATCCAAAATACTTGTTTGCTTCCTGAAAATGCAGGCACAGCTTCAGATGCGGGGAGAAAAAAAAGGCTTCACACAATCTACATACGTACGTATGTACGTACATGACAAAAACATTAATAATTGGTTGACTCAAATCTATCTACAGTGCACGCTATATCCATTAATTTGAAAGCACAGCGACGGAGGAAACATCACAGACATGTCTCCTTGTTGATGCCCTTCTCCGTGTCCGCCGTCCTCTCCTGTCTTCTCAAGATGCTACTGGGAAAACTGTAAAAAAAAACAACAAAGCAAGAGATTATATGTTACTCTGTGTGGCTGATGAAATGTCGGGGAAAACGGGGCATATACCTTTTAACTGCCCAGCCCCAGGAGCCCTCATCGAGCAAGAAGCACCAGCCATGTTTCAATTAGAAGTTAGGGCTTACGGTAGTACAGTCCACCCTCAAACACAGCCAGGCAGTTAAGAGGTACGTACGTAAAGGCACAAAGGGGATCTGAGGCCTGAGACGATGCCTTGGAAAGGACAGTTCTGTTACGCGCGTCGCGCAGACTGGACTGAACACAGAACACGGAACTGCCTTTCACTGACATCGGTGAGGCGGAGATGAGAACCGCGCGCCGCCGCGGTCCCGGCGGAAAAGCGGGGGCAGCAGCATGCGGAAGCGCCCTCCGGCCGCCTCAAACAGCTTGCCGAAAACCGCGCGCGCTTTCATCCTTTCCCCGCCCGCGACAGAATGAAACCGGCGCCGGCCGTGGGTTTGCATTCTCCGCGCCGAGAGAACGGACGTTTAGATGAACTCAAAAACAGGACGCCCCTGTCAGAATATTGATTTGCGAGCCGTAGCCAAAATGCTGTTTGGTCCATCTCGTGACAAGGCGCATTTATCTCGCGGTCGGTTTGCCGCCGAACATTTCCGAGCCAGAAACAGAAGCCGCGCAAACACACGTGACACGGGCAAGATTGCAGACGGCGCAGAATTGCCCGTTAAAATTCACATCACTGGAAACTGCCATGCAAACCGCCAGCCTGAAGGACACTCAAAATCCCGTTTAAATGTTGCCTTGCATCACGCAGAGACAAACAGCATTTTCAGAGTATGAGCAGGGCACGAAAACCAGGTCGACGTGAGCAACAAGTCAGGCAGGTCTATGACAGCGTACGGGGAACGGGGTCTTACCTTCGGGAAATCGGCTTCTAAGAGGTTAGGAAAGGGAGCTTAGAAACGGAATGGAAAAATTCAGTCAAGAAAAGTGTTAATGTTGTCAGCCCAAAGAGGGAAGAGCTACCCAATCTATTAATATGACAGAGTACAGCTGGAAGTTCAAAGCAGGATTAATACCCGTGTTACTCCAGCAACGGCTAAACATTAAAACCTTTTTCAATGGTGACTCACATTTGCACCGCAGATAAACAATGGGAAATCCTCTTAAATAAATATTCAGAGCATCCTGGAGAGCTGCAACCTGGCACATTTCCTCGCTGTCATTATAAGCTTCTAATAAACTCCAAACTAGAGACGAAAACTAATTTAGTTCAAAAAAAAAAAAAAAAAAATGATTAGACTGAAACTGTGAAGTGTGCAGGTATAATGAAAACCTGCACAAACTGAGCCAAGTAGCTATGGTTTATAGAATACCATGCCATGTAATATGCTAAACAATTCACTTCCATCATATAAAGGAAAAGTGCTTCAAAATATTCAACAAACAGAAACACCATTTGAAATGGCAGCATGACCTAGTTCACTCACTAAATAACGTATAAAACTAAGAGGTTATAATCTATAAATATGGCATAAAATAACAGAAACCATTTGAAATTAGTTCATCTAGCCTGTGAGCTTCGTAAATTATAAATGTCCATATGGTGTATGTAGTCCTACTCTAATACCAATTACAGCATTAGCCAATCCAGTCAGTTAAAGATAGAAGTAATTAAATCAATGGGGACGCTGTCATAATTATCATAGCACAGTTTTGAGAATTTCAAGCAACAGCATAATTACAGAAGGTTGTCCTATTAAAAAATCTTATTGGCATGTGGATAACAGTGCTGAGAATAGATGGCTTCAGTCAGTACCTGTACACAGAAGGTATCATAAAGTACCACTGTTTATATTTAGTTACTGAACCATCGCATTAGTGCTGGGAGATATTTTAAATGATCCTAGAGGCAAGCAGAGCATTACTGTAGTGAGGCTCTGGTTTTGTATACAATAGCAAAGCTAAGGTAAAAAAAAAAGAAATTGTACGGTGACATATCAGATCGTCTTTTTTCTTCTCCCCATTAACATTTTAGCATTTTATCATCTATTTAATATTAATTATAGATTAATTGAAGCAGGTGGATTACGATGGTAAGCCAGATATATTTAACATCCAAAGGTAAAGTTAAATTTCAAAACCTTTTAGAGCTTGGCTCTTTCTGGGGGTTTTCTGAGCCGAGGGCTCGCCAGACGTTCCCGAAAGAGGTTCTGGACATTTCTTCAGAGATGTTCACTGTGGAAGGGTCATCCCTGAAAAAAACAGAAACATTTTCGCTAACTGTTATTTCACAATTACAACACAATGTACACCTCCTCAAGCATCAAATCCCTTATGAATATATATATATATATATATACAAACTGACATTTTGCATCATTGATTAATAACATGAATGCATGTGAAATACTGTATGTTTCAACGCTCATTTGTTTGACACAACACCAGGGGTTGCAGCATCAGGACAGCTCACTTGTAATGTCCTTCCAATGGCACTTGTACATTTCCCTCCTCCTCTGCTAAAATACTTCGTTCTTCCTGTAGAAGGCAAGAGAGAAGTCACGCAAAAAAACCTTCTGCAACAGTACAATGGGAGTGAAAATCCAGTAGACTACAGTTACGCGTGTACTTGGACAGGTTGTGCTGCACCTGTTAAAGACGACTGAACCACGACTGGGTTTGAATCCTGGCAGAAAGACAGATGCTGTTGGTCTCTTGGGCATGGTACTCAACCTCAGTTATGCAGTGCTACTGTCTACAAGTGGCCAGTAATGTGGGCTGTGGCACATGCTCTCTGAAACATCTTTTCCTCAATGTCTTGGCTCACACCAGAACACCAGCTTCAAACAAGATGCTTCAACGGCGCGCGGATCAGCACTGTACTACGCTAACATAAATCTATATATAGGACATGAACGCGGGCCTTTGGGAGCTCCAGCTGTTCGGCTATAATGTTGATTAAGATCACAGTGGCATCTTCTCTTCTCCTCTGATTTGTAAGCAAACAGCTGGGATTCTAAGGCTATGTTTAGACCGTCGCATCTGGCTCAATTCATATTTCTTTAAAACTGATCTGTTTTTGTATGACTGAATTGGAGTTGCACGTGGCACGCGGACACACTTCAACATGTTTGTTTATTTGCCATTCATACATTCGGTGAAAAGACCAAGACAGTCTAAACATAGCCTGAACATAGCATTGCTCGGCTGAACTAAGATCCAGTCGTATAAATTGATTTTCTGTTAAAAAAATAAATAATCGTGTTAGTTCCTCTGGAAAACAACATCTGCTAAATGGCAAAATGAAATGAACGAATTGTAAGAAAGATATCTGCTGACTTCCCATATACTGTATATAGCCAAGCCATGGGCCTAAGGCATTAAACGATAGATGGCCTGATATTTTGTGTATTGGAGTGACAGTTGAGAGTTCCATGAATCGGAATGGCGCAGAGGCCGAACAAAAACAGAAGCCGCGGACTGAGCACACACCCTTCATCTGAGAAATGCAGACCCGCGGTACTCTATTCTATAGGGCTTGGGCACAGGTGCTTTGTCTGTGTTGACATGTGCCGGACATTGTGCCTTTTTAGCCATACCCAGGGTGCGCATAGTGAGCAATGGTACAACAGACGCACTTACACTACGTCTCCCATCTGCCCTAAAGCAGGTTTACTGCATTTAAGAGATGGAGGATTGCTGTTATGGATACCCTCCCCATCACCAAATCAGTCCCTCCCCATGCCCGTTTAAGAGTTCATATACATAACATTCGCTCTATTTCATTGGCTCAGACTTAGCTTTGTTTTCTTCATTTTGGCACTTTCCTCAATGTCTAGACAGCATGTTGTCAGTCTTATTTTGTCAGGTTATTTTTAGAACGGCTGGTGACAGGGCTGGTGACCCTGCGTGCCGCGGGTCGCTACCTCTTGTTCGGCGTCCTCCAATTTCTTCTTTTTGCTCTCCGGCATGAGGTCATCCAGCCAGCTCAGCTCTCTCTTTGTGAACATGAAATCCAGAAGCTTCCGAATAAACAGCAGGGCCAGAACCTGAGGAAGAAGACCACCAGGAACATTACACACACGGCGCACCTCTCCTCATTTCGCGATTTGTAAACGAGCAGAAGTTACAGTGCCTTTTGCGTAATGTCTATATAATGCAAGTAAAACACAACAGGTAAATCTGAGCGTTGTCATTTCATTTAATAGAGCACAACGACGGGTATTACAACACATTCATAGACGTTCGAGACAAAATTACAGCTTTCAAATGAATTGAACTGACAAACTTTGTGCTGCATTTGATACATTTGAAGTATTTGAAGACGGATGCAGGTTGTATGTGCACAAACATGGTGAAAGCCCGTACTGTTCTCACTGCATGAGTGAGTGGCATGGAGGCTCACCATCATGGGGAAGACAATGGCGGCCTTGGAAGTCTTAATGACCCAAAGCAGGACCAGACAGCTAAGCTGGACGACGGTGAAGAAGTGGACCTTCCTCAGGGGCACGTGGCGCAGGTAGATGAAATCTGGCTGGTGCTTTGCCGGCATGCCAAACAGCTTTAGACGGTCAAAGAACTGGGGAACAACAACCACGAGAAATTGCACCGGAAGACAAGAACACAGCATTATCTGGAACACAGACACAAATTACAGAGGGAGTGAAAATTCAAAGCGGAAAAGGCAGCTTGTTCCACACGGCCCTGATTTTTCAGTCCTGACAGGGTACCACTTACCTGTATCCCCCTGAGCGAAGACGCTCCCATGTAAAGGAATACTCCATACAGCACAGGCATTGGGATGACCTACAGAGACAATACCAGAGCTCAGCACAGGCATTGGGATGACCTACAGAGACAATACCAGAGCTCAGCACAGGCATTGGGATGACCTACAGAGACAATACCAGAGCTCAGCACAGGCATTGGGATGACCTACAGAGACAATACCAGAGCTCAGCGACACCTATTTCACACAGTAATCTGAAACACTTCAGTTCATAATCCTCATTCAAACTTTACCTTCTACTTTTTTAATTGACAAGGAAGTATGTTGGAAGTCAATACAGTGTTGGCAAAACAGCACAGAAAGATCCACTTTTGGACAGGTATGGGTTAGATAAGTGGGAGCGATTTTTTCCAACATTGCCTCAAATGGCTATTTTTTGTTTCTGCTCCACTGTTGAATTTCCATTGTGAAGTGCTGTGCCAAACAAAATAAACCTTGTTTGATGAGGAAGACTGTAAGGTCAATAGGGCAAGCCGTGACACGCCTGGGGGGGGGGGGGGGGGTTTGGTGGTGTGGCCCTGTAGACCTTCTCTGGGACGGGCCCGGCTCTCTGACCTTGAGGACGGAGGTCATGAAGACGGAGCAGCCCATGAGCAGGAAGATCATGAGCCCAGTGAAGCGCTGTTCCCGGATGCCCAGGAACTTCGGTTGCTCCCCGGGGGCGGAGCACTCTGACTCCAGCTTCAGGCTGTTGACGTGGGAGATGGAGAGCACGGTGGCCGCCACAAACCAGGGGAGCCCCATCACCGAGCAAATGCCCAGCATGATTCCCACCACAAACAGGTCCAGGTGGTAGCCACAGCCTTTCTGCAGGGTGAACCAAATAATGAACAGTGAAATACACCTTTAACTATTCTCTGAAAAACTGCCCTAATTAACTATCATTTAATATCAACATATAAGGAGACTTTAATATTGCCTTCAAGATTTCTGGAAAGAAATAATTTGGAAATTAACCCCAAGGAATGTGTTTAGTTGATTAAATATTCTTTGTATGACAACAATATGGAGTTACATTATAACAGACCAATTTAAGTAGTACAGTGATGCTGTTACTACAGCGTCAATTTTGTCACATTTTCTGCATGCAGTTAGGTGCAACTTTAATATGCGAAACCTATACGAATATGATATACAGCACAAGATGTGTGTACCAGAAAGTACATTGCCAATTATTATACATGTTTATATGTATATCTAACACCTTTGCTAGTGAAATTGCAAGAGAAAATTAAACAACATATTGCAAAAAAAGATGGTCTTACTTGATTATTTCTGGAAAGTCTCATCAGTAAAATGAAGTGGGGGACTAAACTGTGCATGTTCATAATATCATAAGAGAGTATTAGAATATCAGAGCTGGTTTATTATTAGTTATTTCAAGCACAGGGCACAGATGGAAGTTAGTTAACTCTGACACCTGAGAGTGAGTTGGCATATATTAACAACATTTTTAATAGAATCAGAGAGCCAGGGACCCTTCAAAATCTGAAATAGTGACAGTCAATTTAAATTACAATCAAATGATGAGCCAACATGGGATTCATTGGTCTTGATAGAGCTGGTTTATAACATTTTTGATATATCCAACCAACCACTTTTCCTGGGTATTATAACCTTTGATTATTGGGCACATTGCTCCCTCACCTAGAAAAGGCATAATTTTACACTGTTGATAAATGGGGAGGTGCTTCACTGGGGGTAACTTAAACAAAAAGACAAAACATGACTTCATGAAGATGATTTCATGTATTAAACACTATGTAGTAGTGGCACCATAGTTCAGTAGTAGCACTATTCATTTTAAAGTGGTAGGATAGAATAACATGTGCATTTTTCCAACTGGATTTCCCTCATGGATAAGCAACGAAGAAGAGGGGCTGTTTTCTGTCCATACCTTGAGTTTGTGCTCCTTCCGGTTGATGATCACAGCTGTGATCTGCTGGTCCATAAAAATAAGTATGGTGCAGAGCAGGGCAGGGATGACCGTCACAATCGTGGTCCACCAGGGATTGGGGCCCAAGGGGTTGACAAACCAACCGCGGTCATCTCTGGTTGGCTGCGGGAGGTCAAGGTGTTTATTTACAGCAAATTGCCATCTGATGGGGCCCTTGGGACAGTGGATTCCGTTTGCGCATTGTGAGCCAGTTTTGGTTTAGCCATGAGCCAGGAAAGATTTGCACCTTCTGAATTCAACAGCAATGCGTACTTATGACTGTGAAACACAACCAATATACAGCGCCCTCCACTATTATTGGCACCCCTGGTAAAGATGAGTAAAAAGGGTTATAAAAAATTCACCGTTTGGTGAATTAGCTTAATGTCACACTGGAAAAATTTGAAAAATCCAACTTTTAATTAAAAAAATCAAGAAATTATTATTTTTAACAAAACCACGTGTGCCACAATTATTGGCACCCCTGCATTTATATATAGAATAAAGTAATAATTTTTAATATTTGGTTGCATATCTTTTGCGTGCCATGACGTCCTGATGTCTGTGACCCAACAACATCAAAAGACTCTTTTGATACCTTATGAAGCGATACTATAATGTCTCTGCATTTGAATGGATCTCTATGGGAATTTGAGAGTGGGACTAGATTTAGCCGTAAAGTATGGAATACATGGTTGTTAAAATGGCGGTAAATCGTCAAGGGTCTGAGGTATCAAACGAGCCTCAAACCATCACTTTGCTGCCAGATATGCAGATATGGATGGATCACTTTAAGGGTTGTTTCTCCTGACAAATTTTCCTATTGAACTCTATGGAAAAATAAGTCAGGAGAAGAAACCCTTCAAGTTATCCATCCATATCTACTGTATTTCTGGCAGCAGAGTGATGGTTTAAGGATTGTTTGATACCTCAGACCCTTGATGACTTAGAGCCATTTAACCAACCATGTGTTCCATACTGTTCCAGTGTAATTTACAGCTAAATCTAGTCCCACCCCCCAATTCCCATAGAATTGACTCACCAAATGGTGAATTTTTTATAACCCGTTTTACTCATCTTTACCAGGGGTGCCAATAATAGTGGAGGGCACTGCTGACTGATTACATAGCTCACCTTGAACTTATTTGGGACTTGGAGCTTTGGAGACGGGACTCCTAAGGCATAGTCAATGAAAACCATGGTGAGAATGGTGATGAAGACAGCAAAGTCGCTGATGATGGCTCTCACCTGAGGAGCAAACCACAGCAAAACTCAGAACACTACAATTCTTTTAAATATAATTTTTTTTATTTTTACGAAAAATTTGCCACCAAACCTAGGGCTGTATATATCTAATTCCCTCCCCAATCTGGAATGTCCAACTGTCTGCCAATACGCGTCGCAGACCGCAGCTGAGCTTGTACAGAGCAGTGTCTTAGGAGGGACCTTTCATATGCGACTTGACATGCAGGGGGGGGTGATGTCTGACTGAACCCATACCCCGGGCGATGCACGCCCCGTGGAGCTACCGGCCACAGTCGGCACCGGCATGGTCTTGATTCGATCTGAGGCCATGAGGCTCATCCATGCACCACAGTTTGGTGCTTTAACCGAATGAGCCATCCGGCATTTCTAGAACACTACAATCTTTAACTATACTGCACCTCTCTATCAAGGCAACTCGGCTTGTTCCTGGAAAACAACTACAAATTAACCCTGTAGTAATGTACTGTACAGTCAAGAATAAACTTGCACAGCTGAGATGGACCTTGAAATTAATCTCAAGCTTCCAGGAACAAGTTAGCAAGTATTTTCAAATGACCTCCAGGGAAAGTCAAGGCTCCCTAAATGCAGATTCATACTTGAATACTACATCCATAAATAGCAATGCAGTATTGGCAAAATAATTTCCTGAGCCATCCCAGAATTCAGCACTAGAGGTCGCCAGCAGGCTACGCCATTGAATAGGAGGAGAAATCTGACTTGCTTTGGTGGGGAAGTAGCGGCTTGTCTTGAACTCCTTGAGGAAAGCAGACATGGCGACGGTGGAGAAGAAGAGCACGACGGACCAGAAGAGGACATCGGGGACGTACGGGCCGTGGGGACCGCAGGCACTGCCCACAAACTCTCCTCGATGCTCTATACAGTCCTGGAGCAGCAAAGGGAACCTCAGAGCCTGGCTTATGCTCGCATTCTACTGCCGTTTGTGTTAAGGTGCTGTTACGGGTTGATATAAAAAAACATAAAAGTTCCAAATATCTTCTTTTACACGTATTTCCGAATTCTTAAAGGTGTTTGCTGAAGAAAATCACCAATTTGAAATTATGCAAAAACAGAAAGTCATTTTGGGTCATGTAGACCCTAACATAATAGGAAGGATAAGAAATGTTTTATATATTTTTTTTTTTCTGAGGCATGACTACAGGGTGCAAAAACAGAATCGATCATGAAAGGTCACGTTACTGAAGATGCTCATGACTGATTGAGGTTCTTTTATGTGGCTGGTAGAAGGAGCAGCCAGGCATGTGCATGTACTCGACATGTATGTGAAAGCATACAGGTTTTAAATCTATAGCATCTGAAAACCACAAAAACATCAACAGCAATCATAGATCATAGATGTCAGCTTCAGCATGAATATATACAGTCAAGCCGGAAAGTCTCCCCACCCCTTTCACCTTCTCCACGTTTTATTACGTTACAGACATATTCCAAAATTGATTAAATTCCTTTTTTCCCTCAAAATTCTACACACAACACCCCATAATGACAATGTGAAAAAGGTTTTTTTGAGATTTTTGCAAATTTATTAAAAATAAAAAAATAAAATTTCTCATTTACATAAGTATTCATACCCTTTGCTTTAACATATTTTTAAAGTATCATATTTCATATTTGGTCGCATATCCTTTACATGCTGTTACTTCCTGAAGTCTGTGACCATCAACATAAAAAAAACTGTCGATATCTTATTTTCTGGTACTGTTACAAGCGATACTATAACCTCTCTGCATTTGAATGGATCTCTATGGAAATTGGGGGGTGAGACTAGATTCAGCTGTAAATTACACTGGTACAGTATGGAACACATGGCTGGCTAAATGGCTGTAAGTTATCAAGGGTCTGAGCTATCAAACGAGCCCCAAACCATCACTCTGTTGCCAGATATGGAGTAGATGTGGATGGATCACTGCAAGGGTTATTTCTCCGGACTCATTTTCCTATAGAACTCTATGGGGAAAAAAGTCAGGAGAAACAACCCTTAAACTGATCCATCCACATCTACTCCATATCTGGCAACAGAGTGATGGTTTGGGGCTCGTTTGATAGCTCAGACCCTTGATAACTTACAGCCATTTAGCCAGCCATGTGTTCCATACTGTACCAGTGTAATTTACAGCTGAATCTAGTCTCACCCCCCAATTTCCATAGAGATCCATTCAAATGCAGAGAGGTTATAGTATCGCTTGTAACAGTACCTGAAAATAAGATATCGACAGTTTTTTTTATGTTGATGGTCACAGACTTCAGGAAGTAACCGCATGTAAAGGATATGCGACCAAATATGAAATATGATACTTTAAAAATACGTTAAAGCAAAGGGTATGAATACTTATGTAAATGAGAAATTTTATTTTTTTATTTTTAATAAATTTGCTAAAATCTCAAAAAAACTTTTTTCACATTGTCATTATGGGGTGTTGTGTGTAGATGTTTGAGGCAAAAAATGAACTCAATCTATTGTAGTATAAGTCTGTAACGTAATAAAACGTGGAGAAGGTGAAAGGGTGGGGAGACTTTCCGGCTTGACTGTATAACTGAAAAATTTCAAGTGAAAAAAACATATGAACATGCGTATTAGGGACTGTATTTATTATTATTATTATTATTATTATTAATAATAATAATAATAATAATAATAATAATCATAATAATAAACTATTTGTATAGAATCTTTCATACAAATATTTGCAGCTAAAAGTGCTTTACAGTAAGCAGAGATAAAATAAAACGTGAAAATACAATAGTGTGCAATAATTAAAAGAATAGAGCAAGTTAAGAGAGAACAGTGAAATAAAAGGGTAAGCAGGTAAGATAAATATAAGGCAGAAACATTAAGAGAATAAAACAGGAAACAATTGCACAAAGTTAAAATACTGACATTTAAAATGTAAAAAGGCATTGCTATAGGTATTTTAAGTAAAAGCTAAAGTAAAAATGACCACGGAACCAGCCTCTTTAATGTGGTCGGGTAAATTATTCCACAGTTCAGGTGCATAAAAAGAAAAGCTTGTCATGCCGCTCCTAACGTGCCACCTTTGGTACAGTTAAAAGGTCTGCAGTAGAGGGCACGCTGTGGGACATAAAAGGACAGGCATTCTGATATATAAAAAGGTGCTATATGATTAAGAGCTTCAGAAACCAGTAATAAAACCTTAAAATTGATTCTAAAAGATACAGGAAGCCAGTGCAATGCACGCAGGACTGGAGTTATGTGTTCTCTCTTTTTAGTTTTCATTACAATTCTGGTAGCAGTGTTTTGTATAAATTGATCTGTCAATTTATCAATTTCACTTATATACTCCCATTTCACTTATATACTCCTGAAAACTGCATGACTGTGGTCTGTTGGGCAGGTAAATATGAGCAGATGGGAAGATTACAGAGAAGAGGGTGAGTACAGTATATTTTATTAATCCCTAGAGAAATTGGTTTGTGGTTACAACAATACGGACATGCAGTGATAATGCTGATTTTGACAAAATCAATTACTTGCGTAATTCCCTGAAATGCACATTTAGAAGATAAAAGACAAGAATTCAAGCCTTCAAATATCATGGCATACAATATTCCTACAAGAAATACGATAAACCTCCATAAAATTTCAAAGACATGAGTTTTGGCAGTCATGGTTGTAGTGTACTAAAAGGATCACTGCAATGTGCAATTGGTGAGGCCGGTTTGTGTACTAATGATGAAGTGTGCATCATTACAATTAATGGCGCAGCATCCCAAGACAAAACAAATGGAATACATAAAATGTGCTTTTACAGTGATTTTGCGAGGCTAATCCTGGGTAATCCCATCCACATGCCCCTAATCTCTTCTCTTGGTGCAGCTCCATCTGGGAGAACATGCCATGCAGAGACAAAGCTCAGAGAAAGCCCTCTGTTTATTCATAACCTTTCCCAACAAACAGCTTTTTAAAATCTCTAAACAATAGCAGGTGACGGTGTGGAAAGTCCTTTTCCAGTTGTTAGGCTTTGCTAAATAGGCACTAATATAGACAGTGGTATCTCTCTGTATGTGACACACTGTATCTGTAAGCTCCTGCCTGTGTTTTGCTAAGGTTTTATTCTGCATTTCATAGACGAGCCAGATCACAGATCTGTATTCACAAATGAGATCGATCTCAGATCTGCATTCACAGATTAGACAGATCACAGATCTGCATTTACTGATGCATTCTTTTACCTTGACCTCCATAGCCTCCCAGTAGATCTCGGAGGCGGTGATGTTGTTATCCTCCCAATAGTCCAGGGTGGCATTGCTGGGGTCCAGAGGCTGCTTACAGGCACACCTGCAGGGGGAGGAGACATGCCTGGATTGCCTGTCCAATGACATCATCGCCTTACAGGGAAATTCCACCCAAAAACAACATTAACCTTATTGAACAGATCAAGGCGTAACTAATTAAGTCTTCCTTAGTGGCTGGCCCAAAAAAAAATCTGTACTGAGTTATTTGAATATAAAGTTGAAAATTCGGTAGAGGTATACGTCAAAATGGCGTATACCTCTACCACTTCCTAGTTTTTGAAAGACTACAGTGTTTTCAAGTGGGCGTGTAAATGACATAGCAAGTAGGCGGAGCCAGCGAGGGAAGAATCGCTGCCTGCTTTGAATAGTGTGGTAGGGACATATCGTAGATCAAGCTGGATATAATTGCAATTTTATTATAATGTCAGAAAATTACGTTGATAGGCTACGTCATTTCCTAAAGATGTTTTGGCAAACTAAACCAAACAGGACTCGAGTGCTGTTGGTTACAGAGTGGAGCTCCTCCGGTATTCCTGGATTCCCTTCCTCTGCCTTATTGAATCACCCGGTAAGGAACCTGTCAACTAACGTTACATTATGATCCATGACCATTAAGTAGACTAACATTAGCTAGCTGACAATAATTGAATGGTTTCGCTTTGAGAATTTGATTACAGAAGCAATGTAAGCTAGTGCGTTAGCTGTTGTTAGCAATGGGTGTCTTGGCTTAAAACAAATTGGTTTTTAAAAATGTTGTTGCATTCATTAATGGAAGGAGGTCGGATATCGGGGTGATAAATGCATCGTTTCCATGTTTTTACCGACATCAGTGTGTTCGAGTTGCACTGGGAAAGTTTTGGCTTTGCTAGCAAACACAGCTAAAACGGCTAGCAAGTAGCCTACAATAATGACATTTTAACTTTTAATTGTATATGTTTAATATTGTTGGTCCAGACAAAAGCATTCCATACTGAAAAATGGGAGATTGAACCTGGGTGCATAGCCTAGCAAAGTGTTACAGACTTCTGGCTAGGTTGGCTAATGTTTTCACGATACCAAACGTGGATAAATGAAGGGCCGCATTTCCCCCGTTTTTCTGGAGACTGAGCTAATGATGGTGGTATATTCTCAGTATAACTGGTACATTAGTGGCTAACTTGCCAGCAAGTTACGTGGCCTCTCTCGTCTCTATTAAGAAACGCTGCAGACAGGCAGGCACTACACTAGCAGTAAAATGCCCAGCCCCTTGGCCTCCGCTTCTGTAACATCATTCAGTGGGCGTGGCAACCTGTTGTCTGAACAGTGTAAGCTTTGAGGCTGTTGTAGTTCATTCTAAGGCAAGTACCTGGTACATGTGCAGTAGTTTGGGGCTCTGCGTTCACTACAGGTAGAAAGTTGGATGAGAGCTCATTTTAATCAGGAGGAGAGCTACTTTTCTACAAAACCAAACATCATTTTTGGGTGGAATTCCCCTTTAAAAATATAAAAAACAACACCAGTTGCGATAAACTCTGAGCTCTGCAGGTCACCTTTATACATGGCCAGTGATGTACAGTAGCTCTCATTTCAAAAGTGTAAAATGGGTTTTTCACCCAATAGTCGACACATCACTGACTCGAGCCTCAGCTATGTCATTAGCTCACTAGGGCCAGGAGTCTGGAATGACGGGACACAATTAGCTTAGTCCTGCCAGGACTAGGGTGAGAACTAGGCTGGTCATGTGCCTGCTGTCTGCCTGTAAAAGCCGTGTAAGCCGCTCATGTAGTGCACACCTCCGGCACGGTGACTTGCGGACAGTGCAAGTGGGTGGACTGTGCAGAGAAAAGAACCAGACAACAGCGGCACATGTTTTGGAGGAGAGTGCACGCGTCTGTGCTCTGCTAAACTGACAGAAGAGGTCGGAGCAATGAGACCGCTTTTGTTAGCCATTCCGAATCAGGGGATAAGGCAAAATGGGGTAAACGTTGGCCTGAACAGCGAAGGCAAAGACATAGTCAATTCATCGACTGTAACTTTTTTTAGACTTTACTGTCAAGTTTTTTGGGCCTCTTCAGCGTGGACCTGACGTTCCGGAAAAATGCCTGATTCCTCGGTTTTTATTAAATAATCATCAGACATAGATTGAAGAGTGCTTGTGCATTCCAGAATGTATGAATTATTCAGTGACAGCAGCCATTTAATTGACAGATTGTTACAATGCGCAGGAAAACAGACTGTAAGCTTATAGACAAAAAAAAAAGCCCACAGTGCCTAATGACATCAGGCAGCTTGCACTATTGCTAACCATCGGGGTAATTGTGGCAATTAATTCTAATTAAAAATCATTGAATTGTATGTAATTACGTAAGCATGTATGTGATTATGGCACTTAACTGCACTTTGTGACCAAAGATCCCAGGAACTGAGCTATGCACTTACAAATACTGGGTGAGCTTGTCCAGGTTATTGTTCGTGTTGATGGGGTAGGTTTCGCCCAGGTGGATGAGCTTCTCCAAGGCTTCATAAATGAAGATGATGCAGATGAGGGAGGCGAAGGCTTCCTCTGTGAAGCGCGTGATGTAGCATACGAGAGAGCTGGCGTCTGTGGCCACCAGCACCAAGCAGAGGACCGCAGTCCACAGCCCGATGCACGCTCTCAGTGAGAGGTAGGACAGCTCGTACTCCCTGGTGGGGAAGAGAGTGGCGCACAATCACTGAACGCACGTACATAATATGTGACAATCTGACTCACCTATGTATTTGCGCAGCGTAACATGTTTAGCATTTATTACTATGGAACTAGGCCTGTTAGGGACTGTTAGTGATTGCAATTTTCTTCCCTTCTGTTCCACTATGGCCCTGTTTCTGCAGCAAATCCACCCCCTGCTCTCCAGACTGGGGCTCGCCACACCCCCTGCTAAAATAGTCTTAAGTGCGAGAGGCAGACCTTCTCTGACCTATGTACACTGGACATCCTGCTCTTTTACACTAGTTACACCAAGCTAAACTTTGATTAGTCGTTGCAATGCCTCCTGTATGCATTGCGTTATCATGGAAATAAAGATGTTTCTGCTGTATGCAGTGTCAGAGTATGTAGCATGACAGTATGAAAGTGAGCATTTAGACTACGGATTAATGTACAGTAAGTGGCGACAGCTTCAGTTTCCTGTACAGTCAATTAAAAGATCTATATGATCGATAAGGGCACATCCAGAACAATAGATCTACTGCATGCAGACCAGACATCCATGATGATGTGATGTGAGTCAGATATAATAGACTGGCTGCCTATATGATTTCATCTGCACATTACTTTCGGCACAGCTGAGCTTCCCAAAATGTGGTGTCAACAGCTAGCCACTTGAAATGACCAATGTTCAGCGTGTAGGAAATTTGCTTGTGTGTTACTCTTACCTTCTGAAGTTTGTCATCACAATATTATAGATCTGTCACTTAAAGATTTGGCTAGATTTGACAAGGATAATTTGATAAAGATTTGACTAGGTTACCCTGATATCCAATATTCAATTCCGAATAGCGGGTGTGTTAATGGATCGATTCCTTTTTTCAGGTTTATCTTGACAGAATAATATGCTTCTTCTTGGCAAATGAACCGATTTATCATAAGCTTATACAGCCTCTCAAAACATACTCCTGTCAATCTGTATTTTGTGCAGAGACAGAATAATGTTCTGTATGCACGGAGTTGGTAATTCCATTTTCTCAAGCACCTAGAGAGCAAATGAATTATTTCAAAAAAGGAATGTTAAACGAGGAAAACAAGTGCAAATAAGTTTCACTGCTGGAGTTCGACTTTACGTTCACATTTGTCATAATCTTTCCCATTTTGACCCCTTGTACTGACCAGGTGTATGTTTACTACATTTAGGCTACTGCTCCTATTCCTCATAAGAAAAATGTTTTAATTGTTAGAAAAATGCTGCATTCACAGGTGCTGGACTTTCACCCAACCACACATAATGTAATTATAGTTTTTTATGGGATCGTTATTCAAGATGAAAGCCATTCCAAAAGAGGGGGGGAATTTGACTCCTGTCTGAGCTGCACACACAAGATTAGCTTGTTAACCAAATATATGGATAATCTTTTTAGACTTCTTGACTCTCCTCCATTGTGGTGAATGGACCCCTGTATCTTTAGGGTGTCAATGATGAACCCAGATACACAAGAAAGCATAGTGAGAGAGACAGACTTACTTGCAAAATTTGAACAATATCTTCTCAAATACCAGCACGGGTCCTGTGCTACCCAGTATGGTGAGAGGTTGGCCTGCAACCAGGGAATATGCTATCCCTGTCATTGAGGCTCCAAACAGGGATTCAATGGCGCTCTGAAACAGAATGACAACCATTCTGTGCACAGTATCATGGAAATAGGAAATGAATTCCATAATCAACCAAGTCTATGCAAAACCACTGATCGGTCTAAGCAAACAAATGAACAATCACCATGTTTTTTGTGTCCTAATTTGTAATGCCTAAACTAAATTTTTTAGCCTGTCACATTACTGATGCACTACATCAGTAAAAGGGATAGTTCATATTGTTTTACTCACCCCCGAAATAGTATGTTAAGCTGTCCTGGTCTCGCCGTTGGACATCATATACTGTAATTTGAGCGAATATATCGTCCTTGTGCACTCGGTAATCATATGTGCATTTTTTTTCCCAACAACGACACTTGTAAAGCTGTTAAACCTTATTTGAGTGGATTTCGGCGGTTAATTTACAGCAAGTTAGCCTGGGGGCAATTATATCCAATGGCAAGATGTTGTTCGCATTGCTCCAATTCAGGATTTACAATAATTTAGCTACAACGGCGAGACCAGGACAGCTTAAAATACTATTTCGGGGGTGAGTAAAACGATATAAATTTTTTTTAAAAGGGTGAACTATCCCTTTAAGGAGGGCCCACAGTAGCATAAGCACCCACCAAAATGTATGTAGCCAGCTGCTGCTTCTTTTTTTCTGTAGTCTAATTGGCGCAGCTAGACCACAGGGGCTCAACTCAACCAGAAGAGTCATTATTGTGTGATGAAGTGGGAAATCCCCAATTGACTAAAACCCTCCTTCCCTGAGTCATGCTATATAGCCAATTAGGTTTCCAATATGGGAGTACAGAGTGGGCACTGGTATGACCAATCACAAAGTCTACTTTCTGCTGTCTCATTTTCTTCTAATTATGCTCAATTTTATTCCGCTCTCCATTAGCCTTTGTAATGAGGGGGGAATATATTTTCCCATGTAATTTTGTGTATTTGTGATAAATGCCTAGATGCCTAGTGACCAGGACGTTGGTGCCAAGATTTTGCTCAACTGAGACATTCGTTGCTCCTGCAGCCAAACAATTAATGGAAACCTCAAACTCCGTGTTGTATCTTTATTAGTGCACGATTGGTGACAACTCTGCAGAATACGGAGTTTCTAAGTGTCACTATTTTCCTGTAGCAAGTCCATTTAACAAGCAACCGCCCACCCAGTATATACCTACCGATGCGATGTGACGTAGTGGACAATTGCGTCTATGTGTGAGTTCATAAATATATTTATTCATCATATAAAATTTTTATTCCGTCATAGCAACAAGATAAACCCAACAATAGCCTGATCGTATGCCAAAAAAGCAGTGAAATCCCTGCTCACTTAAATGCTAAATAAATTGTGAAAATTATTGTTGTCATATTCTACTATAAATATCTGCTACTAAATATGAAATAAATATACAATCCTACCATTGGTTTTACGCATAGAGATGTTCCTTTCAAAATTCAGTGGTCATTTATTGTCTTGGACAATCTGTGTAGTAAACTGGTGTGTAGAAATACACACCAGTTTATCTTGTTATTACACAACATCGAACGTCTGCGTGTAACACCCATATACTGTAACTGCAGCTCTGAAGTATTTCACGTGATTCCGGTTTTATTCACTGTTTTATCCGATAGAGGACAGTATATCCTTTTCAACGGTGTTTCTCAATTTTTCTGGGATGCTTTGAACAATAATTTGCAGCTCAGCGTAACATAATTTTTTATCTTGTCAATGTACTATTACGCAAACAGCTAAAGAAAACACATTCTGACGGGAGTTTTTCTTACGCGATAAGAAAAAATGACTGCTTGTAATTCGCAGTTCTTCTCGTGGCTACATATGTATGTTAGTTTTTCCACTCGATCACTGTCTTGTCCAGTAGGCTATGTTAGATTTTTTTTTTTTCTCGCATTTTGAGTGCATTTCACACACTGTAGTGTAAACATTCATTGCTCAGTCGTGTTTTCTGGTTGAGGTACCAACTTTTCATTGAAGCTAGAACATTTGGCAGCATTTCCCTGTTGGTGGAATATTATTTTATTGTAATGTTATCGTACATAATATAGGCTATAGGCTTATCTTCCTGGGTTATATTTGTCACTTAGGGCATGGAAAATACTCATTCCAATTTACTGTGTGCTGATATATAGATGAATGTAAAAATGTTCCTTGGAGTCATTATGAATGGGAACCTTTTTTTTTTTTTTTTACTACAGAAAAATGCCATCCCAGGGCAAAAGAACTGTAGAGCAGTGGTTCTCAACCCTGGTCCTGGGGACCCCCTGTGTATGCTGGTTTTCGTTCCAACCACAATTGCAATACCAGAATTTTAACAAACAGTGTGATATCAATGTTTTCATCTTAAACCATCACAAGGGGCAAATGTATATTCTTTATAATGGTCAAAACAGATTTTATTCATTTTATGACATGTATTGGATAGGGTTTTGCACCCATAGATATCTACCCCCCTACACAGATGATTTCCACTTGAAAATGATGCAAAAGTGAGTTTTATGATCCAAACATTTGATTTGTAGTTAAATATATCATTATTTTATGATTTAGAGCAGTGAACAATTTAGCCATTTGGATAGATTTGGAGACACTAATGGACAACAGGGTACACTGCCTATATTTTGCATCATAGATCTTTAGTAGTTCTGCATATCATCCTCAGATTTTGCACACTTGTGGTCACAGAGTTTATGATCCAGGAAATGTAGATTTACACATATGTAGCTCTCAGTATTTTGTTGCAAACTAAAAAAAAACAATTTTGTTTTGCATTTTTTCAAAAGTTTCCTTGCATTTGTGGCACTTTATTTTGAGTTAAATTATGAAAATAAACAAATACAAAGTTTTGTAAATGGTAAAACTGTCTCGTTTCATTTAAGCCATTTGCCAAGTTTCTCTGATGCTCACACCTGGAGTTATAAAGCCTTAAACAGACTTAAAACAAACTAAATTTGCCATCTGCGCAAAGGGGTTAAGGGGTTTTAAGAAGTTAAAACTTCACCCTGAAATCAGCTTTTGATTGCAAATTAGCCAGTCCAATGGTAATACAGAATGCATATTTTCCCAAAATATGCTTGCATGACACGTTTAACATCACCGGGGCAGCCACGCCCACGCTCATAAGCCAATAATTCCCAAAAACCAATGCACACATCTTAGAGCATGGAGTGGGTGGGAAATTGCCAGTGAGATATGGCCAGAGGAAACAGTTCATTTTATGGGTTTCCTCACAACAAAGCAGATAACAGCATGGACCTAACTAGCTGGCCAGACTAGTGTTCATTTCACAGGGGTCTTCAGTAGCTCGCACTTTGCCTAACTGGATCAGTATAACTATACAAAACAAATACAGCAAGGAAACTAACTGTACCTAATAAAACTACCTACATATACATATACTATTTAATGTAATCCTTTTTGATCCTGAATTTGCTGAATTCTCTTTAAAGACACAATCGTTAACAGCACAGACTGGCCCCTTGTTTTGGGTTCTTCAGGTCTACTACAAAAATTAAAAATTAAATCGAATAAGAGAAATGCAATGGGAAGCAAAAAAGGTCAAGGTAGCATCAATTATTGCAAAGGGTATTTTATTCACATGACCTCTCATCCCATGCACACCACCCACTGAAGTCCAATCCGCACAGTACAAAACTAAAATGAACAAAGAATTGTAGAAAATGTTGTCCTGAAGCATGGAGGAGTTACCTTTTGTGTTGCAGGTAAGGACACAGCATATTGCAGCGTAGATGTATGTATTTAACCACGGCTGAGAAAAAATGTATTGTTTTTAACCTTTCAACAGCGAGGAAACAATGAAATACAATAATATTGAACTAGAGTTAAATAAATATGCTTAATTAATATTAATTGGCTAATAAACTGACATCGCGCAGAGTGAAATTACAACAACTGGTTCAACAAGACTTTCGGCCCAGTATGATTGTATTTCAGAATCACCTTCAGCTCAGTAACTCTCAGGCCATTCCACGCCCCCTTGTGATTGACTGTAAATGATGAAAAGGGACTTACAATGCGGCCCTCTGTCGCCTCCCCGAGCAGGCCCCCAAAGGTGATGACAGGAGACATGCAGGCGCAGTACAGGAAAAGGAACGAAGCCAAGCACTGCAGGCTGAGTGCATCCGTGTAGTCCGACAGGTAGTGTGGCAATTTGCGCTTAAGGTCCAAGATCAGCCCGCCAAAGAGCCTAAAAAAAACAGACAACCGCTGATGCATTAACAAACATTAAATACGTACCATACCAATGTACTTGTGCAGAGCAAATCTGGGCCTAAGTCAGTGTATGCTGCAGCATGTTAAGTTGTAGCAAACCCCGCAAAACATGTCAGTTAGACATATCAAACTACGCAAATTACAATGTTAAAGGTGCACTATGCAGGATCTTTACCTCGGAAATATTATAAACTAACCATGCTCATCATATCTATGGTGCACTGGCAATCTCTGCCGGAAAAAAAAATAGCAGAAACCTTATATTTATGATTAAGATGTGTTCAGGGCATTTCTGGGTGTGGCGCACTTTTTTTATTTTATTTGCTTGTTATCCACTGTTTGTTATAATAGACGTTGTATTGCTTGTTTGATTCAAATACTAGCTACTCTTTTATTCTGTAACACGATTTGCTTCATGATTAAAAAAAACTTATTTCTATTAATGATGTAGCCTAGCCCGTGTAGGCTATCCATGAATTATCTTCTTGTGCATGTTCAGCGTTAGTTAGAATAGGCCAGTTAATTAGCCCCCATTGTTACGCAATCATTCAGAACGTTCAGTTATGGATATACCCGTAAGTGTCTTGCTACAATGACAGCCGTCATCTATCTTATCGATTCCGTGTATTTTAACACCTGCTTTCCATTTGTACTAAAATGCACCTGCAAATACCTTTCCAAAACTTCCTTTCGAGCTTAGTAAATCACTTTACACATGCTAAAGTAATCTATTCGCATGACCTTCTCCCACTATTTCGCAGAATAACGTAGGGACGCCCAATTTTGCATATTCATTCCGGCTAACACGCAAAAATGAGAAATCAAGGTATCTATCCATTTTAGCACACGCAATCCTCTTTACACCTCATTAGTTGATCACCTCGGATGACTTTTTGTGGGTGGTAACAGTTTTACATGTGTTTTTGTACACGCAAACCTTTAGTAAATCCACCCCTGTTGTTAAATTATATTGATCGCATTTTATGGGAAATCTCCACACAGCAATAATTAACGGGTCCTCCATGACAGAACTAGGAATGGGGAAATTCTATTTGACAAGGGGAACAATTTATAAGTTGGATCGCCATGTTCCCCGTCTTGTCTGGTCGCCTTGCATCGCAAGCACTCCCAGCATGCCTTGCAGACACGAGGAATCGCCTCTCATTGAAAATGAATGGAGGTGATGTAATCGCACGAGAAATCCGCTCCACACCGCTTTCTGTGTGGCTTCACGGTAAGGGTAGAGCCACACAGAAAGCATTGAATTCTCCTGGCATCGCCCTCGCCTTCCACAATTGGTCGCTTGTGGGCGTGTGTTCTATTTTTAAAACACCATGTTTGTTAAATTATATCGATCGAATTCTATGGGAAATCCGATCCATTCAGGGTGACCCTGAAGCCCCATAGAAAGCGGTGTGAAGTGGATTTCTCTGGCGATTACATCGAGGCGCCCAGACGAGACGGGGCATTGTTAACTTAGGCCTCTAACAGGGGCGTTGTTAACTCAGCTCTCAAATGGGGGGGGCATTGTTAACTCAGCTCTGAAATAAGGATGGGGTTAACTCAGCTCTCAGAGGCAGGCTTAGATAATTGCGCTGTCCACTCTAAAGCTGTCTCAAAGGAGAAGGTTTTTTGGAATGCACTATTGATATTCTCTCTACTTTTGTAGCTCAGTTCAGTCAAATCCACATATCTCTGCAACATCTGTTTATTTCCATCAATCGTGCATTCTTGCCCACTTTAGTAATTTAGCTGTATGATAGCTACAGTTATTTATCGTACGATTGCTATTAATTCAATTCAATTTATTTTATCGAGCGCTTTTTACAGAGAACTGTCGCAAAGACGCTGTACAGAGAAACAGAAGGAGAATTGGGCAAAAACCAGGCCTGAACTCCCGAACAGCAAACGAAGAAAAACACTCAAACAGTGGCGAGCAAAAACTCCCCGATGGGGGAATGTCACAATTCTAACATGGGTTAATACAAAAGAGATATAACTATTAATTTTTCTATGTAAGCTGTTTGACAAAAGAAAGCTTAAGAAAGAAAAACAAAATCACACTATACACACTATAACAAATACATTTTACTCTAATCTGTACCCTTTTGTACATTAATGAGTTGAATTACAGCCAGAGTAGTGCAGAGGAAATGACATTTCAGGCAGGCCTGGCGGGGTTCCAGCACAGCTCAGCTCAGCATGTTCCCTTGTTTTCAGCATTTATTTCAGGAACCTAGAACCACTCAGGATACAACCCTCCACTTTCCACTCAGGACGGACGCCTGTCACCTTTCACTCAGAATGGAAACTTGACAACATTCTTCTCAAAATAGAAACACAATACTTTTTCACTCAGGACCAAAACCTACAGTTTTACAAACCGAAAAGGAATGTAGGTGGAGTTCCACTCTGAATAGAAGCCTACATGCTTTATGACTTCTGGTTAAACCCAATACTGTTCACTCAGGACCAAAACCTACAGTTTTACAAACCGAACAGGAATATAGGTGGAGTTCCACTCTGAATAGAAGCCTACATGCTTTATGACTTCTGGTTAATGCTCAGTACTAAACCATACTGGCGGCCATCCTCTTCTGAGCCCATTGGGTACATGTAAATGTAAATGGGCCCACCAAGGCACGAACACAGTCCTGCAAAGGCATTCATGAGATGTGTGGCAGAGGTTGTTGTAGCAACTGCGGGCCTGACTTTGACTCATATCTCAGCCGAACTGCAGCATGAGGAATAGTCAAACTGAGCCTTTTTCCAGCAGCCCAGTATGAACATGTCAGTGTCACTTCAGTCCAGCAGCCATCAGGACCAGAAACAATACTAAGCGCGTAACCCGGTTTACACAATTAAGGCAGCGAGTACTATTTTACCAGTTGATAAAAATATAAATCAGGGGGAGTCACGGTGGTGTAGCCTGCAGAGCACTATCCATATGCTCATTGCGAGCTGCGACATCGGCGGTTCGAATCCAACCGTGCGACCTTTGACGCATGTCCATCCCTCTCTCTCGCTCCCCATTCTTCCTGTCTCTCTACACTGTGCTGTCCAATAAATCTGAAAAAGCCCTAAAAAATATATATTTTAAAAAATCAGGCAGTATGCAAGTGAAGCACCCCTCATCCATTCATAAATATGAATAGGTTACTGTGGCTTTCCTTAATGCCAAAGTCCCTCACATTCCTGGAGGCAAACAGTCCCTGGAGGCTAGATGCATCACGCCGCCCCTCTGAACTGTATGTTAATATGCAATTCTTTCCTTGGCATTTACATTTCACCAGCCAGTTTAATGACTCAGATTATAGCCTGCCCAACCCATTTGATTATTTGCTCTGATAAATCCCTCATTACATTTCTGTTACCATTCATTCTATCTTTACTATTACACCAGGCCGGCCAGTGGCGGAAGGGCTCCCCCTCTATAGCCGGGTTCCTCCCAAGATTTCTTCCTTTTGGGGAATTTTTTCTTTGAGTGTTTTTCAACCCACTGGGGAGTTTTTTTTTAATGTCAACTGCTCGATCTTTGTGGGTTCATGCCTGATTTTTGCCAAATTTTTCTTTCTGTGTGCTCTCTAAAGAATCTTTGTGACAGTGTCTCTGTAAAAAGTGCTATACAAATGAAATGGAAGTTGAATAGAAAATATCTGAAGAGAAAACAGAACTAGAGTGGGAGAAAGAGAAGAGGAGTGAGAGAAAGTGTGGGCCGCTCACGGCAGAACAGCTGTATTAAGCTGCCAATGAGGAGAACAACAGCACATACTACAACAGTAATAAATAATGCCCTCCCACTCCACACACCCATCAACACAGTAAGTTACCCCCTTTCTCTTCACACATGCACGCACACAGTGCAGTACTCCCTCACACTCCACACGCCGTCCACGGAGGGGTACACACCATCTTTCCCCACACCCACCTTCCAGTTCGTTGCAGCTCTGGGCCACCATGGCCACCATGCTCGTTCAGCTCTGTTGTGCCATTGGGCATTGCTGCAATCTTCCGTTTCTCCTGCACAGAAAACAATCAGCATGAGCTGGATAGCCTCCCCCTGCAGGCTTTTAGCCTCCCATTGCAGGCATATAGCCTCTCTCTGGAGGCTTATAGCCTCTCTTTGCAGGCTTATAGCCTCTCTCTGCAGGCTTATAGCCTCTCCCTTCAGGATCATAGCCTACGATTGCAGGCTTCTAACTCTTCACTATCAGTTTTAAAGTTAAATACGCCCTCAACTGGATAGAACTTCCCATATTGACTGAAATAGATTGCTCATCCAAGAATATAGCTTACGCATCACAGGTGGGCAGGTGGCATAAATATGTGGCAAGAATAAACTTGGCGTTCCTCTGTACAGTGATATTTCCATAGCCAATCAGTAGGAAGCTAATTTCTCAGCTTGTAATTACCTAGTCGTTTCAAACCAATTTGCTGAATGGCTTTCACTGACAGAACTGGAAGAATATTGCGTACCTCACTCAAACAAATCTTCTATAACTTTATCCTTTTCAGCAAAATTGTGCTACTGTTGTTATACTGCTGGTCCACTAACTAGCGAGCTAGATAGATAATTTGATCAGCTAGCTAGCAAGCCAGCGATATAGTCCAGTCCGGTCAGCTAGCTAGCCCAGTCAGGTCAATGACACATTTCCCCATTTAAAAAGACCTGCACATAACATCTCCTTTTCACTTTACTGTAGCGACTTCATTTTGTTGTTGCATCGCCCAATAGTTGAGTATTCATGTGCCTGTCTTAGGCATGTCCAATCAAATTACAGTGTGTCATGCCAAGAAAAGGCATATTTCTTCCACAGGCATTGAGCCTTAGCTCAATACAAAAGCCTCCACTGTTACAGAAGAAGTCGGGTCTGAAACTGAAGCAGTCAACAACCTCCACTGTAATTTAACAAAGCTTCAAATGCAAACGACAATCTGTCAGATTACAGTGAATCATTCTCATGCCTAAAGTTGAGAAATGAAAATGAAAGGTTCTTAATCAAATAAACTGACAAATTGGGGGATATTTTTATAGAATGCAATTAATTAACTCCTGCATTATTACTTAAAAGCCATACAGTGTGTTGAGTGAAGGTTTTCACTGACCTGAGACGGGACATTTTTTGGTGGCTCTATTCTAATAGATGGGTCCCATTCTCCTGGGGGCAGTACTGTCACCTGGTCCAGGAACTCATCGAGGCCGGCCACCAGATCATTGCGGTCCTTGGCTTTGTAAGCGACATCATGGAAAACCTGAGATGAACATACTCCAGTTTATGATTAATAGACACAGTCAATTGCGCAGCGCATGGCGCACTGGGTGTGGCTACTGCAGTGGCGGAGCTAATGGTTCATTGCAGAGGGGGCGGGGACTTGTAGTGGGCCCCTATACAGTATACTGTACGGAGATGTAAATTTACGGAGACGGAAGGGCGGAACGAGATAAATGCCTAACTTAGGCTATATAGAAAAAAGTGTGCCTTTGTGTGGTAGCACATGCATGCATTCTCTGTAGCTAGCTATCCGTAGGCAACTAGGCATAGGCTATATTCTGTATTAGTCACATCATATATTCTGTATAAATCACATCACTTCTTGATTTTAAACTGAATTCAAACGCTCTGATCTTGACTCATTTTTTTTAAACAGCGAGGAAAACAGAAATACAGCAGGCAGGGAGGCTGCTGGTGCTAGCATGGAGGTAGTAATATAACGGGGTTCAAGGATTCATTTCAATGGCTTTTATTGTTACATCCCAGTCAGGGTCCGAAATTAACTTTTTAGCTCACCAGCCAAATGTCTGGTAGATGAAAATGTCTACCCGCCAAACTTTTTTCACCAGCCAAAAAAAAATTATTATTACATTGCGGGCAGAACGTTCGACCTCCCTAACTTTATTTTCCTCAGTGACTAACGTTACTGTAGCCTACGGCAGACGGCTACTTCTCCTGGTAGGTATGCTGCAAATAGTAGGCTAACTTTGGCTACGATAAACTTTTGTCATTGTTTTTAAGATAATGCAAACGCAATACGTGGCGAGGTAACTCTATAGCTCGCCATAGTTACATTATCACGGAGTTAGCAAAGCGCATGGTGTTTATGTGCAATGCGTAGCCTAATCTTTTTTTTACTGCGAGCCATAAATCCGTCTGGTAGAAGTTAACGTTGCCGTAGCAACAGCATACATCTGATTTTATCTTATTATCATAGCCTACCGTGAACAAGCTGTTGTTTTGTGGACGCAGTTCGTAGCATAATAAATCGAGTGCCTTACCCGCTCATCTACAACATGTTTGTCATCACATATTCATTTTGGTTGAGCTATGATGTGTCTACTACGAAAAAAATACTGTTTCGTAAGATGAGAAAGAATGGGATGTTTCAGCTACACTACAGGCCCAGTGTCTCGGAGCAAGCAGCCAAACTGTGGGTTAAGTATCTCTCAAATCAATTGCTCCATACCTGTATAACCGTATCAATTTAGATATTAATTTAGCTATTCCAACCCCTCCCGTACGCAATCGCCCCCTGTCATGAACGTTACCATTGCTTAGCAATGCTGTGTTAGCTAGCTAGCAAGCTAACGATATCTCACGTCACGGCAAGTCGTTTTAACATTTAGCTAGCAAGCTATCGATAGCTTATGGCAAGCCATTTTAATTTAACAGTTATTCGACTTCCTTAAAGTCATCCTTGTTGGCTGGCCATATAAGTTCGCTAGCTACCGTGATTGCCTAGCTAACGTTAACCAGCTGCTCTAGCTAGAAATCTAACCGGACATTTGTACACCTGGATAATTTTTTGAAGTCCCAAGAATTACGAAAATGTGCGGGGAATAGAGCCAAAGTGTTAGCGGTATGTTTGTACTGTTAGTTTTAGCTGAACCATCAATTCTGATATTTTGTTGCAAAAAAGTCACCCGCCAAAGTGTCGGGTGGCTTCCGAAACTGACAGGCCAAATGAAAAATCTACCCGCAAAAAAATATTCAAAATATGTAATTAAACAACAAGGTGGGCCTCTTTAATACATCCATGGCCCAAGGTGGGACCCTTGTAATTAGAGAACCGCGTGGGCCCGGGGCCACCGCCCCTTCCGCCCCCTGTCTATCTCCGCTACTGGGCTACTGAATTTCGTTATTTTCGTGACCAGAGGCGAGGAGCGCACAGCTAAACAGTCACTAAACTGTTAGACTATATCGAAAAATGTGTGCCTTTGTGTGGTAGCCTAGCATATTATAATATAATAATAAGTCCACCATATACTGAAATAGCCCATGCGGAGAAACTAGCGTATTTGTATATTCAAATGACCAACTAAACAACCGTTAACAAATTATTTCACCTGGCGACATAATGCATTGATATTATGCTCAAACATTTTCATTAATCAAGCATTCACCATCGATCGCTACGATACAACCCAATCGATTGAACTGCACACTGTAAAAAATGTCATAAAAAATGGCAGCAATGAATCATTGTTTAATGGCCATCCCCTAAAATAATGGGATTTATACACTTTGTTCCATTCATTAAACGGTTTTTCACTGGCAACATTGCTGCCAGTCTTTTCACCGTTTTCTTACAAGATTTTTCCTTTTCCAGTGCAGAATATTGATAATCATAATTAGGACTGAGCTTAGCCTAGCCTAATATTTACATTTTTGTAGCCTACAGTGAGTAGTCTTCATCTTTTCACATGAGCCTTACTCTCCGTTCAAAATAAGTTACAAATGCTTCAAACGAGTAAATGATTCTTGTTTTAACATTTATTTGCAGCTAGATTTGAGAGTAAATATGTTGAAATAACCCTCCAATATAATTAGAGAGGGATTAGAGTTTAGTATTTTACTCCCAAAAAGGTGATGCATTTCAGGCTCAAGGCTCAGATGCGTGAAAATCCATGACGAAATTGCCACTTCGCCAGTGCGACGGCTCGCCACACGCCATGCGCCGGCCGTAAAATAGAGCCCTTAGACTCACTCTCCCACTTATGAAAGGCCAGAAATGGTGTCAGCGAGTCCTCAAACACTAAGAACAGGCCTAACAGAACAATGGCAATTAAGCACAATCATTTTGGCAATCAGTGTTTTCTTCTTGACTAGATGCGTGACAGGTAGTGTTTCAACATAAGTTAACACACATTAAGAAAATTGGTGTGAAATGCATACAACTATATGAGAATTGTTTTCAAATTTAAAAGCAACAAGGGAAAATTCTGTGGAGGCACAAGGCTCCCCACTCAAAAATGTCCCTGATCTGGTGCCATGGCAAGGCATCAAGTGAGCAGATTTGGATGCCTGTGTTGATTGCAAGAAGCGACAACTCATTAGCAGGTGGATGACTCCGCTAGTCGTTACAGGACAGATTCGCATCATAATTCCAGCAAACACTTGGTGCTCATCTTACCACCTCAAGTGTTTGCGAGATCTGTGAAACACTGCTCGTTGAACGCCGAAATGTATCCTCGCATGTCTGTTCCGTGGCATTCGCTCGACTTGAATTTAACTCTGTGATGTGCCTTGTCGCTTTGGGATGCAGCCCCTCACAAACAAACTTCAGCTGCTGGGAAATGTTCGGCTAACCATGAAAGCGCCACCGCGGGCTGCCGTGAGAGACGGGCGTGGCTTACCTCGTCCGTCATAAGAGTTGCGATTGATCTACCGATCTCATGATACTGCGGCCCCTTCCCCAGTGGCCCCAGCAGAATGAACAGGAACCTTACAGGGAGGGAATGAATAGTCAATCCGTTACAATCCATGGCATGACAAGAACCATTCAGTGTCTGCTTCAATAGGCAACAGCAGTCAATTCAGCCATTTTTTGCAAGGGAAAAAATGCTTGCCCTAGAAAAACAGCTCAAATGCAAACACAGAAAAATTTCATTAAAATGTTTGTTTCACCCACCAAGACCTGTCCTAGTCTCACTGTGACCAAATGAAGAGATAAGCAGTTATTAACCTTTAAAAAAGCTCAGTGAGAACATTTCCAGAAGCACTTCCATCTTACAGTATCAGATTCACAGTGCCCACCAGAATTATTGACAACCGCAATTAATAAGTGCAGGATTAAATTCAGCTAATTGTTTATCAAACGTCTTCTGTGCTCAGGAAAATGAGAAAATTACATATACATATAGTTTATGATACCATTGATTAGTGGAAAAATAACTCTTTTATGCAAATAGAATTTTAATTTGAAGATGATTATTGGCATCCCTGTATTTAGTACTTTGTGTACCCGCCCTTTGCCAAGATAATGGCACTAAGAGTCTTCTCCTGTAATGTTTGATGAGGTTGGAGGACACACAGCAAGGGATTCTTCAGCTCACCCCCACAGGTTTTTAATGGTATTCCATGGCAAAACCTTGATTCTGTGGTCAGTGAACCATTTTTGTGTAGATTTTGAGGTATGTTTTGGTTTATTTGGTTTATCTGGTTTCTATTATTACTACTAATATTTTCTATTATTAATTGATACCTACCACTAAATATTTCCTCTGGCTCACTAGTGCACTGCACCACCAGTGTTTTCAGTGCGGTGGATAGCACAGTCGCCTCGCAGCAAGAAGGTACCGAGTTCGAATCCCGGCCGATGGCCTTTCTGTTTGCATGTTCTCCCTGTGTCCATGTGGGTTTCCTCTGGGTACTCTGGTTTCCTCCCACAAAGCCAAAGACATGCCACTTAACTGGACACTCTAAATTGCCCGTAGTGTATGAGTGAATGGTGTATGTGCCCAGCGATGGATTGGCGACCTATCCAGGGGGTATTCCTGCCTCTGGCCCAATGTATGCTGGGATAGGCTCCAGCCCCCCCCCCCCCCCCCCCACGACTCTGACCAGGGTTAGATAACCGGGTTAGATAATGGATATAGGGCGATAAGGCCTTTGTGGTTTCTTTTACCTCACATGCACATTTTTATTTGTATTGCTATTTGTATTCCATACTGTTTTAATGTTTGTCTACATGATCCTTCATGTGCAAACAATCAAATCAAATCAAATCATCGTCCTGCTGGATGATCCAACCACAACCCACTTCTAGCTGGCAGAGGCAAATCTCCTGGTATTTGATGGAGTTCATGATGCTATGTATCCTAACAAGGTTTACATGAACTTTGGAGGAAAAAAAAACAGCCCCACAACACTACAGATCCACCACCATACTTCACAGTGGGGATAATGCTCTTTTCTGCATAACTATACCTCTTATTATGCCAAACCAACCCTTGGTATTTACTGCCAAAAAGGTTAATTTTTGTCTCGTCTGACCATAGCACCCCGTATGTGAGCTCATATGGAGTGTGTAGGGTCTGAGGGGTGAGCTCATCTGGAGTGTGTAGGGTCTGAGGGATGAGCTCATATGGAGTGTGTAGGGTCTGAGGGGTGAGCTCATATGGAGTGTGTAGGGTCTGAGGGGTGAGCTCATATGGAGTGTATAGGGTCTGAGGAGTGAGCTCATATGGAGTGTATAGGGTCTGAGGGATGAGCTCATATGGAGTGTGTAGGGTCTGAGGGGTGAGCTTATCTGGAGTGTGTAGGGTCTGAGGGGTGAGCTCATATGGAGTGTGTAGGGTCTGAGGGGTGAGCTTATCTGGAGTGTGTAGGGTCTGAGGGATGAGCTCATATGGAGTGTGTAGGGTCTGAGGGGTGAGCTTATCTGGAGTATGTAGGGTCTGAGGGATGAGCTCATATGGAGTGTGTAGGGTCTGAGGGGTGAGCTTATATGGAGTGTGTAGGGTCTGAGGGGTGAGCTTATCTGGAGTGTGTAGGGTCTGAGGGGTGAGCTCATATGGAGTGTGTAGGGTCTGAGGGGTGAGCTTATCTGGAGTGTGTAGGGTCTGAGGGATGAGCTCATATGGAGTGTGTAGGGTCTGAGGGGTGAGCTTATCTGGAGTGTGTAGGGTCTGAGGGATGAGCTCATATGGAGTGTGTAGGGTCTGAGGGGTGAGCTCATATGGAGTGTGTAGGGTCTGAGGGATGAGCTCATATGGAGTGTGTAGGGTCTGAGGGATGAGCTCATATGGAGTGTGTAGGGTCTGAGGGGTGAGCTCATATGGAGTGTGTAGGGTCTGAGGGGTGCGCTTATCTGGAGTGTGTAGGGTCTGAGGGATGAGCTCATATGGAGTGTGTAGGGTCTGAGGGGTGAGCTCATATGGAGTGTGTAGGGTCTGAGGGATGAGCTCATATGGAGTCTGTAGGGTCTGAGGGGTGCGCTTATCTGGAGTGTATAGGGTCTGAAGGGTGAGCTCATATGGAGTGTGTAGGGTCTGAGGGGTGAGCTTATAAGGCATGTATCAAGTCTGAGGGGTGACCTCATATGGAGTGTGTAGGGTCTGAGGGGTGAGCCTATATGGAGTGTTTCGAGTCTGAGGGGTGAGCTCATATGGAGTGTGTAGGGTCTGAGGGGTGAGCTTATCTGGAGTGTATAGGGTCTGAAGGGTGAGCTTATCTGGAGTGTATAGGGTCTGAGGGGTGAGCTTATATGGTGTGTATCAAGTCTGAGGGGTGACCTCATATGGAGTGTGTAGGGTCTGAGGGGTGAGCCTATATGGAGTGTTTCGAGTCTGAGGGGTGAGCTCATATGGAGTGTGTAGGGTCTGAGGGGTGAGCACATATAGAGTGTTTCGGGTTTGTGGGGTGAGCTTACCTGGTGTATAGGGTCTGAGGGGTGAGCTTATCTGGAATGTATAGGGTCTGAGGGGTGAGCTCATATGGAGTGTGTAGGGTCTGAGGGGGTGAGCTTATCTGGTGTATAGGGTCTGAGGGGTGAGCTCATATGGAGTGTGTAGGGTCTGAGGGGTGAGCTCATATGGAGTGTGTAGGGTCTGAGGGGTGAGCTCATATGGAGTGTATAGGGTCTGAGGGGTGAGCTCATATGGAGTGTGTAGGGTCTGAGGGGTGAGCTTATCTGGAGTGTGTAGGGTCTGGGGTGAGCTCATATGGAGTGTATAGGGTCTGAGGGGTGAGCTCATATGGAGTGTGTAGGGTCTGAGAGGGTGAGCTTATCTGGAGTGTATAGGGTCTGAGGGGTGAGCTCATATGGAGTGTGTAGGGTCTGAGGGGTGAGCTTATCTGGAGTGTATAGGGTCTGAGGGGTGAGCTTATATGGAGTGCATCGGGTCTGAGGGGTGAGCCTACCTGGAGTGTATTGGGTCTGAGGGGTGAGCCTACCTGGAGTGTATCGGGTCTGAGGGGTGAGCCTATCTGGAGTGTATAAGGTCTGAACTCACCTAGTGGTGATGGGAACTTCCGCCAGTCCGTTCAGCAAGATTGCGGGTGAGAGGCGCACAAACGCCACCACAGGACGGTCCAGAAACTCCAGCTCACCCACGAGGATATTGGACGCTTCAGCGCCCGGGGGAATCTTCTTCATGAAGTGAAGGTCTATCTATAGGAACACATTGTGAGACACGTGTGTTAACGCTTGAACCCTTTAAACTAAGTCCATGTTATGAGTCCAATCTCAAGATTGTGAACTGCTGAAACTTTGGGGGCCCTATTTTCACAGTCAAGGTGCAATTGTCAAACTCACAGCACTGGCAAATTAAGGCGTGTCCAACTCAATTTTTGTCATTCTGTGACTAGAGCACAATTGTAGAAGAAGTTGGTTTAAGAGAGTACATTATTTGTGGGTATGGTGGGGGTTTGGTTTCATTGCAGCCAACTAGTTGTCAATTCTGATTTACTTGTCTGGGAGATGCATATTTATGGCACCTCAAAAAACATCCTCAGGCACATTATGTTGTCAAGATAGCCAGTGAATTATAGGAGGAAGACATGTTCTTTGTTTACTTTGTGTATTTTTCATAGCGGGATATAGGCCTAAATTATTGATTTATTATTAGTAAAAATTATTTTATTATAAATTTTAGTACTAAAACTTGTTTATAGTCTATAGTTTTGAGTTTAACAGACTATTTAAGCAGCACAATATAAAATATTCTACAGTCCATTTTGCTTCATTTATGCACTTGTGAGGCTTCACAGTCAACCGAACCCATAAAAAACTCAAGGTAGCATACGCAATTATATCTTATAATAACAATAATAATATCAAGTTCTCATGCAAAAAGATGAGCATTAAACCAAAACAAATCACTTTTAATTATAAGAAAATTATAGAACTACTACCAAAATTAGACAAAGGGGTATGTCCCAGTATTGTTGCTAATGAAAAAAAGTAAAGTGCCTGATGTAAAAAAATATGTCTCAAAGTGTGAGGTGCAGTGAAATAGGCAATGCACTTAATGAAGCCACCTATGCAAAGGAAGAAAATTCCATGATCACTCTATTATTATTATTATTGCTAGACCCGCGCGCGTGTAGCGCAAGACATCTCATTTGTTTGAGTTTAGCAAATTTGTATACCGCATTAACTTATTGCTGGCATACGTGTGGCTGTTTTCAGGGCTAATTGCCAACTGTATATTCTTTTTAAAATGAGCGACGACTTTGAACCAGAGCAATTCCTGAGTGGCAACTGAATTCTCCGTTTAAGAGACTGGTATAATTTAAAAAAGGACAATCTGCGTAAAATAGCAGAGCATTTAAAAGTAGACTGCCCTGCTGACATAAGCTGTCCTCATAGAGATACTTGCGAGCAAAGTTCACCCTGGTTGTGAAGATCCTGGTGAAAATACGGATGCAGCTATTCGATTACAATTTGCTAACTTGGAACTTGAGAAAGAGAGGCTTCCTCAGCGTGCCGCTCGAGACATCGCAGCGCTGGAATTGGACAGAAAAAGAATGAGGAGGGAGTTTGAACACCGTGCTGCCCAAGAGAGGTTTGAGAGGGATAGAATGGAGAAGGAATTTGAGCAACAGAGAAGGTGTTTAGAGTTGGAGGAAAAGAGAATGTCATTGCTGATACTTTGTCAAGGTCATGATGCAGAAGCGGAAATGGGCTTTGGGAAGGTAGGTTTGGTGGCCTATGTATCAACTAGTCTGAGGTGACTAAGCCTTAGCTGAGCCTTATGATTAGGATTGTTTTGCCTAACTTAAAAAGGGTAAAACCTTTGGAGGACACCTATGGTGAGGTTTAAAAAAAAAATTAAATAAAAAATTATTTTTATTTTCTTTTTGGAAGGGAGGTTTTACGAGGGGATAGAAGAGCTGGTCCAGTTCAACACCGAGAAGATCCAGCAGGTAAGCTCCATCCCTTCTGAGGGCCATCCAGTGCCAGGTTTACTTCTTTTTTTTTTTTTTTTGTTTTCTCTATAAATACACTCACATCAGGTTGCAGTCCTACTTCTCATATAGCCTAACTCACACTTTACACATAAAAACGAGCCGGAGACATGAAACACTACCCTGTATTGCACTGATCGCTGGACATTGACCCCTGCCTGGATTTGACTTAGTTACTGCCTGCCCTCTATTGCACTGTTTGCTGGACATTGACCTGTGTTTGTCGACTACGAATAAAGCCTATTCCCATTACTTCTGGTGTCTGCGATTGGTTCCGATCAGTTCTCATAACAATTAGCATAGTGGCAAATGTTTTTATTTGCACAGCCCCAATTTCTCCGCCCAACCCCACGTGTTGCCACCATTGTCAGTAAAATAGGGCCAAAGGCCTTAAAATGTGCACTTTCACAAAATGTTTTATTAATCAAGTATGGCCAAATAGCTTTTTATAATATTCTATAGCATATCTAAAGGATTCTGGGCATGTGATAATATTGCAGTTCAATAATATGAAAAACAACAAGCTCCTGGTGTGTATTTTAACAATGCATAAATACAATTAAAAAATACTGCGACAATGCATTTGTTGGAAAGAATTTCAATCATTATATTGTTTATGATGGAGTATAACAGTACAATTAAATATTTAAATAATTTTGCTTAAGAGTTCACAAGCCAGAACTTGGTCAGAATTGGTCAGCTATTAGCTTTTTAAGATTAATATGTGTATCCATGTAGCTAGCTAAACCTAGAAACTCTAGATGAAATTTGGTGTCACAACCTCACAATCAGCCACCTTCCCTTGTGCCTCATTACACCAAGACTGTACATGAGCAGAAGCTTCCTTTTCCCCCTCTTCTACCCACCAGATAGCCTCTTCTCTCACATCAAGGAGAGACAGTGAAGGGTTTCGTCTCACCAAACGTTTCAGCTCCCATCTTAACATTGCATCCCTCACGTGTTCCCCAAACTGGTCACGCAGTACCCTGTTGGAATTAGGTACACTACCTGTGTATCCATGTAGCTAGCTAAAGTTAGCTACACCGGTAGTCTTGCATTGACTTTTTACAATAAAATCTCCAGAAACATGTACATACATCAGCAGACATTATGGGTCATAAAACATGTTAAATGACCCATAATGGCTGTGTTTGTCTTTCCCTATTAGCTTTAGAAATTAAGTTTAACAGCCGTTTTGGTTGTAAGTCAAAAGTAAAATGATGTCTTGTTTCAACGTAAGGTTTATTAATTACAGCTTTTAACAGACTTCTGCATTGATAGCATTCTTGTTTTTCCATAAAACCCTCCTGTTCATCTTCAGAAAGGCCTATAAAAAGGTGCTTTCCTTTATTTGGTTGGATGGATATTCAGGCACAAACTGATAATATCTGTCCTGTTTTTAAACCTCAAAAACCCTGATTCATGTACTGCATCTGCTATACAGCTACTGATTTTACTCCAAAACCACTTTTCAGTGTTTTAATGCTGTGGGTTTTTAATTAGGAGAGGCATTTAGATGTGAATAAAACCTAAGCTTGTCTGCTAAATAGAGCATATAAAAAAATTCTGTGAAAATAAATATTTCATGAGCCAGTTCACTAGCAATGTAGCGTCACTGTAAAATACAAGGCATGACTGAAGTTGTGCGACACCTTTCGATTTAGCTTGGACCTACTTTTGTGAAAGAAGAAATATTAACATATAGTAACATATTTTTGGAATATTTAACTCGTGATTATCCTTATAAGCTGCCTCCAACAGTGATGTGAAGAGTTAAGAGTTCAGGCTGCAATACACTGTATCTCCTCAAGCAGGAAGGCAGCTACACCTCAGTTATCTGATCCTATTTGCATTCTATCCCTGTCTGCACTGCGCCAAACAGTTTAAAGAAGCAGCAGCATGATTCACAGACACCACTGCACACCACTGCACAAGCAGTGCTGTGACCTTCGCACGGCCTGCACACATCACTGCATGTCAAATCACTGCACGTCAACCACAACCCGACACACCGTGACCGAACTGCTCCACAGACGGCATGCGGCCTGTGACCTGACCTCACTCTAAGCAAGGCAGACTAAATGGGCCTCTTGGGTTATGGGCAGACCGCGTAAGCCGTTGGAAAGCCGACCACACACCACACACTGTAAACCTATACGTGCTCACTGTATTCATAGCCATGCACAATTACCACTACACCATTTAATAGCTCAAAATAAAACAAAATGAAAAATATTAGACAATATTACAAATTTTAAATGTAATTTCAAAAGGAAATGTTCCAAGATATTTTAAAAAGGAATATAGTGATATTAAAAATGAACTTAAATATGAGACTTGTGACGACCGCATTCCCATCCTACTGTTTCCCGTGTTTTCCCTCTCTCCCTGTGTCATGTTCGTCTCTCCTTAGTCCGTCTTTCCCCGTGCTGCAGGTTGGGCGTGGTTTCCTAATTGTTTCACCCTGTTTCACGCCACTCCTTACAGCCTATCCCACTTCCCCGCTTTCGCATGCATTCCACACTCTTCTATCTGCTAATCACTCCTGCATACATTCGCACGCGGCACATAATTGATAGCAATTAAATGTTGTATTTAGTCACCCGGTGTTCTCTGTCCTGTGCCAGTTCGTTAACGTTGTTGTCTGTGAAACCTCTGGTCCTGTCCTAAGTCCTAGTAACCAGTCTAGATTTATTCCTTAGTCTTTTATTTATTTATTATGATTTATTATTTAGTCTTTGCGGTTTTGGTGTTAAATCGCCTTCCGCCCTGAGTTCGCTCTTGCCTGGAACAGCACGTCTGCTGTTCATTGTTCCTGTCTCGTCAAACTAACTCTGTCTGCTTCATTCGCCTGAACTGCAGTTGTTGGTTGTCCCTGCCTGTGTTGCGGTCTACAGTCTCCCTCCTGACGTGTGTGCAAGCCGTTTGGGTGTCTGCTCCTCCACACTGCAGTTGTTCCAGCGTCCGGCCGTTGCCACATCCACTGCCACGGTTGCGTTCACTGCTGCTGCCCTGCCGCTTTGCCTGGGTCCGATCCGGATCCCGATCCATGGTCCTGCTCTTCCGCTCCCGCTCCCGCTCATCCCCTGCTCATTCTAACCGGTTGTCTGTTTCCATTGCCTCCCCTACTCTCCCCAAACTCTCTCATTCCCCGCAGCCTCAAACCCGGACGCTCCCTACTCTTCAGGAGAATGCCAGTGATTGAAGTTTAATTTATTGGATGCTTCGCGCTCCCACAACTGTCTGTCCGTCTGTCTGTCATGAGTCCAGTCCAGTCCAGTCCAGTCCAGTCTAGCCCTGTCAAGTCCAGTTCCGGTCTGGAACGAGCGTTGCCCGGTTGCCAAGTCCAGTTCCGGCTTGGAACAAGTGCCGCCCATCTGTCCAGTCCCATTCCGGCCTGGAACGAAGTCCAGTCCGGTTGTCAAGTCCAGTTCCGGCTTGGAACAAGTCTACCCGGTCCAAGAATCTTGTGTGTGCTTAATAACCTGTCTTGCCTTTCTCCCCCTGCTACAGGACTGCCCTGTAAGCAATAAAACATCTGAGAATTGGCAATCTCTTGTCTGAGTCGTGCATTTGGGTTCAGTCCGCTGTCTGGGTCATAACAAGACTAGCCTGACCACACTCATGAAGTCATGAACATACATCATTGGAACCCAGGATATGAGCAGAGCCATTGGACACTAGACATGTTTCTCTCCCAATGCAGATGGATTTATTCATTTGACATCTGTGTTGACCAATCGAAGGGTTAACCTATAGAATTACAGATCTAGGTCATAGAATTGTTTGTGGAGTTTCATGCAACTGCATATTGTGCATTTTCCCCAAAGTGTTTTAAAGCATTTCAGGACATCCTACTTGTTCCACCTCAAACCATCACCTTACCCCTCCTCACTCCTAGCTCTCCCTCTTCTGTACTTCTCTGTCTCCTAATATAAAATGACAAACTCGGATGTAACTTCCACTGGTGTCACTGAGGTTATGGCCTCAATAATTTTATTATCGACTTTGTTTTTTTAAAACTCATTGTGAACCCCCCACCCCTCTTTGAGGGACAATTTTAATACTATTTTCCATGGTTATTTATTTATTTATTTTATCCACTATTTGACTTTATTTTCTTACCCGAGTCTGATGCACATTTTATGATTTTTTTGTCTAATTTCTAAAAAATGCAGTTATACTTTTAAATGTGGTTTTCATTTCATGGCTTTGTTGCTGTCAACTAAATAATAATGCAGACAACAAAGTAAGCACCCAAATCCAGACATTCCGATTGCTTCTTCACTAACAGTAGTGTCTCCTACCCCCTCCAGTGCCTAAACAAGTTAGTTATTTATAAATATGTAGGCTAGACAATCAGATTCATCACTCACCCCAATAATATGTTAGTTTATTGGAGCACACAAGTCTGATTTTCATTATAACAGAGAAACTGCTGTGACCTACAGCCTAATGGAAACAGAAGCCTGAGTTATAATTACTTTCAAAGTCAGAGCTCAGAGGGAAAGATTTTGCTGTTTAAAATACTTCATGCAGTTTATACATTTATGGTCAAGCAGACCAATCAGTACTTTCAGAAATGAATAATATCAGATTAATAATGAACAATATTGTACTGTAGAAATACTATTGCCCTAATATGCAACCAGAAATAAAATAAAATAGAATCAATTTCCTTTTGTAATGTGAAGTTTGGATTGAGTTCAAATCCATTTCTAAAGTGATTTTATGAGAGTGCACTAGTGAGAATACAATCCACCAGGAAGTTCACTTCCAGTGATTACATGAATGGGGCACAATTACAGATAAGTGTTTCTAGTTATTGGATTATTTTTCGGTCAAGGATAAGAGTATATGCTGTGCTAGGTCAGGCTATTCTCACATTAAATACCCAGATTGAATTCCAGTACCACATGGTGGCAGGCCACATCCTGCACAATTTTTATTATGGCTGTTTAATTTGGAGGATATATTTAAATGGAATTTTCAAAAATGTCAAAAATTAGAGTATTTAGATGTCTTCACAATTAGATTAAAAATAAAAACTTGAAAGTGACCTTTTAAGAATTCACCTTCATTCAAGTACATAAGACATTATAAGCTACCTATGGCATCCTTATTGGTTGCATGTACATAGTAGTATATTTTGGGTATGTAGAATCACCTGAGAAATGTTGAAGGAGTCCGGTTTGTTTTCCTCTCAGTTGAGAGGACATTTAAGGTCTGACTTACAATGATTACGCACAGCTACTTACAGTAAGTATAAACCTATACACTAAGCCAGTTAATTCTTTAAGCAGAAATGCCTCTTGTAATCTGCCCTTACAAAGTTAATTTTTCTTGAAACTGCAGGTCATGCAAAGTCCACGTCCCTTTCACAAGGCCATAAGCATTGTGAGATTTATAAGCGTTCTAAATTGTGTTTCTGAGCATTGTGGGTCTGGCTAAATGGTTTCTTGTGTAGGGTCGGCAACAGTAGCCGTAGTGTATGGGAGGATTGTCTCTGATTAAAAACCGTTAATCCCCCCCCCCCCACCCCCCACAAAGCCATCGGACACCAGCCCCTCCCCGATTACCAAGCCTCTTCACCCCACACCACCCACCCTCTGCCCCCTGGAATTTTGAAACAAGACGTACGCCACTGATCACAACCTAACAATGATGCACTCTCAACACGACGTGTCATTTTTTAACACACCTTTGTGTCTAATTAAGTTTTTAAGTACACCACATTTTACGTTACTTCTCAACGCCGTTGAGACTTTTTAACACATAATTGTGTCATTTGACACAAAACGTGCTGAAAGTAACATAAAAGTAGCGACTTTGACACAAAATGTGCTGAAAGTAACACAAAAGTAGCAACACAAAAAGTGCGTTGGATATGAACACATCCTTTTTGAGAGTGTGGCGGGGCCGTGCGGCGTTGCCGCGTCTTACCTTACTGAAGTCCACCGCGCTGTTCTCCCGGCTGACGTCGCCCTTCCCCTCGGCAGAGCAAGGTTGAGGCTGCGGGGAGATCATCTGACCTGGGTCAAACGGAAGAGCGGACGCAGTTACTCGCAAGCTCCGCCTCATCGCTCCGCTATACGGGTTCTTGAAAGCGTTTCTAATTTTAATAAATTATTTTGCTTTCGTCATTTGAGGGATTCTTGCGATCTGGGTTAATGTATCCGGTCTTATTAATGGGATTATTTGCTCTGCAAGCCTGAAGCGATGTGTAAAGTGTGGGAGCGGAGAACTTTACACATGCCTCCATTATGGCATCAGCACTGCGGATCTCTAAGACAGATCGACGCAAACATGAACTGGCAGGACAGATCACAATGAAAGAATCACGTGGTTAGAGGGCTGGGCTTGTAAACTGAAGGTTGCAGGTTCGATTTCCAGGTAGGAGGGCATTGCCGCTGTATCCCCGATCAAGGTACTGAACAATTTGCTTCAGTCTATATCCAGCTCTATAAAGGGACACTATGTATCAATGCAAAAGTTGTTGGATAAGAGTCTGAGTATAAATGCCTGTAAAGTAATGTACAAATAAGACCGTACGCAAACAGAAATTTCATTGTTTGATCTGAGCACAGGCAAGTGCATAGCAACTGAAAGTTGCAAGATAAACATTACGCCAATTGAGGTTTGGGTCATATGTTCAAGTTAGCTCAAAATCAGTTACAGCCCACCAACCTACAGCAATTTAAGCACCCAGCCACTGCCCATGAAGAAGCACCAATTTCATAAACCCCTTTAGAAAAAGCGTACGAGAAAAAGTGCATATTTTTACTGCTGTATTCATTAGTCACTGACAACACCTGTCGCTGCATTTTAAACATGGTTTTGTTATTAATTATTACGGCCGTGGCACCATTCTTACAAAAAGAAGTTCATTTACAAAATAAAAATAAGAAAGATTTACTAAAAGGGTTTATGTGGGTTTTCATGTGTTAGAATTGGCAGTTGAATCATAAAAACTTAAATCGTAAAAAAAAAAAAAAAAAAAAAAAAAAGGCTGGAAAGCTTGCTTCCTAAACACAATTCCTGTAAAAGGTGTTTGACATTTTCACCAGATGAGTAATTCAACCATGTCCATCAATATTTACAAAAGGAAGAGGTTTTCACAATATCATTTACACCACCGTTATGATGATTTCTTTATAATAATAATAATAATAATAACAGTAAGCACCACCATCATCATTATCATCATTATTGTCATCATCATAATAGAAATATATATAATTGTGTGACATGTATAAAAGCTTCCTTGGAAACCTGGAGGATGATCATTGTGAGATAAATACTAACAAAGAAAAATGTATCGAATCTGTTCATTTTTGGAAATAGGAAATGGAGTGAAATCAGAGGCTCCTACAATGATGCAATCTGAGCCATCGCCTGTGGCCTGCAGTGTTTTCTGAGAAGCAGATACACACATGAACTCTGCTCTCTCCCTGACTGAGTCTCTGGAAATGGACACTGGAGACCCGGCACGGCCCTTGCCCCCCCCACGACACAGATAGACACAGGCAAACTGGGACAACATCACCTTCACAAGTTTTGTTTTAGGAAGAAATAGGAGACAAAAGTCTGTCAAGGTTTAAGTTGCCTGCTTCAGGATCGTCTTCTTTGTCCAGGGCCTGGATATCGGAGATATCCACGGCACAGTGGGGGCTGGGGCTGGGGCTGCCCGTCGGGGGCCTGTGGTGCGCTTTGGCAGGGGGGAGGCGGGCGGTGGATGAGGGCGGGAGAGCGGTGGAGATGGAGGCACAGCGAGGGCAACAGAGGGGCCACGGCACGCAGGGCGAGACCCGCCTGTCTCCCCCGGACCCAGGCGCCTTAAATGAGCCCCGCAGGGAGGACATGAGGGCAGAACACAGGGGTGACCCTCCTGCCAGAGACACACACACAGGCACGCACACACACACACACACATACACGCACACGCCGAGAGGAGAAAAGGGAAAGAGAGAGACGAGGACACTGAAAAGAAGGACAGATATGACACTGCAGAGTAGAATGACACATGGTACAATGAGAGTACAATGAGCACGTAGTACAACTAAAATCTGCAAATTAGGAATCTTTCCATCTTTCAGGGAAGAATATTGTCATACAGTTTGTAATACCCACAAAAATAAGCACATATATGTACACACACACACAAACACGCAAAGTCCATAGGGTACACATAACGCTATGGGAAAAGCTAGGAATAACTCATTAGCATTACTATGAGAAACAGCACTCCACGCCACGGGTAACTATCTTCTTTGTTAAAAAATGCAAATCTGCTGAGTGAACATCAATGCCACTCTGCCCTGAAACCTTGGTTCCCGGACGTCAAACGCCCTGGCAACACACAGCGTATAGGCAGCTGGACAGCCAATCGCTGCTCACAGATGGGTTAAAAAACACTCCTTCTGTAAACTGCTTTCTTCCTACACTGCTCTTCTGTTTTTCAATAACAATCAATAAGGAGCTAGTGGTTAGCGGGCTAGGCTTGTAACTAGACGCTGAATTTTCAAGTCTTGGGATGGGTAGCATGTAGAGTCCTTAAACTGTTATTGACTGTGTACATCTGTCAATGCACAAGATGGACAGGATGCCCGAGCGAAAACCAAGTATTTATGTTGCTCTGGACTAGGGCTTCTTCTGTAACCAGGTGCACTGTAAGGTAAAATACTTCTGTAACCAGGGACACTGTAAGGCTGAATTGCTTCTGTAACCAGGGGCACTGTAACACTGAATTACTTCTGTAACCAGGGACACTGTAAGGCTGAATTGCTTCTGTAACCAGGGACACTGTAAGGCTGAATTACTTCTGTAACCAGGGGCACTGTAAGACTGAATTGCTTCTGTAACCAGGGGCACTGTAACACTGAATTACTTCTGTAACCAGGGGCACTGTAAGACTGAATTAGTTCGGTAACCAGGGGCACTGTAAGGCTGAATTACTTCTGTAACCAGGGGCACTGTAAGACTGAATTACTTCTGTAACCAGGGGCACTGTAAGACTGAATTAGTTCGGTAACCAGGGGCACTGTAAGACTGAATTAGTTCGGTAACCAGGGGCACTGTAAGGCTGAATTACTTCTGTAACCAGGGGCACTGTAAGACTGAATTACTTCTGTAACCAGGGGCACTGTAAGGCTGAATTGCTTCTGTAACCTAGGGCACTGTAAGGCTGAATTGCTTCTGTAACCAGGGGCACTGTAAGGCTGAATTGCTTCTGTAACCTAGGGCACTGTACGGCTGAATTGCTTCTGTAACCAGGGGCACTGTAAGGCTGAATTGCTTCTGTAACCTAGGGCACTGTAAGACTGAATTACTTCTGTAACCAGGGGCACTGTAAGGCTGAATTGCTTCTGTAACCAGGGGCACTGTAAGGCTGAATTGCTTCTGTAACCTAGGGCACTGTACGGCTGAATTGCTTCTGTAACCAGGGGCACTGTAAGGCTGAATTGCTTCTGTAACCAGGGGCACTGTAAGGCTGAATTGCTTCTGTAACCAGGGGCACTGTAAGACTGAATTACTTCTGTAACCAGGGGCACTGTAAGACTGAATTGCTTCTGTAACCAGGGGCACTGTAAGACTGAATTACTTCTGTAACCAGGGGCACTGTAAGGCTGAATTGCTTCTGTAACCAGGGGCACTGTAAGACTGAATTACTTCTGTAACCAGGGGCACTGTAAGACTGAATTACTTCTGTAACCAGGGGCACTGTACCAGGGTCAGAGTGGCTCACCGTTTTTGTCCATGGAGTGGGGCTCGGACTGTTTCTTCCCGATGTCGGCAAAGGAGCGTACGATGGGGATCCGATTGGCCAGCTTCTTCTGGTTCTGGTGGTGGTGCTGCTTGAGGAGAGCCTCTCGGACCTTCTTCCGCACATCCTCATCCAACTGGCCCGAGGACTCCTGCTGGTCCAGAATCATGTCTGAGGGCAAGAAAACCATTTCTTTTTTAATAAAAACATCGCACAATGTTACGTAACATCCACATTGGTGGATCTGTGGACAGTCCACCAAGACACACTGCAGTACACTCTAACAACATCATAACAGAAGGCCACAGTCCTTACCGCAGAAAGTCCCAAACTTTCAAGCTCACCACATAAAAGGATATCTAACTATTATATATTCATGGGGACATTCCAAATAAAATAAGAAAGAGAAGAAATAAAAGAAAAAATAGACCAAATAATGTAAATATAACATTTATGAAACAACTAACAAGCTTGCACTGTTCATGAAAAAGAAAGGATTACGGGTAGGGCTTATCAACTGACAGAGAGATCAAAGTACAGAGAGGAAGGGAAAGCCAATAGGCATTTACTGTACGCGTCTTTATTAATATCTGGTAATCTGAATTAGGATATAAATCACATTGTCAACTGAATAGATGTATCCACCTCGGAACGGTTTGCACCGTTTGCAAAAACACTTACAGGCACAAAAAATTGATATGTGAGACTTCTTGCCTGATATTCTTTAATAAATAATGGGCTATTATGTAGCATATTTATGAGTTCTATATGTATATTACTAATCCCAGTAGGATTTCCTGGTAAATAAAGGTTAAACAAATACTGTATTATCTTATGATTACAAAAGCTGTACGAAGTTAATATCATGGAAATGGAGATACTTTATGGCAGTTAAAAGTGCGTGGCAGTTAAAAGTCGTATCAAAGCTCAGAAACCAAATCTATTTAAACCAAATCTTGCTCTTTAAATTTATTTGTACTTTTCTAACAATGAGGTGGTTCCAGACCTGTGCAGAGTATGCAACTGGACGTTTGCACTAGAAGAGCAGGCATGGGGGGCTCTGTGTGTGTGTGTGTGTGTGTGTGTGCGGGGGAGGCCCTGTGATCGGTACCTGCGATCTCCTCCAGCGAGTTGGCCCTCATGTCCAGCAGCACAGTACCGTTGAGAATGCAGCTGCGCAGCTCGAACAGGCTGTGCAGGGACAGCGTGGCCACGTACGGCTTGCTCCAGCGCTCCCCGCCGTCCTCCACGTCCTCCTCGAACTTGAGCCACCTGCGGCAGAGCGAGGGGTCAGCGCCAGCGGAGCGGCCGGAGTTCACCGCAGAACGGCGCCGTCCCGAGGGGCTCGCTCCTGAGCGACGAGTCGTTCAGTTGGCAAAACCGCGAGTGAGAGAGATTCGGCACCGCTGGAATGACTAAGCATCTGTCCAGGAATACAGCGCTCCTCTACAGGAGCTTTTGAGCTTTGTTTTTGTAACAGCCAGTGTGGCTAGTGGATGAGGAAATTCACCAGCCACTGAATTTTTACCAGCCATAATATTTTTCTATGACAAATTAAACAAACATTGTGCTAGTTTCACATTGGTGTCATTAGGTTTGGAGTCTTGAATGGAACCTGAAGTGAACTGCAGCTAAATGCAAAAAGGGTCTGAACGTCAGTATGAACATCCACATAAAAGGCTAGAAGGGCTGAATGCCTTTTGGTGGCTGGGAGGATGTTAACTTCAAGCCCTGTAACACTATCAAGCCAAAGAGCTAGGATTACACACTGCTAACGGTAATTAATCCTACAAAACAAAATGGAGGCCAATGGTTTTCCGACAAGCAATGTGAAATGCCTGCTCGGAAGTCACAGAGGGAATGCTGTACAGGTAAGCCTAAAGTAAGAGGGTGATCGCTCCTGACCTGTGCCTGTTTAAAAGCAAAGCACCAACCATTTGGACTCCTTTACATGTCGGCTTCCGAGCACTACTCATGCAACGCACTTTAATAGGGCTTTATTTAACCCTCATCCCAGCGATTACACAACTCTCTCTCTTTATATAATGTTAACTCCGTCAGGCGACAGCAGCAGCAGCTGCTTTGGAGAAATCACAGTCATCACACACTCTAAATCAGGGGTGTCAAACTCCAGTCCTGGAGGGCCGCAGTGTCTACAGGTATTTGTGGTTTCCTTTCAATCAGCACCCAGTTAAAGCATTGAGAACAAGGTGTGTGGACTTCTTAGCCAATTAGTGACTTAAATTAATCACTTGTGCTTAAACGCACCAAAAACCAGCAGACACTGCGGCCCTCCAGGACCGGATCTTGACACCCCTGCTCTAAATCAAAGGTAGGCAACCCTGGCCCTGGAGTGCCGGTGCCATTTCTGGTCTTCGTTCCATCTGCGCTTGATCACAAGAGTTTTATGGATGGTTAAAGGTCTGAGCCTAAATATTCTGAATGGTGTACCTCCAGCACGTGGTCACATACAGTACATTCATTAAACCCGATTTGCCTACTCCTGCTCTAAAAGGACGAAGATCCTTTTGTATTAACTGCAGTATTCAATCTGCAGCGCATGTTAATATGGTCTATAAGCAGTAAAAAAATGTCTCACATAAAGAAACAAATTGAATGGATGTTCTTTGAACAGATCAAAGCATTAGAGTACACAGCACATAGACTCTTGACTCTTGAGTCCAGACTGCTATCACTGTGTTTAATGAATTTGCCATTAATTAATTTTGACACAGGATTTCATTGACAGGGTAACAAATGGTGAAATAAGGACCAAGAGAAATCAAAAATTATCTGTTCATTAACACAACTGTAGTGTTGTTCTGATCAGCCCAGGCATTACGGGTGAGCTAACTCACAGTGTGCATGATACGCTAATATCAATGTCGACAAGTACACTGCAAAAAATGCCTGTCTTAACAAGTGTTTTTGTCTTGTAATGAAACTTAACATCATATGTTTCCCCTCAAAAGTGGAAAATATTAGCTTGTTTTAAGTTACTTTTTACTTGACAAGTGAAATTATCTTACCCCACTGGCAAATCTTGAAATGAGTTAAAATATCTCACCCCACTGGCAGATAATTTGTTTTATTTAGCAAAAACGTTACTGAAATAAGATTCTAAAGTCTAAATATGAGATTAAAATGCTTTTTAAGATCAGTTTTTTTCCTTTTTTTAAATCAGACAGGCCCACCCCATTTGCGTTTCTTGCTTTATTCAGAAAAATGAGAAAGCAGAGTGGGCAACGGACAGCTCATGGCGGGGATCGAACCCCTGTCCACGTGTGAGGATTTGCATACGGCTCAAGAGTCAGCCGCCCTACGGATTGCGCCACGATGTCTCGCCCAGGCGTGCTGTCAGTCGATGAAATGTGACTAATCGCGAGCATAGCCGGCAGTTATTAAGCACAGGGACGTCGGGGCGGGGCGGGGCCGGGCGTGTGTTACCTGGCGGTCTCCTTCCACTCCGCATCTTCCCCTTCACGCAGGCAGATTTCATCCAGCTCGGTGAAGAGGTCGTGAGGGATGTGCTCTTCGTCATCGTCTTCAGTTCCCAAGAGGAACTGTACTCTTTGAGACGGGGTGTCTGCGGTGTGCAGGGAAAAAGGCATATGAGGCATTACTCCCAAGGAGCTGTTGACCCTACTCATAACGGCACCGGGGCACACCTTGTTTTAGATTTTTAAAGACCACCTAGTGCTGTTTTCAAAGAAAGAAATTAGTTCACTGTAACAGATAACTGTAACAGTTATCACGCTTATCCAACTGCATTTTGAGATTACCGTTGATGTTTTGTGGCAACATTTGAAAATGAACTCCCAAGTAAAGTATTTAATTAGATGTATGAAGTATGAAGTCAGTTGCGATTAAGCCGATGTTGTGTGAATGTGTGGTACTGCACGTTCCGTCTGCCCATTGCCCAAACAATTTCCAAGTTCTGCGTTCTTGTAGAACGTTTGCTGAATCCATTTGTGATGACACGATCACAGTCGCTTTCATGTTTTCACACAAGTGAGTCAGAAGCTTCCAGAGCTACGGCGCGATCGGCACGACGACGCGCAGCACGAGTTCTCAGCTTCTCCTGGTGAGGAATCGGCCGTGCGGGCGGGGAGAAAAGCAGCGTGAATCACTGCCGGTTCTCCGCGGCCTTCTGGGAAGCGCCGAAGTGAATAGATAAATGCCCCTTTTCGTCGGCAAGTCGCGGCGTCTACCGCGTTAGCGCTCAGTTTAAATGCGGGGGCTCGGCGCAACCCGGGCGCTTGTCCTTACTGTAGCTGGGAGACTCTCGGCCGTCGTCGACGCCCGCGTCCCGTTCCCTGTCCCTCTTGCGGTGCCTGTGTCCGTGGTGCCGGTGTCTCCGGTGCGGCTTCCTGCCCAGGGGAACGTGCACGCCGATGTACAGCGTCCGGTGACCTGTGGGTAAACGATTGTGCCGTTAGCAAATCAGACATGCTCGCTAACAAGTGCGCCGCTAATGCGGCTCCACAACTTCCTCCACGCTAAAATGAAAAATAAACAGATGAAAAAAAATGAGCCTCAGCATAATCCGGATTTGAAACATCAAGGTCACTCCAGGGACATTTAATTGAAAGCGGATACACCCCGGGCCACAAAGTGGATCCTCTCCAACATTAACGGGAAAGGCATTTGTTTAAATGCTTAAGATGATGTTGTTCCACTTTCATTAGTTGGCCCTATCTTTATCAAAGTACAGCTGGGTGCTGAAATAATGTAGACCTGGTTCCTGTTACAAATCCTCTGCAACATCTGGTGTCTTTCACCAGCAGGGGAAAAAAATGGGACAATCACCTAAAAGCACTGAAGAACGCTGACAGATCTTTATCTTGGCAAGAGAAGGGCACTTTAAACGTGGAACAGAGAAACCTTTAGTTGAGCCTGAATAATAAATCAGACCAATCTAGGGCACGGCTGCTGAGGTCACACAAAAATCTTATTGTTTTTGTAATTGTTACTTACCTACTTACCCATTTTTGAATCCTGGTGATATAACCAATAATGAATTCAATTCTGTTATGTTCACAAAAAGCAAATGGTGCAAAATAACCAGATGCAGAGATCCACAGCTTCTATAGTGTTAGAAACCCTGCAATGTTCCACAGACTAATAAAGTATGTAGCACATACAGTCATGTGAAAAAGAAAGTACACCTTCTTGCAATTATACTGTTTTACATACTGGGACAACTAACCTTCATCTAGTTCTCACCAAGTTCTAAAACGGCAGATAAATTTTTATCTCATGTCATGTGACAACTAACACATAACAGATTTTACATTTTAATTATTTGTTCCACCAGAAATAAGCCATCACGCAGAAGCGGTTGCAGTACAATAAGGATTCCACTATAATGGACTTGATTGTATTCTGTGGCAGGGAAAAGTGACAGATGTCACAGCTTGTGAAGGATATAGCCTGTGTCTCACAGTGACAGTGTGAGTTTAAGTTGTGTTGACTTCCTTTCTCGCCCCCTCACACTTTGGGGAGGAACACTACTAATAGGACCGTGCCTCTGAGACTCCGGCGACAAGCAAAGAGCTCTCCAAGCCACTAGCCTCCCCCTTTTAAGCAGCACAACCACCAGTGACAATCAGAGAGCTATCTGTCATTGTTCAGTGCTGTTAGACAGCTAATCTGCTGTCTTCAGTAGCCTACTCCCAATGGCTATGACCAAAGATACAAAGTGATCAGGACATGGAAGGTGTGAACCTAGTGTTTTGAAATAGCCTGATTCCGCCTTGTATGTGAGCTTTGTTAGCTGTAATGCACTGCCGAATATTAAAGATATGCCATAAATTTTAAGCGACATTTTGACCAGCTTAAGCAACATTTTGACCAGTTTGGCATGAGTTAATGATACATGAAATCAGGGTAAGAAGTGGCCTCATTGCGCTTTGGAGACGTCTAAGAGCTTTTCGGAACGAGGCCTCACTCCCCAAAAGAACGCGTAAGTGACTTCGTGTGGCACTATCCTGTGCGTAGCCTAAGCGTGAGCTGCAGCCGGGCTGTGACACGCAACGCTGAGTCACCTGTCAGTGCGCATCACAGCAGCGCAGCCACATAGGCGCTGCACGCGGGTGCAGGAAGCACGGGAAGGGGGTCGACTCTGACGTTGTATAAAAGGGAAACCGGAAATGTCACTTCTGCATTGTAATTAGCACTCGTTCACACCATGACCTGACCTGGTTATATTAATTCCTACCATAGATTTTTTTTTTTAAAACAACACCCATGACTCCTCAGTAACAAACCAACAATGTAAATATATATAACAGTTGACAAAGGTCGCTTGCAAATGCATCTTGAATTTTACTTCAAATAGGGATAACTACAAATTTCACTGGAATGCTGTGAATTTCCCTTATTAACTGTTTTTCTGGATTATGTGCTCTAATTCTTTTCTCGTCTTTCTCCAAGCACTTAAATCTTAAGATTAGCAAGTCACAATGACTGTATAAAGACGTGTGGCAAGACAAATCTTCTGAATAAAAAACGGAATGACTGCAAAAAAAATAAAAATAAAAGAAAAAACGGGGCATGTTTCCCCCTGTTGCGTGAGCGTGGGTGGGAAGATTCTGAAATAACATTTCATGAGGCCGACGTGGTGCTGACATCAAATAATCCTGCTTTCCCTCTTTATCTGTGTTCTTTAGTGAGAGACGGACACATCATCGCTGTTCAGCGGCGAGCTGTCTCCTTGGTTTCTAATCTGTAACCACTGAAGCTCCTCTATCAAGTCATCTGTTACCTTTCCTTTAACTCTCTAGTCATTGTATGACTTTTATGTCATAAGGTATAAGTGCCTTTTCACTTTGTCCCTACAAGTCAGAGTATACAACTTTGTATTCTTATTAATTCTCATCTAAACCCTTTTTCCCCACAAACTGTTCCTGCAGGCCAGGAAACCCACTCATAGTACCCACCAGAATTATTGGCAACCCTGGAAAATATGAAGGATGTCTTTGTCGCTCATGAGCATGACCTTATACACAAAATGTGAGAAACATCTCATCTTTCATTTAGATAAAATTCTTCAAAGACAAAAAAAAAATTTTTACTCTCAAAAGACAAAATTGTCACAATTGTGTCACAATTATTGGCAATGCTAGAAATAGTTACAAACAAAACCTAATTGAAGTATGTTCCCATTCATATTTTACTTTTTAAAGGGTTTTTTAAGGGATCGCTTTAAGGGTTTCTTCTCCTGACTTACTTTTCCATAGAGTTCAATAGGAAAATGAGTCAGGAGAAACAACCCTTACAGTGATCCTTCCAATCTACTGCATATTTGGCAGCAGAGTGATGGTTTGAAGCTCGTTTGATACCTCAGACCCTTGATGATTTAGCCAACCATGTATCCCATACTGTTCCAGGGTAATTTACAGCTAAATGTAGACCCCCCCCCCCCATTCAAATGCAGATATTATTTGTTATAGTATCGCTTGTAAGAGTACCTGAAAATAAGGTACAACGGCAGTGTCCTACCTGGGAATCGAACCTGCAACCTTTCGGTTACAAGGCCTGTTCCTTAACCATTATACTACACTGCCGCTAGACTAGCTTTGAAACGGCTTATTGTCACCCCGATTGAATCGGAGTGTAAACTACACAGGTGCGGCACGATTTATGACACTGCCACAGTACAGTTAGAATAGTATGATGGCATTTTTCGCATACTGCCCATCAAATACTAAAACGTATGCTCTGTCTGTACACAGTATGCTTAGTAGACAGTACATACTTTGAGGACACAGTAGTTACGAGGCTGCCTTAGGCTTTGTCCGAACCAACGCCCTTCTATGGATAGAAAAGCTGTTAAGTAGGTGAAATGGTGTCTAACTGTAGTGTACTTAAAATCCCCGGGTGATATACTTATTTCCGGGTTTTCACTGATAATACTATGTAGGATATTTTTCAAGTACTGCATGTCAAATACTGCAGTACACAGTATATGGTACACAGGACACAGTATATAGGGCTCTGATTCGGACACAACATAGTCATCCATCAACATGGGGAAGATCAGAGAACACACAAATGAATTGAGACAAAAGGTAGAGGAAGAGGACTCAAGTGTAGTTTACCCCCACACACAGTGAAGAGGATGGTTCGAGAGGCAAAGATTTCTTCAAGGATCACACTTTGAGAATGTCAGAAGTTGGTAGCATCCTCGGGACACCAAGTCTTTGAAAGTACAATTAGATGTCACCTCTATGCCAATAAGCTATTTAGAAGGCTTGCCAGAAGAAAGCCTCTGCTGTCATCGTAACACAAATCTAAGCACCTGGAGTTTGCTAAATGTTACGTGAATTTAGATTTGAATGGGGTGCTATGGTCAGAGAAGACAAAAGTTGAGCTATTAGGAAATAAATACCAAAGTTGGGTTTGGTGTAATAAGAGGCATAGTTATGTAGAACAGAGCCTTATGCCCACTGGGAAGTATGCTGGTAGATCTGTGATGTTGTGGGGCTGGGAACCTTGTGAGGATACATGGCATCATGGACTCCAAATACATTACATTACAGGCATTTAGCAGACTTACACAACTTCTTATTACATTTATCCATTTATACAGCTGGATATATACTGAAGCAATTCAGGTTAAGTACCTTGCTCAAGGGTACAATGGCAGTGTCCTACCTGGGAATCGAACCTGCAACCTTTCGGTTACAAGTCCAGTTCCTTAACCATTATACTATACTGCCGCAAATACCAGGAGATTTTAGACAAAAATCTAAATGTGGGTTGTGGTGGATCTTTCAGAAGAACAATGATCTAAAGCACACCTCAAAATCTACACAGAAATGGTTCATTGACCACAGATCAAGGTTTTGCAATGGCCATGCCAGAACCCCACTGAAAACCTGTGGGGTGAGCTGAAGAGGAGAGTCCACAAGCGAGGACCAAGAACACTTAAAGTGATGGACAAGGGATTCTAAAAACGTCAAATAACCACAACATTTCACAGAGGGATGTATCCACTACACACCCAACAAATATCTTTTCAAGAAAATGTCAATAGGTATATTAATATGCATCTCAAAGTCAGCTAAAAAACTAAATCCACGCCCTCAACCCGAGTGCCATCGATGTCATCCAGCCCTACATGTTTGACCCACAGAACTATTCTTATACAGTTCTGTGGTTTGAACCCAGCGAGGTATTAATGCAATCAATTCAAAGTAAAATACAGTGCGGCTGCTATCAGGAGATAAATATCACACGCAAGCTTACAATCAAAGTAAGTTAACTAAAAAACTCCTAGGCGACGTTTTACCAAACGCACGTTCCACACATGAGATCAAGGTATGGATTGGTTGAGGTTTCATGTCTACGTCACCATGGACCCATTTTCGATTCCACCCTTTTTTTCAGCATACAGCAGGGGTGGCAACCTCCGGTCCTGGAGGGCCGTAGTGTCTGCTGGTTAATTTAAGTGACCGATTGGCTAAGAATCCACACACCTTGTTCTCAATGCTTTAACTGGGTGCTGATTTAAAAGAAACAACAAATACCTGTAGACACTGCGGCCCTCCAGGACAGGAGTTTGACACCCCTGGCATACAGGAATAAAGAGATATAGAGACTGAAATTTAACGAGATTGCAATTAAATTTATTCCTTGCGCTTTATTGGTGCTCAATACATACCTTAATAGCCATAAATAACGTGGTTATAAGCATATTACGGATTTTCCTTGTCCGTCATTTTAAGGATCTGGAGAGATTTGGTATGAAGGAATTGGCTCAAACATTACAGGAGAAGACTCAGTGCTGTTATCTGCACAAAGTACTAAATATAGGGATGCCAATAATTGTGACACACATCTTCTTCAAAATAAAAATGATTTTGCATTAAAGATTAGTTTTTCCTCTGATCAATGGTATCACAATTAAACTATATAATTTTCTCATTTTTCTAAGCATAGAAAACCTTTTATAAACAATAAAATTAATTTAATCCTGTACTTTCTTCTCATATTAATTGAGGTTCTGGTGGGCAGATTAAAACAGTTTTAAACTGAAATGGGCCAAAAAAAATGTTTTAATTATATGCATAGCATCTGTCCTCTTTGTGCTTTTACTTTATAATAATTACTGTATAATATTATAAAACATTTTAAATATCCCTCCAAGTTTGCTCTCTCAGCAGACATTTTTACTCAAGGGCTTGTGCTTACCTTCCAGTTCTTCCTTCTCGAAGTTGGTTTTAAGCAAGGACCGGGTCCCGCCTGTGTCGACCACAGCCTCTTCATCGTTCCTCTGTAAAACACAACCAGAGCCGTATCACTTCACGATACTGATGTAGACTCATGCTTACTGACACTGCATGATGCTCTACCTGTCTTGTGAAATGCTATTTACTTCCATCAAAGAGACCAACCTTATCTTCACGCTCCCAGGTCTTCAAGTGTCTGAATATGCCAGGCCCATGTGAAGCCTCAGCTAAGTGACGTGATCTGATGTGAACCCTAGTACCTGTGAAAACTACCGTGGCTACTTAGTTTATACCAGCTGACCTTTGCATTCTCCGTCCGTGGGCAGGAAGAGCATCCAGGAATACAAACAGTGTGTACTTTCTAAGCCTAACTTCCAAAGACAGTTTCCATGACAACTAATGTGGTCGATGGGAAGCTTGAAAGCCGCTCTCAGCTGCAGTATTAGCGATGCTTTCATAGCGTGTATGTGGTCCCTACTGATGCTTAACTCTTCAGCGTGAAAGAAAATTATTCTTAGACCATATCTGACAGGGAAATACTTTGGTTCAGCCAGTCATCATACTGCACATAATTGATGAGATAGGAAGTTCTGCTTATTACATGCATTTCTGTTGTTGAAATATCTGTCTACTATTTGTTGAAGGATATCAGAGACCAGAAATTGAATTGATTCAATAGTACATAATGGTGTATGTTTTATTAATTCCAAACAACTGCAATTGCAGCAGACAGTGTCTCACTATAACAGTCACAATCAACCTTGCTGCCAAGAAATAGCGACAGAGATAGGGAGTTGTTTTTCAATATGCAGTAATATCTCACTTGAAACTGGTGGCTCAGTCTGAGAAACATTGAATTGACAGCATAGTCAAATATGTCTGACTAACATGTCAACCAGATTCAGGTCAGTATAAAAAAAACCACGGCAAAGAATGGATTTGGCCAAATCCACATAGGAACTGATAATATGCAATTTTAGACCTGTGAGTCAGTTTCCAATAGGTCATGTAACATACATTTGTGTGTGGTGCATACTGTTTAATACCTTTAATTTCAGTCAGCAAGGATAATATTTTTACTTCCAGCAAGTACGTAACTTAAGACTGCTTCACTTTGGAGGATGAAGATTCAAAAATAAGCTACCAATGAACCCCACTGTGGGTGAAATATGGTCCACTGTGCCCTGCCCTGCAGGGCTTACAGCCCCTGCAGACACAGGATACTCCAGCAAGAAATCTTAGTATCATCTGGGAGTTGTACTAATGGTTGTAAACGCATTGATCCTTGTGTGAGGATCACAGCGAAGTTAATTAGAAGCTAACCCGCTGATAAAATTACACTGTCGGGCAAATCCTTATGCCGCAACACCCTCTGATTGCACAACGTTCCACACAGTTGAAATTACAGGTAGAGCCAAACAAAAGAACATGAGGCAACGTTCTCTGCTGTAACCCTGAAGAATCTAATCCTCAGTGCAAGACTATCCAATGCTCCTAGATTTTCAGTCGTGCAGCATTTCACTTTGGTCTCGGCATCGTTAGGACCTGGGATTGCGTCAGCTGAATCGATCGTCACTGGGGGAACAAGCAAAACTAATTGCAGACAAGGAGTTCCTGAAGCCACCTTATACCAGCTGATGAGGTAGCTTCAGAGAAATCAAATCAATTCTTAAAGACCCTGTGCAATCTTTTTTTCTAGTATTAAGTCATAAGAAAAGGATGTACATTCAGCTTTTCCAAGTGTATAAAAATGATAGCATTTCCTTTTGACGTAAAGTATTTCTGAACAGAAAAGCTAGAACAATCAAGCAACTTTTGATTGGCAGCCTAATAAATGGACTAGTTCCATATATGGCTATATGGAAAATGACACAAATTGAAGACCCTGGTGCTAAAAGTACAGAAGTCACAAAATGTCTATTTTGAGAAAATCAAATCAGAAAATATCATTGATCCATAAAATCAGCCATTAAAAGTTTTGCTGTTTTTATGCATTGCTTAGGCACCGTTTTTGTTAACAATATATATAGGGTGGACTTAGCTAAACAAATACAACATGTTTCTATGCTCAACTTGAATTGTCTAAAAATGTGACCAGTACTTTTAGCACCAGGGTCTTCAATTGTCATTTCACAAATTCAATGACAGAAATTCATCTCTGGAATGGGATCAGATTTTTATGGTTGTGTGCATAGTTGTCTGTGTTAACAAGCTATTGATATCTCGCCAGTTTTTCATCAAGATTTCCCAGTGTCAAAAACAAAGTAAGCTAACTTGCCAGCTAGCTATTTTTACATCCATCTAATAAAAAAGTCATTTATTATCTTTCAGAAACTTGGTGACTTTATTTTGCTACTGACCCTGTATTGACCCAGTGTTAGCCGGAAACTTTGCAAATGATGTATACCTCCCTGCACAGCTATACTTTATTTAGTTTTGACATGCTCACACAGTCACTTATACAACAAGTCACGATGCCTGCCCAGTCCCTTCATACAGTCAGTACTGGTGAAGTGACAAGGAGGCACGTTGTTCGTACATTGAGCCATGGTTTTGTAGCTTGCCTGCTCTACTCTGCAATGTTCTCTTTCGGAGATACGGGACGGCGCTCCTGCCGTGTTTTTCCGCCGCCCGGGACTCATTACCCTCATTTGATTCAGGTGTTTAGCGGCCTACTTAAACTCAACTCGTTCGTTGTTCTGGGCTTTTGTGTCATACTTTGCCACGTAAAGCCAGGTAAACGGTTAGCCGGAGGACTGCATTTCTTTTGTGTTGAAAGAAACGCAAGAACCTTTTAGTTTAGAGAGCTTAGGTTTAGATCCATAGGATCAGTCTTTCCTTTTATTTAGCTCTCTTCTTGTTTGTCTCCTCTGTTGCTTTTCTGTCCTCTTTGAGGCAGTAACTTCTGTTTACCTTTCTAATATTCCGTCTTCACTGAGCTTGTTGATTTATTTTCCAGCAAGAGGTCTTTTCTTTTCTTGCTCAAGCCTCGAGCCTGTTTTCGCCCTCTTTTCTGGGTTTTTATTAGTTGCCATTTGCCGGGGATTATTTCCCCTTTTTCCTTTCATTTTCTCCCTGTTCTATTGGGGCTTCCTGTTTCTTTGTCCCTATTAGTGGCTCCCATGTTTGTGGGTTGCTTTTGGATTCCCCTCCGGTCGCGTCTGGTCCTCCGACCACTTCTTCTCCCTGATACAGTCACTTATACAAGACGTCATGATGCCTGTCCAGTCCCTTCATACAGTCAGTACTGGTGAAGTGACAAGGAGGCACGTTATTCGTACATTGAGCCAGTTTTTCATCACCACTGATTGGTGAAAAAAATTTGAACTACAGCAACCAATACCAAATCCTCCTGCAATGGGCAGTATAATAACTTTTGCTTTCAGGATAAAAGAAAAACCAATTAAGTGCTCAATATCAAAGTATTTATTTTATTTTATAAGTATTTAAAAATATATAATTTTGATTATACAGGGTCTTTAAATCCTTTGTTACTTTGTACATTCTGGAGGCAAAATAAAGCAATGGTTCCCAAAATGTGAGTCAGGACCCACCGGTGAAAGAGTCACGGGAAGGGTTTGCGTTGCATGGGTCATGAGATACACATGATAAAAAAATAGCCTGCTGTATAATAAACTTTCTATTGACATTCAAGTCAGTAAAAATTATCACTGGAATAGTTAGTGTGCATGCAGTTGTTTTGACATATGTTGAATATGTTTACAAATTGGGATAGCAAGTATGCCATCCGCCAAGTTACGGCTTGGCGGGGCATGCCCCATACCTATACAGCACTGAGAGTTTGGCCCTTTTCAAGGTTTCCTACAGAAGTAACTGCAATGACCACAGACTCTCAGCCCTTAAAAACATTAACTTCTGTACGTTCTGAACTCATGTAACCACACAGCATTGAGATACAACTTAACACATTCACACAATAAAGCCCCAAACTTGGGTTATTTTGCCGGTTTTTCTCCTTCCTCTTCTTCTTATTTTTCCTGCCTCTGTACCCTCAAAGAATAACTCTCCCCATTGGATAACAATATAGCTTACTGCATACCTGCTATCCCAAGCTTATCGACCAATAAAAACGCTTCAAACTAATGTGGACACATCACAGAATCACAGACAAAACCGTGATTGTGTCATTGTGTGTCCATGAAGCTACTGTGGCCTACTGGTTGGAGTTGCTGCCTCTCACACAGAGGATTGGGGGATTGATCCCCACCAGGGTGCAAGTTTATTTTCGACAAAAACAATGTGCAACTGTTTTCATTTATTAGATTTAAACGCTATTTTCACATTAACAAACATATTTTTATTGCAAAGGCAAAAGACATGTTTACAATATTAACTGTTCAATGTTTCACTTGTACTACAGAGAAATGGTGAATCAGACGACACCACTTCAGGTAACGTTACGCAATATGGAAACAAATGTTCCATTTGCCGTATACACTGACAAATGGCCTGTAGCTTATATCACATAACTGTATCCAAGAAGCTTTGGTGTAGTGGTAAGTGTCAAGCCTTACCATGTGAGAGATCTGGGTTTGATCCCTGCCAAATACTAAAGTGTAATTTTATTTTGGACTAAAACAGTGTGCAGATGTTATGGTTTTCTCATACAATAATGTTTTTCCCACATTAAAGAACACCTTTTTATTGCAAAGGCAAAGACATGTTTACAATATTAACTGTTCACTTGTAGCCTGTTACTGTTACAATTCCGTCACTGGACACCACGGCAGTTATGCAATAGCTAACGTTATGGGAACAGGTATCCCATGGCCATTTGTCAAGCAAAGAAAAAGGTTTTAGCGCAGAATACCATCTGGTTAAGATTGCGTTGTTGCATTAATGAAAAAAAATCTATATATAACTGTGCCAGGCTACATCTTTTCACAAACGTTTGTTTTAAAGACGGTCATTACAGAAAAGCTGGCATAGTTCGGTAGACTATCGCTACCACTGCACATACACAGTTGCAGTAGGCTACCGGGAAAAACATCCATGCGTAGCGTAGGCCTACCTATGTTGTCATTTCTTTATTCATTTGTGACAAAACTAAATACTTGCACTTCAGCTCTGTTTACTTTATGTTTTTCACACATAACACAATGTGACCATAAAAATGATCATGATGTAGGCCTACTAGGAAAATTAAGTATTTATGACAATATATTAAGAATTGATGATAGCCTACTATAAGCTGCAATCCCTTAAGAGATCGGATTTATAAACCGTCAATTCACCAAACATATCTATTTCATGGTTAGTCAATTAAAAAAATTACAATAGCCTCCGAACATGGCTCTAGTCTACGCTACTCTGCAGACAATATAGCTTACTGCAAACGCTTTTAATTATAATAATAATCAGAATAATAATCACTGGTAGGCTACTTTCTTAGTAGTAGGCCTAGCTATTGTCTTCTTTCTGGCTAAGATTCTGGGAAATATGCGTTGTCCAATTAAGCTTGTTAGCCAACGTTAGTTTTGCCAGAGAAACGTCAATCAGCTGCTAGTCAGGAAGAAGGTACAACTAGGCTAACAAAGCAAATCAACATGCCTTATACGTCCATTCATTGCAGTACAGAAAACTAAACTAAACCTAGCTACATGGTCCGGTACCAAAAAATTTCCCACAGGTAACGTTACACTACCAGAAAAAAAGCTGCGCTGGAATTATGCTGTGCTCATTATGAACTCGGCAGCTTGTAGCCCAGACATGGAAGCTCGGAGTTACGCATACGGCAAGCCAGTGTTGAATAACGTTACATGTATTTCTATAGAATACTAATAGGCCTATTTTAAAACTGTATTTCCATATTTTACTTATGCAAACTATTTAGGCTGTATGTCTTTATTTCAGATAGAATGTGTTTGCTTCTAGCCTATGGTGTATGCATGTCTCCGACTTGGTTCATTAATTTACATGCTTCTTCATGATCCATAGCTCAGGTGGTGCTGTTCATTGTATTTTATTAGACATTAAATACATAGCTCATCTACAAACTCTTTTAATGTAATTGGGGGCTATCGCCAATAAGAGAAATGTTCTCATTCTCGTCAGTAGAGGGCGTTATGGTTACGCGAATGTCTGTATGCATTTATTTGGAATGCGTGTATTCTGTATGCATGTCTTTCTCGATGTCTTTACCTTCATGCATTATTCATCGTTAGTTAGCTACCAAAAATAAGTGAAATCTGAACAAAAACGTTTTCAACATAAAACAAGCCAAGTTATTCACGCATAGCCTACAAGCTGTCTATAAGTCCTTAATTCCAACTTGCAAAAACTAGGCCTGCCTTTAAAAGTATTGGTATCAAAATGTATTTAAATACATTAGGCTACTTATGTTATGGTTATTCTGTATATACTGTATGTGATTATTCTAAAATAAATGTATTCTGTTGCAAATTTCTGAATGATACAGCTTCTTCTTCAATTTGAACTTTAAACCATGGATGTGCAGGGAATATTTTTTGAGATATTGACATTTAAATAAATCTAGTAGAAACTAAGTGGAAATTGCCACTGGAGGCAGAGGGCCTGTCAATGTACTGACTGTCAGCTTTAATTCGAGGGTATATACATCCATATCAGGTGATCCGTGTAGGAATTACAGCCCTTTTTATAAATAGCCCCCCCATTTTAGCTAGAGTTGACTGTGGCTAGAGTAGGTGTGGAATTAGCATTTGGAGTCTGTGGCTGTTGTCTCTCAACAATACCAAATAAGTGTCAATGCCAGTAAAGCAGGCCATCATAGGGCTGAAAATCTGAATAAATAGAACACAGACATAGCCAAAACAATGTGAGTGTCAATATAAACTGTTTGATACATTGTTAGGAAGCAAGAATGCACTGGTGAGCTGGTTGAACATGGAAGACCACTGTAGTGGATGACCAAAGAATACTTTCAGTTGTGAAGAAAAACCCCTTTTCAACTGTTGAACAGATCAAGAACACTCTCCAGGATGTAGGTAAAGATGTGTCAAAAATTACCATAATGAGATGACTACACCGGCATAACCTCAGAGGGTTCACAGAAAGATGCAAGCCACTGGTAAGCCTCAACAACAGAATGGCCAGGTTAGAGTTTCCAAAAATGTACATTAAATAAACTGGAACAAAGTGTTATAGACAGATGAGACAAGTATTAACCTGTACTAGAGGAAATTGTGGAGGAAGAAAGGAACTGCTCATGAGGAACTGCTCATGATCCAAATCACCCCCTCCCCCCTCTTCATCTGTCAAACATGGTAGAGGTATTGGGCATGTATTACTGTAATGTTATTGCATGGCTACCACTGGAACTGGCTCACTTGGCTTCATTGATGATGTGACAGCAGAATGAATTCTGAAGTGTACAGAAATATCTTATCTGATCAGATCCAACCAAATGCCTCAAAACTCATTGTACGGCACTTTATCTTGTAGCAGGATAATTACCCCAAACATACTGCTAAAGCAACCAAGGAGTTTTTCTGGGCCAAAAAGTGGAATGTCAATAACCTGTCCTGAATCAAATTGAACGTGTGTTTCACTTGCTGGAGACAAGACTGAAGGCAAAACGCCCCAGAAACAAACAGGAACTGGAGATGGCTGCAGTACAGGCCTGGCAGAGCATCACCAGGGAAGATACCCAGCTTCTGGTCTATGCATCGTAGACTTCAGGCAGTCACTGAATGCAAAGGATTTGCAACCAAGTACTAAATATGATGACTTTATTTCATATTATGTTAACTTGTTCAATTACTTTTGCTCCCCTAAAATGGGGGCACTATGTATACAAAGGGTTGTAATTCCTACACGCATCACCCAATATGGATGTACATATCCTCAAATTAAAGCCGACAGTCTGACAGCTGCACTTTATCCTCAAATTCATTATTTTATTTCAAATCCAATATGCTGGAGCACAGAGCCAAAGCAACAAAAATCGTATCACTGTCCCAAACGTTTGCATATAACTGTACATATACACATATATAACAAAAATAGCATACCGTATATAAAAATATACACATCATCAGACTACATTTAAATAAGGAATGGAAAAGTATTCCCTCATTACATGGATTGTGACTGTAGACGAATACAAATGCAAAGAAACGGCGGAAATGATTACAGTAAGAAGTGGCTCTGTAGCTCCGAGGAATGGCTTGGGCGTTGGGGGGGGGGGGGGCAGGATCAAGATGTGTGCAGTTTGAAGCAAAGTACTGAACATTTTCTCTTCGAGCATTTTACACCTTTCATTTATTTGTCTTGGACAAATAAATGTTTTTCTGAATCATTTACCAGTATTGTGTGCGGTAACGGGGGTCCCCCAGCATTCAATGATTATTAACCCTTTCATGCATGAATTATTACAAAACGGAGCAATATTTTTTTCACATGAAACTCCGCCTGCGTTTCACCCGCGTAGGTCACAGAGATGTGTCCCAAATGGCCCCTTGACAATATAGACCACACATGCAGATTACAACTCTTAATGCATGATGTCCACTTCAGAGGACAGAAGGTTTTTCGTATACAATACAAGAACTACAGTAATTTTTTGTTACAAATATAACTAATTCTGCTCCTTGCATCTTCCCTAATAAGAATATATATTTTTAATATGCTCTGTTCTCTAGGAATAGAAGGTTTTCACAGCTATGTGAGTTTGTATGTTTCCACCTCCACCTGCCATTTTGACCTTCACTGTATCAAAACTAGAAAAGCCAATAAAATGTAACAAGATGGAGCATATCAATCACATATCATTTAGGCAAAGGTACAAGGAATTTGCTCTGATATTTTTTGGAGATCACAAATGTTTTTGACTATGTTAAAATAGACTTTGAAAAGCCTGTCCACTGTAGTGGACTCCATGCATGAAAGGGTTAAAATGATTTGCCATTTAATTTTCTTAATTTACCAGTTTATCTTTAATGGCCATACTAATTGTTCACTTTTGGTATTGCTATTATTAATGACAATGTGTCAGGAAAACTATGTTTTTCATAATATGAAATTATTTTCAGTCATATGGTGTCAGGCTGTGTTTAGAAGTTGGCTACACATGTTTGTTTGTTTGTTCACTCACTTTTTAACATCCACTTGAATCCTAAAGCATGGTTCATTTAGCCAAATCTCAAAACAGGAATTGCGCATCTTCACTGGATGCAGCATGCTAGGTGGGAACTACATGTGTGCCTGAGTCAAGCACAATATTTGAAGGCTAATACATTATACCTGGTAAACTACTGTAACTCAGGGTGTAAGGAACTGATTCATTTTTTGTCATTAATATTCTGGATTAGTTAATGGTAATGTTTTGACGTAGGGAAAACAGACTGTATTTTTTAATGTCCACCCCTTTTACTTGCCTAATCATATTCACCAGCTAATTACTGCAAGCTCTACTATCAGTTCAGGAGAGTACAGACAAGCACTCTCTCTCCTCTGGACCGCGTCACATCAAACATCTGCTTTTGTCAGACTACAGTCCACAAATTTTGCACAGACAAAAGTCATTTGAAGAGGCTTCACGTACAGGTTCAGCAACAATATTGTGAGTGAAAAATTGACCAGCAGGGAAACCTGACTGTTCCACGTTAAAATGTAACATCTTTGGCATCATATTGCAGACCGTCTCTGTAACTACCTCAGAATACTGGGGTCTCTCTCTGAACAAAGACGTCAGAGATGACCATTGCAATGACAATTTCTCTGTGTTATAGTGCATACTGGCAACGGCAGGATGCTTGCTTTCATACATTTACACATGCAAGTTGTTCCACCCATAATTTTAGTACTGCACCAGCAATTTGCACTTTACGTTCTCACTGTTGTTGGTGTTAAATAACTCTGCTTCATTCTGGATAGCAGGCAAGCTCATGTAAATATTATTGGGAGTAGCCTTGTTTGTTCACATGGATTTTGTCACAAATCAGTCTATTTATCGAACGTCTGCCTCTTGCAATCAGGATTGAAAATAATCTATATAAGCTACAAACTTCCATGGAAATAAGAATTTTATGTAAATTAAGTACTCGTTATACTTTTTCACTATCCAAGTTTAAATTTCAAACAAGAATCCTAAATTTGTATTGGGATGGCAGGTATGCCATCCGCCAAGTTACGGCTTGGTGGGGCGTGCCCCATACCTATACAGCACTGAGAGTTTGGCACTTTTCAGGGTTTCCAACAGAAGTAACCACAATGACCATAGACTCTCAGCCCTTAAAAACATTAACTTCTGTATGTTCTGACCTCATGGAACCACACAGCATTCAGATACAACTTCACACATCCACACAATAAAGTCCCAAACTTGGGTTATTTTGCCATTTTCTCCTTTCTCTTCCGCTTCTTCTTCTTCTTCCCATTTTCCTGCCAAACTGCCTGCCTCTGTCGCAATGTTATCCAATGGGGAGAATTATTATTTGAGGGTATGGTCCGTATACCTGCTCATCAAGCTTATCGTCCAATAAAAACGCTTCATACTAATGTTTTTTAATTTTAATGTAGCTAATGGCTTCATGCTTTCCAAGAAGCTACTGTGGCTTAGTGGTTAAAACTGCAGTCTCTCACACAGTGGATAGTGGTTTCAAGCCCAGCAGGGCACATGTGTATTTTCCACAAAAACAATGTGCAACTGTTAAGTACTTTTCATTTCTTAGACTGTTATTATTTTCACATTGACACATTAACATATTTTTATTGCAAAGGCAAAAGAGGTTTACAATATTAACTGTTCAATGTTTCACTTGTATTATATCACACCCTCCCCAAACTGGACGCTTGCTTTTGTCTGGTTTGGGGAGGGTGTTACGCTCTGCTCTTGCGGTCATGACTGACTGACTGTGGAAACCCCTTGCCTCGGCCAACATTTCTTTATTCATTAATTTCTTCACTTCAGCTCTGTTCACTTTATCCTTTTCACACATAACACAAGGTCACCATAAAATTAACTACTAGGAAAATTAAGAATTTACGATAATAGCCTACATTAAGAATTGAGGATAGCCTCTTTTAAGCTGCAAGCCTTTAAGCGATCAGATTTATAAACCGCCAATTCCCCAAACATATCTGATTCATGGTTAGTCAGTTATAAATAAATAGATAGCCTCCGAATGTGGCTCTAGTCTACGCTACTCTGCTGATAATGTAGCTTACTGCAAACACTTTTAATTATTATAATAATAATAATAATAATAATAAGAAGAAGAAGAAGAAGAATCTCTGGTATGTACTTTCTTAGTAGTATCTACTGTTTTCTTTCTGGCTAAGATTCCTGGGAAATATGCGTTGTCCAATTAAGCTTGTTCGCCAACGTTACTTCCTGCTTCTCGTCAGGAAGCAGAGTGGCAGGGCGGCAGTGTAGTATAATGGTTAGCGAACTGGACTCGTAAATGAAAGATTGCAGGTTCGATTCCCAGGTAGGACACTGCCGTTGTACCCTTGAGCAAGGTACTTAACCTGAATTGCTTCAGTATACTGTATATCCAGCTGTATGAATGGATAAATAATAATAAGAAGTTGTGTAAGTCGCTCTGGATAAGAGCGTCTGCTAAATGCCTGTAATGTAATGTAATGTAAACAAGCTAGGCTACTAAGAAGCGAATCAACATGCATTATAGCCTACATTCATTGCACTACAGAAAACGAAACTAAACCTAGCTGTCCGGTACCAAAACATTTCCCGCAGGTAACATTCTACACTACCGGAAAAAAAACTCTGCTGTGCAGAAACTCACTAGCTCGCTCGCTAGCTCGTAGCCCACACATGGAAGGTTGGAGTTACGCATCCGGCAATCCAGTTTTGAATAGCCTAACGTTAAATGTATTTCATAGAATACTAATAGCCCTATTTTAAAACTGTATTTCCATATTTTACTGATGCAAACTATTTAGGCTGTACTAGCTATTTAGGCTGTATGTCTTTAGAGCTAGAATGTGTTTGCGTCTAGCCCATTGTGCATGTATGTCTCCATGTAGACTTGTTTCATTAATTTACATGCTTCTTCATGATCCATAGCTCAGGTGGTGCTGTTCATTGTATTTCATTACACATTAAATACTGCTCGTCTACAAACTCTTTTAATGTAATTGTGTGCTGTCTGTAATAGGATAACTGTTCTCATTCTTGTCAATAGAGGGCGTTATGGTTAAGCGAATGTCTGCATACATTTCTTTGGAATGCATGTCTCTCTCCGTGTTTAACTTCATGCATTATTCATCATTAGTTAGCTATAAAAAATAAGTGATATCAGATCAAAAACGTCTACGATGTAAAAAAAGCCAAGTTACTCAGGCATAGCCTACATAGCGCTGTCCATAAGTTCTTAATTCCAACTTGCAAAAACTAGGCCTGCCTTTAGAAGTCTTGATATCAAAATGTGGCCAAGTTACAACTAACAATATTGCCTATCGTAGCTCACACTAAATAAACTAGCTCTATTCCAAAGCAATGCTATCCAAACTTTCCTAAATTATTTAATGCAACTTGGCCCTGTGTTTCTTCATCTTACCATCTCAAGAGAATGTGGTCAGTGAAACTGTATGTGCCACATCAAACTGCAAAATGAAAATAATTTATAGTGGAAATACACTATAGGGCATGTTTGAACAATTGTCTGCATCCACTGCTTTGGGTCTATGAAAAGCACAGAATGAATAAAATGTATTATTATTATTATTATTATAATAATTATTATGTATTTATTGATTTATTTATTTGGATTTCTATCAAAACCTGTGTGGTCCTACAGAGCATAGATATCCTTGTGTTCACAAAATTCTGTTTGCAAATATCATCATCATTTTTATTTAGCATTTATTTATTCATCACCCCTTTCTCTATTGTACATGATGTTTCTTCATATAATGTCTCTGAATTGTAAAGAATGCTGTAGCAGCAGTTAACATTTTAAAACCTGTACATTTTCTAAAGTAAACTTGCCAACAAAGTACAACCATATCCTTTCTGGAGTGTAATTATTCATCAACTGTTAAAAACATTCATTGAAATCATATGTTGTTCCATGAGGCACAATCTCTTCACATGCAAAGATGAAGAAACACAGGGCCAAGTTGCATTAAATAATTTAGGAAAGTTTGGATGGCATTGCTTGGAATAGAGCTAGTTTATTTAGTGTGAGCTATGATAGGCAATATTGTTAGTTGTAACTTTGCCACATTTTGATATCAAGACTTTTAAAGGCAGGCCTAGTTTTTGCAAGTTGGAATTAAGAACTTATGGACAGCGCTATGTAGGCTATGCGTGAGTAACTTGGCTTTTTTTACGTCGTAGACGTTTTTGATCTGATATATATTTATGTGACCAAGTGCTTGTGTAATGGTAAGCCAGGGAACCTTGTCCAACCCAACAAAAGTGTGGACTTCCAGTCATATAGGGAGAATAGCAAACTGAAACTAGCAATGTCTGTACACAGAGTGAGCTCATTCACAGGCTGTTCCACTTGGAGGACCAATGAGTCTAATACATCATATTACAATACATAAATAGTTAGGCCTAAATTAAATATTAGATGGCCAAAATCCAAGTAACATATGTAATTCAGTCCCATAATCCCATATAAATAGCCTAAGTGTCCATTGGGGTATTGGTATTCCAGTTTTGTAGCCAGTGTCAAAGGCAAAAGAATGGATACACATCCCACACTAGATAACTGGGACAAGGAGATAAGAAAAGTAGAGGCAAGTAGAAAGAAAATGTATTAGTTCACCATTCATGCAAGTACTGTATGTCTCATGGCAATCAGGAGCTTCCTTTTAGCTTTCAAGTAAAATATCATTGGCTAATCTGCAGAATGCTTCATCAGTGCCAGCTCTAGCACCTGCATTTGCAGAATCACATGTCTGTCCTGATAAGATATGGATGTCATGTGATCAAGGCTCCAGGGATGTGGGACGGTAATGTAGACCAGACCACGCATAACGCTGGACTGCTCAGCTGCCTCTGCGGATAATCCAGCACAAAGGCACTCTAGCAGAAAGAGAGCATCATGGGATGGCAAAGCAGCTCATTCACCTATGATATGATCTGCTTCTATCAGGTCTCAATAAAGGTATATAATATACGTGAAAGACCTAGGAAAAAGGCATTGCTGAAGACTTTCGACCTTTACTGCTGATGCATTTCCCCAGGTTTTAATAGCGGAGGCGCTGCACCGCCGCAAACATCAGAGAAGAAAATCAATAAAAACTCAGACTCACATCTCCATGGAAGGGGAATAAAGGCGTGGTGGGACTATTTAACAAAATTGGCATCGTGTAGTCATGTTTTAACCAGGTCAGGTGTAGGCCATACCATGTGAATACCATGGCTTGCTACTTCACACCACTGCTGCCTACCCTCTGAGGCACTTCCCCCTCCATTAAATATTTTCCCGGGGGAAACCCTGCGATAGTCAATCAAAATAATCTCAATGAAAGACAGACCCAATGTTACAGAAGACAGGAAAGATTTAGATATGTGTGATGAAATAAAATCAGATAACAAATGTTCACAGAAACAAAGTGTAGTTCTCCCTTTTTAAAATGTAAATAAATAAGCACTCGGGCACAAGGCAGTGGCACCGGCCCTGGCTGAAACCAGAAGATGGCCACCTCGCTGTTGCAATAAGATGCCTAACCAGACGCCAAGGTGCTGCCTCCGCAAGTGGTAAGACAAGCAAGCTGTGATCGACAGACATCTGCGGGTTCTCAAATGCGGTGTTCCCACAGAACAGTTTCTTGCGCTGCCTACTCAAAGTGGGGTTTGATAAACTTAATTTGGGGGTGACTATCCAGGCAGCTCACAGAACAGACTCATTGTTTGAGCCTCAGAGAAATTGGTCCTCTCAAGGAACCTGACCCTCTCAGGAGGAAGTTGTGCCCAACATTCGGACAATCACAGCACCAAGAGTTCACAGTTTGCCCTTTTGCATCATGGTACCTTAATAAGTTTTAAACTTTTTTTTTTTTTTGCATTCTCATTAAATTACAAATCGTCTAAATACATGCATATACTTTGTAGTGTTTTACAGACCCCATTTGTAATTAATGGGTCCAAAATGTACACTGCCTGGCCAAAAAAAAAGTCGCCGTTGCACCTGTCATGCATAGTGCCCACTGTACAAGCCTCTGGAGGCAGTGTTATGATCTGGGGTTGCTTTAATTGGTCAGGTCTAGGCTCAGAAACGTTATGCAGCAATAAAATGAAGTCAGCTGAGTACCTGAATGTACTGAATGGCCAGGTTATCCCATCAATGGGCATATTCCAGGATGACAATGCCAAGATTCATCAAGCTCAAATTGTGAAAGAGTGGTTCAGGGAGCATGAGGAATCATTTTCACACATGAATTGGCCACCAGAGTCCTAACATTAAACCCACTGAAAGTCTTTGGGATGTGCTGGAGAAGACTTTACGGAGTGGTTTGACTCTCCCGTCGTCAACACAAGACCTCGGCCAAAAATGAATGCAACTCTTGACGGAAATAAATGTTGTGACGTTGCATAAGGTTGTCAAAACAATAACACGACGAATGCGCGCCGTAATCAAATCTAAAGGCGGTCCAACGAAATATTATATATTTTTTTGGCCAGGCAGTGTAGTATGTCCATTAGGGGTGTCACGATACCGATTCGAAATGGAAAATCGATCGAAATGAGCGTTCGATTTCGAACTTCAAAATCACAAGCTGGTTCGCGATTCTCCCAGTTTTTTTTTTCTCTCCACCCCCGCCCCCCGCGCGCTCTTCTTAGCCTTTCATGTGATGAGTAAAATGTAAAAAAAAGTAGCCTACTTGGCCATCTCTAATGTAAGCGTTTCCGACAAAACGAAACTTGACTCCTTCCACTGCATTTTGTTCGTCCACGCAGGCGTGCGTCCGAAGAAAAAAAAACAACGATATTTCAAAGAAGACACAGCTGCTAGTTAACGTTAGCTTACCGGTAGCCTGCATTACTTTTCGACACACCATGGCCACTGCCGGAGTCGGAGATGGAAAAACAGAACTGGAAAATCCTCCTGCTTCCCTCAAGTCACCGGTGTGGCAACATTTTGCCTTCCCCGTGAGTTATATAAACAACGAACGCGTCATTGACAAAAAAACGACAGTTTGTCGGCTATGCTACACGCGAGTACCATACGCCACCTCAGGCAACACGTCAAATATGGCAGGACACATTCGCAGGCATCACAAAGAAATAGATTTGACTGGGAAAAAAACATTGACACAGGCAACTCTTCCATTCTCATTTAGAATTTGAAAATGTAAATGACAGTTGTCAGGGCATGAAAAAAAAAGTGTAAATAGTTAATAGCGTGGTACATGTTCAACTGTTTATTATTTCAGATATTAGTTTGTTAAAGCTCTTAACTGTTCAAAGAATGTGAACACGCTCATCTTTTTAAAGAAGAATTTGAAAATGTAAATGACCTTTGTCAGGGCATAAAACCAATGTGTAAATTGTTAATAGCGTGGTAAATGTTCAACTGTTTGTTATTCTAGAGTCTAGTTTTGATAAAGCTCTTAACTGTTTAGGTGTGTTTAAATATTATCATATTTTTGTTATTATTTATAATTGTTATTATTCAAATAAAAGTTACTTATTGAGAAACAAGTATTTTTCTTTACAAATCAAGACTCGATAGTCTAACAATGGCATAGCCATTAGTTAGACTATAGTGCTGGGAAAAAAAATAGTGCTGGAAAAAAATCGAAAATCGAATCGAATCGAATCGTGACCTTAAAATCGAAAGTCAAATCGAATCGCGGATTTGGAGAATCGTGACACCCCTAATGTCCATGTATACTGAATGTATATTTCCTTGTTTTTAAAGATATTCCACAGCATAACAATACTTCCTTTTATGAAAAACACTAGATAGACAGTATTGTGTGCACCTTGGTTGTGAACACTTGCATAAAGAGTCCTTTTACCACCAGGCACACTTCATTTGAGTAAGCATTAATCCATTTTGCCACCCTACTGAGATAAAGAGCATATTGCTTCCTCAATTATAATGCTTTTAAAGCACCTTGCACATGGCCTGTCTGGAGCCTGCACTCAGTATTCTTGTATGGAAAAAGCGTGATTATTCAAAGAGAGACATGCAAGTACATCTCAAGGAACGTCTGCCTGCCTCTGCAACTCACCTCCCCCATCTCTCCGGTGATTAAAGAGGAATGCGCTGATGACGGAACGAGCGAGGGAAAAAAGGAATGACTTTCTGGTCTTCACTTAAAATGACCCAGGTAAAACAACAAGATTTTAACTCCGTTTTCCAGGCGTAGAGATGCGATGTGTCACTGTGGCACAAAGGCGTGGCCTGCAGTGCGGACAGTGCCGATGCACACATTATACATGCAAACAGTGCGGTCCCACATATGGCCACCTCATGTATCATATCGAGCATATGCGCCAAGGACTCCTGTGAGATGTGAGTGCAACGGAGGACAGGGGGAAGAGCACACACACAAACACGTATACACACACACACACACACACACAGAGACACAAAATGGCAGCAAAAGTGGAGAAAATATTGCCAGATTGACTGTAAATCCCCCATATAGAAGTACTGACTGTCCTGTGTATGTGCATGTGTGAGACAATATCGAAGTGCCGGAATGCGGATGTCCTGGGCTATTTATAACCGGCAGGAAACCCAAAACAGATGTAAGGAATAATAGCCGAACGAGATCCAAAAACCGGAATGGAGACGGAAAAAATCTGATAGAGCGCCCCGACTACGCTAAATAGAATAACGACCGCAGAAACATCAGAGGCTGCCAATAACCATGACAGCATGTTTTTTGTCACAAGGGACCGGTACTGTTGTTGACCCGAATGTGGTGACCAAGCTCGAGACAAGTAGTTGGTGCAAAAATAAAGACTTTACTATAAAGGTGATAACCAAAACAACAAACAGGATGGTACATGAGGGAGCAAGGATCACAAAATCACAAACAGGGAAAAACCGGACAAGCACAGGAAACTAGGGATGAACACGGGAGAAAACAAGCACGAGAGAATATGCTAGTAAGCTACAGAATGCAAACACAGGGGGCTAGGAGCAGAGTGCAAAGACCAAGTGAACACGAGGGAAGAGATGGACTTAAATACATGGGAGAACAGGTACATACGATGAGGTAATGGGGAAACGTGCGGAATGCAGGAGAACACGAATGGAATGATTACAATTAGTGTAGAGTAACGAGACAATCACACTAGGAAATGAGGAAACAATGTTCTCTGGAGGAGAGAATGAAACTTGACAGTTTGTGTGTGTGTGTGTGTGTGTGTGTGTGTGTGTGTATAATATAGCCCCTTTCACACATGCATCTTAACCTGCAATGGCCAAGTGGGCCCACTGCCCAGTGGACTTGCACTGCTGTTTGTGAAACAATGATTGTTTTGGGCCAGAAGTCTTGGTGAAATATTTCTAAAATTTACATTACCTGAAAATTTTACATATTTTTCCAATCTGCTTTTCATATGAAATGATTGTAATCGAGTTTAAAAATACCATTGGGGAAGTTTGCCTTCAGAGGTCTGATATTCCCCATTCATTTTAATGGGAGCTCCAATCTTTTGCACTCAGCACATGCACAGTACGCGCAGTATGGCTTACCTCCGGGTGCTTCACAGCTTAGGTTGGCTGAAGGTGTGCCTTCCTGTCCAGTTAAATATGCACGTCTATGGTTTGAACCATAGACTATAGAAAAAATATGGACAACGTCACTGTGATGTCACTCATCGACTATCCATGGGCTTGTGAAAAGCGTTTTGAAATGGAAGTGCTGACAAGTTGCAGAAAAATTGGAGCCAAAGACTGTGCAGTAGTCTTATATGGTCATTAAGTCCGGGCCGGGTCCGAATCATCCACTAAGCGTGAGATACTAGTGACGAAAAGTAACTAGGGCTGGACAATTAAAAATATAAAAAATTATTTAAAATAATATCACAGTACTGTCATAGTACACATGGACAATAAGTTAAACTTGGTAAGTAAATATGTATCATTTGATTAGGCGATTAATTGTCGAAATGTAACTAATTCATAATTATCTCACCAAGTGAATTCGCTAGCTAGCTAATACCTAATGTTATAGCTAGTGTTATATTTGCGTTCCCCCGTCCGTGTGTCTTGGGTACGAAGAATAACTTGCAAGGAGACCGTGGAGTTCTTTCAATCCTTTTTTCTCGCCTTTGCATACGGAACATACAGGGTTAGCAACCGCCATCTGTTTTTTATTTTTCTCTCTCCCCTCTGCCCCTATGGAGGATTATTCAGCCCAAAATTAAAATGAAAACGAAAATGAAAATGGAGGATTATTCAGCCCAAAATTAAAATGAAAATTAAAAACTTTTTATTTTCGTTTTCATTTTTGAACTGTATCTATGTAAATGAGGGGGTATGGTCCTTCTATCAATCAAAGCAAGCAGGGTGGGCCTCATACAGGTTTAGTGCAGTAGCACTTAATGAACACTAGGGGGAGCATAGCATAGGGATGGGTAACAGTCTATGCTTGATACTATGCTCTCAGGGCACTCGTAAGTTTTAATGGATGAAATGATGAAGAATCTGAGCAGTGTTATAAAGTATTCTTGTTTTATGAAAGAAACGGAGCTAGCTAGCCAGCACTACGCTGTGTAGGCTATAGGTCAAACCTGCGAGGTGGAAAATCCAGGTTCAGAAAGTGAAAGTCCTCCCCACTCATTTGTTCCAATCACCTGCATTTGCTAATTATCACAATTCTTCAGCCAAGAGGTAGGAGCTAACTAGGCTAATTAGTGAAATCGTGAGTTCATGGGTGGAAGAAACACGACAGGACTTTTACTTTCTGACCCCTGGAATTTCCACCTCTGCAAACCTGGTAGTAGCCTACGATAGGCTACATTGTGCCAGGTTAAACGTTGGATTGGATCAGTTGTGTTGGACTGCTGGAAATAAATGAAATCCTCTATTAAAATAAATGAAAAGGCCGCAAATGAGTCACTGGATCATTTAAACTTTTAACCTGGCTCCGGTACTTAAAGCGAACATTAAGGCATTGCTTCAAAAAGTCTATCGACAGCCAGATTCTATTCTATATGTTATGCAAAATGAGAAATGTTAATGTAGGCTATTTGAAAGTGAGTCGGCTTCGTCATACAAAAAAAAACCCAGGGTTAAATCATAAATTGAGCTTGCTAGCTGTTTATTATTATCCTAAAATAGCTCTCATAAGTGTTTCTGTTACCCATCTATCGTTAATTGTGTTTACTGTATTACACATTTCATGTGTGTGCCATGAGTCACTGGACCGTTTATTTTAACCTGGCTCCGATAGATCTAGCTAGCCTACTTCAAACGAACATTAAGGCATAGCTTCTAAAAGCTAGCTAGATTCATGACGGTCGTCAAAAAATATGGTCGCAAATATGAATAGGCTGGGGCATGAAAGATGCGTTTTTGCATTGTTATGAAAGAAACAATATTGCTGAAGACAGCTGAAAATGGAACGCACAAAATGGTGCTATGACGTTTTATTCTATCCGGTTGTTTTAATACACATTGGAGCTAGAATCCTGAAAAATAAACGAGAATGTCTAAACTTGGAACCTGCCAAGTGTGTCGTTGTTTTTTCCCTGAGGGAATTTCACGAAGCAGAGGTGTAGCCTAGCTACTACGCAAGATTAAGGGGTTAGACAGCTAATTTAAATTTCCACCCTGGATTTTCTGTATCACAAAGCCGACTCACTTTCAAATACATTAATGTCTGGATAGACTTTTAGAAGCTATGCCTTAATGTTCGTTGAAGTAGGCTAGCTAGATCTATCGGAGCCAGATTAAAAGTGTAGCCTAAACGGTCCACATGCACACACATGAAGTGTGTAATACAGTAAACACAATTAACGATAGATGGGACAGTAACACTTATGAGAGAAACACTTATGAGAGCTATTTTAGGATAATAATAAACCGCTAGCAAGCTCAATTTAAGATTTAACCCTGGATTTTTTGTATGACGAAGCCGACTCACTTTCAAATAGCCTACACTAACATTTCTCAATTTGTATAACATATAGTATAGAATCTGGCTGTCGATAGACTTTTTGAAGCAATGCCTTAATGTTCGCTTAAAGTACTGGAGCCAGGTTAAAAGTTTAAACGATCCAGTGACTCATTTGCGGTCTTTTCCACCTCGCAGGTTTGACCTATAGCCTACACAGCGTAGCACTGGCTAACTAGCTCCGTTTCTTTCATAAAACAAGAATACTTTATAACACTGCTCAGATTCTTCATCATTTCATCCATTAAAACTTACGAGTGCCCTGAGAGCATAGTATCAAGCATAGACTGTTACCCATCCCTATGCTATGCTATCTCCCTAGTGTTCATTAAGTGCTACTGCACTAAATCTGTATGAGGCCCACCCTGCTTGCTTTGATTGATAGGAGGACCATACCCCCTTATTTACATAGATACAGTTTGAAAATGAAAATGAAAATGTAAACGAAAACGAAAATGAAAATGAAAATGAAAAGTTTTTAATTTTAATTTTAATTTTGGGCTCAATAATCCTCCATTTTCATTTTCCATTTTGGCCTGAATAATCCTCCATAGCCCCCTGCCTTTAGGCATAAGCAATCAACCTCACAAATAACAGTTCTCAACAGTAACAGTGATTCACAATGAACACCTATATATTCTTATGAACAGAGAATTAGATATTATGTATTTGACTAATATTAACTGTTACACTAGCTACAAGCAATTGGACCATTTATCATGCTGAAGAAACAGTGGCCTCATATCTTCATTTGTAATTAACCTAGCTAATATCTATCATTAGCTAGCTAGTCGAGCTGTCACTAACGAAAACTTGGTCTATAACCATAGAGTTTCTCGAAATAATTTGATATAAAAACTAAAATGCTGCTAAATAGCTAGTTACTGCCTGTTCATAATTAATCATTTCAACCATTTGAAACCCATGCTAAAGTTTCCACACCATCATTCTTCGTTGTATTTCCCTGAGCTGAAGGGAGAACTGATCAGGATCAAAATGGTTTTGCTAGCTTTGGACGGGTCTGCTGAAGCTTGTGAGCACAGAATTGCAGTATGTTCGTTGAATATAATTTTACATGTTATGGATTTATGATGAGTAGTCAGTTTGTAGTCGGTACTGCCTATACCACTAGGTGCCCAGCAGGGATAAATAAAAACAACATCAAAATGCTAAAAAGTAGGCCCTGTTATGATAGGGTTACATCAAAGCTTTATTTTATGCATATGTGAACAGCAGCTTAATCTTCTGTGTAATTTTCAATTGAATCAGCAAGCTATTGCTACGTCCTTATGCCGCCCCATGAGTGCGCCCCTTTAATGCTAACAAGCTAACAAGTTTCCTTCAGCTCAGGTGAGTCTTAATTGGAAATTACCGACACCTGGGGCCACATGTATAAACAGTGCTGAGCAGAAAAATGCCCTCAGAAAGCTCCGTAAGCGAGTTTCCACACAGAAATTCAGATGTATAATATAACATGTGCTGTGAGAATCTGCGTACCTCTGCACAAGATGGATGCTATACTTACGCAATGTTTGGAGTCCGTGTGATATGGCGACACCGTGACAGAAAGGCAGAGGTAGAAAATGCAAAAAAAATCTTAAGCAGATTTCCGACTTTCACCCTGAGCGTTCTTTTACGCATTCTTTTAGTTTTATACATGTGGCCCCAGTTGTGGATTTTCTCGAGAGCATATGTATCTGTGGCGTTCTCTAGCTCAATGTTGGTTGATTCTCCCTTTGGGACCATTTTCCCTTTGGCTAACTTCATGCACATTGCCAGCTTGCTGCCGTGCTGAAGTTCATCTTGAAATATTACTGTGGCATTTGTTTCAGGTAGTATGCAGCGCTTACTATATTGTAGTTTGTACATTAGTATAGTGGGTGATGGTGTTTGTTTCAGGTAGTATGCAGCGCTTACTATATTGTAGTTTGTCGTACTTGTCGCCGCGCTGTAGGGGTGCGCATTTTGCTGGTTGTATTTCCACGTCATTTCCCCGTTTTAAAAGCCAGTTTTAACTTTGCTTTGTGCAAGCATATTGGTGTATTTTGTATGCTGCTTTGTTTATGCAATTGGTTGACAAACTACTCATTTCCAGAAGGAATTTTTTGGTGGTAAGCTGCTTGTTGGTTTGTGGCTTGGAGTCTGTTCTTTGTGAAAGCTACTTGCGTTTTGTGGAATGTGTTTGTTTGATGTGCTCGTGTGATACCTGGAAGTAGTATGTGTAAACATGGAGACTCACAACAACTGAGGAGATCCATAGGCATAGGACATTGGAAGCAAATTGACCGGGGTTTTGTTTTGTGGAGACTTTGGTATTGTTCTCAATTCGGGAAGGTTGGTTACAGTTGTTCCAACGCTTTCGAGTGCAAAACTGCCGGCCGTCGTGTCTCAACGTCCAACTCTCTATGGATTCTCGATCTTATGTGTTGCTGAAGACATTGGAGGCAATTGACCCGGGATTTTACTTTGTGGAGACTTTGGTATTGTCGCAAGTGGAGACCGCCGGTTGTCCTGTCTGTCTGTTAGTCTGTAAAAACCAGTTTTTCGTTTTTGTCTTTGTTTTGGTCTTGCTCTGCCAGGAGCACCCTGGCTGAGCATTGTCCTGTCCACCAGTACCCTTTTCCTTTGTTTTATGTCAGTTTGTTTTCATATATTAATAAACTCATTTTGTAACCGTTCCTTGTTGTGTTTGAAATCCTTTGTGTTGCGGCCCTTCGAGCCGGGGTCGTAACACTGTCCATCTGTAAGAGCTATCTCTAAAGGAATTACACTCATAATGGGCATAATGGGAAGGTGCTAGTTACTGTCCAGCAACAAAAATCCTCAGTATGTGGGTCCATTACACATTTATTTCTCTTAAGAAATTGTCACTATTCAAGTCAGATTCTGAAATATGGTATTGGCTTGCTCCTGGCTCTTGTGGAAAGCATAGCCCTCACTACCGCTGAAGTGCGTGTGCGTGTGCATGTGCTCACATACATTTTCATACATGTACCCACATGCAAAAGGTACAAGCATGGTGATCTTTACTGACATTTATGCTTGCAACAACAAACACTTGTGAGACAGTGAACCCAGAGACAACGTGTTTATGTTAATAAAGAATACTGTAAGTTCAAAAACTGGAGAAAATGGCAGCTGTGTGTCACCTACAACAAACATCTCCATTTGTTACTCAAGTTACGATTTTTCACACACCACTAAATCATGCCGTCCTCTGCTACCATGTAGTCTCTTTGTACACAATTTAATTCCACAGTCCACAGATTTAGATCTTCCTCCAGAATAAGTATAACTGCTGTCAGGCAATAAAGATGGCCTTTATTTCAAGTACACACCCCCAGGAAGATAAACACTCTCCTCCGTTTAGAAATGTGCCTCTTAACTTACCCCTCTGCCTGCATCACAAAGTCAGGCATGGGGAATTCATTGTGGCTCTTTTGTTTCAACACATGCTAAGTACAAACTGCCTCTAAATAGACCCAGTTGTTTTATCAATAGCATTCAGGCTGAACGCAATGCTTCAAAACGCAAAATTCAAACAATGTCTGCTGTAATGGTAGTATTCCAAACATAGAGCTGAAATCTATATCCAGAAGAGCTGTGTCATTCTGTATGTTCTCCAACTGTGAAACTAGTCCTCCACAGTACATTAGCCAGTGTTGGAAAAGCATGAATAGCTAGCAGAAAGCTGTACTTCAAGACCACACCACTCCATAGTGCTACAATGGAGTGGGTAGATTGGTTTCCTTTTTCTATCAGGATAAATGTTTCAGTCCTTAATATTCATATCTTCTTTTAAATACAGAATAGTTTATTGGATTAATGGCAAGGAAAAGTTGTAACATTATGTAACTGTCTTAAATTTTTCATATTGTTAAAGGGATGGTCTCTAAAAACTTTAAATAACCACAACATATCACAGAGGGATATCCACTAGACACCCACCAAATATCTTTTCAAGAGAATGTGAATCGGTATATTAATATACATCTCAAAGTCAGCTAATAAACTCAGTCTTGAAAGGACTCAGGATTGTAGGGGTGTGGTCTAAATCCACGTCCTCAACCCGAGTGCCATTGATGTCATCCAGCCCTACGTGTTTGAACCACAGAACTGTTCTTATACAGTTCTGTGGCTTCAACCATAGGTTTGATCCCGGCGAGGAATTAATGCAATCAATTCAAAGTAAAATACAGTGCAACTGCTATGAAGAGATAAATATCACACGCAAGCTCGCAATCAAAGTTTTAAGTTAACTTAAATGCTAAGCAGCAGAGTACTGCAACCGTTTGATCTAACGTTAGTCTATTTAAATCAAGCTAAACTGCAAGGCGACGTTTCACCAAATGCATGTTCCACACAAATCATTAAATAATGGTAGGTTTTATTGAGTTTTTAAAATGTATTTAAAGGCCCATGCATGGCAAGTACTTTGGTGGATAATGGTTCTCGTCGTATTTTTGTTACTGTAACCAGCCACTGAACAATACTACAAGATTTCTTAGTGGGACAGGACGGTTTTATTCACCTCAAACTATGGCATCAAACTTTAATCTCATTATGTAATGAGATTAAAGTATATATGGGTTGAGGTTTCACGTCTACATCACCATGGACCAATTTCGACACCACCCTGTTTTTCAGCATAAAGGAATAAAGAGATATAGATAGACTGAAATTTAACGAGACTGCAATGGAATTTATTCCTCGCGCGATACTGGTGCTCAATACATACATTAATATCTATAAATAACGTGGTTATAAGCATATTACAGATTTTCCTTGACCGTCACTTTAAAAAATGGGGATGGCAGGTATGCCATCCGCTAAGTTACGGCTTGGTGGGGCATGCCCCATACCTATACAGCAGTTTGGCACTTTTCAGGGTTTCCTACAGAAGTAACCACAATGACCATAGACTCTTAGCCCTTAAAAACATTAACTTCTGTATGTTCTGACCTCATGTAACCACACAGCAATCAGATACAACTTCACACATCCACACAATAAAGCCCCAAACTTGGGTTATTTTGCCGTTTTTCTCCTTCCTCTTCCGCTTCTTCTTCTTCTTCCCATTTTCCTGCCAACTGCCTGCCTCCGTCGCGATGTTATCCAATGGGGAGAATTATTATTTGAGGGTATGGTCCGTATACCTGCTCATCAAGCTTATCGTCCAATAAAAACGCTTCATACTAATGTTTTTTAATGTTAATATAGCTAATGGCTTCATGCTTTCCAAGAAGCTACTGTGGTCTTGTGGTCAGAACAGCAGTCTCTCACACAGTGGATTGTCGGTTCGAGCCCAGCAGGGCACGTGTATTTTCCACAAAAACAATGTTAAGTACTTTTCATTTCTTAGACTGTTATTATTTTCACATTGACACATTAACGTATTTTTATTGCAAAGGCAAAATAGGTTTCCAATATTAACTGTTCAATGTTTCACTTGTATTTCACTTGTAGTATATCACACCCTCCCCAAACCGGACGCTCGCTTTTGTCTGGTTTGGGGAGGGTGTTACGCTCTGCTCTTGCGGTCATGACTGACTGACTGTGGAAACCCCTTGCCTCGGCCAACATTTCTTTATTCATTAATTTCTTCACTTCAGCTCTGTTCACTTTATCCTTTTCACACATAACACAAGGTCACCATAAAATGAACTACTAGGAAAATTAAGAATTTACAATAATAGACTACATTAAGAATTGAGGATAGCCTCTTTTAGGCTGCAAGCCTTTAAGCGATCGGATTTATAAACTGCCAATTCCCCAAACATATCTGATTCATGGTTAGTCACTTATAAATAAATAGATAGCCTCCGAATGTGGCTCTAGTCTACGCTACTCTGCTGATAATGTAGCTTACTGCAAACACTTTTAATTATAATAATAATAATAATAATAATAATAATAATAATAATAATAATAATAATAATAATAATAATAATAAGAAGAAGAAGAAGAATCATCTCTGGTATGTACTTTCTTAGTAGTATCTCTTGTTTTCTTTCTGGCTAAGATTCCTGGGAAATACGCGTTCTCCAATTAAGCTTGTTCGCCAACGTTACTTCCTGCTTCTCGTCAGGAAGCACATACAAGCTAGGCTACTACGAAGCGAATCAACATGCATTATAGCCTACATTCATTGCACTACAGAAAACTAAACTAAACCTAGCTGTCCGGTACCAAAACATTTCCCGCAGGTAACGTTCTACACTACCGGAAAAAAACTCTGCTGTGCAGAAACTCACTAGCTCGCTCGCTAGCTCGTAGCCCACACATGGAAGGTTGGAGTTACGCATCCGGCAATCCAGTGTTGAATAGCCTAACTCTGCTGTGCTTATGATCTCACTAGCTCGCTCGCTAGCTCATAGCCCACACATGGAAGGTTGGAGTTATGCATCCGGCAATCCAGTGTTGAATAGCCTAACGTTAAATGTATTTCATAGAATACTAATAGCCCTATTTTAAAACTGTATTTCCATATTTTACTGATGCAAACTATTTAGGCTGTACTAGCTATTTAGGCTTTATGTCTTTCAGCTAGAATGTGTTTATGTCTAGCCCATTGTGCATGTATTATTATTAGGGGACCGAGCAGCGTAGTATTGTATCTGTTCAGATTCTTTTTTTTATTCTTTTTTTTCTCAGCTTTCACCTAAAATTCCCGTGAGCTGGTTTGGCCTAGAATCACCCAACTTGGCAAGCTTGTTGGGATTGCGAAACTCTTGGATCCTCTATATTATGACGCAGATTGAACACCTGGTGGCGCTGTAGTGCACGTGACAAAATTTTGACATTGACACGCCCACTGCCGACACCCCGTTTCACCTAGAGTCACAAGATTTGGTATTCAGGTCCCTTTGCTCATTCTGAACAAATTTGCCTCAAGGACCCATAAAGTCCGCCATATTGGATTTTTTGCTAATTAGCATTTTTTGTAAAACGCTTAAAATGCTACTCCTTCTACAAAGTTTGACTAATTGAGATGAAACTTGGTGTACACACTCCTTAGACCATGTCTCATAAAAGTTATGAATTTTGATATTTTCAAAGATGGCCGAATGACGAGCCAATGAATTTTCACTGGGCGTGGCTTATCACAAAAATATGAATAATTCCAAAACAATTTGACAGAAAGCTATGAAACTTGGTCGGTCTGTTAAGAGTACAATTAGGACTTGACCTCTACAGTTTTATCCCAATTGAGCCATGTGGTGGCGCTACAGAGTTCCAAATATAAACAAATATAAACAAATATAAAAAAATTCACTAAAAATCGCAGTTCCTTTGCAGAGATGTATAACTTGCTACAGTGACAAAGAGCCGGATTTGGATCATAGATCTTTACTAATTTGGTGGGCGCCATCTTGAATTTGCCGACATTTTGGCTTAAATGTACTCATTTATTACTTTCCTCTTTTCCTTAACCGCTTGGCTGATTCTCATGAAACTTGGCAAATAGTTAGAAGTTGTCATCTCATAAGCTCACACCAAATTTCGTGGTGATAGGCCAGTTGGTGGCGCTGTAGTGCACGTGTAAATATTGTGACATTGACACGCCCACTGCCGACGCCCCGTTTGACCTAGAGTCACAAAATGTGGTATACAGGTCCCTCTGCTCATGTTGAACAAATTTACCTCAAGGATCCATGAAGTCAGCCATATTGGATCTTCCGCTAATTAGCATTTTTTGTAAAACACAAAATGCTACTCCTCCTACAAAATTTGGCCAATTTACATGAAACCAGGTACACAAACTCCTTAGACCATGCTTCATAAAAGTTATCTACAGAATACTGATATTTTAAAAGATGGCCGAATGACGAGCCAATGAATTTTCAATGGGCGTGACTTATCATAAAAATGCTGATAATTCCAAAATCATTTCACAGAAAGTTATGAAACCTGGTAGGTCTATTAAGAGTAACATGAGGAATTGACCTCTACAGTTTCAACCCAATCGAACCACGTGGTGGCGCTATATAGATCCAAATATAAGAAAATATAAAAAAATTCACTAAAAATCATTGACACGCCCACTGCATACGCCCGTTTTATCTAGAGTCACAAAATGTGGTATAGACGTCCTGCTGCTCATACTGAACAAATTTGCCTCAAGGAACCATCAAGTTAACCCTATTGGATTTTCCGCTAATTAGCATTACTTGTAAAACACTTAAAATACTTCTTCTCCTAAATAATTTGACCAATTTACATGACACCCGGTAAACAGACTCATTACACCATGCTTCATAAAAGTTATATACAGAATTTTGATATTTTAAAAGATGGCCGAATGACGAGCCAATAAATATCCAGTGGGCGTGGCTTATCACAAAAATGCTAATAATTCCAAAACCATTTCACAGAAAGTTATGAAACTTGGAAGGTCTTTTAGGAGTAACATCTGGACCTGACCTCTCCAGTTTCAACCCAATCGAGCCACGTGGTGGCGCTATAGAGATCCAAATATAAGAAAATATTTTTAAATTCACTAAAAATCATTGACACGCCATTTGATCTACATTCACAAAATTTGGTGTATACGTCCCGCTACTCCTGCCCAACAAATTTGCCTCAAGAAACCATGAAGTCTGCCATCTTCGATTTTCCGCTAATTAGCATTTTTTGTAAAACACTTTAAATGCTACTCCTCCTACAGAATTAGACCAATTTGCGCCAAACCTGTTCAAGGGACTCAACCCGCATCCCTACATGCATGCATTACTTTACTAAGGCGTATATCAAAAATTGGCTGAATGAGAAGCCAATTAATTTTGCATTGGGCGTGGCTTATCGCATAAATGCTAGTACTTCTAAAACCGTTTGATATAAAGTTCTGAAACTTGGTGGGTTGATTGAGTTAGATCAAGACTTGAGCCCTGCAGTTTTAACCCAATCAATCCGCGCGGTGGCACTAAAGAAATACAAATGTTGGGATGGCAGGTATGCCATCCGCCAAGTACACTATCTCTGCTTATCAAGCCGTCTACCTACTATACCAACTGTGAAAGTTCCTGTAGCTTAGTGGTTAAGGCATTTGACTGCCGTGTAGTAGGTTGGTGCTTCGATCCCCACCTGTTCCCAAGTTTTTTTTGAGGCACACAATGTGCACGTCATTGTAAGAATGTTCTTTTTATTGCAAAGGCTAAGAAATTTCACAATATTACCTGTTATCTGTTTGAATTATGAAGTCAGTAAGCCAAAACTATCTGATACCGCAACACACAAGTCTTATTTGGCCTCCTCATTTCTGTTAACCTGCTTTGGCCTAGTGGATACAATCTTGGCTTTCCATGTATGCGGTCAGGGGTTCAATTCCAGCTTGGTATCAATGGCTAAGTTAATGTTTGGCAAAACTATTGTGCAAATGCTATGCTTCTTTTAATGTTGTTTTCACATTAAGAAACACCTTTTTATTGCAAATGTTAAGACATTTAACAGTATTAACTGTTCACTGTTTCACTTGTACTTAAAAGACTTAATACGCAAGCCCTTACTGGATCGGGTTAAGATACCATCAACAATGGCAAAAGCCCTGATTAGAAACAAATATTTGTATTTTGGGTCAACCCTGTCTAGAGTTGTCTACTATTTTGCAGTCTCTGTGTTTGACAAATGCCGCTAATGCCGCTCGGTCCCCAGGAATCGCTGCTTGCAGCTATATTTATTATTATTATTATTATGCATTTATTCATTTATTTATTTGGATTTCTATCAAAACCTGTGTGGTCCTACAGAGAATAGATATCCTTGTGTTCACAAAATTCTGTTTGCAAATATCATAAATACTATTATGTTAAGAAAATTGGTACTATTACTTATTTGCCACCATCTGACCCACAAACATGTCTGGATACGTTTGTAAAAATGCTTTATGTACGCTATTTTCTAGGTAAAAAAATTACTCATTTTTATCTGCATTTATTTATTCATCACCCCTTTCTCTATTATACATGATGTTTCTTCATATAAATGTCTGTTTGTGAATTGTAAAGAATGCTGTAGCAGCAGCATTTTAAAACCTGTACATTTTCTAAAGTAAACTTGCAAACAAAGTACAACCATATCCTTTCTGGAGTGTAATTATTCAGCAACTGTTAAAAACATTCATTGAAATCATATGTTGTTCCATGAGGCACAATCTCTTCACATGCAAAGATTAAGAAACACAGGGCCAAGTTGCATTAAATAATTTAGGAAAGTTTGGATAGCATTGCTTTGGAATAGAGCTAGTTTATTTAGTGTGAGCTACAATAGGCAATATTGTTAGTTGTAACTTGGCCACATTTTGATATCAAGACTTTTAAAGGCAGGCCTAGTTTTTACAAGTTGGAATTAAGAACTTATAGACAGCACTAGGTAGGCTATGCGTAACTTGGCTTTTTTTACGTCGTAGACGTTTTTGATCTGATTTCATATACACTATTCACTGGAAATGTATGAACATATGGCACTTCTTTTGAGCAGGTTCCGTAAAATGAACTTGTACAGCAAATGTACAGCAACCTTGTTACGTAGGAAAGAAAAAAAAACAGTGATGAGAATGGAATAAAACATTTGAACTTTAATTCTATAGAAAGTGACCTTTCAGCTGAACTTCCAAGCTGTTTGCAAAAAGATGTCAACAGTTGACAGATTAAATCCAGTTTTTTCCAATATTTTCAAAGAATAAAAGCTTGTCAAAGCTGGCATGAGCTAAATAAAGACATAAAGCCAAACACATACTGAGGTAGTGTTGGTCTGATTGAGTATGTCTATACAAGCCTGAGCTGCAACTCTAAACAGACTGTAGCTATCAATTTATGCTTTTATGATATCAAAGGGACCAGCTTGTATTGTGTGATTGGGGGTAATGGAAGGGTGCTATTTACTTTAAATGACACACGGGGAATATGCTCAGTGCAATTATGAATTAAGTCAATGTGCATTCAGTGCATCTCTGCGTGGCTAGTTAATTGAAAAAAGATAAGCTAATTCCTTCATGGCCCTTCATAAACCAAAATGTGTATGATTTCCAGCCACAAGCAAGCTTTGGCACCATAGTGACCTGGCATATCTACTACCATGAAGGGGTGAAATAAACTTGAAACCAGTACATCTGCCTCTGCCCTACATAGGCAAAAATAGCAGAGACAATACAATGTGTATTTCCAGGAGTATACAGAACAAATGCAAGAAAAGAGAAAGCCAGTTCATTTTAAAATCAGAAGACTGCAGAAGGCTGTACTAACGTTACAGTACAATTGCAAGTTGATCTGAAGGAATGTTATACTGAACATAATAAAAGCCATGTCTGCCTTGTTTTATGTAAAATGTGCTCACTACCTAGCTACACAGCACATTAGCAATGGTATGCTGACTTGCAAGCTACCAGCAGTTCACTAGTGTGATGCAGGGCTGGTGGTGGCCACTGATGGAGTGGTTAGCAAACAGGACGAAATCAAAAGAAGTGTTAACTTGCTACCTTTTAATTGAACAATCTGAAAACACAACAATTTAAAACAAGAAGTCTGGCACATCTGGCAACCAAAACCTCCACAAACAAAGGCAGGAAAAAGAAAATAGGCCTCCAGACACACAGCAGACCATCCACAGAAAAGTCCACCAAACAATCCTCCTCAAGTCATGCCATTTTATTACGCCCAATAATGAGGTAATGGGCAACAGCTGCACTACTTTCAACCAATTACAGCTGCTGCCATACCTGCAAGTAGGGCCGAGCTGCCCCCTGGTGGACAGAACCCCAACTCCCTTCCTGGCAACACACTAGAAACTACTGAAGTGTAGCTTACTAGGTAGATTCCTCTCCCTACCCACAGTGGCTATGTGACAGACAATTGACATCAAACCCATTATTACAGATTGATAGGTTTAAAAATAACAACATGAAATCACAATTTATTCTGAGCAAATCTTTAGTAAACCCTATTGCAATGTATTCTGCAGTAACTTTATTAACTCACTGAAAGCTATGCCTGATGTTGTGAATACTTACAAAATAATGCTGTGACTTCTGAAATTCACATGCTACACTACACAATAAAATGTAGCCGATGTGAGCATCCACACTGATGATCGATAACGTTCTGTAAACAGTAGCACCAAGCACGCCCTGTAAATTCTGATGGATTTTGATTGGCTGTCAGTGTTTCTATCGTTCATCAAATCGCTCTGAAAGTGATCCCAATGATATTGTTCGCTACTGTCGTTATGGTTGTGGTGTGGACTCCGCCATCAAACTTGAGTTAGAATGATTTTTAAAACAATATATTTATAGTTATCATTATAGTTATCACTATCGTTATATTTAGTTTGGTTTCATAGTTGAATTTTCAGGGTGATGGTAATAATCTAGATTTAAAAGAATTCTGAAGTCCTTAAATGGATTGAATCAAAACATTATCCACGTATTTAGTGTGAGAATGACATTACTATTTCATTAAAATGTAGTGTATTTCTTTGTATATGTTAATTTTCAGATTGAAATGTTTTCAGAAGAATTGTCTGACTGAAAAGTCAGAGTAAAAATTTCTTCAGCAGTTAAGGAGGAATTCAAAGTGTAATTTTAAATTGCACAATTACAGCATTTCAAAGATACATTTCTTTTTTCTTAAATATTGATGGCCAATGTAGCCGGTTGTGTCACACAGAGATGGGATGGTTCAGTCGGTTAGGGTCTCTAATGACCCCCGATGGTCATCCGGGTGCCTGGGGTCTGCTTGCCAAAACTATGCATGAAGTGCCTTCCTCTGTGCGTTCTGTGCAAGCATGGCCTATGGGAAAAGTAGCAGCCTGGCGACACCACAGAACAGTAGTGGCTGGCGATGGCGGAAAGTTGGGAAAATTGGGAAATGCAAAATCTTTAAAAAAAAAAATTATAATAAATAATATATATATATATATATATATATATATATATATACATATATCAAACACTGCATTTGGTACAAATAGTGGAATGTGAATATCTGTGTGCCCAAATTTAACATGTTGCTATAACCAATTGATCACCAAACAGGTGGCAGTACTATAGGCTCTGAAGCCACTATCCGGGAGCAAGTGGGAGCCGATTTTCCACAAACGTGTCCGGAACACTGAGATGCAGGAAGATGTCAATCACAGAGTGCATGAAGCATAGCCAGTTCTGGCACAGGGGCAGTGATGTGTGGCTGTCCAGGCCTAGGGGTGAACACATCTCAATATATGCAGGGGATCGATTGTTTGGTACACATGAAGCATCGGACAACCCTGGGCACTGACATTCCTGCCCTCTTGCCCACCACCCACAGTCACAGGAGCAGAGATGCCTGAAAATCGCCACGATCGTTTGGACTTTTGAACGTCTGCCAACCCGTCGCTGCTTTTCAGAGAGAATAATTATGAGGGATAATGACGTTGTAATGAAAATTAGTTGAGTTGCAGCTCAAAGGGCACGTTTATCTATGAGAGGCCATTTAGGCCATAAATCATACTTCATCTCACACACATCATTATATTCACTTACACCATCATACTCTCTCACATACAGTATCATTCTCTCTCACATAAACCATTATACTCTCTTTCACACGACTATTATACTCTGTCACATATACCATCATACCCTCTCAGACACATTATCATACTGTCTCACACACACTATCATTCTTCTCACACTCGATCATAATCTCTCAGATACAAATGTAAAACCTGTTATGCATGCAAATGTCTTACAAATAAACATTTGAGAGATTTCATATGAGTATATGAGAATGATCGACTGTGTGAGAGAGAATGATATTCTGAGTGAGAGAGAATGATTGTATGATGATTGTATGTGTGCACGTGTCTCAGTTCCTGGTTGGCTTACAGACTTTTCAAAGCCAGCACCCTCTCAGTGGCACCTCGAGTGTCCAAATTGACAGGAAGCGTCTAAATCAAGCCATAGCTAGTTTAAATAACACATTAAATTAAAATTTTGTGAGCACAATAGCAAGGTAACCATAATTTTTCTGATAATTTACCTTATTTTTCAAGCTAACTTTTTGTTTATAGGTGAATGGCAATGAGGAGGACATTTTTTTAGCTATACAATTTGATGTGTTCAGAACAACCCACTGGTCATGCCAATATTCATGATACACTACAGGATTAAGTGCCATATCACTTTTATAAAACGGTGCCAAAATCTTATAATAATGCACCAAATAAAGACAACACAACAAGTGACGTTTCATTGTGCGGTGTGTCCTGAATTAATTCAGTTACTAAGAAATGATAATTTCTTGTTTGGACCTACTTTAACTGGCGACATACAAACTAGCTAACATTAGCTGTTTAGCCAATTAATTGAATGTTGGCTAGCTAGCTAAGGTTGGTGAAACTAAGGCTACAATTACACAGCAGATCTTGATGTCTGAATTGGGTTTTTGGAAATCTGGAAATCTGGAAATCCGATCATTTGATCATAGCGTTTATATTACATGACCTGCATGTGGCCTGTGTGTTTACATATCCAAGCAGCTTGTATGATGTGCACACACACAGAGTAACAAATCTAAGGTTGACATGGCAACAGACAGATGCCAGCATGGAGCCCAGCCTTTTGTTCAATATCCGGCACCTCAAAGGTGGGACTCGCATGCAACAGCAATTTATGGTAAGATGGTGGAGAAGGGCTATCACATACGGTGCCTTAATATTTGTGATCTCCGCTACCTCAGTTGAGAAAAGGCTTTGGATGCACAGTAGGAGTCAAGGTGGGAGCATGCTGTACACTCATTCAATAACTCAAAGTAGTTAGTATCACAGAAATCTTTGGAATGAGAAGGGAAACCTTTGAATATCTGTGCCACCGTCTTTCCCAAAAAAGCTCCCTTTTTTGCCAACAAATTTTTAGAGAATGCATACATTTGCCCCAAGGTGATCAACTCCTGGAAGTCATCAATGGCTTTAAAAGGAAGTGGCAGTTCCCTCAGTGTGCGGGAGCGGGTGACGGGTCCCATATCCCCATCATAGCCCCGGGCAAAGGCTGGCAGTCAGTGATCTTACAAGCAGTGGTGGACCATACATTCTAATATAGGGGTACACAGATACAGTACCATTCAAATTTTGGACACACCTACTCATAGAAGGTTATTTTCCGTTATTTTTACTGTTTTCCACATTTTGGAATAGTAAAGACATCAAAACTATGATATAACACAAATTAAATTATGCAAAGACCAAAAAAGTGTTAAACAAATAAAAAAAAGTCATATATTTTAGATTCTTCAAAGTAGCCACCCTTTGCCTTGATAACGGCCTTGCACATTCTTGCCATTCTCTCAAACAACTTCTGTGGTAAACAGGTATTCCACAGGTAAACAGGTGATGCCATCATGACTCTATATAAAAGGATATCAAAAGACTCCTGATATCTTATTTCCAGATACTCTTAGGGTTGGACTAGATTAAGCTGTAAATTACACGGCAATAGTATGTAACCCATGGTTGGCTAAATGGCTGTAAGTCATCAAGGGTCTGAGGTATCAAACGAGCCTCAAACCATCACTCTGCTGCCAGATATGCAGTAGATATGGATGGATCACTTTAAGGGTTGTTTCTCCTTTCCTATTGAACTCTATGGAAAAATAAGTCAGGAGAAGAAACCCTTCAAGTTATCCATCCATATCTACTGTATTTCTGGCAGCAGAGTGATGGTTTAAGGCTTGTTTGATACGTCAGACCCTTGATGACTTAGAGCCATTTAGCTAACCATGTGTTCCACACTGTTCCAGTGTAATTTAAAGCTAAATCTAGTCCCACCCCCCAATTCCCATAGAGATCCATTCAAATGCAGAGGTTATAGTATCGCTTCTAAGAGTACCTGGAAATAAGATATCAGGAGTCTTGATATTCTTTTATATAGAGTCATGATGGCATCACCTGTTTACCTGTGGAATACCTGTTTACCACAGAAGTTGTTTGAGAGAATGGCAAGAATGTGCAAGGCCGTTATCAAGGCAAAGGGTGGCTACTTTGAAGAATCTAAAATATATGACTTTTTTTTATTTGTTTAACACTTTTTTGGTCTTTGCATAATTTAATTTGTGTTATCTCATAGTTTTGATGTCTTTACTATTCCAAAATGTGAAAAACAGTAAAAATAGCAGAAAAAAACCTTCTATGAGTAGGTGTGTCCAAACTTTTGACTGGTACTGTATATAGAAAAATTATAATGTGTCCATCATTAATTCACAGCCATGGCCTGGCTAAACTGAACTAACTGATCTCCTTTGAACAGTGGCGTAACGTCAGCGGTAAAATAGGCCTTCGGTAACCTTCCCTTTATACGGATATTACTCTCAACCTGTTTCCACTTACAGTTCTTAATTATCAATCAAGAAATTAATTAACTGAATAACAAACATCAATGAACATATCAAGTTTTTCTGTGCTAGTGTTTTTCTTCACGTCATAAAATGGGTAGCATTTAAATATACATAGTGACGGATGGTGCGCTGGAAAAAGTGAGGTGCACAGAATTACTTGTTTCCGTTTATTTAGCTTGAGTAGCCTAACTAGCAAATAATTAATTCGCTAAATAATCAAGACCAATTTGTAGCCTATAATGATTTAGAAATGATAATGACAAAGAGACAACTTGAGATTGTTTAACAAGGATAAGGCAACAATCTGAATGCGTTAAAGAATGTAATTCATTTTAAGACGACACTCAATTTAGTCAAAGCGATTTAAACATTAGAAAGCATACATTTAAAGAGGACTCGAACCGTTGAGAGCAACGCATAATTCAGGCTAGAAAAAATTTTACGAAAAGTTTTACGAAAATCTACGAAACACATCTTCGCATGATACCACGTCATCATAAATATGGATATAGAAAAATGCAACACAGCATTATTTTTCTGTGCATCATAAACCTATCTCAAAATAACTTGGTAGCCTAATAATTTAATTATTGCTCTTGGTTACTGAGTGAAATTGAATCAATTATTTGACTGACAATCAGGAAAAGTAAACGGAAACAGATTGAGAGTGATCATCCGTTAAAGGTAAGGCCTAGTTCTACTCCCACGGTACGCCACTGCCTTTGAAGGGGAAAAGGTGTCAGCCTTTGGAGGGTTAGTAGGGCAGTTGTTGCTTGCATTCCTTGCAGGCCACTTTCTCCTTATTATTTTGTCTCCAATGGTATAGAACCCATAATATTTTCAAATGGCACTCCATGAACTGCAGTAGAGTTACAATTTTTCTTGGCTCCTCCATTTCAAATGTATAGCCTACAGGCTACACGGATAGCATGACCCACACATGAACTTTATTTAGGCTACCTAACGGTATACCCCCCCAGACAATAAAATGGCTTCCTGTTTATCGGTCTCTTTGATATTGAGAATTACCACGAGCGCTTTTTTTTAAAAAGGGGTGGGGGGGGGGGGGGGGGTGGGCGCTGGGCTGATAAAGTGGACATCACATGCTGATTGCAGCTTTGGGCAGTGGGCAGAGGCAGAGGCAGACTACTGGACACTGTCTCGAGACATGAACATCAGTTTTTAAATGTTTTATTTTTATAGTTTTAGATTTATAATATAGGCTACAAAGAATTCATTAAAAATGTATATTAATAAAAACAAGTCCTCTCGGGTGTCTATTAATTCAGTACCGATCCCGTACCCAAGAGACGAGTCAGAGCTGTGGACCCGAACCCACTCAGGTCCATGTGGACCGGTGAAGACCTCTAATATGCAGTTTATAAGCCTTCCTTTTAAAGCCCTCTGTGGGTATGTGCAGTCTATAAGCCTTCCTTTATAAAGTCAAATGTGGGTATATTCAGTCTATAAGCCTTCCTTTATAAAGCTTGATGTGGGTATGTGCAGTCTATAAGCCTTCCTTTGCAAAGAGTTCTATGGGTAAGGGCCAAATCACTTTAAAAATCAGAGGAAGGGGAGTAATTGGATGAAGCACTCCTTCATTATAGCGGGTCTTATCCCGACAGATGGTCTTGATCTCTTGACCTCAATAGTATCACAGGACTTCATAAAAACCTCAGGATCAACACTTTGCACGCAGCCTCACTATGCAGATATGGTCACTGAGTCCTTATGTGACTTCCTTAACCCCCTTTGCGCAGATGCCAAATTTGGTAAATTCTATTTAGTGGTGTTAGGTGGTGTTCTATTTAACGCTTTATAACTCCAGGTATGAGCATCTCAGAAACTTGGAAAATGGCTTAAATGAAACAAGACAGTTGTACCATTTACAATACTAATATTAGTACTAATATTAAATAAGTTTATTTTTATAATATAGGTCAAAATAAATGCCAGAAATGCAAAAAAAAACAAAACATTTCTTTAGTTTGCAATGAAATACTGAGAGGTACATATGTGAAACAGGTAAAACTATACATTTCCTGGATCGTAGACTCCGTTTCCACAAGTGTGCAAAATCTGAGGGTGATATGCAGAACTACTAAATATCTATGATACAAAATATAGGCAGTGTACCCTGTTGTCCATTAGTGTCTCCAAATCTATCCAAATGATTAAATTGTGCACTGTTGTAAATCATAAAATAATGATATATTCAAAAACAAATCAACTGTTTTGTCTCATAAAACTCACTTTTGCATCATTTTCAAGTGGGAATTGCTATCATTTCATCAGTATATGGGGATAGATATATATGGGTCCAAAACTCTATCCAAAAATATATTTTCTGTCCATTATAAAGCATACACCTTTGCCTCTTCTGATGGTTTAAGATGAAAACATTGATATCACACTGTTACACACACCTAAATATATAGCCTAATCATTTACTCTTGTACCTCAATAAAACATCACTTTTTCCTGTACTCTACAGTATGTATTCTTTTGCTTCATGCCCTGGGATGACATTTCTCTGTAGTTTTTTTAAAGAGAATAATGGCTCCAAGGAAACTTTTACATTAATCTAGCACATATGAGCGCACGGTAAATTGGAATGAGTATTTTCCATGCCCTAAGTGACAAGTATATTTGCCATAGCCTATATTATGTATGATAACATGACTATAAAATAATATTCTACCATCAGAAAATGCTGCCAAATGTTCTATCTTCAATGGAAATCGGTACATCAAACATAACTGAGCCATCAATGAACGCTTACACTACAGTATGTGAAAATAACAATAGGCCTATCAAATATATTGGGCAAGACAGTAGTCGGGTGGAAAAACTAACGTACATATGTAGCCAGCGAGACCAGCTGCATATTACAAGCAGTACTACTTACATATCGGGAAGGGATAAGTTGAGATAGCTGATACATTATGGGAAGGATGTGCTTTGTCTTGTCTGTTCTGTAGTGATCTTGATGATGTCTCTGTATGCACTTATTGTACATCGCTTTGGATAAAAGCGTCTGCTAAATGAATGTAATGTAATGTAATGGAAAACTCCTGTCAGGAAATGCGTATTCTGTAGAGCTTAAGTAATACCAAACTGTTAAAACAAAAAATGCTGTTACGCTGGGCTGTAATGTATTGTTCAAAGCATCCAATAAGACATTGCGAATACTGTTGCTAAGGCTATAATGTCCGATATTGGATAAAAGAATCGTCAATGAAACCAGAATGAACTGGAATGCATGAGATAGGTTTGCAAAGTGTGGGGGGTTATGAACGTTGACATTTCAGATAGTGTAATAGCTTTATAAAGAGCTGTGTATTACTGAAATGGATTGTCCCAGACAATAAATGATCACTGAATTTTGAATCTCTATGCATAAAACCAATGGTAGGTTTGGACATTTATTTAATATTTAATGACGTAGTATAATTACACAAGAATTTCACGTTTATTTTGCATTTCAGTGAGCATGGCTTTTCACGGCTCTTTTGTCATACGATCGGGCTATTGTTGGCTTTATCTTGTTGCTATGACGGAATACAATTTTTGGTGATAAATAATTATATTTATGATCTCACACATAGATGCATATAGGTATAGTTGCAGGCGAGACTGGGTGGGGGGTGCTTGTTAAATGGACTTGCTACGGGACAATAGTGACACTTAGAAACTCCATTATTCGGCAGAGTTGTCATGAACCATGTACTAATAAAACTAAAACACAAAGTTTGTTTGTTTCCACTCATAGTTTTGTTGTAGGAGAAATTAATATCTGAGTTGAGCAAAATCTTGGCGCCGGCACCGTGGCCACTAAGGGGCCTTCCCGAAGGGATTAAATTATTATTATTTTTTTTTTTTTAACTAAATTTTATTTATCATTTAGTCTCCCTAACATGATGGGAGGAAAGAATCTGTGTGTTTACCTGCCAATGGATCATTCAGATCATTGGCACACTTGTTAATCAAGGAAAATTAATGAAAACAGGTTGCGGCCACTGATCAGTTTAAAAGGAAGTTTGATACCGTTAATACAGGTATCAATGGTGTTTTAGAGGAAAGTAACACCGGTGTCAAAATAGTGACACCATGACAAGTCTAACACACATACACACACACACACACACACACACACACACAAACTATGCAGACAAACAGCACAATTGCATCTTATGCACATAAATGCATGCACTGGCATGCACATACTTACACACAATTGTAATGCAGAAAAACATGTCAAAACATATTAATTTCACATACATACAGTGAGCACCACAATTCATTGGACAGTGACACATTTTTTGTTATTTTGGTTCTGTACTCTAGTTTGAAAGGATGCAATGAGGTTGAAGTGCAGTCAGCTTTAATTTGAGGGTATTTTCATCCATATCGGATGAACCGTTTAGAAATTATAGAACCTTTCGTACATATCCCCCCCCATTTTTGGGCATCAAAAAATATTGGACAGTTTAACATAATGTAGAATAAAGTAATAATTTTTTATATTTGGTCGCCTATCCTTTGCATGCCATGACTTCCTGATGTCTGTGACCCAACAACATGAAAAGACTTTTGATATCTTATTTTCTGGTACTCTTACAAGCGATACTATAACTTCTCTGCATTTGAATGGATCTCTATGGGAATTGGGGAAATGGCTGTAAGTCATCAAGGGTCTGAGCTATCAAATGAGCCTCAAACCATCACTCTGCTGCCAGACATGCAGTAGTGGATCACATTAAGGGTTGTTTCTCCTGACAAATTTTCCTATTGAACTCTGAAAAAATAAGTCTGGAGAAGAAACCCTTCAAGTTATCCATCCATATCTACTGCATATCTGGCAGCAGAGTGATGATTTAAGGCTTGTTTGATACGTCAGACCCTTGATGACTTACAGCCATTTAGCCAACCATGTGTTCCATACTGTTCCAGTGTAATTTACAGCTAAATCTAGTCCCACCCCCCAATTCCCACAGAGGTCCATTCAAATGCAGAGAGGTTATAGTATTGCTTGTAGGAGTACCAGAAAATAAGGTATCAAGAGTCTTTTGATGTTGTTGGGTCACAGACATCAGGAAGTCATGGCATGCAAAGGATATGCTACCAAATATAAAAAAATATTACTTTATTCTACATTATGTTAAACTGTCCAATATTTTTTGATGCCCAAAAATGGGGGGGACTATGTACAAAAGGTTCTATAATTTCTAAACGGTTCATCCGCTATGGATGAAAATACCCTCAAATTAAAGGTGACAGTCTGCACTTTAAACTTGTCATTGTATCCTTTCAAACTCAAAGTGCTAGAGTACAGAACCAAAATAACAAAAAATGTGTCACTGTCCAATGAATTATGGTGCACATTGTATATACACACATACACTGCTTTATTGCAGAATTATGCATTAAGCCACATGAACTTTCCTGCAAAACAGATCAATGAGTACTCTCACCAGGACAACCTCTCCCCTAAGAGAGCAGTCTCCCATCTGTCAGCCAGCTCTCCATGTCACAGATCCACATTGTCCTTGTAGCAATATAAGGAGTTCAGTCCTATTAGGACTGTTTCCCATTCTACAATTACCAGTGATATAATACCATCATGCCAAGCTAAACAGATGTGTCTCTTTGTATTGTATCTGATTCCACTACATGGGGAATCTGTAACAATGAGACAGTTTTTGTAAAGGATGTGGGTTTGGGAGGAACACCATATTCAAGCTGTCTATCAAAGCGCAAGCTATTATGACAACAAATACATTTCATCTTTTAAGGTTTTGCTCGGTGATGTCCCAACGTCTAATACTGCTCTAATTTCAGAAATCAGAGAAATAAAACAAACAACTGCCGCGCTACTAAAACAACGAACGGACAGAACATCTGCTGCGCCTTGATCAAACCACGCTTTGCTCCTGTACCAAAGAGTACTTTAAACCTGACGGACAGAGCAGACAGCCCTACCTGGCAGTGAAATCGGCTGTACGGGTCGAAGCTCCCCGGCTGCATGGCCTCTCCCGTGGATTCTGAGGCGTCCTCCTATATCGGGTGAGCGTGGGGAAAGTAGCTGAGCCTGGACCGGGGGCCAGCACACTGCAGAGCCCAGGCTACCCTCTCACCATGCCAGGAGAAGTCTCACAAATGCACTGGGTCAGCTGATCCACACAACCTTAATATTTTTTGACAACTGGGCATCCATTCCTCCACCAATCCCGTGCAAGATTACAGCGGTGACGTCACTGACGCCACCGTCCCTTATCTGAGACAGGCTAGCGCTAAGCCCTCAGAGTTTCCCTTTAGTGTTGGCTTTGATAATAAAGCCCTGTAGCGGCTCACCGTTCCGGCACTGCATCACGTCTCCCCTGAGGGCATGCTGGGAGTGCTCGCTGCATCCGCAGCTTCGACCTGCCGGATTGGCTCCTGCCTGACCTTGCTTTCAACCGGACCAAGACACTGGTAAAATAATACTTTGACGCAGCAGCAGCAGAGATCACGTGAGGCAGAGCATCACTCTCGTTTCTGCAGCAAAGTATCAAGTCCTCGACTATTTTTACCACACATCAATGAAACGTGGATCACTCAAGGGGGTACTCCAGGTGACGGCAGGATAAATCGAGCAGAGATAATGCAATGTGACTAAAAGAAGTGTTTCCTGTTGCTACACCATAAGGTCTAAAGACTATGGTGGGCTGTGGTGATCAGAGAGCTGAGGGTCTGAATATCAATAAAGCATCATATTAATTTTCTCCTCAGGAGCATAACATTACCCTTCAATAAAAAAACCTCAAGAAATAATGATGTCAGTAATTTCTCATTAGTTTCACAGGAAAAATAACCCAATTCAGTTTTTGACGCCTCTTAACCTGTTTGCTCAGGCCTCCTAGTGGCATAGACCCTGGGGTCTACATCACAAACATGCTCTTACATCACAAAAACTGCATATCATCCTCAACAGCGCTAGTTGGGCTATTATGAGGAAAAATAGTTTCTATGTGCCATCATTTTTCCATATTTCATAAAAGTATCTCAACCACTCTACAGTGTGATGTACATGATAGCAAATCGGGTTGAAGATACTGAGGCCTCATTGCATAAAACATCTTAAGTTCTCCCCTTAGATGTTTTACTCAAGGGAATATTTCCCCCTACCTAAGGGAATTGTGTAAGTGCTTTGCATAAAACCCCTCAAATGTTTTCCTAAGGTAAGGGTATTTCTTAACAATTTTACTGTACATCGACTTATCACTTTACGGTAAAAACAGAGGAATCCCCACGTTACCATGTAGATGGTTTGGATTTCCCTTCTTGAGGAGGGGCTGCTAGATAAACGGATTCACTAACGTCAGTTTTAGCACAAACAACATTTAGAAATTGACAGTAAAATACAAAATCCAAATTGGTCAGCAAAGGAAAAAAAAAATATAATTCTTGCAAACTAACTAGTTAGATAGCTAGCTATGTTGGTAACGTTAACTATAAGTGGGCTAACGCTAGGTAACGTTAGCTACCACTAACGTTATTTACTTATTTAACATTAATGTTGGCTAATATAGCCTAACATGTCATAGCTATTCATAACCATTCCCCTCTTGTAGCTATCTATGTTGTAGGTTCAATAAGTAACTATTGATCTAATGTTACATTTGTATCATCCCCTAGTTAGCATTGCTTAACATTAAACCTTTTGTATGCATTTCTGTAAGTCGCTCTAGAATAGCATCTGCTAAATGCATTGTAATTATAACTTGCAGCAGCGATGGTTGGAGGTAATGTACTGTAACTTATTATAGTACTGTTGTTATGTAGCTAGCTAAGTATAGCTAATGTTACTTGGGTTACTGTTTAATATTACCACAATAATATTGTCTTATTGTGGCTAGCTTCACTGAGCTCTAATAGCATTGTAACCTGCAGTTAGGTTATTGTTATTTGATACTTATAAGTAGGGGGAGGGCTGCTGCCACCCACAGAGCAGTCTCCCATTCCATATTTTGTATATTTTTTGCACACATGCAGGCAGGAGGTTTGTGAACTAGAAAACGTAAAGTTTTACCTTATACACATCAGGCAATTTCACAAGTAGGCAATTTCTCTATTCCTCTTATGCCTCCTACCAATATTGATAGCTAACATTTGATAATACAGGTAGATAGCTTTGAAAGGTGGATCTAAATCTTTCAGTGGGTTTATATTACAAATCCATTTTAGAAGTATTCTGAAGCTATACGGTGTGGCACAGCGCTGGGTAGTGTCGCTGTACCACGTGGTGGACAGACAGGAAAACAACCACAAAACAAAAACCACTCAGCCAAAGTACAAAACAAAAGAAACAGAGCACAGCACTCAGCAGCAGCTTTCCAAAAAGACATTCTCCTTAAAGTTCAAATCAAAAACAGTTCCCTTGGCTTGGGAACCAGGCCCTTTTAAAAGGCAGGCTAATCAGCTTGATGGCGCCCAGCTGCGCTAATTGGAATGGGCCGCAGCTGGTTCCTCTGCCTAGGTGTCATGGGGGTGCCGTCCAGCAGAGGGCAGCACCCCAACTCCCTCCCTGGCACCACAACGGGTAGACATATAATTGTATGCTGTGATTGCATTAGGCTATTCAATGTATACTTTCACCTATTGTTTTTATTTCTACCCTTTGAACTCCACTATATATGACATATCAGGACAATTAGACTCACTTTAGCATCATTTTCAAGCGTGAATTACTATCTTTTCATCAGTATAGGGGATAGATATCTATCCTACATGTTATGCTATGACTGAAATCCTATAGACTACTACTCTGTATGCCAACAGTGTATGGTTTCATATATTTCATACTATTTAGGGGTGCATGAGTGATTTTCATGGGTGGTGGTATAAACCTAGGCCACATGTCCAGTATAGGCTACTCCTTGTATGGATTATTCTAATCTGCAAATTAACCCTTTCATGCATGGAGTCCACTACAGTGGACAGGCTTTTCAAAGTCTATTTTAACATAGTCAAAAACATTTGTGATCTCCAAAAAATATCAGAGCAGATTCCTTGCAGAGCAGATTCCATCTTGTTACATTTTATTGGCTTTTCTAGTTTTGATACAGTGAAGGTCAAAATGGCAGGTGGAGGTGGAAACATACAAACTCAAGCTGTGAAAACCTTCTATTCCTAGAGAACAGAGCATGTTAAAAATATATATTCTTATTAGGGCAGAATTTGTTAGTTAATTACCATAGTTCTTATATTGTATACAAAAAAACTTCTGTCCACTAAAGTGGACATCATGCATTAAGAGTTGTAATCTGCATGTGTGGTCTATGTTTTCAAGGGGCCATTTGGGGCACATTTCTGTGACCTAGGTGGGTGCAGAGTTTGATGTGAATAAAATATTACTCTGTTTCATAATAATTAATGCATGAAAGGGTTAAGAGTAGAATCTATGAAGATATAAGTCACAATGGAAAAACCGCTGTATTTATGCACTCCATCAGCAGGTGATATTTAGTTTTCAAGTATGTACACAGTCTTCTGTGTTAAATAATCAGCATCAAGTACAGAAATATATACGATTGTGCTGCCCTTAAAGGGGAATACCACCAATTTTCAGCATTGAAATGGTCAAAACTATACCCCCCTGGTTGTTTTAAGGTCCATAGAACACATTCCTACTCTTCTCTGTGTCTGAGAACAGAGCAGGCAGGCTCCTTGAGCGGCTGGGCTGTGACGTACCCGATGTGCATGCTTTGCCACGCCCCCTAGAGAGCCGGTTGAGAGCCGGTAGCTTCACCTTGGCTGTGACGTTTATACCCATATTTGGAGTTCCACCTTCCCTGGCTCTTTTCAGATAAATGAACCACAGTCAGATAAATGGCAACAATACTTAAACACTGCATTTCCATTCTTCTCATGTACCTGATTAAGTGGCAATTTCACCCCATTGTGCACATGTAAAATTTGGTCAATTCTCACCTATTTAGGGGGTGTTCTATTTAAGGCAGGTGTGAGCATCACATAAACTTGTAAGATGGCTTAAATGAAGCAAGACTTACAATACTAACTTTTCTTTAGTTCATTTTCATAATATACCTAGGTCAAGATAAAGTGCCACAAATGCAAATACATCTTAGCAAAAATGCTAAACAAAATAGTTTTTCTCTAGTTTGTAACGAAATACTGAGAGCTACAAATGTAAAACAGGTAAAACTATACATTTACTGGATCAGACACTATAGCAGTAATATGCAGAACTACTAAGGATCTATGATGCATTGTGGAAACAGTGTACCCTGTGTCCCTTAGTGTTTCCAAATCTATCCAAAATGGCTAAGTTGTGCTCTGCTGTAAATTATGAAATAATCATATATTTAACTACAAATCAACTGTTTTGACTCATGAAACTCATTTTAGCATCATTTTCAAGTGCGAATTACTATCTTTTCATCAGTATAGGGGGTAGATATCTAGGGGTCCTAAAACCTGTTATAAAATGAATAAAATACTTTTTGTCCATTATAAAGCATTTACTCCATAACATGGTTCAAGTTGAAAACATTGATATCACACTGGTACACACACCTAAATATGTAGCCTAATCATTTGCTCTTGTACTTCAATAAAACAATAAAAACGAATAAAACAACAAATTCTATTACACCCAGCTATTAGTTGTTGTTCAAAGCATCCAATAAGACATTGCAAACACTGTTGTGAAGGTTATATTGTCCTCTATTGGATAAGACAGTTGACAATCAAACCAGAATGAACTGGAACTTAAACAGCAGGACAATATAAAAATATCATAGCTCCTATTGATGACTTGGATATACCCATCACACAATCAAAAGCAATAATCGCTGGATAGTGGTTACACGCAATATTATTAAGTAAACAAATTAATTGGATTTACTGAAAACATTATTTTTTAAATCCAATCTTTTTTAACGATTTACCTAATAAAGTCATGTAGCCTACGGTGGTTGAACACAATAGCCTATATGCGACGTCTTCAACTTAATAATTTTGGAGAAGCTGTGCTGACACAAAGTGTCTCTGTCAAAGCGAATATGATCCAGACACTGAGTGTTTCTCAATGTCTGTACTTGTGAACTTGTGTGACATAATATTTAACGGCCAAGTTCTGTTCCAAGAACGCGAGGGTGCATCGGATGCACCCTCTCCCAACACAGAGTTGCCAGACTGGGGGATTAACCCCTAAATGTAGGGGATTTTTTAATAAATGGTGCCATTTAAAAGGAGTCAATGGTGGATTTTAAAAGGAGGAATTGGGGATGAATTTTGAGAAAATTGTATGGGAGTCAATTGAAGATGGGGGGGTTTTCAGAATTTTTTTGGGAAAGGAATTCATTCAGGCTTCTGGCAACATTGAAGAGAACGGACTTGGATATCCCATTTCGTTATGGCAGATGAGACGGCAACATAGGGACATCGCTTACAACTAGGCTAGGCTACATTTTTAGTTACCTCATTTAATCAATAAATGAGACTGCAATCTTTCTACGAATGAAAATGAGGCGAGAAATATGTCTTACAATAGTTGAATTTTTTTTAACCTCATTTTAAATATTTTTGTATAACTAAGCAGCGTTCTGTCCTTCAGAATGGGGGTGCACAAAGTCGTTTTTGAGCGATGGCCCAGGGATATCGATTCATACTTTTCGCGACCAAATTAATTAACCACTCATTGTTCAACTGCTGACAATAGCCATGCTTTAATAGGCTACCTAAAAGCTAAGTGAAGGCGGAAAAGTTTCTGAAATTAGCAGGCAATTCATCACAAAAAACATTAGTGAAATTAACAGAACTTACGGCTTTATCAATGAAGCATAATGGGGGGAAATGCTCAAAGCTGCAAGACAGAAAACCGTAGGATGAAACCAAATATTTTTAATTAATGTATACAGTCATCGTCAGTGCATCTCTTTTTGCTGGGATGTAGCCTACTTTATCCATTTTCCAGTGTAAAACTTAGAACACGTGTAGTTAATACTTTAATATAGATTGTATGTCAAAGGCACAAAAGGACTGGATTACGATGATTAGCTAAAGCCGTTAATATTATGTTGTTGTAAGAGCAATATACAAGTAATAACCTAGCTAGCTTTGTAACACAGATGGCTGCTACTGTTATCAGCTTTTTGGTGAATCGGTGCCATCTCCTGGAGTGCAGTAGGAATGACGCGCCAAAACAAGACTAAATAAAGTAGGCTTTTACGCGATCATATGAAAGTCAAATGTGAACAGTAAAAAAAAAGTTAAATAATTTTTATTTTTTAGCATTTCTTATTACAAATACAGTATAGCATTAACATTGGCGACTACCGCTAGGACTGATTGCATTGTAATGTAGCCTACACATTTGCATACAGGAGAGCCAAATTTGGGTCGCTATCAGTTTGTGCACCGTTGTTGCTTCAGAGCTCTGTGTAGCCTGTTTGAGATGCAATGCGTGCTTCTGACGTTTGGACTGTGGTTTCGCTATACAAACTATAGACTCTAGAAAATAGCTACAAACCGATCTATACTACAAACCAGGCAGCAACTATAAGCTTTGCCCGTGTCGTATGTCATATCGCTTTGCGCAATGAATGATGGGATATCCAAGTTCGTGAACTTGTTTGACGAGTTTGCATCCGATGCATCCTCGCCATTTGGGGCGGATCAAGTACATTTCCGGGATCTTTGGGCGTCCTCGCTTCTTTGCGTTCTTGGCTTTGGAACAGAACTTGGCCCATTATAGGACGTCAACCTATTCACAAGAACGTGTTTCTGCAAGTGCCCTTTTGTCGGGACACGACACTACATGCGTCACAAGTCCACAAGTCCGTACTTGTGCGGACTTGGTATTGAGAAACACCCACTGTCTATCAATGAATCCATCTAATATTGGTCCCATTTGCGCATGCTTATCTCAACTCTGAATCTGGCCATTAGTTTGGTTGCAGGAGCAATGTCTGAGGGTGTGTCCCAATATTCTTCACTCCCCACTCCCTTCCTCCACTCCCCCACTACCACTCCTCTCCTACCCGGAAATATACAAAACTGCCTAAACGTTTTCAGTACAAGTATTTACATGTACAATATACAATGTACCTGACATTGCGGTTTGCGTCGAGACATTAATTAATATGTAACCATTTATACGTAATTAAGATGTAATCAGCAACATTAGAACACAAAGATCCGTTTCCGGGGCACGGAGTAGAGGAGTGGTAGTGGAGGAGGAAAGGTTGCATTTTTCGACTATTGGGACGCACCCTGAGTTGAGCAATCTTACGGCGGTGGCGGCATGGCCACTAGGGGCTCTGCGCATAGTGCCTAGTGATTAACTCAGATTGGCACATTTAATTGAATGATTATTTGACTTTTGGCTTGAAATCAAGGTTCCATTGACCCCCTGGTGGTGGATGACTCAAATATTATGCAAACTGATACCTGAAATCTTTACCAGTTCTGGTGAAACTAGTTAATTGGGAAGACAGAATTTCACACTTTTTGACTGCTTTTTGAGGTAAGAGGTGAGTGCCAGGACACACAGTTTTCAATCACCAGTGACTTCTGGGCTCAATGTACAAGTTGCTAGCCTGCCAGGTTTCAGCAAGATGATTTATCACAAAATATTTTTGGGCACTTTTCCAGGACATTTCAAGGATAGAATGATATTTTACCACATTCTATTAGTTCCCCATTATTTTCAAGGATATAAATATTTTTTAAATGGCCTTGAGAACCAGGTTAAAAAAAGGTGAATAGTAGCACATGATGCCAGGGTTTAAAAGGCTTAGATGGCTTAGATGATGATTAATGGTTTGTCATAGACTAGGCAAAATTCAGTGTTAGAATTCACATTATGTCCGTTATTACAGCAAATCTGATCCAGACAGTTACTCTCAACTGAGCTGAAGCTCACCACAAGCCCAACTGCTACTTTCCCCTTGCTTTGACACAAAGGGCTAAAGACTGAAAAGCTGCACTTTTCTGGCTGGCTGGCTCGATAATGTAAAAAGCCCCAGTCCTATGAGCTGTGACGACTCTAGCCTCTGCTTTCCACCAAGTATAAAATGTGAGTTCTAGGAGGGAAAGCTTAATTGGGGCCTCATTTTTAATAGGATCAGGTAACTCTCACATTTTGACACCCTTACAGGTCAAACAGCCTCGACCTGGCCCTGGTGTGATTATGTCAATAACTACAAGATGAGGCTAAGATTCAAACATTTTGCCACGCTGTCTTCAGCAAAGAAAATGTATTGTGTATTGATGACAACCTCATTAACTCTAAACTGTCATCATAGGTGTACAGGTTAATTAGAGAAGAACTGCCAATCGGAGCCTCTATTTTCAGAAAGGCTGTTACAGAGTAAAATGTGCATGCCATACATTAGTAGTAGTAGGATCTTGTTTTGGTTGAAACCAATTGATGCAGATCTTTAATAAACATCTTTAGTGAAAACTATTATGATTTATGCACCAGCATTCTGAAATCCTGAAAGATTTGTAGTTTTTGCAGGTAAATCTAAATGGCAGATAATACACTTTTAACGTCCTATAACTGGGTATGTATAGTTTTTTCTTGTGTGAGAGAGCTGAGAGAACAGGTTGCCAAGGTGGCGGCGAACGCGTCAGCATGCATTAAGAATGCTGGTCCAGCTTAACGAGCGCCGCGTCACATCACGAATGCGGAACTGCAAATGAATGACCTCAGCTCAGCGTGAGAAACACCGCAGTGCTGCGTGGGACACCAGCGAGACCGTACGCTGGAATCCCATCATCCTCAGCAGCTGTCACATCGGCATCTCATTACTCTCCTTAATAAAAGCTTGGCCATAAACATCATCCTCCACCGTCGTCCCTCGCCATGCACTGCAACCAGTCATTAGCGTGAGGGGCTGAGGTGTCTGATTGCCGCTCTGAGGAGAAACTAAGCTCATAGATCATAGCGAGGGCACGAAAGCCACGCGTTGCCTGCTGCTGCTGTCGTGCCTGGATTAGACCCAACAAAATCACAGTTCAGGCTCTGGGCATAGATTTAATCATGCTGTTTTTTCTGCCTTGTGGCTTCTGCCTCACTCTTAAAGTGAGCGGGGAAAAAAAGTATTTTCCTAAGGAGGTGCTTTTTATTCAGAAATTTTTTTTGTCAGGTCACAGCCTAAAAGTTAATTTTTAAAATACTATTGATGCCAGAACATTGTCAGACTCAAAAAACCTGGTCAGCTTTTTACCAAAAAAACCTAGGTGTGTTCTTTGATTCAAAACTTTGAGCAATATACGAAGACGTTCACCAAATATAGCAAAACTTTGATCCATTCCGTTTTTTTTGGAGATACTGCAAACTTATTCATGCTTTTATATCATCAAGATCAGAATACTGCAATACCTTGTTTACTTGCCTGAATCATTAAACTTCAAGACTGCTGACCACGACAAAAAGGAGATTGCATATTACTTCAATCTTAGCATCTCTACACTAGTTCCCAATTCAGTTTATTGATTTTAAAATGATGGACAAGGGATTCTAAAAACTTCAAATAACCACAACATATCACAGAGGGATGTATCCACTACACACCCACCAAATATCTTTTCAAGAAAACGTCAATAGGTATATTAATATATATCTCAAAGTCAGCTAATAAACGCCATCAACGTCATCCAGCCCTGTTTGAACCACCAAACTATAATATGCAATAAATTCAAAGTAAAATACAGTGCGGCTGCTATCAGGAGATTCACACGCAAGCTAATCAAAGTAACTTTAAGTTAACTTAAACGCTAAGCAGAGTATTGCAACCGTTTGCAACATTAGTCTATTTAAAGCAAACTAAATTGCAAGACTAACGTTCCACCAAATGCACGTTCCACACAAATCATTACACAATGGTAAGTTTTATTGAGGTTATTTATTTATTTATTTAAAGTCCCACTCATTAATTTTGGTTGCTAATCGAATGAAAATTATGTGCATGGCATCTAAGTAGCCTACTTTGGTGGATCATGGTTCTCGTAGTTATTTTTTGTACTGTAACCAGCCACAGAACAATACGACAAAACCATTTCCAAGGCATGGTTTATTTGGCAAAATCTTAGCAAACTATTCTTTTCGATATATTATCTGATGAATGAGCACCAAGTAAAAACGACGTGTGAGTGATGAGTTCCATGATTATGTTACTAACTATGTTACTGTTGTTGGGTCACAGACATCAGGAAGTCATGGCATGCAAAGGACATGCGACCAAATATTAAAAATTTAAAGGCACAGTCAACTTAGTATGTAAAACTTCTGACCCACTGGAATTGTGATATAGTGAATTAAAAAGTGAAATAATCTGTCTGTAAACAATTGTTGGAAAAATTACTTCATGCACCAAATAGATGTCCTAACTGACTTGCTAACACTATAGTTTGCTAACATGAAATCTGTGGAGTGGTTAAAAATTAGTTGTTAATGACTTCAACTTAAGTGTATGTAAACTTCCGACTTCAACTGTACCTCAATAGCCATACATAACGTGATCATAAACTTATTATAGATTTTCCTTGTCCATCACTATAGAATTTTATTGATCACCTACAAGGCACTGCATGGTCTGGCTTCTGAGTACATTAATGGGCTTTTTAATACCTTATAGATCTCAAAGATTGCTGAGATTGTCTTCAAGGCTAGCCTTATTGGCTGTTCCAGAGTCTAGATTGAAAACAAATCTGTCTTTCAAGAGGAGGGAACATGCAATATATAACTCAAAACAACAACAGGAAGCATGCTAAAGATATCCTAAAATTTAACTGCACTGTGTACTTTATTACTCTGAGTAATACTTTTCTGAAATCTGTTCAACGTGACGGGAAATCATACACTTTTGGAGAAAACACGTTGCCGTTAATAATTTTTATATAATAAATAATACATTTTTAAATAAATTAATATTTTGTTGTACCAGCTGGAGCTGGTGAGGTCATCTGATAATCTCTCACACTGACGAGGTATAATCAACCCTTTTGCCTGAAGCTTAGCAGCAAACTCATTAAAGCATCTTAATGGAAGGTTTGTTGAAATGGTTTCAATATAAGACATATAAAAGCGTTTAATAAAATAAATTTTATGGCTTAAGTGTTACTTTATCTTGAAGCTAATATTATAAATATTAAGTCCTGTTTACTATAATCACTGATCCCAAACATCCATCTGTGTTTTAACATAACATATGGCAGAGAGGGAAAAAAAGGTTCCCCATAAGAATTGCACAATAATTCTAGACTGAGCAGATGTGACTCACTTTATAATACCAAATATCTTGTAGATCTGGAAAGGGACAGTATTAATTACTGAAGAAGACTAGAGAAAACAACAGCCATTTTATGAAAGGGGGAGGTGAACATCACAGAAGAAGAACAGGAAGTCCAGGAAGAGTGCTACAGAGGCAAGCTGTAGTCTTACAGTACAGCACGCACAGCACACACAGAGGACTGTAATTACAGGGACGCTGTGAGAGTAAAGCTGAGAGCCAGGTTGAGTGATGACTGAATCCAGAACACACAGTCTTTGGTCATTCAACTGACAGAAAACGGCTAAGCTCAGAGGGATGGCATGGATCTATGCAGGCCGACCAAAGAAATGACCATGGGAAAGTAAAGCACACCACTGGGCAATGTGGCAGTAATGTATTGTTTGCCTAAAAGCACAATAAACAGTGCAGTGCAGTGTGCTACAGAAGCCATGGCAGATAAATGCAGACTAAATACAGACTTATCAAAGAGACCTGTTATTACCAGGGTAGGCAGAGATACATCAAACAGGGTGGCGGAAAGAGTAGCTCAGGTTCTAAATGTGCTTTCTCTGAACACAGGCTGTGCCATACTCTACTCCATATACACTACATACCAGACACCTACATGTTATCAACTCTTCAGAGACACACCTGTGTGGCTTTTACTGTGGAAGAAAGAGTGACTGGCTCATGCTATAGGCCGATCTACCATCAGGGTGTCCTGGGCGCGCTCAGGGGCCCACGATGCCACGGAGCACTTAGCCTTTCCAGACCAAGTGTCCAAATTTCGAAACTCAAGTTTTGATGGCTTAACACTTCATATTTCTGCTGCCCAATAACCTATTTATTTTTTAAAACTGCTAGTTACAGATGACAAATTAAGCTACAATTTCATGTAATTGGTTCAAGGGTTTAGTGGGCGTAATGTATTGCTAGTTTGCTAGATAAAATCGCACGTCAACCATTGAAATCTTAATTTGCCTCACCACAGACTGAGCTGACCACCACGGAAAGAAGAGTTTTGACTGACGATTTGATTGCGACTGAGGGAAAGCAAAGCAGTCAACCCCCGGAGGTAAGAGGGAGCTTGGACACCCAGGGACCCATGGAGGTCATAATCCAGCCATGGGCGCATGGGTATGTGTCGTAGAGTATTGCACACGGTTAGTCGATTCTTGCTTGGATGTGGATGGTTTAATGGTGATGTGAGAGCATGGTACCTTTGGAGATTCATAGTGAGAGTAACTCCCAACCTGAATCTCCCCCCCCCCCCCCCCCCCCCCCCCAGCAGAATCAACATAAAATCTGAGCGCACAAAATTTCCAGGAAACAGCCATTTCAGACCAATAAAGACAAAAGACAAAAAAGAGAGAATGACAGAGAGAGAGAGACACACACAGAGAGAAATATGGATGGTATTAAGAGGACATGGCAGGTCCAGAGGAAGCCATGTCAGGTCAGAATACTGCAGCCATTTGCCAGCCACCTCACATGTTGTACTAATATTGTGTGTTGCAACAACTGGAGGTGACAATCTGGAAAACAGATCCACCACTGAAAATGCACCTGAAGATTTACTGAACTCATCCAAGAACAACCATTATTGCGTAGTTAAAAACACACGTTCCCTGCTGGAAATTCCAGCCTAAACTGGCCAAGCTGTTGTAAGCTGTGTTTTTGACACTTCCAACTGGATTTAGCTGGGCGACCAGCTATTCACCAGCTGACCAACCTAGTTTGGCAACCAGTTTTAACCAGCTTTGACCAGCCACAGACCAGCTTCAGACCAGCCACAGACCAACTATGACCAGCTAGAAGTGACGAAAACACAGCGTGTTTTTAATCACCTGATATTACCAGCAAACTGCAATGTAATGTATACTGAAGAGAATAAGACAAAATTGACAGTCAGACACTGCTAGCACACCATTTTCTCTTAGTCCAGAATTCTGGCTTCTGTGGCCTCTGGCAATGGCTAGTAGCCAAAGCGGCATTGTAGAAAAAGGCAAAGTGCCAGGGTTGTCTCCAAACAGGCTAACATGAGCTCTGTGCTACATTACATGCTTTGTCCCTGTCTAAACACTAAAATAGGCATTCCCCGCAACGGAACCGCATCTAAGGCTTCCGCAGCACAACACTGGATTTGATATACGTTAGCCGAACAAATGAGATATCAGCCACCAGCTGTGAGCTTTCTGCATGACAACACACCGCATTAGAACCTGGCAAAAAGTGTCTATGTACATAAAAGTGTCATTAGCTCCTTCAAACAATACGCCAGGGTAGAGCATGTAGTACGGAAAATAGGCATTGGCAGGTGAGTGCATTAGGGGAGTGCACACACTTCAGTGGCAGTGCTCCTTACGTACGGATGTAAGTGGAACGGCCTGGCTATGCTGAACTGGGAAGACAAAAATGGAAAAGCTGTATAACAACATAAAAAATGGACATTGCCTTTGCATATTTGACCGCTGTCATAGTTCAGCTCATGCGCCTGGACTTACAGCCCAAATGCAATATTATTAAATGCAGGTACGCACCCAGCTGAATGGCAGAGGAGGTATTGCGGAGAAGATAAGCAGCAGATAGAAAGAAAATAAATATACTAAGTAAATGGTCAGAGCTGTACTCTACTAGACATTGGGCCTCATTCATGAAACCTTCCTAAATATGTGCGTACATTTACATGTATGTACAAAACACGTGCGAAAGATTTACGCCGGGTTTAATCAAACCATGCGGAAAGGCAGATTTGTTCGTATTCACGTTCGTATGATCATACATTCCGATTCATCATAAATGACAGCCGTTACTTTGTGATTAGCATAAATGCACGGCCGTTAATTGCCATATATGTAAGTTCTAAATTGCATTTACAGGTGCATACAAATTCAAAATGGCCCAGAAAAATCTAAAGAAAGAATTTTTCCGACACTGAAATCAAGTTTTATTAGCAGATTTTCAGTAAAGGAAAATAATTATTTAGTATTGTCAGTATCGGTGTCATAAGAACTGGTAAAGTAAAAAGGCCAGGCAGAAGATAACATGGGCTGTCAATGCAGGATCATCCGTCACACAAACTGTTAATAAAAATGGACTGACATTAATTTGGAGGCGAAGAAACGCATTGGTACACTGGGTGACCAAGGACAAGCAATTTTACAAATATGTTCTTACCAATAAGTCAGCTGTCTCTCACAGCACCGTTCTCCAAACGAGTGCCCCCACAGAATGAAGCAGTCGTGGGTCCCACCAGGCCACAACGTTGAGGAACACACATTTTGTATCACATATGAGCAGCACATTGATGGAGTGATATCCCTTTCTATTCATATACGCAAACGCATCATCAGATGGAGCTTTGATGAGCGTGTGTGCAGCCTATGGCACCAATAACATTGGGAAGGTTGGCAATTTCATAAAAACCCACCACCTGGCTTTGCATCCTATAGGCGAACTGGATGTACGCTATTAGCTCAGGGGTGGCTGGGATATGCCGGACCCATAAGCCACTTTAAAGCAAATTTCATTCATTGGTTAAATATGTGTTTTATGTAGCATATTTAATATCATATAGCATTAAAATTTTTGCAATTTTGAAAAATAGTACTGGGAGCATTCATTACGTTATGGGTCTAATTAAACAAGTTCATAGCCTACAATTGATTAATAGCCGTAATGTTAAGTGCTCGCTTTTTACAATCGTAATTTATAACATTTGCATTGTGCATTTCAAAGGCTACATTTAGTCTTGTGAATTTAACAGAAAACAAAAATAAATTAAAGTTCTAATTGCTATTCAGAAGCTACATTTATGCTTCCTCCACTGACCTGGTCAACATTTACAACGATGCACTCTCCTCCTGTCTCAATCAACTCGCTCCCATAAAAACTAAGTCTGTTTCCTTCACTCACTCTGCTCCCTGGTACACTGACCAGCTCCGTCACCTCAAATCCAAGGGCCGCCAATTGGAACGGCTCGCCAATAGAACTGGTCTCACTGTTCACTCAGATGCCTACAAACTACACCAACAGCAATATAAAGATGCCCTCAACAGTGCACGCTCCTCTCACTACTCCTCCATCATTCAAGCTGGCAGCAATAACCCAAAGACACTTTTCTCTACCATAAGCAAACTCCTTAAATCTATGGAGACCATCTTCAGTTCCTTCACCATCAGTAAATGTGATTAATTCCTATCGCATTTTAAAACAAAAATCAATATAATACACAGACAACTGGCCACCTCCTCCTCCACCACCATCTCTGGTCCAGAACCCATCTCTCCTCTACCTTTCAATAACCCACTCACATCCTTCTCTGAAATTACTGCACCTGACCTATCCTCCATAATCATTGGCATGAAGACCTCAACCTGTGTCCTGGACCCTATCCCCTCCACCCTAGTTAAGGCCTGTCTCCCCTCACTTTCTCCTCTTATTACCAAAGTCATAAACTCCTCTTTATCCACTGGCTACATCCCCTCCGCCTTAAAGCTCGCTGCTGTCACCCCTATACTGAAAAAAACTCGACCCCAACACCCTTGACAACTACCGGCCTATCTCCAACCTCCCCTTCCTTTCAAAAATTTTAGAAAAAACTGTCGCCTCCCAATTAAAATCTCACCTGGACTCCAATTCTTTGAACCTTTCCAATCCGGTTTCCGCTCCAGACACAGCACAGAAACTGCTCTGTTAAAAGTCACCAACGACATTCTCCTCTCTGCTGACTCTGGTTCCTCTCCATCCTCCTCCTCCTTGACCTCAGCGCTGCTTTCGACACCATTAACCACTCCATCCTCATTACACACCTCCAGTTCTCCCTTGGTATAACTGGCACCGCCCTCTCCTGGTTAAAATCATATCTCTCTGACAGACACCAATTCACCCACGGTGTCCCCCAGGGCTCAGTGCTTGGTCCCCTTCTTTTCATTTTGTACATTCTACCACTTGGACAGATCCTCCTCCGCCATGGCCTCCAATTTCACTGCTACGCTGATGACACACAATTATACCTCACCACCAAGTCCATCACTGCAGCCACCCATTCCACCCTCACCACCTGCCTGCCTCACTGAAGTAAAAACATGGATGCAAAAGAACTTTCTCAAACTCAACTGCAATAAATCAGAAATCTTCATCATTGGCCCAAAATCTCTCACCCGCTCCACCCAGGACTCCATTGTCAACCTCTCCACCCATGTCCGCAACCTTGGAATCATCCTCGACCCCTCCCTCTCATTCCTCCCTCATGTAAACCAGATCACAAAAAACTGCCTTTTTCCACCTAAAGAACATTGCCCGCCTCCGACCCTCTCTATCTTTCTCTGCTGCTGAAACACTGACACATGCTTTTATAACATCCAGGCTTGACTATTGTAACAGCATCTTATATGGTTCATCAAACAAAATCCTCAATAAGCTCAAATACGTACAAAACTCCGCTGCCCGACTGCTCACCTCCACCCGCAACACCACACCCCTACCCGTCACCTCAGGTCCGCTGATGCTAACTTAATTATTATATGCCCATTAGCCATATAAGAGCTAAAATATAACCAGAGTTAGATTTTGTTTACCTGAAAATAATATGCTAATTAAAATTTGAGAATATTATTTGATTTTAATATTGATTGGTTTAATGGGCAAAATGCTCAAATGAGTTAGTGTTAAAAATGTGTTTTGCAAGGTTAGGACCAGCAAAAGTCCTGGATCTGTCATTATCACTGGGATACTGTTGAAGTCTTGTGCATAACAGTCCAGTGAATTTTTTGTTTTGGCTCTGTACTCCAGCACATTGGATTGGAAATGTAACAGTGACTATGAGGTTAAAGTGCAGACTTTCCTCTTTAATTTGAGGGTGTTTATATCCATATCGGGTGAACCATGTAGCAATTGTACCCCTTTTTATACATAGTTTAGGGGACCAAAAGTAATTGGACAAATTAACATTTAACTTAAGTAAAGTCATCATATTTAATATTTGGTTGCATATCCTTTGCATGCCATGACTTCCAGATGTCTGTGACCCAACATCATCTTGATATAATAAGAGTTTCCCATCAGGGATAATAAAGAATTTCATGAAATAAGGGAAGAAAATCTGCTTTATTAATAAACTGATGATGCAGGCTTGTGTTTGACCTCTTGTAAAATGGCATTATGTGAACAGCTTATGCAACTTTGAAGAATAAGTGAGATGATTTGACATTTCATCAAAGTGAGATTTACTTTGATAAAAAAAGGTTGTTTACAAGCCAATCACAACCACTCAAACACCCCCTTACTGTCTGCAATTGTGGGCCAGAATTGTGCTCCCGTATAATTGTGATAAATGAATGAATGTTATTTTTGTGTTTGCTTGTGCTGCATGAGAAGAAAGAAACAAAATGGTTCCATTTTACTCTTTTACTCAACTTCTTCCCTCAGGTAAGACCTGTAAAAATATCTGAAAAATCAACCCCAGCATGTACTGCACCACAACAAGCTGCCTGATATATCTTCCTGAAACCCAGCAGAAAACAAGTTTACGTATCTTATTTTTTGACATAATACAGTGTCAAAAACATATAGGGCTCTATCTTACACCTGGCGCTAAGCGGCGCTAACCGAAATGCAAGTGTCTTTGCGATCTTACACCCGGCGCAGGGGTCATTATAGTGCCCAGCACTCATGTTGTTAAACTAACAAGTGAACTCGCGCCCATAACAAGTGAACTGGTCGGTTGGTCTTAGATGAGGTGTGGCCAGGATAATTTTTGGCGTGTCGCAGTTATTTCTGTTATTTTACCAGCGCGATATAAGTGTGTCTACACAGGCATGGCACAACGTGCGTACACCCTCCTGTCTGTTACAGACAGGGGTGCACACAAGCATGCATACAAGATATCAAGATTACATTGCAAAATAGGGATTCATATTTTTCCCAAAAATACAAAATTTCTCCCCCAAAATAGACGCAAGTTGTCCCTGCAATCCCTGGGAAATTGGCCTGTTTAAAAGCATTAAGCTACCAGTAAAAATGAGTTGGTCATATTTCCATATGACATTATAAAACAAGGTAAGTATGCGTGAACCTATGGGTTCCCAACCTGACAGCTTTCATGTATTTAGTGTCATCAATAAGCCAAAATAACACTATTTATGTTCTTATGAGAATATAAACTTTGGATGAAGCTTGAACAGAAATGCATTGAGAACACGGAATTGATGTTTGACAATGCTTCACTGTATAATCAAACAAAATTTGTTAAACAAGCAGGCTAATTTGGCGTTTTCTAAGGTCAGACGGAAGCCATAGCCTATTCTGTTAGCTTATTCTCAGCGGTTGCAGGTGCTTTTTAACAAAATTAAACTGCATATATTTTCTACAAACCCCAATTCCAAAAAAGTTGGGACAGTATGTAAAATGCACATAAAAGCAGAAAGCAGTGATTTGTAAATTATCTTTTACATATATTTAATTGAAAACAGTACAAAGAAAAGATATTTAATGTTTTACCTTATTAACTTTATTGATTTTTGTAAATATACGCTAATTCCGAATTTGATGCCTGCAGCATGTTCCAAAAAAAAGACTGGGAAGTCGGGAACCATGGGTTCTATACTATTCCTTTGTAATTTACAGCATATTCTAGTCCCACCCCCCAATTCCCATAGAGATCCATTCAAATGCAGAGAGGTTATAGTATCACTTGTCAGAGTACCTGAAAATAAGAAATCAAGAGTCTTTTGATATCCCTTTATACCCAGTCATGATAGCATCACCTGTTTACCTGTGGAATGTTCCAAACAGTTGTTTTTTGAACTTCCCAGTCTTTTTTATAAAGTTGATAAGGTAAAACATTAAATATCTTTTCTTTGTACCGTTTTCATTTAAATACATGTATATGTAAAAGAGAATTTACAAATCACCGCTTTCTGCTTTCATGTGCATTTTACATACTGTCCCAACTTTTTTGGAATTGGGGTTTGTACATGAGATGCTTTGAACTAACAGTCCCATCATTTCCTGAATCAGTGTGGTGCCCATTCTTGAATTACCTTGCTTCCAGTCTCATTTCTTCAGTTTTTAGAGATTGTGTAAAAAATACCTGTGAGTGGTTTATAAATAATCTCCCTGAGTGTTTTAAACACCAGAAACAATGAGATGATATCAGTAACATTTTACTTGGAAAATTTGAGTGGAGCAGCAGCATGGCACTTTGGAACAGGCCCCAAGCGAGTCAGTGCGTGAATAGGACCTCGCAAATATTCCACAGCTCGAACAGCTAAAACATACGACATGTGGGAGTTCAGTGCAGCTTTGCAATTGCACTGGCATGAGTAGATACATACCTGTTGGCTACCAATGTACTGTCATAAATATATTTTCTGTTCTCCTAGTATTTTATCATATTTATCATCCAATTTAAAGCATTTTCTTGCATAACTGTGAAAACCAATGAACAGACCGTTTCAATACCAGTGGCCAAGTTTCAGACTGAGGTGTACTCACACAAAAGTGAGAAACACTATAGACACCGGTCTCCAACAATGGGTTTTGCATTGTAAACAATTTAACATGCATAATTGAAGCTTTTTGGTATATGCCAGTCGAGCCTGCTGCTGTGTTTGTCAGGTATAGTATTTATTTAGGACTTCTCCATGCTTTAACTCAATATCCTTAAAAGCATTCTGTATAGTGAACATACTTTATTGGCATATTTGTAAAATTCTCCTGGGTAAAGCTCTCAACACAGTTTTTATGGCATCATCAGTATCTTTATTATAAAGCAAAGTAAATCTCCTTCTTTATTTTAATGCATTATTTCCTTATTTTTAATGCATTTAATCTTTCCCTTAACTTTCCAAATATTGAATAAAGTATAGGCTTACTCTCTTGACACACTTGCCATATTGAATATAACTTCCTGTTTTACATTATAGCATTAACTGGAAACTTAATACAAGCTTCCACATCCATTGAAGAAGTAGATGAGCACAGTTACAGACACAGTAACTTAAGGAAAAATGTAATGCATTCTATTTATATGACAAAATATTTTAATTTACTTTTTTATTGAGCAAAAAGCAAGAGTCTAGAGAGCTATACATATCAGCTTTACTGAGTTTCAGACAAGGGGCCAAAACCGGGCTTTACTGTTGAAGCTCACTTGGTCTTGTCGAGAGCGTTGCTCTCTGGCGCCAGTGCGGTTGGCTCCAGAGTATAGGTTCTTCAGGCCTGTTTTTCAATGCAAGTCAATGGCACCAAATGCGGTCAAAATACAAAAGTAAATTAATTTCTCCCACAAGAACATGTATTGGCAATAGGTGCGTTTTCTTTGTCTAATGTCTCCCCAGATGCCTATTTGTTAAATTACTGTGATGTTTGTACGCTGTTTTAACATTTTGTGGACCAATCCGTGAGTTTACGACACTTCCTTCCTAGACACTACTCGTCACTAGTATCTGCGTTTAGTGGACAAACCAGCCCTGGCCCGGATTTAATGACCATAAGGGTCCCCTGGCTTGCTCCCTACTGCACAGTCACTGGCTCCAATTTTTGTACAACTTGGCAGCACTTCCGCTGTTTCAAAAGGCTTTTCACAAGCCCATGGAAAGTCAATGGGTAACGTAACAGTCACTTTTCCATATTTTTCTACAGTCTATGGTTTCAGTTCGCTATGAATATGATGATCATGTCATTTTTACTTAATTTACAGAATCAGTGGACCACCTAATGCCTCCTCATATTGGCCTATAATATCAGTCTTAATCCTGGTTTCGGACCGATAACTGAAAGGGTGTTTTAGGTTATATTTGGCCAATATCGATACAACCACACCAAGTTGTAGCTGCTGTTATTTATTTTTTAGGTTTTATATGCCTATACCAATATTCTAACTCATTTCTCTCAAAGTATTATCTTTAATATATACTCAAGTATCATTTGTTCATCCACTGTGGAGACTAATCTTATTGTAATTTGTGAATGAATTTATACTGCACATCAATAATAGTCTTGAATTTGCTCCACTTCCCTTTCAGTTTGGACACTGTATAATAAAAAAAATCTAAAGTGATTGCACTATGATCATCTATTCCAAGTGGCTCCACTACCCCTGAGCTGCAAACTTGCTCAGGACTGTTACACAAAAGCAGGTCCAGAACGGATTTCCCTCTGATAAACTGAAAAAATACAGTCAAAAACTATAAATACCTTTCCTTTCTAACAAACTTGTTTGCTTCTATCGTATTTACATTGTTATCCAAAGCCGGTGGCTTATAGGAGGGGTTTACAAAATCAGTCCTGTAGGCCCACTGTTTATGCTGGTTGATATAAATCAGCATATACATACTTCCTGAGCAATTAGTGTCGTTGAAACATTCGTCCATCATTTTTCTACCATAGTTGTTTCTTTAAGTACTTTTGTTTTTAACACAATGCATGTTTGGTTTGCTGCCATTTGCTATGCCTTTGAATTCTTCATTTTATACAAATGGTTTCAGTTTCAGTGGCCAGGTGTCCACACTTACAGGTTGACTACAGTGATTTCAACTCTCAGTCTATCAATTAAACAAATAAAACATACAACCTTTTTCTAAAATGGTTGTTTATCATAAGCCCATTAAAAGAAAGTGAAATGTCAGTTGATCTGACTGATTAAAAGTCCTTGGATGGGAATATGCAGCATTTATTTTTCATGGCGTGCATTAAGAGGGTTCCATTTAATATAAGACGTTAACTAAATAGCCAGTTCTGTTAATTTCAAAAGTATGTCAGATGAACCAACATTCCAGTGATATTTTTGTAATGTTGTGCTTTTGTTTGAATAGGAAAAAAAAGACAAAGCTCAAACTCACCACACTTCTGCCCACCCCAGGGGAGAGTACCTGCAAAGGGAACAATACGGTGAAACCATGGTCAATAATGGTTTCTCATTCAAATGTTATCGGATCCTTGTTTAACAGTACTCATGTCTCTGATCAAGAACATCTCTGTAGAAGTTAGCCTAAATCTTGTGATTGTCAGACACCTATATTATAAGTGAAAGCACAATGTGTGTAGCGGGGGGGTCACTGCTTTTACAGTCAAACCTTTAAGAAAAATCCTGATAAAATACTGTAAAGGTCGGAATTACAGATGCAATGAAATGACAAAAACTTTTTGTGTACAAAAAAAAACATGCATCTTAATGCTTTTCTCAACATATACTGTGCACTCCGGTGACTATAAGGTTAAAGTGCAGACTTTAATTTGAGGGTTTTCACATCCATATCGGGTGAACGGTGAAGCAATTGTAGCCATTTTTACACATAAAATTAACATAAACTTAAATAACATCATCTTATTCAATATTTGGTTGCATATCCTTTGCATGCCATGACTTGTAACCTGGAGGGATATTTCATGAAGCGCGATTAAGCTGTAAACCTGTCTTATTTCAGTAAGTCTGAATAGGTTCTCGGATAACTGTTTCACGAAGCAAGCTTGACTAGATGCCAGTTATGTCGCTAAGACAGCATATGCATTGCGTTGGGGCCAGCCTGGTAGGGAGCAAGCTAATGTGGTTCAAGCTTTACTTATTTGCAGCCAGTGTTACAGTGACACCAACTTGGACGGACCACTGGCTTAGAAGCAACATGTTTCAGACCCTTTTTTTGTCAAGTAATTCCTTTTTATGTTGTTATATTATTAAAACATTTACAATTCAAGTTTTTGACTATTATTTATTATTTTCAGTTGTAGGTTATGCTATAAAATAATTCCCTTTATGTCATAATATTATTAAACCATTTCAAATGAACGTTTTTGACTGTTTTTTGGTACGATATCTCAAAAAAGCCATTATGTAATATTTTAGAGGCGTAAACTAGGCATAGGGTTCCGTGTACCTACGAGTCGACGGCATAGACATTAGCAACATAGAGGGTCGTTAATGGAAATGTTGGACCCAATTATGTAGTGCATAAAAACAAATGGGTCTTTACTGGTTCTGTTTCGATCATGACATGTCCATTCATTGACAACCCTATAGATGAGGGGGCACAGATAGTAAGGAGAGCGTTTTGAGCGGGGAGGGTGTTCCGAGATTGTATTCAGGCAGTTATGAACGCCACAAATTTTCCAGGGAGGGAATAATCTTTACTTGCAATTTGCTAGAGGCCGATGTCGCAATTGAAATGCATTGCAGTCAGTCCATTAGTGTAACACAAACCGTGTGCATTAAGTTGTTTTTTGGCAAGTGGCACATTTATGTAGGCTACACTGTTGGGGATGCCGAGAGCCTCAGCAAAGCCACTGTGTGCCATGTTGTGCGTAAAGTGTGCTTTCCTTGCCCTGAAAAAACTACTAAATGTCTTTATAACATTTATAACAAACTACACACCAATAAAGTATTTTTACAGAATTGCAGGTACCCTATTTAATAGGTTATTTTATAATTCCACAGCATCAATGTAGGCTACAGGTAGCCAAATGGTTTTCATACACGCACTGTTAGCATAACCAAATAGCCTACGCACTAACCTTTAGCCTATACATGCAGAAGACCAATAACTTTTTGCACTGTTAGTTTTACCACAGCTATCTGGCTATATGGTCATCATTTCTATAGATGATCTGCAACTCTGATTGCCTCTTCACCAACATTTTGATTTGTATTTCGGTCCTTTTTGTCCCACTGTGATTGCTCCTAAATACACAACAAAAAGTACTATTAAAATACTTGTTTTTAATTGAGGAGATGCAAAGCACCTAGCACTGATTGCGCAATAAGACTAACGTACACATTTATGTGTTTGGCAATCGATTCCCAGGCTGCATCTCTCGCTTTATTAATTACTGTGGTGTTGCCTTTTTTGTAATTATAGACTTGTTTTATCTTTATCTTCATAAACCTGCATAATGAGTTCCTGTTCCCCAACTGTAAACGACACTGTACGTTATTTTGCCAATTTACTCTGATCGAATGTTTAAATTGACATTCACTTACTCGGACTGTTTAAATAGTCCATGAACGCGCACGTAACTTCATTCCCCAAACCTGGCTTTCATCAGGCTTGAATTAGCTTGAACTCTTGAGCTGCAATCTAGTGTTGTGAAACTGAATTTATCCACACTGTCTAACCTGACTAATTGAAGCCAGGCTTATTCTAGTAAGCCTGGATTTTGTTCGACAGCTTCGTGAAATACCCCCCTGATATCTGTGACCCAACAAAATCAAAGGACTCGTGCTCTTACAAGCGATACTATAACCGCTCTGCATTGGAATGGATCTCTATGGAAATTGGGGGGTGAGACTAGATTAAGCTGGAAATTACACGGGAATAGTATGGAACACATGGTTGGATAAATGTGAACTGAGGGAGTAATGCAGACTCTTTTTGGCTAACTGTGACTCATCACTTGAGAATCAATTTTCCAATCAGCGATTTCAGGTATTGCTGCGCTACCCAGCTGACATATTTTGCCAGCTTAATGACCTCAATATCTCACAACAGGGGATGAATTGCTACATTTTCAAGGCTTGGTCAAAAAAATTAACTTTGGAGTGAATGCCTAATTAAGGATGATATCGCCATGTTCCCAACAATGTCCTCTCATCTTGAGGAATTAATTATTCACATTCAAGAAGTCAAATCCTTGATAAAAGAGCACCTGTCACAGCTGGCCACTCAATTCAAGGAGTATTTACCAGATAGTGAGGTGAGCGAATACCAAGCATTTTCCTGGGTTCAAGACCCATTCACAGGGGACCTCAGCACCACAACCATATCTTTAAGCCTTAAAGAAAACCTAATTTACATTGCCAGTGACTAAGTTTTAAAAAGTAACTTTTAAAATGATGTCTCTTGAGCGGTTTTATTATCAATTAAAGTGATGGACAAGGGATGCAAAAAACTTTAAAAACCACAACATATCACAGAGGGATGTATTCACTACACACCCACCAAAAAGAAAATGTCAATAGGTATATTAATATACATCTCAAAAAAACATACATACATCAGCTAAAAAACTCAGTCTTGAAAGGACTGAGGATTGTAGGGGTGTGGTCTAAATCCATGCTGTCAACCCCCCCCCCCCCCCCCCCCCCTCTCTCTCTCTCTCTCTCTCTCAAACCGAGGAGAGCACAACCAAGGGCTTCCTCGAGTCGAGTGCCTCATAAGTGAAAAACCAGGAGAAAAGACTTGGGGGGGAAGAAAAAAATCAGTGAGTAAAATCTTTACTGGCCGGGAGCGCGCAGTCCATAAAAGTTACAGACATGGCAGATTCGGACGGACACTAAAATAACGTAATAATTACATTACCCCACCTCCCCCCGTAAAACTTATCCCATCCGAATTAGGGCTGGGTATCGTTTGAAATTTTTTGATACTGATACCTGGTATTCGATACCGATGCCAAATTGATACTTTTCCAACAATATCAACAAAAAAATTCTCATTTAATAAAATAAGCCGAAACTGTGAGGGGGAGTGTAAGGTTCGGAGAACCAAACGCGACCAATAAGGATTTCTAAAAGCGTATCTAGAGAGATACGCCACAAAACGCGGAAGAAGCCGCACCAGGACTGGATAACACAGGATTGGGAGCAAAACTTCCCTAGCACAAGACAAAACAAAGCAACCTCTAAAAACTGAGGCGATCTCGATAAACAGCGAGAATAACTAACAAAAGAACCTCACGCACTAAATAATTCAACGTAACAAGAGGTGATGAAACAAAATAAAACTCGCAAAAACGAGAGAAGGAAAAGAATAGAAAAGAACTGTTAGCCAAAGCTCTTGTGGCAAACGATATTGGCACAACTGGCAAGAGGAAAAAAGAATAAAGGATAAAGAAAGATTAGAAAGGAAAGAGAAAACCAATCTAATCCTAAATCTTATAAACGAACTTGCTGCGTTTCCTATTCGTACGAACCAGAAATGCAGCGACCAAAATTCCTATACCTTACCGACTTCATATGTCAACATAGCAAAAACAATCTCGAAATGCGGAAGTCCCGAGGTATTTATAGCAGGCAGGAAACTCAAAACAGGTGAAGGGAATAACTGTCGTGCAAGACACGAATACCGGAACGGAGGTGGAAAAAAATTTACCGGTTTCAAGCGGGAGACATGGAAGGTGGGGTGGATGCGCATGGATGATGGCAACTGAAGGCGCACAATGACCGGGTTGAGTTTCCGGATGATTTTAAAAGGGCCTACAAACTGAGGGGCGAGTTTACGAGACTCAACTCGCAGAGGTAGGTCCCGTGTAGAAAGCCACACCCGTTGCCCCACCTGGTAAGAAGGGGCAGGCCGACGATGTCTGTCGGCCACGGCCTTTTGTTTAGCCGAGGCACCTAAAAGAGAGGAACGTACACGCCTCCAGGCCGCTCAGCATCTGCGAACAAAAAAAAAGCGGTGGAAGGAACCTCCGCATCTCTCTCCAGCTCAGGGAACAAAGGGGGTAAATATCTGACCTGAGCCTCAAAAGGAGAGAGGCCAGTGGAAGCGTTACGCAACGTATTATGGGCGTATTCGGCCCAGGCGGGGTAGCGACTCCAGGATGTGGGATTTGCCGTGGCCAGGCACCGAAGAGTGCTCTCCATACTCTGGCTGGTGCGTTCCGTCTGTCCGTTGGTTTCGGGATGAAACCCGGACGAAAGACTGACGGATGCCCCCAACAAAGTACAAAAAGAGCGCCAGAATTTAGCGGCGAATTGCGGACCGCGATCCGACACCACATCCAGGGTGAGGCCGTGCACCCTGAAAACATGGTCCACCATTAACTGAGCCGTCTCAGGGGCAGACGGCAATTTAGGCAGGGAGATGAAGTGAGCCGCCTTAGAAAACCGATTGACCACCACCAAGATAACGGTGTTCTCATGGGACGGCAGCAGACCGGTAATGAAATATAAGGCGATGTGACTCCAGGGACAACTGGGAATGGGAAGTGGACGCAAAAGACCCGAAGGGGAAAGACGCAAACCCTTGTTACGGGCGCAAGTGGAACACGCGGCGACGAATTCCCGCACATCGCTCTCCAGTTTGGGCCACCAAAACCGGTGAGAAATAAATTATTTGGTCCGGTGAACGCCCGAATGGGCCACCAATTGTGACGCATGACCCCACTGGAGAACCCGCGATTGCAACTGAGACGGCACAAACAGGCAATGGGGCGGGCCCCCACCTGGGCCGGGATCGGAATGCAGCGCCTTCTGCACAGCTGCTTCTATAGCCCACATAACTGTAGCCACAATCTGAGAGCTGGGAACCACAGGCTCCGGGCGTGACTCCCTGTCAGACCAGTCAAAAACGCATGACAACGCATCGAGTTTAATATTCTTAGACCCGGGGTGATAGGTCAGAATAAAATTGAACCTTGTGGAAAAAAAACAACTAACGAGCTTGTCGTTGGACGTACTCTACATTTTTATAGTCGGTCCAGGCCGTAAAGGGGTGCTCCGCGCCCTCCAACCAGTGGCGCCACTCTTCCAACACCAATTTGACCGCCAACAACTCTCAATCTCCGACATCGTAATTTCTCTCAGCAGATGTAAGGACACAAGAAAAATATGCGCAAGGGTGGAGTTTGCGGTCCAGCGGAGAGTGTTGGGAAAGGATAGCTCCAACCCCCAGCTCAGAGGCGTCGACCTCTACCACAAAGGGGAGGGAGGGATTGGGAGTTATCAGGATAGGTTCGGAGCAGAACCTCCTCTTAAGCTCAGTGAAAGCCGCCTCCACCCTAGGATTCCACTGAAAGCTAATAGGCGATGTCTTCTTGGTAAGAGCTGTGATGGGGGCGGCTACCGTGCTAAAATTCCGGATAAACCTACGATAAAAATTGGCGAAACCCAAGAAGCGCTGTACTTGCTTCACCGAATTGGGCGTAGGCCAGTTCTTCACCGCTGAAATTTTCTCTGGGTCCATAAGTACCTTACCGTTTGCCACAATGAACCCCAAAAAAAAGACAGAGCTGGCGTGGAAAGCACACTTCTCAGCCTTAACAAATAGCTGGGCCTTAAGAAGTGCCTCCAGAACCTGCCTAATGTGGATGATGTGGGATGAGAGATCCGGAGAAAAATTTGTAATATCGTCTAAGTAGACGAAAACAGATTTTTCCAACATCTCTCTCAAAACATCATGCCTGGAAGACAGAGGGGGCGCTAGTGAGGCTGAAAGGCATGACCCGGTACTCGTAGTGACCGTGCTGCGTGTTAAACGCTGTCTTCCACTCATCGCCCTCATGCATGCGCACAAGGTTGTAGGCGTTGCGAAGGTCGAGTTTGGAAAAGACCGACGCCCCCTGTAAGCGCTCAAATGCGGAGTTCATGAGTGGGAGAGGATACCAATTTTTTATGATGATGTCATTGAGCCCTCGGTAGTCTATACAAGTCTCAGCCCCCCATCTTTCTTTTTAACAAAGAAAAAACCAGCGCCAGCTGGAGACATAGATGGTGTGATAAAACCATTAGCCAAAGATTCCTCAATATACTGCTTCATGGCAGCACTCTCGGGGGGAAGGAATACAGTGAACCCCTGGGAGGAACAGTACCCGGGTACAGCTCGATGGCGCAATTATATAGTCTATGGGGCGGTAATCTGGTGGCGCGTTGTTTGCTAAAAACCTCAGCGAGGTCTGAGTACTCCGCTGGAACGCCCGCGGGTAGAGCAAACTCGAGCACCTCTACCACCTCCGGCTCACCGCACGAAGTGTCAGACAACCTGCCCCACTCAAAATCAGAGGTGGAAAGATCCCCCTCCTCCATGGAACCCCCTTCCGCAAAGTGGTCCCAGGCAAGACTTTCCTCTCTACTCTCAGCGAGGGAAAGAGAATTCTCCGAGTCATAGTGAGACTTTGTTTCCTCTGAATCACTGTCAGAGCCGAACTCGGAGAGATCATGGGCGTGGCCTGATGAAGAGAAGGCAACTGAACGACAATGTGACTGGCACTGAGGGCCCCACTGACTAATAGGTTTCCTATCTGTACCCCAACAGATATGAGGGTTATGTAACCCTAGCCACGAATGTCCCAGTACCAGTGGGTACGATGGAGAGTCAATTAAAAAGAATTCTATTCTCTCCGAGTGCCCCTGGAGAGAGATGCGCATCTCTACTGGATTTGTCCTCTGCTTAACCCTATTTACTTTGGCCCTTTAGAGGCAATTTCCTCCTGGTTTCTACTAGTTTTATTTAAATGTCAATATCTAAAAAAATATTCCCTGCACATCCATGGTTTTAAGTTCGAACTGAAGAAGAAGCTGTATCATTCAGAAATTTGCTACAGAATACATTTATTTCAGAATAGTCACATACAGTATATATATAATAACCATAACATACGCCGCCTAATGTATTTAAATACGTTTAAAAAAGAAAGTACGAAAGCGCGTGTGTATTCACACAAGTACAGCAACGTATTTCAGCCCTAAGTGCGAGGGGTGGTCGCTGCGGAAATGTCGACTGTACGGGACTTTGGCGAAATATAACAAAATAAACTCTTCAAGGTTCATCACAAAACAGCTGTAGCTGAATATACTGGTAAGTACTTGGTTTCTTAAACATATTTATACGAGAGATTTTGGAGAAAAAATTAGGTGTCTTCTAAACCGAAAGTGCATCAGGTACTGTATATAGTACAGTAAGCAAGGGAAAACGGCGATTGCTCATTTGTACAACGTTTTAAAAAAATATTATTGTTTCTATACGTGAACATGATTTTCTTAGCGTGTATAAACGGTGCATTTTATGCATTTTACAGTCTGTGGCTGTAGCCAGAGGAGGGTCGTAAGTGCTTTGGGCTATTAATAACGCCCTCCTAATTTATTGCACTGCAGTGTAACTGGAGAAGCTGAGGTTTTCGCAAGAGGCTACCCTTTTAAAAAATACTGCGTCAAAATTTACGGGGTTTTCTTAAAGCTGTAGTTTATATTTTCAGATGAACATGAATACTGTAATTGAGACGCATGCGTCTCAACCACTAGGGGTGAAGTTTATAGAGTTAATAACTCCAGAACCCAAAGGACGACCATCAAGGGCAGTAACCTGACGGGCGCTAGTGAGTAGATTAGTGGGGATTTTAAATTTCCTAGCCCATCTGGCATCAATAAAAGACTCCACGGCCCCGGAATGAACAAAAGCGTTAACGCTTACAGAGCGTCCCTCCCAAAACAGTTTAACGGGTAACAGGGTCCAGAAGAGGGAGACAACAATCATTGGTCTAAAACGCGTAACGCCAGGCTGGGGTCTTGGGACAAGACAGGCTGTATTTTTGAGTGGAAGTCGAGTTGATGGAGAAGCCTACGCTGAACAAGCTGTTGTTTTGTGGACACAGTTCGTAACATAATAAATTGACTGTCTTGTCGCTCATCTTCAACATGTTTGTCATCACATATTCATTTTGGAGCAAGCTATGATGTGTTTACTATGGGGGAAAAATACAGTTTTGTAAGATTAGAGACAGCAGGGGATGTTGCAGCAGTTACGTTAGCATTAATTTACGACACTACAGGCCCAGTGTCTCTGAGCAAGCAGCCAAACTGTGGGTTAAGTATCTGGAATTGATTGCTTCATACATGTATAGCCTTTTCAATTTATATATTAATTTAGCTATTCCACCCCCCTCCCATTCGCAATCGCCCTATTCCCCCTGCCATGAATTTTACCATTGCTTAGTAATGCTGGGTTAGCTATCTAGCAAGCTAACGATAGCTCATGGCAAATTGTTTTAATATTTAGCTAGCAAGCTAACAATAGCTTATGGCAAGCCGTTTTAATTTAAGTTATTCGACTTCCTCCTAATAGCTGGCCAATGCCCTAACTGACTGGCGAAAATGTCCGCGTTGTAGCGGCCAGCAGCACAACCCACAGCAGCTAATGTGTCTCTGTAGGCTACCAGCAGTGGGCCGAGCAGAGGAGGGAGATGCCGACTGTGTATGATGGCAATTGTGTTTTCATGGGCAAAATAGTTTTTTATTGGGGCATTTTTGCCCATTGCCCTTTCCATTGCTGACCTATGAGTATAATTATGGAATCATATGCTGGTTTTTCTGCAATGTAAAGAGCAAATACCGGGTAAAAAGCGGTTAAAGAACGTCTGTAAATTTGTCATTCTTTAATTTTTCCCGGCTCAGATCCGGCATTCTTTACCACAGCAGTGTAAAGATGGCTTAAGTTAGCTAGCTACCATGATTGCCTAGCTAACGTTACTAGCCAACTGCTCCAACTAGCTAGGTCCTAAGAGCAGCTAACGTTAGTTTAACTAGAACGTTTAATTTTGTAAGCAAAATAAAACGTAGCCACAAACGGCAGCTATAGCCATAGACTGAAACTGGTGGGTATTTACATTTTTTAATAAGAAGACAAGTTTGGGCAGGTATTATGAACAATAGCCTAACGTTATTTGGTTGTTTAGGTCTATATACGGTCTATGGAACAAGCAAAACCTAACTGGACATTTTTGCACCTGGGTAAACTTTTTTTCGGTCCCAAAATTAAGAAAATGTGCGGGGAATACGTGTTAGCGGTATGTTTGTACGGACTCAATATGGGGATGTTTAAAATAAAACCAATAATTTATCGGAAAAGAAAAGAATACGGAGTTTGTGCGTTTGTAAATGTTTGTGATTAGGTTACAGGATGCAGATGAAAGTTAATGCCAGCTACGATGTAATGTAGCCTACTATGCTTTAGCTAGCATGTGCACCCACTAACCTACAATGTCAACTTTATCTGGAAGAGTTTTCCGAACGTGAACGGGGTTTCATCGGATGCTGTGGGAAACCTTGATAGACGGCTCTGTCGCAGTCGATGACAGAGTTATATTATATATTATACAACATTAGCTACTTAAGGAAGTTCGTTTTGCAATAGAAAATGGTGTGTTTGGTTAAGGTCAGGTCATGGGCTTCTCCACCCCGAACTGTCAATAATACTGTACCCTGACCATAATGACCATATCCAGTTGACCCTGCTCCCGACAACATCACTTTGGGGGCGAAAAAGACTTCTGGAGACTCAACACAGTTTTTACGAGGCCGTGGGAAGGCAATGGGTGACCGACAGCCGTCCAGCTTCCCGATTGATCATTCCAAAGTGGCTTTGGTCATCTCACTAGTCTCAGGGAAGGCTCTCGTCTGGGCTACTACTGTTTGGGAATGACAGTCACCAGCCTGTTCAAGCATTTAGGGCTATGCTAATGAAACAAGCAAAGTTTTAAATCTACCCGGAAGTGGGCAAGAGGCCGGAGAAAACTGGTTTCGCTCCGGCAGGGACAACAAACTTCAGCCGACATCTCTATTGAGCACTCTTGCTGGTGAGAGTGGGTGAAATGAGGATGCATTAGTGACTTTCTTTTACCAAGGTGATTCCGATTACCTGAAAGACAAGCTGGTCACCCGAGATCTGTCCACTGATTTAGACCAGTACATTGCTCTGGCCATTCGAGTATATGGACGATTACATGAGTGACATACAGAACGTGAGTCGCCTCAGCCTGCACTCCCTTGTGACGTTACCGGTCCCCAGGAGGACCCTATGCAAGTGGAACATACCAGGCTCTCTCAGCCTGAGAGGGAGCGTTGCTTATGGGAGAACTGTTGTATTTATTGTGGTCGCTTGGGACATTTTCGTAAGGCATGCCGAGAGTTGTCGGGAAATGGGTAGACTCGTCAAGGCTCTGATTCTCCCATGATGAATGTTTCATGGAATATGTTCCCCGCCACTCTCCAGTGGCAGTGATCCCAGCGGGACTTACAGGCTTTATAGACTCTGGGGGCCTCAGTTAATTTTTGTCTCTAGCAAATTTAACGCCTGTGGAAAATGCCCTTACTCAAATTGCCAGACCTGCTGCTTATCACTACACTGGATGGGAGACCCCTGGGGTCTGGGAAAATTTAACTCATTACCACTTCAGTGTACCTGGGACTGGGGGAGTCCCATAGAGAACTGATTCAATTTCACTTAGTCAAATCTCCAGAACTTCTGTTAGTGTTGGGCCACCCTTAGTTAGTCAAGCACAATCCACACATTGACTGGTCCCTGGGCACTGCATTGGGGTAGGGTTGTGACTGTGCTAACAATTCTGTGACTGTCTTAACCAGTTCTTTTAGCTCACCTCCTCTTCCTGGTTCCACCACCCGCTGCCAGATCTTGCTGGGGATTATGCATTATGTGACGCGTGCTGGTAAAACGGTCCGCAAGTCACACTTCTGAAATTCACAGTAGAGCACAAAATAGGGCGGAAAACGGAAAAATGTTTTTTGTTTTTTTCCATATAACGAAGGTTTAAGTGTTTTAGAAGTCGCTTAATATAATATACAACATATTTACGATCTCTAAATACCTGTAATAAGTAACACAAATATGCTTGTTAAACCATGTTTACCGGGAGCGGGCTTCAATTTGAGGGACAGACTATTATCGGCTGTCCATTAACACCTTCCTAGTTTCGATTGACTCTGAGGTTTGGTATGCCTCTGAATAATGTAGCTGCCGGTAGAAGCATAGACAATGGAGAATTCATGGAATACTTTATCCTACAATTCTGAAATGGTAATAAAAAAACGAACATGGCGTCATCATAGCAGACAACAGAGACATGCTTATTTTAGGAACTATATTGACATGTATTAACGTTAGGCTAATGATTCCACGATTCACAGTAGCTACTTACATCATCTGGACCTCTGGCTTTCAATATGAATATCTTCAGACAAAACTCCATATTACTCCATATAAAAAAGCAAACGCTGTAACCGTTTTGCGGCCGAACGGAATAGAGTTCAGTAATTCTGTAGTTTTTACCTATTTTGGCACTTGTCCTCTCCACAAATCTCAGCCAGCTCGGGAAGGCTATGAACGGTTTACCTGTAATCCATACTTTAAGCGAGCTATAACCAACTATTTCAATAGACCCCCGGCCACTGGCGTCAGTGCTCAGCGCATATGTTTCATTGTCAGAGCAAAGAAGTCTGTGGCATCCATGTTAATTTTTCACTAGTTTGTATAGAAATTATCGCTATAGCTACCTATAGCTCGCTAAAAGTATGGATTACGGCTGAGATTTGCAGAGAGGACAAGTGCCAGAATATGTAAGAACGTTCAGAATTACGGAACTCGATTCCATTCAGCTGCAAAATGGCTGTTAAGTTATAGCGTTTGTTTTTCTACATTCAGCTCAGTCTGAAGATATTCAAATCGAAAGCCAGAGGTCCAGATGCAGCAAATTAGCTACTGTCATTTGCCGTGAAACCTGTCTGGTTTGTAACGTTACTCGGGTAAATTTGAGTTTTTGCTACCAATCTGTCTGTTAGTCGAGCTGTGTCCGAATCTACTGCATCCTCCTGTGTACTAGATAAGGTAGGCTAAAGTTACTGTTTAGTGACATACAGTAGCCTATGCGAAAAGTATCCTCAATACTATTATCAGTGAAAACCTAAGCATAATAAGTATATCATTTGCGGATTTAAAGTACACGGCATTTAGATAACATTTTGCCTACTTAACAACTTTCTCACAGCTAGCATACTCAATAGCAGTCTATAGAAGGGCGTTGATTCAGACTGATTCGGACACATCCTTTGTTTAGCAGAGACCAAGTTAACTAACAGTTAGCTATCTAGCTAGGCGCACATCCAAACAATATATCATTTGCAAACATTTTCATTGTGATATTCTTATCTGTCTCTCTTTGTTTAACACAAACCAAGCCCTTGCTGACTAAGCTAACAGTTAGCTTTCTAGCTAGCCGCGTGTCCAAACAATGTATCTGCAAGCATGTTCGTCGTGATTTTCATATTTCTAAAAGTCTTTGTTTAGTAACACAAGCATCTGAAATCCCGTCTGATACTCTAGTGGGGGAGTGGCTGGGGGTGGGCTTAGCCAGCTGCTTTTCACGCCCATTAAGTTTTGCCAGGCTGAGGTGTGAATCTTTGCAAATCTTTGAGAGCTGTTTTTTCTCAGGAAAGTGTTTTATGGCGTACCAACATTCAAAGAAGCATATCTTCTTCAAAGATGTGCATATTGCAGGGTATTGCAGTCATTTGAAAGATCCAGTGGCGTAAATGATAGGGTGGATGGGTTGGACAAACCCAAGAATGGAATTTTGCATCTGGGGGGGGGGGGGGGGGGGCCCTGGAGCAAGAATTTTAAAATTATTTTTAATAAGATTTATGAGTAGCCTATAATAAAAAATAATAGTTTCCAAAGGATGTGAATCCTTAATAGATAAGCCTATAACACCTACCATGGTGTTTAAACCCTTTTACGTATATCTCATCTTTGTTTTTCCAATAGATCTTATTTAAGCTACCCCCCACCCCCACATTGGACGCCTTGGTTAGGCCAGAGGATGCACTGTTGGACTACACAGAGCCCTATCCATCGGACCCCTTTCTCTTTCTAAACAAAATGTTAAGCACAGCAGCTGTCCGAGCCCTGATAGAATATGGTCCCTGCCAACCTGGGTTGAAAGACAATTTTTCCGATTTTATTATATCGGATAATGACAAATTTAAAGTAAAATGGTACAAAAACACAAGTGGAAAATGAACCGTGGATAGGCACTGGCTTGTGTACTCGCCTAAAGCAGGCAAAATGTTTTGTTTTTGCTGTTGGCTTTTTGGAGAGAAGGGAAGCGAAAGCATTTGGGCTGACCCAAGCAAAGGCTTTTCTGGTTTTCGTAAAGGAAATGACAGAATCAAGCTCCACGGAAAATCTCCAGCGCATCGCAAAGCCGAAAAAAACTTTTTCATGACAAAGTATCGAATTGCCGAGGATAGGACTGTGATTGCAGGACTTGTGGAGGCAGAAAGGCGGACGATTGAAAGGAATCGGAAAGTATTGAAAAGGCTAATTGATGCGACTCGGTTTTTAGCTAAACAAGGGCTTGCCTTCAGAGGGCATCGAGAGTATGCAGGCCTAGGAGCCCCTTCCGCCAACGAGGGCAACTTTCTAGAACTTTTAAAATTAATGTCAAAATATGACAGTGTACTCGAGAACCACCTCAATACAAAAGCTGGGCAATATAAATACATCTCTCCTGCCTCTCAAAGCGAGCTCATATCATGCCTTGCTGGCGAAACACTGCAGATGATTGTTAAGGAAGTTCAGGGTGCTATTTGTTATTCGGTCATTGTTGATTCAACTATTGACATTACCAGAGTAGATCAGTTTTCCTTGTCTTTAAGATATGTTGATAAGAGTGGAAAAAGCGTTGAGCGTTTCATTAAATTTGATGAGCTGCCTAGTGGCAGTGCCAAAGTATTCCATGATCTATTGACTGAAGCGCTCCGCGAACTCGGACTTAACGTCAACAACATTAGAGGGCAGGCTTACGATGGAGCTAGGTTGATGTCTGGTTACTTATCTGGCCTTCAGAAAAGAGTAAAGAAATCATGTAGTTCTAAAGCTGTGTATGTACACTGCTGTGCCCATAACCTCAACCTGATTCTTATTGATGCGGCATCGTCATGCACTAATTGGAAACATTGTATTGCTTTTTAACCTCGAGCTTGCCCCGATACAAAATTCTAACAGAAGAACAGGAAAAAAATGTTAATGAGACAGCCTTAACATTAAAACGTCTTTCTGATACTAGGTGGGCTTCGCGAAAACACGCGACAGAAGCCGTGCTGAAAAGTATGCCAGCAATAGTGGAGGCGCTTCACAGAATTGTTGCCCATGTGAACACAACACCAAAAACTGCCCCTGAGGCGCAGGGGTTGCTAGCAACGCTTGAAACCTTCGAGTTTGTTTATGCTCAGTTTCTGGAACATTGTTTTAGCGAAAACATTCGTTCTGTCAAACTACCTACAACAAGAATCTATAGATTTAAACACCGCGCTTGAGCTTATTAACATCTGCACATCTAACAAGGGACCTGAAAAACTTACGCTCAGAAGAGGCCTTTGCAAATCTCGAGGCTTCTGCTCAACAAAAAGCATCAGAATGCAGCATATCGACACAGTTCCAGGAGGGGAGAGTTAGAAAAAGAAAACGTTTCTCGGACGAAAGTGCCACAGATGACCCAATATCTGACGGTAGAACACGTTTCAAAGTGGTCATACTATTATGTCCTAGATGTATTTCAACAACAGTTTGAGGAACGTTTCTCAGACTTCAGACACGTGGCGAGTCAATTTCAGGTGCTTAATGCAAAGCACTTTTTTGATCCAAATTCAGTTGAGAAGATAAATTAACTGGCCCGTTTTTATTCAGAAGATCTAGACGCGGAGTGTATTGTTGACGAGTTCTGCGCTTTCAGAGACATTTATAAAAATCTATTCTCAGAAGGAGGAGTGCTTGCTACTGGCCAGATTCTGTCTTTCCTCGTCACGAATGACATGTACCGCGCTTTCCCTAATATGTCAACACTATATAGAATTTATCTAACTGTTCCAATAAGCAGTGCACAGGCAGAACGCAGTTTCAGTCGCCTTAAACTAATTAAGACGTACCTGCGTTCTTCAATGCACGAGCTGCGTCTCTCCAATCTGGCATTGCTTTTTATCGAGAGAGAAGTAACCGAGATGATTGATTTTGACAATGTCATTGAGACATTTGCGAGGATGAAGAAAAGAAGAACGCAGTTGGAGTAGAGGAGGCCCCTTTGATTTGATTTGATTTTTTTACCAGCAGCTGAAAAGAACTACGTATTGGTAATATGTATATATATGTATATATATATATATATATATATATATAGCCTACATTCATTTGTGCTAGGTAGGGTATGTTAGGGTACTAAGAATAATGTAGAGGGGGCGGGGGGGGGGGGGGTTGTGTGTTCGTTGAAGGTTTTGGGTGAGGGCCCCCCTGGACACTAAAATAACCCATCGGAGGAAAAGGCAAATTACGCCACTGGAAAGATCTGTAGGATTTCATAGATTATACAAAACAGAAAAATGACCCCGTGCTACTTGTGGACCATTTTACCAGCACCAGTCACATATATCTCCCAAGTGCCTCCAGAGTACTGGGATCTTCAGAAAGTGTTCATTAAAAAGGAGTTACTCCCTCACCACGCCTGCAACTGTACTATCAATTTCCTGCTGGTCATCACTCCTCCCTGTGAGAGATTGTTCTTGCTGTCAGGCCCCGGGACCACTGCCATGGAAGACTAGCTGCTGGACACATTCGCCCCTGAACTTCATCAGCTGGCACCAGCTTCTTTTTTGTCGGTAAGAAGGACAGCTGTCTCCGCCCGTGCATCGACTACCGAGGCTTAAATGCAATTAATCATCACCTGATGTCCACCGCATTTGAGTCTCTGCAGGGAGCCACTGTGTTCACAAAATTGTACTTACGTAACGTCTACCATCTGGTTTGGATACGGGAGGGTGATGAGTGGAAAATGCCCTTCACACCCTTACTGGTACTTTGAGTATCTTGGCATGCCTTTTGGGCTTATTAACTCTCCTGTTGTCTTCCACTGCCTTATAAATGATGTATTGTGGGACATAGTGAATGTGTTTTTGCGTATCTAGATGATATTTTGTCTAGATCCCTTTCTGAGTATGCGCAGCATATCTGGCCAGTCCTGGGTGAACCGTAAAATCTGAGAAGAGTGTGTTCCACTGTATCATTCCTGGGATTCACCATCTCACTTGGGAATCTACAAATGGAGACCCAGAAGGTACAAGTCATTCTAGACTGGCCCCAGCCATCATCAGTCAAACAGTTTGAATGGTTATTGGGGTTATGCTGTGGGCCCACTCCTCCCAGTTTACTTGGTAGAGTGGGGCTCAGTGCACCATGGAGTTTCTCAGAAGGAGATTCTGGTGGCCTTTGATGGAGGCGAACGTTCATGCCTTCATGGCGGCCTGCTCGTTGTGCGCCTTGTGTAAGTCCTCGCGCCAGCCCCCACTCGGATCGTACATCCTGTGCCCTTGCCCAAACACCCTTAGTCTCACGTGGCTTTGGATTGGATCACAGGCCTGCCCCTTTCCAGGGGATTTAGAATACCTTTATTAATACCATAATTGTGACTGTGGACTGATTTTCAAAGGCTGCTCACTTTGTGTCTCTGCCTAAGCTCCCATCTGCCTGCGAGACTGCCCAGTTGACCATCCAGCATATGGTCAGACTGCGCAGGTTTTCAGTGGACATTGTGTCTGACCAGCATCCCCAGTTTGCCTCCAGGTTCTGGAGGGAATTCTGACCCCTGGTGGCCAGCTTATCCTCCAGGTTCTGTCCCCAATCCAATGGCCAGATGGAACAATTCAATCAGGACCTGTCCTGGGTTGCACCGGTCATACATAGGTTTGAGATTAAGTTTTTGCATAAAGTCTTTACTAGGTTCTTAGTTACCACTAGTTAGTTTCAAACTGTAGTTTGGTTGCACCACCAATACATAAGCAATGTCTTAGCTAGGAAAACTAAGTAATGCATAGTTGAATACCAAGGTAAACATTGTCACTTTATCATGACAATAACAAATTCATAACCAATCAATCAACAAACTACAATGTAAACACAGAAATCAACTTTCATTGAGTTTAATATGCTACATCTATGGCATATGGGATGTCAATTTTGCATTCCATGGAAAAAATAAAACAATATTTAACAGAATAACAATGTGTGCATGTTTAGGTTTTTACAAATAAAATTGAAAATATCCTTATTTGTTTGTTTATTTATTCATGTTAGAGCCATTATGGTCAAGCTATATAGCTGTTTTTTTTACCATGCTTTTCTGACCTGGGAAGTATTCCACAAAGCAAGATAAGCAAGTTAGTCAGATAACTCTACAAAATACCATGACACCAATAATACCAACAGCTAACAAATTGTATGACTCAATCACGCACCTAAACCAGATTCTAGTGCATTTCCATCAACTGAAATCTCACTAATGTCGTGATACAGCCTTATCGTTCTCCCAGTTATCTGGATAACTTGATAATCCTGTTTTGTGGAATAACCCCCTGCTTTGAAGATGTTAGACTGATGGTTGGAAACAAATATGGAAAGTAGCCTACATAAAGGTTTACCTCTCTTTTGAACCTTACCTCTTATAAAGAACTTTGTTTTGAAACTGAACCTTTTGCTCACGTCAACTATTTTTGGATTTTCTGAAGAAACAGTGGAGGTAACCATTAGACAAATTTACTCGCGTTCATCATAAAAGTTTTTTTGTGTGGTGCAACCCATTCTGATTTACAAATGTGTAAACCTTAATTTAGAGTCTACTTTAACTTATGTTATAACTAGCCAGTCCCCTCAGGATTCCGCGATCGCAGAAATTTCTGTGGAATTCTGGGCCATCCGCGGAATAGTAAACAAGCCGCAGAATAGTAGACAAGCCGCAGAATCATGCAGCATCATGCATAAAATGTAGTACCAATCACCACCGCTAGATGCCACTGTCTGCTGTATGGGTTTGCAGCAGCTAGCTCAGTTAACTGACAAGACGTTAACAGTTTTGACAGGCAGATAGGCGGCCTTTGCTACGTTTCATTCGTTTAACCTGAAATGGCCCTCTCAACTGAAAGGGGCCTCGCAATCAATCATAAACTGAAAAAAGTATTTATATAATTTTTTAAATAAAAATCACAGTGAATAAAAGAACCGCCGACCCAGTAGTTTTCCCATTCAGCCACTGTAACCCATACTGGCTGAAGCAACACTACATGCCTTTCTCATAACTGAAAACTAAATGTGGTGAAGTTGGTCATTGAAAGTCACTGAAAAGGTGGAATAAAGAGTTAATAAAACAGAGGAGAGATCCATATAATTCACAGACCTGTTCGCTTGGCTTAACCCCTTCACACAGACTCCCTAGTGGCCATGCCGCCGGCACCAGGAGATTGCTCAACTGAGACATTCATTGCTCCTGCAACCAAACTGAGTTAAAACAACAAACTCCGTGTTCTAGCTATTAGTACATGATTCATGAGGATTATGCCAAATAGGGAGATTCCAAGTGCCACTATTGTGACGTAACTCATCCATTTAACAAGCAGCCCCCGACCCAGTCTCACCTGCAACTATACACAGTATATCCGTCTATCTGCGAGTTCGTAAAAATATTTTTTCACCACCAAAAATTTGTATTCCATCATAGCAACAAGATAAAGCTAATAATAGCCCAAACGTATGCAAATACGGCAGTGAAAAATCCTGCTCACTTAATAGCAAAATAAACAAGTGATTTTTTTGTGTAATTATACCACTTCATTTTACTATCAATATCTGCTACTAAATATGACATAAATATACCATCCTACCATTGGTTTAACACATAAATATTTCCCTTTCAAGATTCAGTGGTAATTTATTGTCTTGAACAATCTGTTTGAGAAATACCCCTATACAGTGCTAGTACACCATGTGAAACATCTACGCGTAAAACCCCACCAGCTGTTCATGCAATTGTTACACATTCCAGTTAATTCTGGTTTGATTGATAACTATTTTATGCAATAGAGGATATTATAAGCTTCATAACGGTGCTTCTAATGTCATATTGGATGCTATGAACAATAAATTACGGCCAAGCGTAACGCAAACAACTACAGAAAATGCAGGAATATATATTCGTTCACTGAGGCGTAATTGCTGTTTTCACAATAATTACACCTTATACGTATCTTCCACATATACTAAATTGTCCACCTCTCCATTTGGCGGGTACACTCCTACATTTATCCAATTTTACAGTTCCTTTACATTTATTATAATGTGCCTTATTCCATAATGGCACTCATTCTGTAAGACTAACAAAAACCATGTTTAGTCATGAAAAAGAGGCTAAAACGCATTATAGTTTAGCGCGTAAGCATAATATGACACTGATGCTTGACTGAGCAGGGAGGTTCCATTTGCCTAATTCATGTTTCCTCGATTAGATTCAGGACAGGGTCACCAATTAAGTGGGCACTATATCAGTACAAGACTGCATTAAGCCCAAGAATGGAGTGGTCTGTCCTGCCCCTCAATCAATCTGAGGGCTTTAACAAAAAGCTTCTTTGCTGCCAAGCAAATGGATAATGAAAGTGATTAGTGACTTCCACTCTGTGGAAGTGATTAGATCCGTGTTGTCACCAGTGGTCAAACACCAAGCTTATGCTGTCTCATCCTCGCAGCCATAGTGCTTGCTAACTAGCTAAATCAGAGCTGACTGCTGAGACGTGTGCCGATGCTGCGTTTTCCCCTGAGGGCGCTCTCCCCCCTGGTCCTCCATCTCTCATGTTCTTGTGTTGTAATAAGAAGCCCTTCTGTGTTTATTTGAGCATTTGAAAAAAAAATATCTTTGAGGACTTACTGCTATAACAGTTAACCATATGTGTCGTTATAAGTAAGAAGCCAACTGGTCCCCAGGAGAAGTGTCGTGCTGAAAGCTTTTGCTTCTCTCCATTGTCACCACACAATTACTGAGAAACATGACTTAGCCAATAGCCACTACTTAAGAGAAGACTAACTTGACCTCACTGAAAATGTCAATTTTTGGCAAAAACATCAATCAAGTTCTTTTTTATTATTATTTTGTGGTAACTGCACAATTTTGTTGGAAATTCTCAGGAAGCTATAGATTTCTTGGCTCAGAATGAATGACCACGTTGAAATAAAAGCTGTCAGTCTTCTTAATATTGTCCAGAGCCATATTTTCATGTTTAATTAAATTACATTACTGTCATTTTGCAGAAACCCTTACACAGAGCGATTTGCACAGCACTTACACAGAATCCATTTATGCAGCAGGATATACACTGAAGCAATTCAGGTCAAGTACCTTGCTCAAGGGTACAGCAGCATCCTACCTGGGAATCAAACCTGCAACATTTTGGTCACAAGCCTTAGCCCAGTTTCCTTTATCCTTATACTACATTCCCACCTTCATACTAAACGCTAATTACTTTATTGCACAATGCAATCTATGCTTTTTAGCTCTCATTGAAAAATTTCAACATTCCACTATATTCTTTTCAGTCACAAACCACTACAGGCACCTAAAATGTAGTGCCCCATATGTCACAAGCCTTAGCCCAGTTTCCTTTATCCTTATACTACATTCCCACCTTCATACTAAACGCTAATTACTTTATTGCACAATGCAATCTATGCTTTTTAGCTCTCATTGAAAAATTTCAACATTCCACTATATTCTTTTCAGTCACAAACCACTACAGGCACCTAAAATGTAGTGCCCCATATACAATATAGCACAGCACAACAAAGCACAGTCTCCAGGTGCCGGGGAGAGATATGCGGCCGAGCTTAAAATGTACCATAACTAGTACTTATCAGAAAACGATTACATGAATTGAACAGTTACAGAACCTCAGCTCAGAACATTAACCCCTCCGCAACTGATCTCTCATGATCCTGCACAGTTCCATCCCAGCACCCAGTAGCAAGCTGCCTGCGGCACAGCAGGTAGTGCCACCCTGGTGTGTGGCTCTCTCCATGTGAGAGAGGGAGATAGAGGGAGTGAGATACATCCACGCTTCATCACAGATGCTCTATGAGCCCCAGAACAGCAGGGGGGAACACTGGCATCTATCCACAGGCCTTGCAACTCTCTCTTAAAATATTTTAATTGATATCCAGTGGGTTCATGCAACAAGTTACAAGAACAGCCTCTTTAGGGGAGGGGGAAGGCCACTAGCTGATACAGGATAGACTAGGAGGTCCACATAATTTGGATAACCTTGTGCATTATGTTCAGAATTCTCCTCAACATGCTAGACTAAGTTCAGCTAAGTTCACACACCTATTACGCTATTTCTCCACATAAGGGCTTATGTCACTGTGACGTGTGTGCTGGATACTGGTTTATGGCCTGAGATCACGGTCTTTGTTAACTTCAACAGTAAAATTCAGTAGGATCCGTTTCATTAGTTATTATAAGGACAAGCAGCAGGGTGTATAATCACTGCTTATTGACTACTAAATTATATATAAAGTGCATAGGCTACTGTTACAATCATTTTTAAAACACAAATCTGTATTTCAGGTGGGAAAACTTTACAGTACAGTGAACTCACAGTTTGCTTTTCTATTATAAGCCAAACAATTAAAAGTATTAACAAATCTGCTGTTGATCTTTACAATGTAAGTTTGTGGTTTACATGTAGCTATTGCTTACACAGGTATAACTGATTATCGCATATGCTCCAGAAACAAGCTCCTAATATAAAGGTATTGAAAAGTTCTTGGGGTAGCCTATTATTACTACGTAGGAGATGAAAAACAACAAAATATGCAAATAGAAGTGAAAAGAGCAGCTACGCGTAATGAATGATTGTCGGTTTCTCATATGCCTACCAAACATGGATTATGTATTAATATCTTCTTTTTTAACAGTTCAAAATACATCGTTTTGAGGCATAATTTTTTTGAGGCATGAAAATATGTATTTATCAAACATTAAATCAGGACTTCAAATACATTGGCAAGATCAACGTCAACGTCAAGTTATTTATTTTCCACAGGTGACCGCAAGTAGGTTAATGAACGCAATAAGCTACATCTGGACATGAATATTTAATACGGAATTTTATTTTGTTCATACCAGTCACGTTATTTGTTCTCAGGTTGGGAATGTTTCGTTTATTTATTTATTTAGAAAAACGCTGATAAGATAAATAAGTAGGCTACCTTTGCATCAATACCATCCTCCCAGGATTGGACTAGCCTACCACAGCTTGAATGTCTCTCGGCACAAAACCAAATAAAGATATGGACCACAGCGGTAAAGATGGTTAAGCAGTTAGATGATGTTCTTACCGTTGGCAGCAACGGCTCCATTTGAGCTCCTTGGTCCTTAATGTCCATATTTCGTTGTTTATTTCTATCTGCCTATGTTCTTGTGATAATGAGGATCTCTAGCAGTGGAGCTGTTACAAATTTGACATAAACCGACTCGGTCCTGTCACATGTCGTAAAGCGCCCTGGATCCTGCCCACATATGATCACTCCTTGCTAGAGCGTACAGTAGCGCATTTAATAACGCGCTCAAGCTGTGAGCGTACAATCGACGTTTTCATGACGTGACAGGCCAAGGTGTGTGTCCAGGCACATTGGAATAGCCTAGAAACCCCCACCAACAAAAGCGTGTTGTCAGACTGCATAAAGTTATGGTGTTCACAACTAACACACACGGTCCAGGTAGAGATATTTCGCGGTTGAATAATAGAACATTCGTAATGCGCAGGAATGCACATGGACCTAGATATATTCAAGCTAACTTTCGGGTTTTTGAGTTGAGCCACTTTCCACGAGCCGAATTTGATCAATTGTAAGACAGGGAGCATTGCCCCACAGTTAGACTATATCATAGAGCTACTTTACCACCTTTCATCCTGTTAATTGACTTCCAAGTTTTATTTCATGTCGTGTTATAGAGGATAGGCGTTTTCCCAGTTACACTGGCATAGCGACGTAGCCTACAATACATGCATACCGAAGGTTTTTTATTATTTGTTACACAGACACATAAACACACATCACAGTTACATAGCCACATTTTCCAAACGTAGCCTACGACATTTTTAGGATAAAAACATACCACAATAAAGCAAATAAAACTCGGTATTTTCGTGTAATAGGCCTACCCTATAATAATGAATGAGTAGGTTACATTCCGTCTCATTTACTAAAGTTTTGCATTTGAGAAGATATCAATGGCGTACTAATAGCATGTTGTTTTAACTATTCAAGTGAAAGTGCGCAAGAAAGTTGAGAATGAGAATGAAAACTGATCTTACACTAGCTAACCACCTGTCTAGACAAGCAGCTGTTAGCTAGACTTTCAGATATATTGCTGTTATGCGTCCTCAATAAATATATTGATTGTGATCTATAAAATTGTTCATAAAACAATATCACGTGCAAGTAGAATAGCTTACTTGTATAGTTACATTAGCTAACAGTGGGTTCATGGGACAATTACTCAGTCCGTGTGACTTTAAATAAAATAGCAATTTCCTATTCCTTTCTTCCTAGGTAGGCATAATTTGCCTTGTTGGGCTTAAACATAGAAATAAGAGGATTTCTGTTAGATTTTGTGTTGTGCTAAATCTGCCTGGTAATTTCTGTTCAGCTTACTTGAGTGGAAGCTTGCTGGTAAATTGTTTTGACCACTGGTGCTCTATCTCCGGAAATTACAGTATGTGATTAGTAGTGTCCTGCAATCTTAACGGTTCTAGCAAGCTTCAGGCTGTAGGCTGTGTTGTGGCTTGAATCAAGCCTCTAGTTAGAGCCCCACCTACACAAGATCATGATTTGTCAGAAGTAACTGGCCAGTGGTGTATTAGAAAATCACAAGTTTTGACTTACCTGATATTAGAGAGTCAACTTGTTCAATCCCACAGTATTGTAAGGTTAAGTGCAGGATAATGTAATATATACACTATATATATACACCGATCGGCCACAACATTAAAACCACTGACAGGTGAAGTGAATAACATTGATTATCTCGTTGTTATTTTTGTTCTGTACTCTAGCAGAGTTTGAGTTTGAAAGGATACAACAACAATGAGGTTGAAGTGCAGTGCTTTAATTTGAGGGTATTTTCATCCATATCGAATGAACCGTTTAGAAATTATAGAACCTTTTGTACATAGTCCCCCCATTTTCGGGTATCAAAAAATATTGGAAAGTTGGATGGATGGATCACTTTAAGGGTTGTTTCTCCTGACTCATTTTCCTATTGAACTCTATGGAAAAATAAGTCAGGAGAAACAACCCTTCAAGTGATCCATCCATATCTACTGCATATCTGGCAGCAGAGTGATGTTTTGAGGCTCATTTCATACCGCAGACCCTTGATGACTTACAGCCATTTAGCCAACCATGGGTTCCATACTATTCCCATGTAATTTACAGCTTAATTTAGTCCCACCCCCCAAATCCCACAGAGATCCACAGCACCACAGGTACAGGAGTTGGCCAGGCATATTCAAGTCTGCATCGGACAAGCGCATTGCCTCCATCTGCCAAGCATAAGATCTTTCTCGCAGCCTGGAAATGAATAAAACGTTATTAATTTTGTCATTTTGTTGGTGTTCTGTGCGTGCGAGATGTGGTTTGAAATCGGGTAATCACATACCTTATTTTAGAATCTCTAAATTTCTGCCATGTTCTAATTGCGGTCACATTGTCGAGTTCGAGTGGTGGTTAACCCGACAGCATCCCTAGTTCAGGTGGCGTGGGGACGTCTGGTAGCCTATAGGAAGGGCGTTTTTCATGGCCATGTTGTGAGGACACAGCAGCCAATATTACTTTGAACACCTTCTCAGGTTTGTAGAACAGTTGAGCAACACACATTTCACATCACATATGAGCTGCTGGAGTGATAGCCCTTTCTATTCATATACGCAAATGTATCATTGAATGGAACCTTGATGCATAGGCCTACGTGTGTGCAGTCTACAGCACCGATTAACATTGGACAGGAAAGATCAGCCATTGCAATGTTGGCTACAGACCTGTAAGGCAAATTTCGTTCATTGGTCAAATGTGTGTTTTAAATAGCATATTTAACATCATATAGGCTAGCATTTAAATTTGAATAGTTTAGAAAAAGAGTACTGGGAGCATTAATTACGTTATGAGTCTAATTAAACAAGTTCATAGCCTACAAGTGATTAATAGGCATCATCTGTAGGGAACATGCCTCTATATTCCTAAAAGTGGAGTACTACTCATGCAAGGTGTTTACATATACATTTAGCAGTAATGGTGATAGACATATAAAACATGTTCATCTTACCAGTCTTCACCAGGGCACCATAAATGTAGAGAATATCCTCGACGGGGCGCCATAAATGTAAGGAATATGCCTCTGTATATATATATAAACTCTTACATGGGATGCCAGAAATATAGGCAATACTTATGGAATAATGAGGTTTACCCTTATTATTCTTAAGTTAGGTTAAAATTAAATCAGTCTCATTTGATTATGGATTATAATTACTACTACTTCAATTTACCATCAAAGCACTAATAACTAATAATTAATAAGGGTTGAAGGTATTACGTTCTAATGATTAGGTTTGACTCAGCTCTCGTGTTCATACGACATCAAAACAGACACCAGGTTTAACAAAAACAGATTTATTAAACAAGGAAAAACATGAATATTACATTCTACTAAATAGACATTGTGTGGTGTGCGTACTGTAGCATTTATATGTGTGTATGCACATATGGGTGTGTGTGCGTGTCGGTGTGTAGGCCTATGCCACATGTGCGTTCAGGGAACAAAGGAATCACGTGGAGTAAGCTAACTGTATCGCAGCACAATGGTGATTATTGATCTCAAATCTGACGTTACTATAAATAAGTTCACGCACTTCGGTCAGGAAATAACATATTTATCATCTACAGTAAGCTAAAATAAGATCATATCACACAAATATTAGTCAGTGTTAGGATAGAGGGGCAAACCAGTGAGGCCTGCTCGGGTTAGTTAGTAGTACCACCTTAGCAATGAAACGGTAGGCCAACCGGCTAGCTTGCTAACCAGCACAACCCGTTTATACAGCTATTATCGTACAAAGTCGAGATGCAATCAAATTACCGAAAAACAATTCAGACTAAAATCCTAAGCTAAACCTGGGATGTTTGATCAGTCTTACTGAGTTGATTACAGCTGGCTTGTCCGTGAGGGATGGTCAGGGCTCCTTTGGTCGTTCTCCTGGCCTGTGACTTTGTCCGTGGCTGGAACACACCTCTGTCGGAGTTGTGTTCATTCAGTTATATGGTTAGATGCCTTAGGCAAGCTAACCCCTTTGCGTCTCTCTCCGTGGCCTTTGATGCTGCTGCCACGGGTGTTGCTGGTGCAGTGGAGATCCACCTTTGTAGCTGTGTAGCTAGCAAAAGGGGGAAGGCAAAAATGGAGTGCTGCCTCTTGTGCAGCACTATCGAGGAAGAGATGGAAGAGTGAAGTGAATAGGGTCGGGAGACTGGAATGCGTTCAGTCTTATCTGTTTTAGTTTTATGACCCTTAGTGTCTCGTATTTCCAAGAGACATGATTGGCTGTGGTCATGTTTTAAATGTCTTTTGGGTTTCCTGTGGAGTGAATGGAAATGTAGTCCATTGTCCCTACACATCTAAAGTGTTTGCTTTTTACAATTGTAATGTATTAGCTACGCTTGCATTGTGCATTTCAGAGGCTACATTTTGTAATGTGAATTTAACAGAAAATAAAAATTAATTCATGTTCGAGTTGATATTCAGTGGCATGTTGAATGCAGTATGAGTGGTCCTGAGCAGGTGTAAAGTTTGTTCGTACATACTAACAAATCTCAGATACGAAAACGTCTTATTTTTCGTTTGATGAATGTGAAAATACAGACAAAATTGCTAATATGAACGATTTACGTACAATTTCGTTCTGCGTTCTCACGTTTCATGAATGAGGCCCATTATGTATATTCCTCCAGCTGCAAACAACAGCCATATTTAAATGACAGATTTTGTTGTGCTTGGAATGGTTACACTGTAAAAAAATATCTCGTAAGAAAACGGTGAAAAGACTGGCAGCAATGTTGCCAGTGAAAAACCATTTAATTAATGGGAAAAAAAGGATAAATCCCATTATTTTAGGGGCTCACCGTTATTGCCATTATTGTGACTTTGACAGTGTTTCACAGTACACTGTAAAAAAAAAAAAAACTGTTACAGGATTTCACCGTTTTGTTTTTTTCTCAAAACACGGACAATGTCATGTAGAATAATAGCAATAACTCATTCTTTAACAGTCATCCTATAAAATAACAATATTTATACAGTTAAATAATACAGCTAAATAACAGGATTCATACAATTTTCCCCTTCATCAAATGGTTTTTCACTGGAAACATTGCTGTCATTTTTTTTTTTTTACAGTGTAGGTATAGGCTACTGTTAAACTGAACAAGCCAGTGGTTTACGACAAACTGTTTCACGGGATGTCTCTTAGTTTCTGCCGGGAGTTACAGATGTTTGTCAGGACTGAAATGATCGTAACTATACTTAGGCTACTAGCACTACTCACATGGTTGGTGTCACATAAAATCACATTTCCATCTGATGATGGGTGTTATTTTGATAAAGTTTTTATTTGCTTCATTATTCACTGTTCGTTATAATATTCACTGTATTGCTTGGTTGATTCAAATACTAGTTACTAATGCACATGCAATTACCATTCCAAAAATTGCTTCCAGCCTTAGTAAATCACATTACATGTGCTAAAGTCGCCTAATATATTTGCATGACCTCCTCCCACTATTTCACTAAATAATGTAGGGACACCCAATTTTGCATGTTCATTCAGGCTAACCCGCAAAAAAAAAAAATCCATGCATCTTTCCATTTTATCACACGCAGTCCTATTTATACCTTTTTGCGGGTGATAACAACAGTTTAGTACATCTAGTACCCCCCCCCCCCCCAATTCCCATAGAGATCCATTCAAATGCTAAGAGGTTATCGTCGCGCTTGTAAGAGTACCTGAGTACCTTACGTTGTTGGGTCACAGACATTAGGAAGTCATGGCATGCAAAGGATATGCAACCAAATATAATGATTTTATTTAAGTTTATCTTAATTTGTATGTTCACTTACTTTGGTCCCCTAAAATTGTGGGGGGGGGGGGGGCTATGTATAAAAATGGTTACAATTGCTACATGATATGGATGTCAATGCCCTTGTTACGATCCTGGGGAAGGTTTGGACCTAAATGCACGACTGGGAGGCAGATTCAAAAAAGGAATATTTATTAAGCGTTGGGGTAGTCCCAAAGCTGTACAGAAAGGAAAACAGGGTATATACACAGAACATAAATAAAGTCCTACACGGACTGCTCCAAGCCGGAGCTGGACTTGAAAACAAGGTGGGTTCCAAGCCGGAACCAAAAGGGGTGCAGGACTGGAAGTCCAAGCCGGACTAGCTGCAGGGAGTGCCCTACTGTTCCAAGCCGGAACTGGAACAGGGACTGGACTGGAACTGGACTGGAACTGGACCGGGAGGTCCACTCAGGAAACAGGTGCTGGAACGGAATGCGTTCCAAGCCGGAACTGGACAGGAACTGGACTGGAACTGGACCGGGAGGTCCGCTCAGGAAACGGGTGCTGGAACGGAATACGTTCAAGGGTAGAAAGCAGAGGTTAGTAGCAGGGTTCTGCAGACAGGGTTACGACCGGGAGGTTTTAATGGAGGTTAGTCGACAGCCAGGGTAAGCTGGCGAAAACCCGACGGGGCTGGGAGGTGAGGTGTAGCTTGGGTAGATCTCGTCGGAGCCGGCTGAACTCCAGGGATCCTGGAACCGTAACCGAAGTACAGGAGGTAGCTACGGCCGGACAGGAACAACAGCGAGAGATAGCCAGGCAGATTAGACAGCGGATCTATACCCGAGCTGGAGGTGGGAGTACCGTAACACACTCACACAACATAAAGGGAAGACAAACACTGCTACAGGGAGGCTGGAACCACGGCGTCTGGAGATTTGAAGGGAGACAAGTAAGTAGCATGCAACAGCGAATGTTACGGGAAGATAGCTACCAAACCGCAGAACAGGTGAACAGATTAATCACAGCGGAATGCAAAAACTCCGGACCAAAAGCGTGACAAGACATAGACAAGGTAGGTTAGTTAACAAACTGTAACAGGGTCAGAACGGTAACACACGTAATGAACCGACAAAGAAGGGGAGACAGCAGGTGGGTTAAATAAGGGAGTGAGATAGGAATCAACAAGGCACAGGTGCGGAAAGAAACCGGGAGTGCTTGCTAATTAGACAGGTGAGGAATGCAAACAACGAGAGGGGAAGGCGATAGGCGGAAACTAAAGTGGGCACAAAGAGAGCCAAACAGAGGGGAAACGCCCAACCTGAAGCAGAGGGGAAAACACGGACAAGGGAATCCAACAAGACACGGAGGGACATGACAAACCCGGGAAAACGGACTGGATGGGAACGGAACGTCACAGTACCCCCCCCTAAAAAGGACGCCTCCTGGCGTTCAACAGAAACACCACCGGAGGAAGAGGGCAGGAACGTTCAGGAGGTCGGCCACAGTGCGGACTGAACCGCACAGGAGGCCAGTCGTGGCGCGGGCGGAGCCGCTCAGGAGGCCGGCTGTGGCGCGGGCGGAGCCGCTCAGGAGACCGGCTGTGGCGCGGGCGGAGCCGCTCAGGAGGCCGGCTGTGGCGCGGGCGGAACCGCTCAGGAGGCCGGCAGAGGCGCGGGCGGAACCGCTCAGGAGGCCGGCTGTGGCGCGGGCGGAACCGCTCAGGAGGCCAGCCGCGGCGCAGGCGGAACCGCTCAGGAGGCCAGCCGCGGCGCGGGCGGAACCGCACAGGAGGCCGGCGGCGTAGCGGGACTGGAAGAGAGGAATGGGGCGGGACTGAATGACTGGAACGGGGCGGGACTGGATGACTGGAACGGGGCGGGACCGGAGGGCTGGAACGTGGCGGGACGGGAGGGCTGGAACGTGGCGGGACGGGAGGGCTGGAACGTGGCGGGACGGGAGGGCTGGAACGTGGCGGGACGGGAGGGCTGGAACGTAGCGGGACAGGAGGGCTGGAACGTGGCGGGACAGGAGGGCTGGAACGTGACGGGACAGGAGGGCTGGAACGTGGCGGGACAGGAGGGCTGGAACGTGGCGGGACAGGAGGGCTGGAACGTGGCGGGACAGGAGGGCTGGAACGTGGCGGGACAGAAGGGCAGGAAGGGGAACGGACAGGAGGGCTGGAAGGGGAACGGACAGGAGGGCTGGAAGGGGAACGGACAGGAGGGCTGGAAGGGGAACGGACAGGAGGGCTGGAAGGGGAACGGACAGGAGGGCTGGAAGGGTAACGGACAGGAGCGGCGAAGACAGCATCGCCCTGGAAACAGGAGGCGGTGACGACTGTCTCGCCCAGGAAGCAGGAGGCGGCGACGACTGCGTCGCCCTGGAAGCAGGAGGCGGCGACGACTGCATCGCCCAGGAGGCAGGAGGCGGCGACGGCTGCGTCGCCCTGGAAACAGGAGGCGGCGACTGCTGCATCGCCCAGGAAACAGGAAGCGGCAACTGCTGCGTCGCCCTGGAAACAGGAGGCGGCGACGGCTGCGTCGCCCTGGAAACAGGAGGCGGCGACTGCTGCATCGCCCAGGAAACAGGAAGCGGCAACTGCTGCGTCGCCCTGGAAACAGGAGGCGGCGACGGCTGCGTCGCCCTGGAAACAGGAGGCGGCGACTGCTGCATCGCCCTGGAAGCAGGAGGCGGCGACGACTGCATCGCCCTGGAGGCAGGAGGCGGCGACGGCTGCGTCGCCCTGGAAACAGGAGGCGGCGACTGCTGCATCGCCCAGGAAACAGGAGGCGGCGACTGCTGCATCGCCCAGGAAACAGGAAGCGGCGACTGCTGCGTCGCCCTGGAAACAGGAGGCGGCGACGGCTGCGTCGCCCTGGAAACAGGAGGCGGCGACTGCTGCGTCGCCCTGGAAACAGGAGGCGGCGACGACTGCGTCGCCCTGGAAACAGGAGGCGGCGACTGCTGCATCGCCCTGGAAGCAGGAGGCGGCGACGACTGCGTCGCCCTGGAAACAGGAGGCGGCGACTGCTGCATCGCCCTGGAAGCAGGAGGCGGCGACGACTGTATCGCCCTGGAGGCAGGAGGCGGCGACGGCTGCGTCGCCCTGGAAACAGGAGGCGGCGACTGCTGCATCGCCCAGGAAACAGGAGGCGGCGACTGCTGCATCGCCCAGGAAACAGGAAGCGGCAACTGCTGCGTCGCCCTGGAAACAGGAGGCGGCGACGGCTGCGTCGCCCTGGAAACAGGAGGCGGCGACTGCTGCATCGCCCAGGAAACAGGAAGCGGCAACTGCTGCGTCGCCCTGGAAATAGGAGGCGGCGACTGCTGCATCGCCCAGGAAACAGGAGGCGGCGACTGCTGCATCGCCCAGGAAACAGGAAGCGGCGACTGCTGCATCGCCCTGGAAACAGGAGGCGGCGACGGCTGCGTCGCCCTGGAAACAGGAGGCGGCGACTGCTGCGTCGCCCTGGAAACAGGAGGCGGCGACGACTGCGTCGCCCTGGAAACAGGAGGCGGCGACTGCTGCATCGCCCTGGAAGCAGGAGGCGGCGACGACTGCATCGCCCTGGAGGCAGGAGGCGGCGACGGCTGCGTCGCCCTGGAAACAGGAGGCGGCGACTGCTGCATCGCCCAGGAAACAGGAGGCGGCGACTGCTGCATCGCCCAGGAAACAGGAAGCGGCAACTGCTGCGTCGCCCTGGAAACAGGAGGCGGCGACGGCTGCGTCGCCCTGGAAACAGGAGGCGGCGACTGCTGCATCGCCCAGGAAACAGGAAGCGGCAACTGCTGCGTCACCCTGGAAACAGGAGGCGGCGACGGCTGCGTCGCCCTGGAAACAGGAGGCGGCGACTGCTGCATCGCCCTGGAAGCAGGAGGCGGCGACGACTGCATCGCCCTGGAGGCAGGAGGCGGCGACGGCTGCGTCGCCCTGGAAACAGGAGGCGGCGACTGCTGCATCGCCCAGGAAACAGGAGGCGGCGACTGCTGCATCGCCCAGGAAACAGGAAGCGGCAACTGCTGCGTCGCCCTGGAAACAGGAGGCGGCGACGGCTGCGTCGCCCTGGAAACAGGAGGCGGCGACTGCTGCATCGCCCTGGAAGCAGGAAGCGGCGACGACTGCATCGCCCTGGAGGCAGGAGGCGGCGAAGGGCTCCTCGCCCTGGGGACGGGCGACGACCACCACATCATTGCCCTGGAGAGGGGCGGTGGAGGCCGTATCTTTGCCCTGGATACGGGCGGCGAGCAACGTCCGCGTAACCTGCTCTGACAGGCCCCTAAGAAGCTCCAACACCCCATCAAGACGGCGGCCCCGTCGATCACCAACCGCGGTCTGGCAGGCGAGGGCGTGACGGATCTGCCCTATAACATCGTCTTGGGAGCTGGAGGGAGCGACGGTGACTGCATAATCGCCCTGGGGAAGGGCAGCGGAAAAGGACTCCTCGTCCAGGGAGCTGCCGACAAGCGACGTCTGCGAAACTTGCTCCGCCAGACCCTTCAGCACATCCAACACGAGATCCACCCGGCGGTCCAGTAGATCGTCGGTCGCGGATTGGGAGGTGAAGGCGTGACGGAACTGCTCCACAACGTCGTCTTGGGAGCTGGAGGGAGCGACGGCGACTGCATAGTCACCCTGGGGACGGGCAGCGGTGACCGTAACATCGCCCTGAGGGCTGGCCGGCGGCGACTGTGTAGCCTTGGAGGCCGGCCGGAGGGGACGGCGATGGCGTCGCCTTGGAGACCGGCCTGTGGCGACGGCGAGTGCGTTGCCCTGGAGGCCGGCGGTCCTAGCATCGCCCGGGCCTTGGCTCTCACCAAGGCACTGGCTCAGGTGCTTCTCCAGAGCATCCTGGCAGGCCAGTTCGTAACGGGACTGCCTAGCAGCATAGCGGCCGAAGGCGGGGTGGAGCGGGGACAGGAAGTCGGCTAGGTCCTTATCTGGTCGGTTCATTCTGTTACGATCCTGGGGAAGGTTTGGACCTAAATGCACGACTGGGAGGCAGATTCAAAAAAGGAATATTTATTAAGCGTTGGGGTAGTCCCAAAGCTGTACAGAAAGGAAAACGGTATATACACAGAACATAAATAAATTCCTACACGGACTGCTCCAAGCCGGAGCTGGACTTGAAAACAAGGTGGGTTCCAAGCCGGAACCAAAAGGGGTGCAGGACTGGAAGTCCAAGCCGGACTAGCTGCAGGGAGTGCCCTACTGTTCCAAGCCGGAACTGGAACAGGCACTGGACTGGAACTGGACAGGAACTGGACAGGAACTGGACTGGAACTGGACTGGAACTGGACCGGGAGGTCCACTCAGGAAACGGGTGCTGGAACGGAATGCGTTCCAAGCCGGAACTGGACAGGAACTGGACTGGAACTGGACCGGGAGGTCCGCTCAGGAAACGGGTGCTGGAACGGAATACGTTCCAAGCCGGAACTGGACTTTAACGGAATGGTGGGCTATACACCGGGACTGGACTGGAACTGGACCGGGTGAATCACTCAGGTGCAGGTTCTGGAACGGCGCGAATGTTCCAAGCCGAAACTGGACTTTACTTAGGCGGAGAATCTCACTCCGGGACTGAACAGGAACTGGACCGGGTTTACAACTTGAGTTAAAGGGTAGAAAGCAGAGGTTAGTAGCAGGGTTCTGCAGACAGGGTTACGACCGGGAGGTTTTAATGGAGGTTAGTCGACAGCCAGGGTAAGCTGGCGAAAACCCGACGGGGCTGGGAGGTGAGGTGTAGCTTGGGTAGATCTCGTCGGAGCCGGCTGAACTCCAGGGATCCTGGAACCGTAACCGAAGTACAGGAGGTAGCTACGGCCGGACAGAAACAACAGCGAGAGATAGCCAGGCAGATTAGACAGCGGATCTATACCCGAGCTGGAGGTGGGAGTACCGTAACACACTCACACAACATAAAGGGAAGACAAACACTGCTACAGGGAGGCTGGAACCACGGCGTCTGGAGATTTGAAGGGAGACAAGTAAGTAGCATGCAACAGCGAATGTTACGGGAAGATAGCTACCAAACCGCAGAACAGGTGAACAGATTAATCACAGCGGAATGCAAAAACTCCGGACCAGAAGCGTGACAAGACATAGACAAGGTAGGTTAGTTAACAAACTGTAACAGGGTCAGAACGGTAACACACGTAATGAACCGACAAAGAAGGGGAGACAGCAGGTGGGTTAAATAAGGGAGTGAGATAGGAATCAACAAGGCACAGGTGCGGAAAGAAACCGGGAGTGCTTGCTAATTAGACAGGTGAGGAATGCAAACAACGAGAGGGGAAGGCGATAGGCGGAAACTAAAGTGGGCACAAAGAGAGCCAAACAGAGGGGAAACGCCCAACCTGAAGCAGAGGGGAAAACACGGACAAGGGAATCCAACAAGACACGGAGGGACATGACAAACCCGGGAAAATGGACTGGATGGGAACGGAACGTCACAGCCCTCTAATTAAAGCTGAAGGACTGCACTTTAACCTCATAGTCTCTGTTCCATTTGAAATCCAATGTGCTGGAGTACAGAGCCAAAACAAAAAAGTCACTTTCCAAATACTTTTGGACCGCACTGTATATATACAATTTTTCAATTCTCTGAAAAATTTGATAATTTTCCTTCAGGCATCTGTGGTTTCTTTCAATGTAGGCACTGATCCTTTTTTATTTTTTTATTTTTTTACAAGTTGTAGTCAATCCCATTTCCAGCCTGTGGTAGTCTGGCAGGTATGGCCACTATGTGGAGCAGAGAGTGGACAAAAGACAGAACAAAATGGACTGTGAATTAAATAAATAAAATAAAATAATTTCAGACATGCAGTCAGACATGCACAGTTGAATGAGTCAAAAGCAAGAACATACTGTATATAGTGGAGACACTACGTTCCTTTCTGTTGGTTTTGATGGTTCTGGGTAATTGTTCTCTCCCACTCAGTGGGCATTTATCATTCATGTGTACGCTGAAATCTGATCGTAAAGTGTGCTTACCACAGAACTATATAAGAACTAGAAAGGAAACGTGGTCACGTGGTTCCATTCAACCCTATTGAATTTGGTTCTTCCGCAATGGCACCACCACAAGATGGCTGCCATGGCCCGGAAATAGTATTAACAATGAGCTCTGCCATGTATTTCCAATGGAGCGTTGTGAAAGTCAACAGTCGCCCCAGCGCAATCTAGGTACCAAAAGTTCACAATATGGTAATCCATAGAAGCAGGCAATCACATTTTACATTTTTCCTGGATCCAAAATTATTTTAGGTTACACAGAAAAAAGAGAGGCATGATTTTTTTAAAACTCATCTTTGAGTGTTGAGTAGGTGCACTGAACTCTGATTGGTTAAGAACAAACCGATGAGATTTGGAACATGGTCACGTGGTAATCCTAGTTACATCACAGTACAATCACGTGAGGAGGCCTATTCGCATTTTCACCTCAAATGAAATCTCATCTCCACTGAACTATGGTGGTTAGCTCGCAAGGAGCATAGACAGTGCGGTAGCTCACTGTAGCTGGTTAGCTAACAGTTATCTAGTGGATAATAATGAAATAGTTTTCAAATGCTTCCACGTGCGTAATAGCAGCGCACCATGCACTCTGCTCCTGCTGAATTGCTGAAGCTAAGCAGGTGTGGGCTTGGTTAGTACTTGGATGGGAGACCTCCTGGGAAAACTAAGTTGCTGCTGGAAGTGGTGTTGGTGGACCAGTAGGGGGCAATCTTCCCTCTTGTCAAATAAATCCCAATGGCCCAGTGCAGTGATGGGGATACTGTGCTGTAGGAGATGCCATCTTTCGGATGAAACGTTAAACCGAGGTCCTGACTCACTGTGGTCATTAAAGATCCCATGACACTTATCGTAAAGAGTAGGAGTTTCCCCGGTGTCCTGGCTAAATTCCCAATCTGGCTCTTTCAATCTGCCACTTAATTATCCCTCAGTTTAATTGGCTAAAATCATTCTCTCCCTTTCCACCTCAGCTGATGGGTGGTGAGCATTCTGGCACAAAATGGCTGCCGTTGCATCACCCAGGTGGGTGCTACACATTGGTGGTGGTAGAGGGGAGTTTCCCCCTCATCATTGTAAAGTGCTTTGAGTCACCGGTTGGTGAGAAAGGCGCTATATAAATGCAAGGCATTATTATTATTAATATTTCTAAGGACAGACTTCACATCTCAAGATGCGTTACATTACTAGTAACCTACCCCAGTGAACATGTTGAAAAGTTGATGCCGTCTCGTGTCATGAAAAACCACCCAGATAACAAGAGGCTAGCGGGTCAGGCAGACGAGTTACATTACATTACATTACATTTATTTAGCAGACGCTTTTATCCAAAGCGACGTACAGTAAGTGCGTACAGAGACATTATCAAGATCACTACAGAACAGACAGGGCAAAGCACATCCTTCACATAATGTAGCAGCTATCCCTAGCAATGAGCGTCGACTGTAGTTCACAGTAAGCTGTGGGAAAATCAGCAACACCACACTACCATTCCAAATACTATTGTAAACTATAATAAACAGACAGGAAAACACAGGGAACAGGGAACTGATATTCCTAGGTGAGGGTATCAGTCAAGGTGGAGTCTGAAGAGGTGTGTCTTCAGGCCTCGACGGAATGCAGGCAGGGTTAGAGTAGAACGTAGGGGAATGGGAAGTTCATTCCACCACTGAGGAGCTAATGTGGAAAAACTCCGCAGTCGGGACAAGCGAGAGCCTTTGACACGGAGGGGGGGAAGTGCCAGTCGCCCTGCTGTAGAAGAGCGAAGTGGTCGAGCAGGAACATAGTTCTGGATTAAGTCCTGCAGGTAGGCGGGGCCTGTCCTATTGGCTGCAGTGTAGGCCAGGGTCAGAACTTTGAACCTGATCCTGGCTGCAACTGGCAGCCAGTGGAGAGACCTCAGCAGGGGGGTTACGTGGGAAAATTTCGGGAGGTTGAACACAAGCCGGGCAGCTGCATTCTGGATCAGTTGAAGAGGCAGAATGGCGCAGGCCGGCAGGCTTGCGAGCAGGGAGTTGCAGTAGTCCAGGCGTGAGGTGACCATGGTCTGGACAAGAAGCTGGGTGGAGTAGGTGGTCAGGTACGGTCGAATCCTCCTGATGTTGTACAGGAGGAACCTGCAGGACCGTGCCGTCGCCCTGATGTGCTCTTTGAAGTCCAGCCGGTCGTCCAGGACCACCCCCAGGTTCCTTGCAGAGCGGGAGGCAGCCACCACGGTCCCATCAACGGTGATGGAGAGGTCATGTAGTGGGGAGGTCTTGTACGGCATGAAGAGGAGCTCTGTCTTGTCAAGGTTGAGCTTCAGGTGATGGGTAGCCATCCACTCCGAGATGTCAGTCAGACAAGCAGATATCCTCTCCTTAACCTGTGGGGTGGAGGGAGGGAAAGAGAGGAAGAGTTGAGTGTCGTCAGCATAGCTATGGTATGAGAAGCCATGTGAATGTATTACTGAGCCAAGAGACTTAGTATACATAGAGAACAGCAGAGGACCCAGTACAGATCCCTGCGGGACTCCTGTAGACAGGGGACGGGGAGCAGAGACGGAACCCTTCCAGGAGACTTGGTAGGATCTATCAGTGAGATACGATACAAACCAAGACAGGGCAGTTCCTGAAATGCCCATCTCAGCGAGTGTGGAGATCAGGAGCTTGTGATTGACCGTGTCAAATGCCGCAGACAGGTCAAGGAGAATCAGAACAGAGGAGAGGGAGGAGGCTCTAGCAGTGGCGAGTGCCTCAGTCACAGCCAGGAGAGCAGTTTCAGTCGAATGGCCGGTTCTGAAGCCAGACTGATGCGGGTCAAGCAGGTTGTTCTGGTGGAGAAAAGCAGACAGCTGGTTAAGGACAGCACGTTCAAGTGTTTTGGACAGGAAGGGCAAGAGAGATACCGGACGGTAGTTCCTGACATCAGCGGGATCTAAGCTAGGTTTTTTAAGGAGTGGGGTTACACGGGCAGTTTTAAAGGCAGCAGGAACATGGCCACAGATAAAGGAGGTGTTAATAATGGAGGACAGATATGGAAGGAGCTCAGCAGATATAGACTGGAGAACTGCTGAAGGTATGGGGTCTAGTGGACAGGTGGTTGCACGATGACGCGTCACCAGCTCGAGCACATCGGAGTTCTCCAGAGTCCTGAAGGACGACAGTGTAGCGATGGGTTCAGTATGGGGGATGTGGGGTGTCACCGGATGCGTGAAGGAGTTCCGGATCGCGGCCACCTTCCCCTCAAAGTGGGTCAGGAAGTCATCTGCAGAGAGGGAGGAGGGTGAAGGGGGTGGAGGGGGGGGTGAGCAGGGAGGAGAAGGTGGAAAAGAGTTTACGTGGGTTAGATAGGCATGTATCAATTTTAGACTGGAAAAATGAAGTTTTTGCTGATGTGGTTGCAGCTGTGAAGGCTGCCAGCAGAGTGTGGTAGGAGGCCAGGTCATCTGGGGATCTGGATTTCCTCCACTTTCTCTCAGCGGCTCGTAGCGTGGTTCTGCTGGATCTGAGGGAATCCGTCAGCCACGGGGAGGGGGGTGATAGTCGGGCTGGTTTGGAGATAAGAGGACATAGTGAGTTGAGAGACTGAGAGAGGCATGAGTTAAACACAGAGGTGGCAACATCAATGGGCATCTTAGCAAAGGTAGCAGGAGGAGGAAGTGCAGAGAGAGCAGAAGTAGTGAGAGAGGTGTGAGAGAGGGTGCGGAGATTTCTCCTGAACGTAACAGCGGGTGGGTTGTTAGCGGAGTTGAGGGAGAGTGGGCAGGAGAGAGAGAATGAGATAAAGAAATGGTCCGATACGTGGAGGGGGGTCACCGTGAGTTCAGATGTGGCGCAACTCCTGGTGAGTACAAGGTCTAGTTGGTTACCACCATTGTGGGTGGCAGGCGATGGGGACTGAGTGAGGGCAAAGGACTGGAGGAGTGAGGTGACACTGGATAGCTGGGCACTGTCTGGTTGGAGGTTGAAGTCTCCCAGTAGGATTACAGGGGTACCATCCTCAGGGAAGGAGCTCAGGAGAGTGTCCAGTTCATCCAGGAAAGCGCCGAGCGGACCTGGGGGGCGATAGAGAACAACAATGTTAAGTGCAGATGGGTGAGTTACAGTGACTGCATGAAACTCAAAGGAGGAGATATTCAGGCAGGGTACAGAGGGAATAGAGAATTTCCAGGATGTGGAAATGAGCAAACCAGTACCCCCGCCTCTGCCTGAGGCCCTGGGGGTGTGGGAGAAGGAGTAGCCAGCAGACAGAGCAGCTGGAGTGGCTGTGTTATCAGGAGTGATCCAGGTCTCAGTGAGAGCCAGGAAGTGGAGGGACTTCACCTTGGCATATGCAGTGATGAAGTCAGCTTTCTGGACGGCTGACCGGCAGTTCCATAGCCCACCTACCACTGAGAGTTCCTTATGAGAGGACAGCGGTGGGCAGACCAGGTTAGCCGGACAGCGTCTGCGGTGGTTGGGCCTCCTGGAGCGAGGCATGGAGCACAAAGGAATGGGGGTTAGACACATGGTAGGGGGTGAGAAGACAGGTTACGTGGAGAAAGATCATTGTTGGCCGGAGTAAGGTTTGCTGGTGCACTAGGCACCAGCTTCACTCCCCTCGCAGAACCACCCACTGCTAACTCACCAGACGCAATCTTCCAGCTTTACTAACATTGCCCCGCTGATGCTGGATGAAAAACAACGATCGTGACGTTAGTCCTAGGATGTACCCATGCTATATCCGGATAAAACTGGCTGAATTAGGGATAAACTGAATTAAATGGACTGTCTGTCAACCTAAATTTACACCCCTCTCGACGATGCATATGACGGGCTGGCCTATCATATAGGTTAGCTTGTTGGCTAAGCCTGCTTTGTTCACGTACAGCTTCGAACAACATAACGGCGATGTTAATCAAAGTTAGTTAATAACGCTAGTTAACGAGATGGCTATTAAACATTTTTAGTAACTATTTGCGGCTCATTTATCTGAATTTGCAGTTATGGTAAGGCTGTGAGGCGATTTCAACAAGGTAACGTTAGCCTACGAAGCCTTCAACATTAATCTAACGTAAACACAAGTTCACCATAGTTCATTATATCAGTCCAACATGGACATTCCGGGGAGACTATACTTGCAAAATAGGCTAACGTACAATTTTCACAGTAGCCATTTCCATCACAATTTCTCATAATTTAGGCTACACCTCATGTTAGCTAGCCGCGCAAGGCTGGTTCACGGAAAGCTTGAGAGAGCGGTCGGGACTTGGGATCTAACGGTGTAGCTTGCCTATACCACAGACGGCGGATTAAGCAAAACATTAAACAAGTGGACGCAATAATCATTATTTAATTATGTGAATGTAATCATACACATAACTTTAATGTATCTATGTATCAATGTATCTTATCATCGATTGTTCTCACAAAACCCACTCCGCGGTGGCGCTGGTCGTAGTTCTAGATTTACAGCGGCAGCCATTACTCTCTCTCTGCAAAAGGGACAAAATGACCACCTTCACGTGACGTCACGTTGGCCAATCTGAGAAAAAAACTTTGGGCCTTGGAAAATGTGCCGTTTTGAGAAGGCAGTTGCCTTTCTAGTTCTAGTTCTTATATAGTTCTGTGGTGCTTACAGCCATTTTTACGCAAATTTCTGGATTTTCAAAATTAACATGGGCGTACAGTACGATGAAATCTCACGACAGCTCTAGACTTTGAATACGCTTTTTTCCAGTGGCGAGGTAACTTCCCAGGTGGTAAAAAAATGTAATTAATTCATTATGAAAGCAGTTACGGTCAGTCATGATAGGCTACATTGTTTTGGGTAGCTCATATAATTTATCACTCTTCCCAAATGTCTCACAAAAGGACTGCTGAATACATCTGAATCCTGGCTAACACACAAAATTTAGAGGCCCCACTTTTTCACCCTTAATGTATGCTAAATGCAGGGATGTCAGAACTGATGCGTTTCTACTGTCTGTGATTATGACTTTTGGTAAAAGATGCTGGCTAAAAACACATTTGAGACAGGCAGAAGACTGGCACAGCTTTTGTTAACTTCTGAACAGAGTGAATGATCTTTCCTCAGAGCAGGAATATTCACTGGGTGGAATTTAATCCTTATCTACAATGTCCTGGTTGTTGAACAGCTGAATTAAAAATACAGGAGAAAATGATCTTAGACTTACATCAATCTAAAATGTATTGTCACAATGGAATACATTGCATTGGGATGGCAGGAATGCCATCCGCCAAGTTACGGCTTGGCGGGGCATGCCCCATTCCTATACAACATCGAGAGTTTGGCACTTTTCAGGGTTTCCTACAGAAGTAACAACAATGACCATGGACTCTTAGCCCTTAAAAACATTAACTTCTGTATGTTCTGACCTCACAATGTAACCACACAGCATTCAGATACAACTTCACGCATCCACACAATAAAGCCCCAAACTTGGGTTAATTTGCCGGTTTTTCTCCTTCCTCTTCTGCTTCTTCTTCTTCTTCCCATTTTTCCTGCCGTACCCTCAAAGAATAATTATCCCCATTGGATAACAACATTGCATACCTGCTATCCCAAGCTTATCGACCAATAAAAATGCTTCAAACTAATGTGGACACATCACAGAATCACAGACAAAACCGCTATATGGCTTTGTGTTTTCCATGAAGCTACTGTGGCCTACAGGTTGGAGTTGCTGCCTCTCACACAGAGGATTGGGTGTTTGAGCCCAACGGGGCGAAAAAAACAATGTGCAACTGTTATACTTTTCATTTATTCGACTGTTATTTTCACATTAACAAACATATTTTTATTGCAAAGCCAAAACACGTTAACAATATTAACTGTTCAATGTTTCACTTGTAGCCTACTACAGCGACAATTATTCAAACATGCCCTATAATGTAGTAATTTTTCTGTTTAATTTCTAAGTGCAATACATCTGAATCAGAGTATTTCCACTATAAATTATTCTCATTTTGCAGTTTGATGTGGCACATACAGTTTCATTGACCACATTCTCTTGAGATGGTAAGATGAAGAAACACAGGGCCAAGTTGCATTAAATAATTTAGGAAAGTTTGTACAGCATTGCTTTGGAATAGAGAGCTAGTTTATTTAGTGTGAGCTACAATAGGCAATATTGTTAGTTGTGACTTGGCCACATTTTGACATCAATACTTTTAAAGGCAGGCCTAGTTTTTGCAAATTGGAATTAAGGTATAGGCTTGCGTGAGTAACTTGGCTTTTTTACGTTGAAAACTTTTTGGTTCAGATATATACATACAGTATATATACAATTGTATATACATACGTATATAATTATATACTTTTTGTAACATGCACTGATTTGCACTATAATATTCTTCATATATTTATTCTTTCAGAGCAATAAAAAGTAGAAATTGAATCAAAATGTTGCCACCACTTATGAGAAATTATAAACCCATTACCAATATCATTTCTGCTACCTCTGCCCAGATCGATTGTCCAATGCATAATTTATGAAAAAATAATCCAGTTTGATTACTACTGGCTAATGACAGATGCTTCAAAGTACAGTGTATAATCGGTCACCAGTCTTGGGCAGCTGTAGAGGAAGTCTACTTCTCTGATGACTGACTGTGTAGATCAGCTGGCGGACTTTGGAGTCAAGCGGTGACTGGTAGTAGCACAAGCATCAGAAGAGTGATGAGATGGACCTTCAAATATAATTTGACATTCAAAATTATGGCAGGGTTTCATGCAGCCATATTTTTCTGGGGGCCTTGTCTAAGGAAGAATAAAGTCCCGCCTGTGTAGGAAATTTGTGAAGGTCAGGAAAACCTATACATTTAGGGCCTGATTTTACTAAGACCTCTAGCATGTGCAAAACCTTTTCGCACTCAAAACCAATAGCATGACCAATGATTGGTCATGGTATTTGTTTTGCACCAATCATTGGTTGTGTTTTTAGTTTTTGCTAAAAGGTTTTACACATGCTAAAGGTCTTAGTAAGTCAGCCACTTAATGCGGTAATAACTGATCTAAAGTCCAATTTAGGGCTCAAAACAAGATTCAGCAGTGACATCTGCTGGTCAAGAAACAAAACAGTGAGTACAGCATCAACATAAGTGAGGTCAGCTGAGTGACTAGGAATGGTATATGAAAGTAAGTTACTGCAAATAAAAAGTGTGATCTAGCTATGGTCATATGTCTGCTATACATTAATTGAGAAACCTTAGCTCAGCTCTACCTTGAGTTACCTTGTTGATTACGTAAGGACATACACAATGTAGAAGATGTCAAATGCTTTTCTGTGAGTAAGCAAGAAAACATTTGTTATAATTTGGAATAATTAAGCACATACTACAATTGTAAAATTAACGTACAGGCCATTTTCGTCATTAAAAATCAGTTAATGTACTCAATATCTAAATGGGATGGGTGGGTAAGCAGCTTCAAATATTCTTAAATAAAATGACAGTGGGTGTCACTAACATGAGCCATCATTCTTTATGTAATTCATCTGGAGAACAAAGAACAAATTCAAGCCTGTAGTAAGCTACAAGGGCACAAGCCTCTCTCTTGTCCAATAATTTGTCCAATTTGTATTTATTAATCCTGTTTTTTTTTTTACACAGAAGACCAGAATTAGTTATTAATTCAAACCAACCTGACTTTATCAATGTTGAATTGCATTTAATTTCCTGCTTCACCCAAGGAACAGTCAAGATTGATTGGGTGTTGCCAAGTCTAACACTAATGCATATCATAGCATTTGCAATTGCATGGCAGCCAATTTATACCACAACAATCCCCACACCTCAGTTATAATACTGTGTGTATGAGAATTTGTTTTTTTGTTTTCTACTCTTTAATTATGCCTGGAAAATATAGTTTGATAGATCTAAGTATTGGCTAATAAACCCTGTAAAGGGGCCATCTCCCAGTGATTCAATTTTTTTTTTTTTTTAATTTTTTAAATACCACTTTTTTGCTATTCCTAACATTCACACAGGACTTCCATTACAAAAGCCTAGTTTTGCTAAATTAAGCCGATATTTCAGGTAGAAAAAACAATTTATTCATGTTTTAGTAGTATTTAAATAACTTCATTGAAAATTAATTTCTTGTTTCAATAACATAACTCAATTACTAAAGAGAATTGACCACCATCAAAATAATGGAGTTCACGTTACAGAGTTGACAAAATGTTATATTTTCTCATTTCACGGCATAGCTGTACCTTCCTCCAAGCCCTCAGAGACGAACTGAAAGACGAGCTGGCGACTCGCGATGAGTCCAGTTCTTTGAACGCTCTTATCTCGCTTGCCATCTCTATTGACAACTGGCTCCAGGCCCGGGAGAGGAGGGGCCAACGGAGTGCATCTCTTTACCCACCACGTTCACGAGTCTCGTCACCTCCAAGTAACCGTTCTCCTTCGATGCTGGGCTCACCGGAGGAGAAACCGATGCAGTTGAACTGCCCCACTATCGATGTTGGCGAACGTCGCCGAAGAGCGGTCACCGGTTTCTGTATCTATTGTGGCCGTCCGGGCCATTGTGTGGCCTCCTGTCCCATTCGGCCAAGAACGGGATGGCTCGCCGGTAAAACGGGGCGTACTGGCGAGTCCTATTTCCACTACTCATGCAGCCCAGTCCCGTGTCCAATTGAAGGCTACCCTGCTGTGGGACACTCAATCTACTTCGTTGTCTACCTTAGTTGACTCTGGAGCCGACGCCAACTTTATTGATTCAAGTCTTGTCAAGAAATCAGGAATTCCCGTCGAGCTGCTGTCTGCACTGCTCAATGCCTATGCTTTGGATGGAAATCTCTTGGCCCGGGTTACGCACTCCACTCAACCACTTCAACTCATATTGTCAGGCAACCACCGCGAGATGATCAGGTTCTACATCATCCACTCAGCCCAGTCTCTGCTGGTTCTTGGCCAACCCTGGCTCCGCCTCCATAATCCCCACATCAACTGGCGAACTTCTCAGATCCAGGACTGGAGTTCCCAATGCCATGGCAATTGTCTTCGCTCCGCGGCACTGGCTGGAGGGAGCAGGTAAGCCATTTCTTGTCCTGACTGACCACCGCAACTTAGAATACATAAGATCTGCCAAGCGACTGAACGCCCGTCAAGCCCGCAAGTCCTTGTTTTTTGCCCGTTTCAATTTTTCCATAACCTACAGACCTGGTTCCCGGAACACTAAACCCAATTCCCTGTCATGAATGTTCTCCCCTCACGCCAGACCTGCTGTTCCGGATCCCATCGTTTCCCCGTCCTGCGTGCTGGCTGCTGTCTCCTGGGAGATCAAAGGTATTGTGAAGGCCGCCCAGGCTATCCACCCGGACCCCCGCAATAACTCCAACTCCTGTCTATTTGTTCCTGACTCTGTCCTCTCTCAGGTTCTCCAGTGGGCCCACGCCTCCCGTCTGGCCTGCCATTCTGGTATCCTGAGGACCACCGCCCTGGTCAGGAGGAGTTTCTGGTGGCCCACCCTGAAGGGGGATACCCGTGCTTTTGTCCTCGCCTGCCCTGTATGCGCCAGGAGTAAGGCCTCCCACCATCCCCCCACTGGCCTCCTTCGCCCCCTCCCCGTCCCGGGCCGTCCTTGGAGCCATGTGGGGGTGGATTTCGTGACCGGTCTGCCCCCGTTGGATGGCAACACCGCCATCCTGACCATTGTGGACCAGTTCTCCAAGGCGGCCCACTTCGTCCCCCTGCCCAAGCTTCCCTCAGCTCTGGAGAGAGCGGAACTCCTGGTGCTGCATGTGGTGAGGCTGCACGGGATCCCCTCTGACATCGTGTCGGACCGTGGGCCCCAGTTCTCCTCCCAGCTGTGGAGGGCCTTCTGCGCTGCCCTGGCACCTCCGCCAGCCTGTCCTCGGGACACCACTCCCAATCCAATGGCCAGACGGAGCGGACCAACCAGGACCTGGGAGCTGCCCTGCGGTGCATGTCAGCTCGCAACCCCACCCCCTAAGTTCCTGCCATGGGTGGAATATGCCCATAATTCCTTGAGGAGCACCGCCACCGGGATGTCCCCCTTTGAGTGCTCCTTGGGGTACCAGCCGCCTCTGTTCCCGGCCCAGGAGGAGGAGGTTGCCATCCCGTCTGTCCGGTCCCACCTCCTCAGATGCAGAAGAGTTTGGAGGCTGACGCGCACCACACTCCTCCACACCACCTCCCGTACCCGATGCCTGGCGGACCTTCACAGGACCGCAGCCCCATAGTACACCCCTGGTCAGCAGGTCTAGCTATCCACTTCCTCCATTCCGTCCACTCCAGTCCACATCCAAGAAGCTACAGCCCCGATTCATCGGCCCCTACCCCATCCTCACATCCGTCATCAACCCTGTCACTGTTAAGCTCCAACTCCCCGCCTCACTAAAAATCCATCCCACCTTCCACGTCAGTCAGGTCAAGCCTGTCACCTCCAGCCCCTTCAGTGCTCCTGTTGACGCCCCCCCACCCCCCCGGATTATTGATGATGCCCCGGCCTATACCGTTAGGCGCGTACTGGATATCCGCCGCAGAGGTCGCGGATACCAGTACCTAGTGGACTGGGAGGGCTACGGCCCGGAAGAGCAGTCCTGGCTATCCAAGAAGCTGATCCTTGATCACTCCCTCATCTGTGAGTTTCACAGACGCCACCCCGGATGATTAGACCAGGGGGAACGCCAGGAAGCGTTCCTTGGGGGGGGGGGGAGTACTGTGATGCTCTCCATTCCCGTCCCCACTGTGCTCCTTGTTTTACCTTTTCCCTTACGTGTCATGTTTCTTTTTATGTTTCCTGTTTGTTTCCCTCGTGCTGCAGGCTGGGCATGGGTTTCTCCCTTCGTGTCACTCATTTCCCTTGTATTATCTCCGCCTATCCCATTCCTTTCTCCGCCTGCATTCCTCACACTCTCTGCTCTGTTAATCACTCATCCATACATTCTCACGCTGCACGTAATTGGTATTCATTTACTCTCCTATATATTATCCCGGTGTTCTTTGTCTTGTGCCAGTTCGTTAAGTCTCGTTGTTGAATTAACTCTTGTCTTGTTTCACTTTTTGTCTAGTAATCTAGCCTTGTCTTGCCTTGCTTACAGCTTAAAGTCTTGCCTAGCTCAGCATATATCGCAGCCTGTCTTGTTATGCCTTGCTGTCATTACGCCTTGTTCTGCCTTGCATGTTCACCAGCCTGCAGCTGCCCTAGCCCACTCCACGCAGCCCCTGTCTCCCGCATCCCGCTCCTCCTCTACTATACCAGCCCAGGATTCCGCCACCATCCAGCCCCTTGCCTACTCCCACTCCCATTCAACCCCCTGCTAACGCCATTCCAGGATCCAGTCCCGGCATAATATATTCTCCCTATACTTCTGGAGTTGTTGACGAAGTAATAAATTATTGAATTCTTAAAATTCCTGTGTGAGAGTCGTGCGTTTGAGTCCAGTCCCTTTACAGAATCATAACAGACTGTGTAAAAATTGCTACAATTGCTACATGGTTCCCCGTGTAAAAACCCTCAAATTAAAGCTGAAAGTCTGCACTTTAACATCATAATCACATAATCATAATCACCAAAACAACAAAAAACGTGTCACAGTCCTAACTTTTGGAGTGGGTGATATACACTACTCACAAAAAGTTAGGGATATTTGGCTTTCGGGTGAAATTTATGGAAAATGTAAGTTCACGCTACAGTGATATTATACGTATCATGAAAGTAGGGCATTTAAGTAGAAGCATGCAATGGTGATTTCCTCATCTCAAACAATTTATTGAAACAAAAGCCAACAACAGTGGTGGGTATACCACAACAAAAATGTCAATGTCTCAATAACTTGTCATGTGCCCTTGAGCATCAATTACAGCTTGACAACGACGTCTCATGCTGTTCACAAGTCGACTTATTGTCTGCTGAGGCATGGCATCCCACTCTTCTTGAAGGGCGGCCCTCAGGTCATTGAGGTTCTGGGGTACAGAGTTACGAGCCTCTACACGGTGAGTCTGGGGTACAGAGTTACGAGCCTCTACACGGTGAGTCAGCTGATCCCATAGGTTTTCTATGGGATTCAGGTCTGGAGAAAGTGCAGGCCACTCCATTTGAGGTACCCCAGTCTCCAGCAGCCTTTCCCTAATGATGCGACCTCGATGAGCTGGAGCATTGTTGTCCATGAAGATGAAATTAGGCCTGTGTTGTTCATGCAGGGGCACAAAGACTGGATTAATGATGTTATTCAGGTAGTATGGGCTTGTCACTGTACCATTCACAAAGTGTAGGGCAGTTCTGTATTGACTAGACACACCTGCCCACACTGTAACACCGCCACCACCAAAGGGTCGTCTGGTGACAACAGTGGCTGATGCATAGCGCTCTCCTTGACGTCTCCAACATCGTTGGCGGCCATCATTTCTGCTCAACGTGAATCGACTTTCATCAGAGAACAGCACTGAGGCCCACTGGTCCCTCGTCCAGCGTAAATGCTCCCTGGCCCATGCAAGACGATGACGCCTGTGCCTGGTGGTGTGGTCAGGTACCCTTGCAGGTCGTCTAGCACGCAGACCACGCTGATGTAAACGGTTTCGAATGGTCTGACGTGACACTTGGGTGCCTCTCACCTCCCTTAAATGTGCCTGGAGTTGAGTGGCATTCATCATCCGGTTCCGCAGGGCACTGTTCACAATGAAGCGGTCATCAGTGTGGGATGTGGCCAAAGGACGTCCACTTCTATGCCTTTCTGTGACTCTTCCAGTCTATCTGTATCTCTGTTGCAACCTGCTGATGACACTCTGTGACACTCTAAGCTCAGTGGCCACTTCCCTCTGAGAACATCCTGTTTGAAGCCTCGCAATGGCGAGGTACTGTTGATCAATTGTTAGGTGTCGTCTTGGTCTCATGATGTCAAAATGTGAACAGCATGATGAAGAGGACTGTTTAAATACCAATTCTAATTGAACCAGGAAATTTATTGGTCGATTCATGGATCAAACACCTGTTGTGAATTTTGCCGTTCAGCTCCTTGTTAGAGAACAGCAAGTTGTGCAAAAAGTACTGAAACATTGAATAGTTGGACGTGCATTCAAAGGTTTAGAGAAGGCCAAATTAATTTCACCTGTAAAGGTTATAGTGCATTTTAGGTTCATCCTGAAATTTCACCCGAAAGCCGAATATCCCTAACTTTTTGTGAGTAGTGTACGTTGTGGTGCCAGGAAGGGAGTTGGAGTGCTATCCACCAGTGGTCAGCACTGGCCCTACTCACAGGTATGGCAGCAGCTGTAATTGATCAGTTCAGCTGCTGCCTATTACCTCATCAGTGGGCTTGATAAAAGGGCCTGGTAATCAGGCCTAGGGAGAGACTGGTTTCCTGGAGGTTGATGCCTGGTTTGCTTTTGCTGTTGCTTGTGCGTTTCTATTTTTGGTTTTAAAAGGCAGCAAATCATCATATCTTTTTGTCTTCCTCTGTCTGTTCACAACGTGATGCAGAGGCCACTCCTAGCTCTGCATCACAGTGGTGGAGAATGCAGGCATAGAGCCCTGGTGAACAGACTGATATCATTTTTTTTCCCCCTGATCCATTTTTTTTCTAATTTTAGAAGTTTTGGAAAGTATTTTTTTCTTATGCCGGGGAAGAGGCACCACAGAAAGCCAAAGCCACTGCACTCCTCTCAGCTAAGCCTATACGAGGCCGATCACCTGGGCAGATGTGGAGCCCTGCCCTCTGGACGACCTGGCGGACCTCCTAAGTATGGTGGCCGAGGCCTACCCCAGCCCCTGCAGGGCCCGGGACGAGTGGTCGACCGCAGACCTGGATCCCTGCCTGGGGCATGTGTGGTTTGCCGATGACTAAAAGGTCTAGCCTGAGTTGTGGTGCGAGTGTGGTGGGAACCTTCACTACCTGGGTGACCGTGCCCCACCGGAGGCTCATCCTAGCCCCAGGGACATAGATGAGTGGTCTGCGGAGGACCTGGGCTCCGGCAGGGGACCCGAGGGGTATAGTGATGATGGGTCTGACAGGGAAGAGGCCTGGCACGGGATGGATTTAGTCTATTGGTGTGGGAACCTTTGCCACACTGGGGACTGTGTCCTAACAGGGGACCCAGCAGAGGCCGCAGCTCCGCCACTTTCTCCCGAGGCACCACCAGAGGCCGCAGCTCCGCCACTTTCTCCCGAGGCACCACCAGAGGCCGCAGCTCCGCCGCCTTTTTCCGAGGTTCCATCAGAGGCCGCAGCTCTGCAGCCTTGTTCCGAGGTTCCGTCAGAGGCCGCAGCTCTGCCGCCTTGTCCCGAGGTTCAGTCAGAGGCCGCAGCTCTGCCACCTTGTCCCAAGGCTCTGCCAGAGGCCACAGCTCTGCCACCTTGTCCCGAGGTGCCGCCAGAGGCCACAGCTCCACTGCCTTGTCCTGAGGCGCCGCCAAAGACTGCAGCTCCGAGGCCGCAGCCCCGCCAACCTGTCCTGAGGCACCGCCTGTCCCAAGGCACAGGCCCGCCACCCTGTCCCGAGGCTGCAGCCCTGCCGCCTTGTCCTGTGGTGCTGCCAGAGTGCGCAGCTCCGCCATCTTATCCCGAGGCGACACCAGAGCCCGCAGCTCCGCCGCCCTGTCCCGAGGCGCCGCCTGTCCCAAGGCCGCAGTCCTGCCGCCTTGTCCCGTGGTGCTGCCAGAGTGCGCACCTCCACCGCCCTGTCCAATGGTCCCACCGTGAGCCATAGCCCTGCTGCCTTCCCAAAAGGGTCCTGGCTATCCAAGAAGCTGATCCTTGATCACTCCTAATAATAACTGAAGTAAATGCTGATTTTCAACACACTATTCTAATTTCTTGAAATACTGTTTTGGGGGTTTTCTGGAGCTGTAAGCCAAAATTATGAAAAATTAAACAAATAAAGGCTAGAAATATTTCACTTTGTGTGTAATGAATCTATAATCTATGAAAGTTTCACTTTTTGAATGGAATTATGGAAAAAAAAAAAACTTTTCCATGATATTCTAATTTTTTGGAAAGGATCTGTATATATACACCGATCAGCCACAACATTAAAACCACTGACAGGTGATATGAATAACATTGATTATCTCGTTGTTATTTTGGTTCTGTACTCTAGCACTTTGAGTTTGAAATGATACAATGAGTGAGGTTGAAGTGCAGACTGTCAGCTTTAATTTGAGGTTATTTTCATCCATATCGAATGAACCGTTTAGAATTATAGAACCTTTTGTACATAGTCCCCCCCCATTTTTGGGCATCAAAAAATATTGGACAGTTTAACAATGTAGAATAAAGTAATCCTTTTTTATATTTGGTCGCATATCCTTTGCATGCCATGACTTCCTGATGTCTGTGACCCAACAACATCAAAAGACTCTTGATATCTTATTTTCTGGTACTCTTACAAGCGATACTATAACGTCTCTGCATTTGAATGAATCTCTATGGGAATTGGGGGGCGGGACTAGATTTAGCTGTAAATTATGCTGGAACAGTATGGAATATATGGTTGGTAAAATGGCTGTAAGTCATCAAGGGTCTGAGGTATCAAACAAGCCTCAAACCATCACTCTGCTGCCAGATATGCATGGATGGATATATGGATGGCTCACTTTAAGGGTTATTTCTCCTGACAAATTTAGCTATTGTGTGATGGTTTAAGGCTCGTTTAATACAACATTATGTTACAGAGGGATGACAAATTTAAGGAAAACCCCTACAGTGAGGCTGTGTTATGCTGTGGGGGGCATTTTCCTGGCATAGTTTGGGTCCACTTGTCCCCTTAGAAGGAAGGGTCACTGAAAATCAATACAAAGTCATTCTGAGTGATCACCTTTATCCTATGATGAAACATTTCTATCCTGGTGGGAGTGGTCTCTTCCAGGATGACAATGCCCCCATCCACAGGGCACGAGGGGTCACTGAATGGTTTGATGAGTATGAACATTATGTGAATCATATGCTATGGCCTTTGCAGTCACCAGATCTCAACCCAATTGAACACCTATGGGAGATTTTTGACTGACGTGTTAGACAGCGCTCACCACCACCATCATCAAAACATCAAATGAGGGAATATCTTTTGGAAGAATGGTGTTCCATCCCTCCAGTATAGTTCCAGAGACTAGAATCTATGCTAGACTAGAGGTAGAATCTATTCCAAGGTGCATTGAAGCTGTTCTGGCAGCTTGTGGTGGCCCAACACCTTACTAAGGCACGTGTGTATAAAAGCAATAGATCACTCGTGGTTCACTGCCAGTGACATTAATCAATCAATTAACTTCTAGGAAAGAAAACAAGCAGTATGTTTCCTTTAAGGGACAGATTTCAGTATCCATTCTCAAAATCAAGTCAGCTCAAATTATCCAAAGCTCCACCATACAGGATCTTAATGCTGCTCCTGAAGGGCCACTGGATCTGTTGGTTTTCACTCTTTTCATTGTTTCACCCAGCACTTAATCAATTAAAGATCATCATACAGTTAACTCACCTCTTCTGCTTTATTTGGTTCTGAATTGGATGCTGCTTTTAAGGTGAAAACAAACACCAGCAAACCCTGCCTAAACAAGTGAGTCATATTAAGTTGATTGCCAATTACCAGTATATTTTAGCCATTAAAGAGGTCTGACAATCAGCACTTTTTTATATGCGAGTTTCCAAAGCAAATGACTGAGTTCCTAAGAGGCCAAATAGCCAGTGCCTAAATTACATGTGCATTTATCACAAAAAATGCAACCATATTTAATGTGGCAAGGCGAAAGCCAAAGGAAGCCTTTAACCCAAAATTTCTGGGAAGACTATCCTCCCCATTGCCCCTTTTTATTGTTTATGAAACAAGAGTCAGACTAAATCAAAACTATTTCCAAGCCAAAAGGCAGGGAGACACAATAATCATAGCCTGTTGTATTCATGCAATAAAACTGTAGATATAACATTGACTAAAAACGTATCTGTGTCCAGAGGAGATGGGTTCTGCTGTAAATGCATCCAGCAGCCTTGGGCTGAATAACGGGACAATTCTACTCAGCTCTGAAGAGCAAAGACAATTACTGCACTTCTTTATTTCCTAAACACGACTTGAAGAAACACAAAAAAGAACCTATTCTGTTCTATGGTAATCTATTCTCCCTGTGACATATTCAATACCAAAAACCATAAAACTCTATAAAACATCCAGACTAAACTCCTCCATTTTGTCTTCCCCTTGTGCTAGCTACACAGCTACACAAAGGTGGATATCTATTTCGCCTCTCCTTTGTGCCAGCTAACTAGCTGGACAGAGCTGGACCTCTTCAATTTTGCTTTGTGTCAGCAACACAGCTGCAGAAAGGTAGACCTCCCTTTTTGTCTGCCCCTTGTGCTAGCTACACAGCTACACAAAGGTGGATCTCCATTTTGCCTCTCCTTTGTGCCAGCTACCTAGCTGGACCTCCATTTACTCCATTTTGTCTTCCCATTTCTGCTAGCTACACAGTTACACAAAGGTGGATCTCCATTTTGTACTTTTTACTTTTTTCCCTTTTTCCACTCACTTTCAAGCAGCTTCAGCGGCACCAGAAAGAACACGGAGAGAGACGCAAACAACAGATTAGCTTGCCTACCGGCACCTGACTATAGTGAATGGAACTAAACTAACATAACTACAACCAAGGTGTTAGTTCCAACCCACGGACAAGGAGACGACGTCACCAGGCCAACCAGGAGAAATTCCAACCAGGATCAGAAAGGCCAAAGGCGCTCTGGCCATCCACCACACGGACAAGCCAGCTGTATTCAACTCACTGCGGGCTTCAGTAAGACTGATAAAACATCCCAAGCATAGTTTAGGATTTTAGTCTGAATTGGTTATCGGTAATTTGCTTGTATTCCCTTGACTTTGTGTGATAATAGCTGTATACATAAACTTGTTGTGCTGGCTAGCAAGGTAGCTGGGCTGGCCTATCATTTCATAGCCAATGTGATAGTACTAAACTAACCCGAGCAGGCCTCACTGGTTTGCTCCTCTTCTATCCTAACATTTACAAATATTTGTGTAATGTGGTCTCATTTTATCTTACTGTAGATGGTTAACTGTATTTCTTGACCAAAGTATGTGAACTTGTGGATAGTAACGTTAGATTTGAGATCACTAACCATAACTTAGCTCCTCACAGCCTGAGCTAGCGTACTCCATGTGACTTACTTTGTTGAAAATACCCTCAAATTAAAGCTGACCGTCTGCACTTCAACCTCATTGTCATTGTATCCTTTCAAACTCAAAGTGCTAGAGTACAGAACCAAAATAACAAAAAATGTGTCACTGTCCAATGAATTATGGTGCTTACTGTACATTCCTTATAACTGAATAAAACCCGGAACAGGTCTTTTTATTTCAGTCCATGTTCCAGATTTTGGAGGGTTCCGGGTTTTACTCAGTGCAGTTATCCAGCTAACTCAGTAATCCTGCTTCGTGAAATACCCCCAAGGGTTGGGTAGACTGACCAGATGTCCTCTTTTTCATTGACATTTTTTCTTTTTAGGACAAAAAAATATCCATCCAGGTGGGACTTCTACATTTTTTAAAATCCACTATAGATCACTATAAGATCACCCGTAATCTAAAACATTTGTTTTTCCTAAAAATGTAAACTGTAAAACAACAATAAAAAAGTATTTAATTTCTTTGGCTGGTGTTTCTCATAGCGCAAAATGTGACCTGAGAAACATTTAACCTGTATTTTGGTCCTTATCCTCAAGGTGTCACTGTAGGCACTCTAAATGCTGCCTTGACCAATTATGTATAATAAATGCCCAATTGAAGAGCTTCTTCAAAGCCTGAATTCTGAAAACTTTGTTTTATGAATAAATGCAAATATTCATTATTTTCTCCAATTTGGCAAGTTAATTTTGGTGGCTGCAGAAATTGCCAAACTGTGTGGCAAAAAAGCAGATGAATGCATTTGTTAGGAAGACAGATTTTAAGGACAAATGTTGACTGAATTCAGGCCCAAGTCTCTAAACCAGGGATGCTCAAATTGTCACTGATTTTCATTCCTCAATCAAAGACTGATTTAGACCTGGGACACCAGGTGAGTGCAATTAATGTCAGTGACATTAATCAATCAATTAACTACTAGGAAAGAAAACAAGCAGTACATTTCCTTTAAGGGACAGATTTGAGTATCCATTCTCAAAAGCAAGGTTGCTCAAATTATCCAAAGCTCCACAACACGGGACCTACCGAATTACTGAATTCAAACAACAAGGTGAACATCTGAGAAATGCCAGAAATCTAAATGTGAATAGCTAGTATTGTTGGTTACTAGTGGCTTATAATAGAAAGTAAACAATGACACAATCAGACAATACACCAAATGTATTAAGAGGCTACATTTCGCAGAGATAAAACGAACAGTTCTAGTGAAATGCAGACGGCAATGATGCGCTTTTTTTCGTAAAGTTGTAGTTTGCTATGTTGAACAGTCACGTCAATACGACTAGACGTCACACCATGACGCAAGGTAGAGAAGGAGGTTCGAATTCCACAGTTACGCTAGATTCCTTGTAAATCTCTCCTTCCAACTTTTCCTTGACCCCCATGACGTTTTCTGGCGAGGTCAAGGAAAAGTTGCAACGAAAGGAAAAAGGAGCTAGGAGCAAGGATCTGATACAAGGATGGAGGAAATGAGGTAACATGCATTAGGCAAATGGAACGTCCTTGCTCAATCAAGTGTCAGCATCATATTATGCTCACGTGCTTAACTATAATGCTTTTTATCTTATTTTTTCATGAGTAAACGGTGCTTTTGTTAGTTATAAAGAATGAGTGTCATGGATTAACGCTTTATAATCAATGGAAAGGAACGGTAAAATTGCATTTCTGTAGGGGTGTGCCTGCGACATGGCAGTTGTGAAGAGTGGTGGATAATTTATACACGTCACGCGTTCTGAGAAAAGGCTTCCGCAAAGGCTAAACTTGTGTTTCCTCACTGAAGCACCCTCCGGGCGCATCCTCGTTCCCCACTCCTCTCTCCTCCAAGGAGCATTTAGCGGTTTGGAATGTCCTTAAAGATGGCGAACCTCAATCAATTTCCAGGTCAGGGGAGGACCGAGGAGAAGAGGACGGATAAAATAAGCGATTGGAATCCACCCTTCGGCTGCGTCCCAATATTCTTCACTCCCCACCTCCCTTCCTCCACTCCCCGACTACCACTCCTCTCCTACCCGGAAATGTGCAAAATTGCCTGAACGTTTTGAGTACAAGTATTTGCATGTACAGTATCCAATGTACATGACATTGCGGTTTGTGTCGAGACATTAATTAATATGTAATCAGCGACATTAGATTAAAACACAAAGATCCGTTTCCGGGGCACAGAGTAGAGGAGTGGTAGTGGAGGAGGAAAGGTGGCATTTTTCGACTATTGGGACACACCCCTGGTGTCCTAGTGCTTAAGGCAATGTTTCTCTACCCTGGTCCTGGAGGGCCGCAGGGTATGCTGGTTTTCGTTGTTACTCGGTACATAATTGATCAATTAAAGTAGCCAATAACAGTTAACTCACCACACCTGGTTTCTCGGGTCTGAATTGGTTGCCGATATTAAGGCAAAAACAAAAACCAGCATACCCTGCGGCCCTCCAGGACCAGGGTTGAGAAACACTGGCTTAAGGTATAAGGTACCACAACGTATTGATTGCTGAACAAGCGGCTTCTGAAATTCCTGTATTGACCTCTTGGCGTTGGAAGATTGAACCACATATTAATAAGAGATGTTAGACATAACTCACAGCCATATATCTAAAATAGCTCACAGATGAGTATTTATATATTCTGAAAAAATAGGTTGATTGTGAAAACAACTAAATGAGTCAGCAGACTTTTTCCTATGCTATTGAGTGATTTCAATATGGTTGACAAATATGTGGATTCCCGCCTCTTCTGTGATATTTGTATAGAACTGTGATGCACAAAGTCGGCTCTGGGGCCCCCCTGTGTAAGCTGGTTTCTGTTCCAACCACAATTGCAATCCCAGAACTTTAACAAGCTGTTAATTTTTCTTAATTAGGTGCTTTTCTGGTTTAGAGGGATTCTTTACCCTCCTAAACCACATTGTTAGAAATAGCTATGCATGCCATGAAATCCAATATTCACATTGTGCTATATTGCAAAAAATGACAAAGAGAGGTTTAAAATAAATAAATAAAAATTTATAAAATGTTTTAACTGATCAAATTAAAGACTGGGGCGAATCAATAGGCTCCTAATTGGTGAAAGTGTGCACACATGACCACTAAAACGAACCATTTACTAGACAAAGCAAATGATGACAAGCCAAACCTGCACTGTGTTAATATGTTTAAGAAAATAAGAAAAAACTTGAAACAAATGTGTTCAGCAACTTAATTAGGAGCCTACTGATTCACCTCAGGCTTTAATCCACAGCCACGGTACTTTTTACACATGGATCAGTGTAACATAACATAACCACATAGGGATGGGTGGGCCAGTGTGCAATGGCCACCTCAATAGTATCTTGGCACACACATTTATCTTGGCTGAACCACAACACCCAATTCTGAATGCCAACCTAGGTAGTTCTGGCCCACCTATTTCCATTCAGGCCCAACTATGTGAATATTTCTGATGCACTGCTATCTTGACACAGGCTAAAACGGGTGGGGAACCTTACCTGAAAAGGGCCGGTGTGGGTGCAGGTTTTTTTATTTAGCCCTGCACTAATACACCTGATTCAACTAATTAACTAATCATGGTCTTTAATCAAAACCTTGAGTAGAATCAGGTGTCTTGAGTGCTGGGCTGAAACAAAAACACGCACACACACTGGCCCTTTTCCGGTAAGATTCCCCACCCCTGGGCTAAAGCATAGAAAACATGGTCATATACCCTCAGATATAATGGATAGGACCTGTGTGAATTTAGTCATATGCTGCTACACTGGTCACAATTATAAATATATTTAAAATAATCAGTAGTTTATTACTGCCAATAGCGGCATCCCTTTTTGTCACAATTTTAAAGGCAACAATACATTTGATCTAATAAAGTATTCAGATGGCTTTGAAAACGTCAAGTGATTAAGACTGGATAGGACATTATCGCCATCTCGTGTTCAGATCAGAAAAAGGTTTTGTCACAATATCCAGGAAAATAGACGGTCAAAGCGGGGAACATAAGACATATACGTAAGAAAACATAAAATATCGATGAATTATACACATAACGTTAATATGACGTTTTGCCGAGATGCCAGTACAATCCAGTATCAAATATAGTACTACCTCTGTCTTTACAAGAACATAAGCTGAGAGGCGACAATTCATTAAAATGCACTTTATCAAGTGCAGCAAATACCACAGGGTGGCAGTGTAGTACAGTGCATCTTCTGTTTATTACGGGAGATAAAAATCCTCAGCCTAATGGCTTCCATGAGTTCATGAAAAACAGTAATGGGAGTCTTCAGAACGGTCCAGAAGAAAGAAAGAAATACTGTGAAGCACACCATGAGCCAAATACCAGTTAGATGTATATTATCGGTTTGATATCATGCATAGACAATTGCAATTTAAATGGTAATAATGATGACCACGCTGAGCGAAGGGCTACATATTTCCCAACTGCTTAAGGGGGATAATATTATACATTGATTTATAAAGATATAGCACTTTAGTATAATTGTGTTTGTGTGTGCCATGTGGGATGGAGTGGTTTGAGGTGTCGTGGGGGCGGGGGTAGGCCTATTAACTTGCCTTTTGATTGTGTGCCTTTCATAAACAGAGACTTGTGATTTATTTGAAATAGATTTTCATGTGAGCGCGCGCGCGTGTGTGTGTGGGATGTCAAGCTTAATAAAACGCTTGAAAAGGCTACAATAAAAAATAACATTATGCTTCAACAATTCGCAGGCAAAAGGAAGACTTCCTCCTGAAACCAATGAACACATTAAACATGTGAAAGTGAAAAAGTAGAATTGTTATATTAATACCCTCTGTCGTGTAAGCTTGAAAATCCAGCCACTTCCATTCCAAACGTTTCTGTGATCAATGACCTCCATTAAATTTGGAGACATTTAGCCAATTCCCTAATTTCCTATAATGCTAAATTAAAGTTTGCTTATATTTCTCAGTGACCATCGCGATTAAATATCACGATAGTAGAACTGATCGGACCATATGCTGTAACTATTTATTGCTGCATGTTATTTAATTATTTATTCGAAATAACATTTCTAAGTCATATGACAAGATAAAATGGATTGCCCATAACTCAACAAAGAATTAAATACATTGTTATTAGCTGGGGAAGTTACAAAGGTAGGCCTACCTGTCATAAAATGTGTTTTTGGTAGCGCTGAATTTATTGCAAACGCGCCTAAAGGACACTAAAATGCTCAGTGTTCATTCAACTCTTACAGAGTTTATATCACATGTCCCTCTACCACACTGAACATTTTACTGTACAGATACACTTTAGACAGGGACAAAGGAGTACTTGAAACAAAATCGACAGCTATATAGCTTTATATAGGTTTTAGAATCTGAGGAACAATATTCATATTAATACCACCCCTGATTACGTGATCTCAAATGTTTTTTTATTATTAACTGACGAATTTCCTTTTAAAAACATAGTAGGCTATGCTATTGACCACATGTATTTCAAGCACTGTGCTTCAAATAAGTATAGACATAATCAGATTTTGTACTGTATTTTCGTCAAATGTCCATAAACAGACAATACGTTTTCTGAATTTTTAATTTTGTGTTTGCACTATGACAACATATACATTGTTAACCACAACATTCACTTTGAAACACAGACTAGCCTAAAGTCGAAAAACGCCGTAAAGCCGGAAAAACAATATTTGTTCTCTTCACACGACGGATGAAATGGTAAAATACGGAGATATTTTCAAGATATTTATAAAATAATGTACAACTGAGAACAAGTAATATTCTATAGGCCAAGCAATTGACACGCCGCTAAAATCTAAACAAAGATATAAAATGAGGCTACACATTCAAATGAGGTCGTTTTGACTTTTACTAACTGCTTCGATCTAAATTGTGATTTACTAAACCGTTTCCTTAGTCATCATATCCTTACATTTATTTAAACAAGAAAACAATACACATCACTCTGGTGACTATACATCTGCAGAAAAGCGATAAAAGTTGTTTTTAATATAGATTTAGAAATATCAAAATGCCAATCAATGACTTTTACATACTTCTACATCTGACACAATATCAATACAAGCTAAAGATGCCTGTGCATTGTTTTCCATAATTACAATGACATTCGAATAATGAAAAACATTTGTGGGAAATTAATTTTTTTGATGGTTTCGAGGAAGTTATACTTTAATTTGGCCTTTGCAATGAAAAAAAAAAACTAACAATTATAGCCTATTAGCTGTAGGACTTTCTTTCATTTCAATAATAATAATAATAATAAATTGATTGATTAAACATCTCGTTCGAAAAGCTCTGTACCAATTATAAAGGTAAGTAAATAGGCAAACAAACAAACGAATATATAAATAAGAAATAAAAAATAAATGTACAATGTAACCATGCAGCTACGCTTTACAATATTTAACATTGGTCAATTTCCCTTTTAAAAAAAATATTGACCACGGCCGCCTCTTTACGCATGGAGTCATTTTCTAACTGTGTGGGTAGAAACTGTAGTAGCCAATGTCTTTGGGGCAATTCTTCTCGCATTCCCGCGGTGTTAACATTTCGCTTTTCAACGGAGACGCCGTTTCAGAAACCGGCGTGGCAGAAGGTGATATTCGCCTCCTTTTCGCCTGCTCAAAAATTCCAGAATCACTTGAATCGATCGATTTAATGGAGGAAGGTGTCTCTATCCAGCTGGATTCCGACAGGTCTTTAGGTTTGGCGTCCTCGGACGCACTTAGTGGAGACCTTTCCGTTACCATCGTGTCCCCCTCATCCACCAGGTAATTTGAGGTTCCAGTCCTGCTCCCAGTGGAATTTGTTGGCCAACAAGAGAGAACTGAACTGGATTTACTACAATACTGGGGTGGAGTGCGCGTGCCCCAGCCCGAGGGGTCGGCGTAATAACCCAGAGGTCTACCTGAACACCCCGCAGTGGGCAGTGGAAGCGCCTTGACTCCAGCAGCTGCGTAAGACAGCAGGGTGGCCGCGTTACCGGCAAAATCAGCCGCGGCAGCGGCATCGTATGCCGAGGCGGCAAAGTCCAGTCGATTGTTGGCAGGGGTGACAAACCATCGCTGCGGGGAGGCTGCTGCGGTCTCTTCGGCTTGTTGCGGGGATAGCAAGCTGTTGCTAAGTGGGACGCTGCGGTCCGTGCCAGGACCGGTCCCGGCGCCAGGGTGGAAGCGGGATTTGGCATAAGTGCTGACAAATTGGTCCTGCAGGAAAGAACCAGCCATGGCATATCTCGCACCAGGCACGATCTGAGAGCGAGGCGAGTCACCAGGCGACGGTGTCAACCGGTCAATGTCGCAGCCTGTGTAGATGCTGAAAAAACACACAAACGCGCCAAATTATATCAACTTGCGCAATGTTCATCAAGTACATTTTACTACACGGATATACTTGTAATGTTGAGCAGATGGACCTGGCTATAGTCGAAAGGGAAGACGTAGAGTAGGCTACACCCGAGTCAAAGACAGTGATTTTCACTTAACGACGAGATCACAAATATCTATTAATATGTTGAGGCTAGAGGGAAAATATCCAATGCGTAAATTGGAGAGGCGGCAAAAGAATTTTTGCGTGGGACACGCATATTTCCGTGATGTTCATTAACAACGATATAGCAGCATTTTATCCAACTACGATTTCAAATAATTGACAATACATACTTTTATGAGTGACGAAGACATACAATAAACCAATAATTGCTCTTCGTGAAATTGAAGAGTTTAAATGATCCTTCACGTTTTAAATTAAAGTTGGTGCATAGACTTGACCCATGGTGGTCCCCACTGAGGAAAAATTACAACTTTACTTTTGAATAGATTTTGAATGAGATATGGTTAGCAATTATTTAAAATTTTATTTATTCCACTGCCGTGCCAAATTCATATTGAAGGTTTAGGCTATATCCACATGAGATATTCACTCTCTTGCCGCCATTAAAGTGCCCCGTAGACGTCAGCCTAGCAGGCTAATGGCATAACGTTGATAATGACATGTCGGGAGTATAATTAGTACATTATGGTTTTTTTTAATTGATCATTTAAATGTTTATATTATATATTTTTTCAAATGTGTATACCTATACCCAATTCTCAAACACTACAAATTAATTTGCGGTTTTGGAGAGATGGTCCGCCGTAGGGAAAAAGCAGGGTGAATCCAAATTGATGTTTCTATTCGATAACTTCTAGAAACCCAGTACCATTTTCATTTATATTTGCAATAACGATTAACCAATGTACATTTACGTCCTCCTTAACAAGTTGAATGGTGGATCTTTTAAAAAAAAAAAAATAATAATTCCAAACACGTTTTAAATAATATGGATGTAGGCCAGCTGAAACGCAATTGCGGAATTTAGTTTCTAAAATGTAAAAATGATACACGTGCATTTTCATTCCGCATGTAGATAGGCTATACCGCTTGTGTTGTATTATTGAATGACGTTTACACGGAGAGTGCCCCTGTTTCTGCGTCTTTATTTTTTACATCCCGGTAATAACGGACTCTAAGCCTATTGTTGTTTTTCAAGGGCTATTTCAGAAAATCGTGAGTCATTGCTATTTAAAATATGAAACTAAATTGGAGTGATGATCAACTCAGGACAACTATACCCAGGATAATTAAGTGTAATCTAATGCCGAATTGGAGCTGATGGTCCACAAATGAATGTTTTCAAATTCAGACTTAGGTCTACAAGTGCATTTACCTCAGTATTCCAAAATACCTTCGAAAATTCGGTTTATTTAGGCCTAACAAATTTAAGGTTACATACACTCGATATTTGGTATATAGGCCACTACAGAAAACTGAAATTAAACAAAAATGGACGGACATTGTCAATTGTCTGTACTGAAAAGGTAGGCTATATTTTGAGGAACGCTTAAAAAAGGCAACGGACGATAGGATAATTTCTCAATATCAGTTAGAGACGGACGCTGGAATAAGCACTCAATGTAGTCGTTTAGGACCACAACCATCCCCGTTCCACACAATTCAAGTTTTTATTTTTTATTTTTTTTAAACACTTTGGGGCCACAACACCATTTTTGTTTAGGGCACCAAAACCAGAGGGCCGGCTCTGATACCAGTAGCCTACAATCTAGAAAATACGTGTCAGATTAAACATACTCAAATCATTTGTTTGCGAAAACAACCATTTGACAGAATTATCCTACAAGTATACAATCTTGGTTTTAATTGCATTTTTATTTGATGGATATTTGGTCCAGCACGCTGGAAAGAAATCTCTCATCTTGGGCGTGTGCCCTTGTCATCACAGCTATTCACAATAAATATTTGTCTTGCTCAATTCAATAATGTAACAACGCTCTATATTTTGCCATTTCATTTTTGAAAATAAAATAGTAGGTAATATTTCACTCGATAGGAGCTAGCTCTCGTTCATTTTCACCTGGCTTCGTTAAAAAGGTAATAAGTCGCCTACATTGCATTTGTGCGATAATAAGTGTATAGACTAGCTACCATTGAAAATAGATAGGCTAATATTTTTTATTTCCTTAGACTACTGTGCATGCGCCAAAACATATAATGATATTTACATATTTGATTTGGATAATTAAAGGTCTAGGTCTAAAGCATAATAACATGCATTACAACAAACAATTTAAATCTCTTTCACTGTATTTATAGCTAAGTAGCAACATCTGGTAGCCTAATATCCTTACGTGTCGTAGTTGTCCCGAAACCCCTTTGCAAACGGATTGTGATCGATTTTCAGCTGCGTAATCTGCAGAAAGTGAGAAACAATTATAGCAGTTTTAGTTTGGAACCAAGATAACGTTAAATATATAGGCCTACATTGCATATTAGCCTACTTTCACATTTCCCCACAGTAAACTTAACTTCCGCATGTAACATATTTCTTACATCGGTATTTTGGTAAGCTGTGACTGCGATGAATTGTGTTTCTGGGAAAGTGAACGTTTGAACTCGGCCGGGTTGACTGGAATCCTCGGTTCCATCCTCGTTCACTTCCACTACGTGCAACCTGGGTTGGTACTTGTGGAGTGATTGTAACACCACCATCTGCGGGGGGGGGGGGGGGGGGGGGAGGGTTGTAAACAAAGCAGGGACATATTTAAAATAACATAATTTAGGCTACCTTTTATGAGAAACGGGATATATAATTTGCTTTTCGCTTCCAGCGGTATCGTATCTAACTGTCAAAAAGTCTTAAAAGAAACAACTCGCTTTAGGAGCAAGCACAATTCAAGCTTTCTGTGGAAAATGTAAAAGCCTATAGCCTGTAGTCTACAAAAGCAAATACATTCTACGGGAAATCAGTCATTATCCGCCGCCATCCTTGATATAGGCGACGACCCACCGTTGCCTATTACGTGGCTAATTTTAAAATTTAAAAAAAATTTAATGCCAACATCGTTAAATCACGAGGTTTTTTTTAATGTAAAAAAAAAAAAAAAAATTCAAAACTGACCTGTCCTGTATTGTTAGATGCTCCTTTGTTATTTGTTAGCTTAAGTTTTCCAAAGGATATTTCTTGGCGCATCCAGTGCGCTCCGGTGTTCGGAGAATCTGGATGCATGTATACCCGATTCCCTGGAGAAATCGCATAAGTCAAATTAACATAAATAAATTATCTGCAAATGACATAACAAATAAAATGCGTTATTTATTCTGAACGTTACGGAATGATGTAAAATAAATAAGTTATCAAAAAGGATGTCACTCATTTCTAAAATATATTCGTTTTCATATTCTTTGTGTGAATGTATTAACTCTGAATGACCTAGGCTTTTTCAGTGCAACAGTCAATATGGCCCGCGAAGATTTCTTCGTGAATAATTCTCACCTATACATGTTCAGAGAGTGTTAATTGGAAGAACTTGCCTGTCACATTTGTGTCCGCTTTGCCACATGGAACCCATTTTCCTCCCTGAAATCTCCAGTGATTGGGGTCAGCCAGAATTACGTCCACAAAAATATTGTAATGTGCCGTCGGATCAAGACCAGAAATATTAAAACTTAAAAATGGGAACATCCGTCTAGAAAAGAAAAGAAAAAGCACGAATAACTGTACGGCAGACCAGACTATGGGTTAAACCCAGAAGCTATACACCTGTTATTTTAATCCCGAAGCCAATAGCTAAATAGTTTTTGTTTTTATGTTTTAATAAATTTTTATATTTAGTTAATATACTGCTATGGAACGGGCTATGTTACTTTCAACAAAGTATCAAACATTGAGGCTATAAAATTAGGCTATTGAAATGCGATACCCTTGATATACAAGGCGCACCCATATCAAATAATACACAAATGGCGTTTGATCTATTTGAATGTTGGTGAATGTTTTTTTAAATAATACGTAATAAATATTGCACATTCAAATGATTCATTTAAATGTGCAATTTAAACAATAAATTTGTTTTCGGATTGTCGCCATTTTATTTTAATTTAACCATATTGGAGAGATGCGCAATAGTAAATACAATCAGGACAAGCGTTTTAAAGGGCAGTTTGTCCCATTATGAAAAATGTAATTTTGACTGACAAAAGTAAGCTTTTTCGAATTGAGCTTAAAACGATGAGAAAGAACGTGTTATGATGGGTACCTACCTCCCTTGTTTGGTGATGATCATTTCTGTTTGATGTCTGTGAAACTTTAGCCACAGAGCCCTGTTGCAGAGATAGACCTGAGCTTTCCCAGGCACGAGGCCGGCTTGCGCCGAGGAGAACTGGTAGAAAGCGCCCCCTTGGTAAGTGTGTCCATACTGTTGTGCGTAGGGATAACCCGCGGTTGGGTAACCTTGCGGAGAGGTGTTGGTCAAGAGACTGTTGTACGCTCCATTGGTTATCACCGGGTGATGAGCCATGTAGCGGTTCGGACTCCCAATAGAAAAAGCTGGATGCGTTGGTCCATGTTGACTTGGGTAAGGAAACATGGCAGTAGGAGAGGCAGAGACTGGCTGGGCTTGGCTAGACTGAGACAGAAGGTACCTTTCTGCAGCAGATCCATCGAAATTGTGACGAATTTCAGAGACTCCGTCCAGAACAGGAGAGACTTTGCTTCTCTGGACGTCCCCTGGTGCGTCCTTGGAGTCAGGAAAATTGTCTGCCTCTAACTGATTCGTCATCCCCCTGGAAATTTTTTTCAGAGGTGAACTTCTATCCAGGTTGTCACTTAAGGCTATAATAGGATGGTCCTGCAATGCGAGCTCAGATCCGTCTGTGTTGGGATAGCCACTGCCCACATTAAGAAATTTCTTGGAGAGCATGATTGATGGCGAGATGCAATGTTCCAACTGCATAGTTCAGTTGCAAACCGCGATGCACGCAACCTTTGTGAAATATCCACTCGCCTAAACTTAACGCCCCACGAATCCAGCTTGAAAGAAAACGCCTTCCTATGGTTTGAGCTACTTTTTTGTTAGACGGTAAATTAACCAATTGACACTATGCTGCAATCAGGAGCGATCCGCTTTTGATCTTTCTGCCAGCAACTCTAATGAAACAACTTTTGCTATTGGTTAGCTTGTGACAGTAATTTAATTAGACAGACATTAATTAGGATAATCATCTGGGTCCTAATCGCTACGTATATAGCAAATAGCAAGATACTGCCAGATGCAATACATGGTCTCTTCGCGGTCATCGTGAACACTTTGGGTTGTAAATTTTAGTCAGAAAAGTGAATATAGTCTCCAACAATATTTTTTAAATGAATTTTATTTCTGTTCTATGAAGAATCAATTTTTTCAGGGTCCGATTTATATGAGGTTAACAGAAGATGTTTACCTATTTATGTGGTAGAAGTAGCAAAGTATGTTTGCCAGTAAAATGAGAATTTATTATTAAAACACTGAAAATGACAGTCAGTGCACTTCATGCTTTAAAATGTTTGCGATATAGCGTGAAATCATTCAGAACCTATAAAGATATGTTTACTGGTCCCAGGGAAATAAATATTTTATGTTAGCAGGTTACTTAGAGGTATGAACCACAAAGCAGTCACCTAATAGCAAATGCATTTCCAGAATAAAGAGAAAACTATAAAGGAACAATCTTTTGAATATACATTTTTTTGTGCGTTAACATTCAAATATTTTTGTTTTAAAACTGCATTAGTGGCTATTCAAAATTAACCAGGATGCGTGTTATACTGTCAAGTGCATGTGAGATTTATCGACTAGCTAAAATGTCTCCAATTATGATTATCGCGTAATTGGAATTTTTAATAACCCAAATACCTTGATAATTGTTTAATTTAGCAATAACCTTAAAAATATCTAATAAAAAATAATCACACCGCTCGTGCTATAGCCTAAAGTTACTTATAGCCTACCAATGGAAAAAGATAAACGAAATAGATGCGAATGTTTGTGGATATCACCAACGGGCTTTAAAAAAAAAATAAAGTTCCATTTATTTCGAGGAGAAATCGTGGTCCCCAGTGAATTGGAAGATCGCAGCAGGATGTGGGCCAATTATTTTTCTGTGTGAGAGACTTCTTGATGTGGGGGACTGTGACAGCATCCCTTGCCAAAACCCGAACAAAAAGACTGCAGTCCAGCCAATGTCTATCAGAGTCTGATTGTCAAGTTTTGCTCCACAACATCTGGTACAGTCACCTTAAAGTTCCTTTATTTGTGTATGGAACTATACCCCAACGTTCTTAACATCTATATACCTACAAAACATTGCGTCAAAAAAGGGGCTCCCAAGTCCGTGCCAGTTTTCCATAAAAATAAGTGTGGGAAATCAATGTTTTCCGCGGTGGTGCATATTTAAAGGTAAAATATGTTGTATCCATAATGGAGATGCGATTCTACTAGATGCGATTCCACATACATTTTGGCGTTTTACATAAAATATTACCTTTTAGCCTACTTATGACGCATGCGTTTAGATTACCCACATTTGGTTTTTGTGCGTTGTTTGAGATAGCTGTTGTATACAATTTGTAATTTTGTCAATATTATGATCACCATCGCGTCATTGCTTTAACATGAATCTTTAAAGTTGTTCATTGTCATTCACGGGTTGACAACTCTCGGATGTAGCCTAGTTCGTAATTTCAGATTAAGGACCTCAATTCAAACATGTTACCCCATTTGGACTAGGTCATTGTACAAAAAATTATAATTAAAAGTTAATTAAAGTAGGCTATTTCGTGCGTTTTTCTCCCTTCCGCATTTTAGCTGCGTGCTATTTCAACGTGTCAATTCAGACACATGCGAATTATAAAATATAACATAAAACCGGGTACAATGGCATTTTCCCCACTCTGTTTTTATACTTTTAAACGTAAACCAATCGGATTCGATAAAATCGCTGTATGTTTTGTGGGTTAATTAGATTTAGGCTACATGGCATAATTGTAAATAAGAATAAACAGAAAAGGGTTTTCACGTTAATTAAATTCCGTCAAAATTCGATACGTTTTGTATCCAGCGGTTTTATGTAGGATTGAACATCCTCACCTACGACCTGCATGCAAGCCCCACTCTATGACACAAGCCAGCTTTCTAACCAGTCATAGCTTTTCTTTAGTGAACAGCAGGCTAAAACATAAATCAATATAAAAAAGGCTGTTCTTCCACGGACAGCTCTGAACTAAGACACCAAAGCCTATATGTCTTGTGACGATATTAATTAACGGTTTGTGTATGGTGACCATTGCATTGTTTACAAACTGAGCAAAGAGTTATAAATCATGACTGAAACTAAAAACAAAACTATATAGCAGAGAGAAAAGATGATTTCTCTGTGGGCTACAATTGCACAGTGCATCAGACCTAGCTTTTATGGGCCGGATTTAAGAAGCAGCTAGCAGCAATGTGAACACCGAGCAGGTGTACTCAGGATGACATGGAGCCCTCGCCTATTATGGCTGGCCTAGGAGGGCTGCAACCCAATGCTGTCTACTGCTCGTGTACTGTAGATGCAATAAAACACCTCTTCATGAAATATGTGATACTTCACCATTTAAATGTAACATTTGTTCAAATTACTTCTTTTATGTACTTATTTGGCTTTTATTCAACATTTGTTATACACACCAAATATACGAGAAATAAGTACCAAAATGAAAAAAAATGTGAAAACTATTTCCCCCTGCTCCTGATCTGTCACATAAATGTATTTTCCGTATGCATTTAAATACGATTGTATGGACATTTGCTAGACAGAGGAAGTAGGGAAGTTCAACTTAGAAATACTGTGAAAGAAATGGACACATTATTACAATAGCATACGCTATATTCTGTAGAGCAATCCAGTAATCCAAGTTCAAGTTTAAACTTTTATGCAAGTTTATTTTTATAAGAATAAAACAGACAGAATTACATAAATGATGACCCGAGGACAGACTTCACTGAAAGACCACCGTGTCCAACATGGCTGCCAGGCACTGCACAATATTAGAAGTCATCAGAACGTCTACGTGCTCTTCTAAATGCCGCTTTGGGTCCTGCAGAGAAGAGGTAAGACAATAGAATTGTGTTTGTATATTGGATTTTGTCATCAAGCATTATATAATATACAGTACTCACCAGTCTCTATTACATCTAACCATTCATTTGCTTTGTCCTTTTGTACATGTTTTTATGTGTTATTCATATACTGGATAAAAGGTTACGGAATAAAAAGGTTCTATTTATGATGAAAAGGACAAAGCACATTGTGGATTGATTGACTAGAAGCCCATTTGCTCTTTATGCAGAGGTGCTAAATAGAATATTACATTACAATCACTTAGCACATACCTTTATCCAAAGGGATGTACACTGACAGATTAACATTGAGAAGCAACTGCAGATTGACCCGTGTGGAACACCGACCGACATCCGTGTTTCCAGAGAGATGAACACCCCGTGTAAAAATAACATTATTCCAACAATGCGATGCCCATTCAATTACAGGCCGTCGGGTAGAATGATGTGCACACGCAGGGTATGCAATGAAGTGACGTACCTGTTTCCCAACATTCTTAATGGCCAGCTGTTCAGGGGTCATCTTGTCCTCCTCCTCAACAGCCTGAAACAGAGGAGCGAGATTCAGACCGGGGTTGTGCGCCCGATTCAGATCGAACGCACTGCAGCGGAGGCACCGACCAAACCGCACATTTCAGGCCAGGAAGTGACCGCCAAAGCCTTGGGAATGCCAACGCGAGTGGCGGTAAGCGCCGCTGAGCGCGTCGGCCGTGGCGGCAGAGGCAGAAGCCTCGCGTTCGCCGCAGGACGACGAGCCGCGAGGCGCTCACCTTGTTGTAGTTCTTAGCCAGCTCCAGCATTTCCTTGACGATGGTCTCGTTCAGTTTGCAGTGCTCGCTGTAGTCCTGGAGGGTCAGGCCTTCCATCCAACTCTTCTTGTGCAGGTTTAACAGCATCTGCAAGACGGAATGAGCCAGGATTGGAATAGGAGCGAGAGAGCTTGTACTGAAGCAGCAGTAGCTGCAGTTACTGACTGGCCTACTGGAGTGTAGACCACTGCAGTTTACAGGTTGTCTCCATTTCGCGACATTCACTACATATGCCACTCAGTGAGAGGATCACAATGGGATATGAAGCCAGATTAGAAAAACTTGTGGGGAGACTTAAGAGTGACGCACTTAAAGATGAATGATGCTTTTCGCTTTCTACACGACACTTGGTGGTAAAGCCTTAGTTAATTTTCTCTCGCCTTTTCACACAAAAAATATTGGAGTCTGAATAGCAATGTTTTAGTACAGTTGCCTGATGATGAGATTAATGTTATACGTGAACATGACTACCCAAAGAAATATTAAAAATAAATAAATAAAACACTTGCATTAATGGCAACTGCCTGAAGCCATTGAAATTTTACTGAACTGACATCTTTCAGGAACTCAACGAGGCATTTACAAACAATTACAATTACTACTACTACCACTAATAATAATAATAATAAAGCGATTATGACATCATACATGAACTGCATTGCAGTAAAATCAGATGAACATAGCAGCATTACATAAGTCACATATATAAGTCACAGTGTTAACATGGTGCCAAATAATGAATCATAAGGACATTAACTTGTACAATGACTAACAATGAACTGGAATGGAATACTATGCCATATGTCAATAATGCTTTAAAATACTCAAAAATTCCCTTCTTCATTGCAGAATTTAGGTTTTGACTGAACGACAGCAAGTGGAAATGCAAGAATTCCAAACCTTTTGCTCCAGTTCGTTCTTCCTGTAGTTTATGGTAATTGAGTAGTAATGTCTGTTCAGCCCATGAATCAAAGCCTGAAAAAAAAAAAAAAAAAAAACTGCGCTGAGAACACGGAGAAGACCGCAAAGTGGAAGCGCTTCGCGTTTACAATAACCGAATCGCGGTCCCCAGAACACCACTATTTCACAACACCCTGTGACAATTTGCCGACACTGTAAAAGTCAGTTAACCTTCGGATGACTGAAAGCATTAGTACTTGCAAAAACAATGGCAGAAGGAACAACCAATTCTCACCACGGACACGTAAACATATTGCTTTTTTTACTCGTATTAAACTCTATTATAATAGAACTGTAAACAATGCAAGTTTTCCCCCTCCTAAATGTGTGTTGAAGGCTGTGAATCTAAGAGTTCCGTTGCTCGGGTTGTACAGAAAGGTGGAGGTGTTTGTGTTCTAATGAAGGGGTTTGCATCTGTGAGGCTAACGAGAGAGGTCATTACAGCGATGCAATAAGGTCCAGTAATCTGTTCTCCCAGAGCGTACAAGCATGGACTTGCCTCTGCCCAATCAAGAGCCAGGACCATTTCCTCCTCATTACAGGATTATACTTCACTTTCATTTCATTGCTTTAACAAGCAAACAGGGCTAGCCTTTTCTTTTAACTGCTTGTGGAACAAAACGTTCGGCGCCGTTTGTCCCCGTGCAGCGCAGTTTTTTTTTGTCATTTGTGTTTTCTGTATTAGCTCCACTGCATTACGTTTATAAGCCTGGTCTGTGACCAAAATCTCAGAAGAACACGTGCGGCTATCAATAGCAAGGCTGTCCAGCCTCTTGGGAGTTAGCGCATGTGTTAGGGAGCTACAGCCCTATCAAGCTGGCCCTATAAACATGCTGTAATGACTTAAATGCGAGTACTAGGTCAATATATACAATTACACCATTCTGAAATATTCTATTTCCTACTTCCTAAAATGTTCCAAATATGTAAACCTAGTAATACAATTCTTAATTTAGATTTAAGATTTGCATATTATTCTGATTTTATATATTGTTTTACATTTCCTTACATTTGTGTAAATATGTAAAAGTCTGAATTATTTGCAAAATGATTACATTAAATGGAAGCATTGACCTTCTGTGTCCCTCCCACCCACTCCTTGCCATGTATTTCTTTGCTTTTTTACCTGGATCGAAGGCTTGTTCAAATGCCCGAGGTTGGAAGTCGTTTGCCTCGGCTCGTGCCCCAAGACCATCATGTTGGCATTGATCAGTCTGAAGGCATCGATAACGACCTGCAAAGACAAGGCGACGCGTCAGATGTGTCGCGTCGCGGGAAAGAGGGGGCTGAAGACTCCGCACCTGCACATCTGCCTTTGGCTGTCCGCCAGTGGTTCTTCGCTTACAATTAAAAATATGAGAATCCTGCTGATTCTTCTGTGGAACAAACCATTATTTAGACGGGAGAGATGAATAAACATTTACGTATACCGCTTTATTTATTTATTTTTAGGGTGGGGGGGGGGTGGGGGGTGTTTACACAAAGAAAGTTTGTGAGAAAAAGACTTGCAAATGAACACAGCAAACCGCTCGGAAGGCGACACGTCGTCTCGCTGGCTGTGCCATGCATACGTTTCGCTGCCCCGGGCCCAATCTGCTCGACGCGAACGACGGGCGAGAGCCGGAGCCTGAAAGTGAGCACTAGCCTGGGGACTCTACCTAATGCCCAGCACTGTCACATCAATGATGCGATCGCGGCACATGAAATGACAACAAAATGAGAGCCGGCGAAGGCAAGAGGACGGAGCGCTGCCCCAGTCAGATGCTATTGCTTTTTCTGACTATAAAATAGCTTCTCTCGTGTCAGATGGATAAACATGGTCCTGTCAGAGCGGTAATATACGCTGGAGCACACTGAGTGGAGATGAGAGATCGTGGCCAAGGTTATCCGCCATTCCTGACAGGTAGTGGCTTATATTACATCTCCACTAAAAATTTCATGGGGGGGTTGGGGGCGCATTTGAAATGGCCCTTAAGTTATTTATATGTTGTTTGCTAGACGTCAGTCACGTCGGCATTGTATTTAAAATATAAGGGATTTAAAAAATAAACGTGAACAAAGCCCCACTAGAATCTTTATATATTTCCGGGTTGTTGTTTACACACACACACTGCAGATAAATGAGCCTAATTGTGCATGCGCTCAAATCTGTGGGCAGGAATTTAATCCAGTCTCCTGACCCCTGTGGATAGTCGCTGTCAGAAAGAATCAGGCTGCACTTCGGCTGACAGACGGCCTGCGGTCTACAGAGAGCCACACATACAGTTGTGGCTTTTAAACCCTTATTAGCCGACGCTCCATAGATCAACACCCCCGTTGTCCCGAGAAGGATCCCCTTACTTATCTTCTTACGGGGCGTTTCTGAGCCTCTCTCACCCGGGCTCATTCACATCGTTTCAATCCTGCCACTTTTCCGGTCCTATCTCAGCCCGCTAGAAGAAACCGGCGCATGGCGAATAACACTTTCCACACCAAGAGCCATTTGATGAAATTCATTACAAATTTACAGTACCCTATGGAATCGGCCATTTTGATTGTAACAGAGATGCCTGATTTTCTTCCAGAAATGGTTCTTTCTGGACCGAGGTCCAGCACCAATTTAAACACGCTGTATTTGCCTTTAACACAGGAGACTTTCTGCCAGTTCTCAAACCACTGATCCATCTAAATGTTTAAAAAATGACACATGCATTATTAAGAGGAAGAAAAGCAAGTCAATATAATCGTGTACCTACAAATTTGAAGTACAGCCATTTAAATCATGAAATGATAAAATCAGAAAACATTATTATTATTATTTTTTTAGATAGCCAGTATTGATATTACGCCATTACTATGGAACTTAGAAGTGGTAATTATTCATTTCTTATAGATACGTGGTCATCAATCAACAGAATTCAAGCCATTACATAACTACACATTGCAATAACGATGAAGATGCTAATTCATTGCCATGATAAAAACAAACACAGAAGTAAGAAGTATGGCAAACATGAGCTTGATGTAATTGCAAGCATACTGCATAAGGCTAACACATTGATAAGCTATAGAAATCCAATTGTCTATGCACTCAGACATAGACATCCACTCTTTCTACCCCAGATTTGTTTCATCTTGTTCATATTAATTTAAGGAAGCGTTTCAAAATGTGCAGAAATCGTTGCAAAGACGTAAAACACTTTGTTCAACTCATAAAAGAAGTGCCTTGTACTCACTGTATCACAGCTTTGCTGTTCCTTTTAGTGGTGTGGATTCAATGCTTTAAACACTTTGCTTTTTTTTTTTTTTTTTGTACCAGCTCATTTGCAGGTTACAAAACTAATACAAGGCTCTCCAAAGTGACAATTCAAGCTAAATAAAAATTCTTGCACTCACTGGCGAGTCGTTTATTATTTATAATTTCCAGCGTCTGATCACTTACAAAAGTTTGGTTGGGTTTCAAACTTATTGCTAGTAATTCTTCCCTCCCAGTGGAGCTGGCTGTCACATTAAGTAAATTAAACTCTGTGGCCCTTTTTTATATTTAAAACCATTTTTCTTTTATTCAATTGTGCCAACTATCAGACATCTGGTCATGTGGTGAGTGCTAAACCTAATGTTGTGCAAGAAATGTAGAAACGTAATAGCAGCAAAGTGTATTAGAGTGCTCATATCACTGCCTATCACAAATGAAAAAATGTAAATGCGCAATTCCGTTCAACCATTTCATACATACATTAAATCAAATGTTTCTGAGCTTGGAAACATTCTAATGACAAGCTAACCGAATACACACAATAAAAAATTACCACTGGATTAAGGGGAGGGGGGGGGGGGGGGGAGGGAAGAGCAAGTGAGGCACTCCGTAATATAACCTTATTCTTTTGACGGAGGACATCGCCCACGGTGACACGGACATACGGTGCATATATCAAAGGACTGAATGTGTTAATCATTCTGCCGCCGGTTCCACTACAACTAGAAAGTGGGCAGCGAGGCTGTAACAGAATTCTATATTACAGTATTACAGCCGGTGGTGCGATGGAAGCAGTTGAACAGTGTACAGTCACAGGCGATTGCAACATTTCCACCTGGTCCTATGCCCAGAGAGACTAATTACAAACTAAGCGCAACACGGTAGAAAACCAGCCACATCCCGTTAGAATATGTTTTTTTTTTTTTTTCCCTGCATTGCACGGTTTAGATTCATGGGCATCCCTTTCAGACTAATCACACATTCACACCTGCACAACTATATTATAACGGGGACTATTAAGGGCTCGACTAAAAAAAAAAAAACGGACGTGATTGTAAATAAAAGCTTCCCGCAAAAACAATGATCGGACGGACACGTTCAAATGACACATTTGCCATTTCGTTTCGCCTTGCGAATAACAGGAACTGACAATCCTCAGTCTTTTTATTTAAAGGAATTACAGTATTGGAAGCTCGATATGCGGCTTAACACTCTGAGGGCTACTACTAAGTTGTTACTATGTCCTTCCTACTACTGTTCGGCTTACATCCTCGAATTTCGGCAGCATTTTGTCTGCACTTGGCTCCCGGATCAAAACAGAAGCGCAGTGCTGGGCTCAATGTTATTTCCATGTGTTTTTCCTGCTGTCTTTTTCTCTAGACCTCTCCAATAACAGAATCTCTCGAACGTCTTTCTTATTAACATGTATTTAAAAGGCAAGGTACCGCGCAACAGTCACTGGGATTTATAGGTTTGGAACACGGCGTGAAAAAAAATACCACACCAAAACAAACCGCAAACAACTGAATTATATAAGACTTAGAGCACAACGGATGACAGCGCTTCACAAAATGAGGTGCCGCGCGGAAGATCTAACAACCCCTTCAGGGGAGAAACAATGGAACTAAGTGATATGTACACATGCACTAATCATGAATGATAAAATCAGGAGAAGAAAAATTCAACTGATGTAAGAAGAAGGGAGTGGTGACACAAATCTGGTCCTCCGCCCGCGTCTCTGATGAGTTCCAGTCTACCGCAGTTAGCGCTCACGCGACCCCACTTCTGCATAATGCATACGGGGAGTCGCGGAAGAACGCAGAGCTAGGAAACGGGTCTAGTGCGCGGCGCATCTCCAGGAGTCCGACATGTCGGAGCAGCCAGCCTTTCACTGGCACGGCGTCTGCAGCGGCGTGGAGCTCCCCGCTCGGCGCGGGGACGCTGGTGAAGCGCCGCGCCGGGGCCTTGGAACGGTCGGGAACAAGCGGCTGAGTCTGCCACACCCGCTGCAGACAGCTGCGGGACCCGCGACGCAGCGCTCGCTCGGTAACGAGAAGATTCACGCGGCGCTGCGCAGCCGACTGCGATGACCCGAGCTTGAGGGAGACCCGCGAAATGTCTATAGTTGCGTAAATGGCAAGGAATTACATTTCCGCCATTTTGTTCGGCCATTGGTCTGCTTCTACGTTAAACTTGTGACCATTTTTGCGCTTGGAAGCTAGTTAAAAGTTCATGGGTTTTATGGCGGGGAAAAAACACTGGGAAACGTGGAACCATTTGTATGTGGCATTTCTCCTTTCTTTTTCAGCAAATTAAGTTAACCTTTTTTTAATCAATTACGGTGTTTTAACCAGTTTGATAGCTAATGTAACATCTTACTGTTAAAATAAGCAAAAAGTTGGACTTTGGTAATTGTATATTGTTTGATTAAATCTGCACAGCTAGCATAGTAACTAATAAATACAAGGCCTGACAAGCATGCTCACTCCAATAATTTTATTTGTGAGAACTATATGTAAACACGGTCCACACACTATGTTCTGTTCATAAAATTTGACTTATGGGCAAACACTGGGTGTTCTTAGACTACCTGATGATTTTATACATTTAAAAATTATACTGCCATTATACAAGCTAGCAAGCTTCTAGTAACACAACAATGCAGCGAGTGTCTTCTTTGTAGACAATTTAATTGTACTTTGCATTTCCTATTGTTTATGCTAGCCAGAATAATACACAGTAAATTCCGTCAAAATAAATGGTTTGTAAATGATCGGCATGTGCTGTGGTTTCTCCCCCTTCTTAGTAATTTTGTTAAATCACTTGAATCACAAATGTGTGTGTCTGGGGTTCGTAGTTCTGGGTCTGCTGGAAGCGACACCAGCACTTGACGTACAAGTCTACATGATGACCTGGTGTCTTATAAGGGCCTGGAATGACGTGAAATTATAAAAGGACTCAAGTATTAAATAATGGTATGAAATTATATTCAACACTGCACTATATGACCTGCAAGAGCACAGGGAACAAGAAGTTATGAGGAGGTAAAACATGCCCATGGTATATTGCTACTTCCTTTTTGCAGGCTACATCCCTGTATTATTTGGGTAAAATGGTGAGGATGTAATGCCAGAAATCACAGACTGAAGAAAAGGGCTAATGTCCCATCTAAAAACTTCCTTTATCACCTGCAACTGACCTGTTATCAACTGTTCGGTTTGTCGCTAGTCTGTTTAAATATTAAGTACGCAGGGTGACCCTGGGAGTGCAGTTGGGGTTTGCGACCATTTTGTTATTTCTGCTGCCATGCGCTATCAGACGTCTACATGTGAAGAACATCAGCCACTGTCCCCAGTAAGCCCACAGCATAAAAAATTCAGGGAAATCATACTTTTCCAGCCATTTCTGATGAAAAGCACACGGAAAAGGAACTGACTTATGCCAAATGAATATCAGTGAATCGCTGTGATTCTGGGTTTTTCATGTTTGCAACGCTGAAATTATTTATAAAACATCAATTTTAGCTTAAGAAGAGCGATGCCATGAAGTGAGCGCACTTTTCCTATGGTCTCCTTAGAGATTTTCCACAGATAAAAAAAAAAAGAATCTTTCTTTCTCTCTCAACCGTCTTCAGCACTTCTCTGTAAGAAGGTCAGAATGGCACAGTGTTTCTCACACAACTCAGACATTGCTACAGCTTTGAAATCTGCATATGAAGCTTAGGCCAAAATAAAGAAAAAGAGCATTTGCAATTTTAGTAGCTCTAACTCCACCATAAAACACAAGTGGTGTATTTGTAATTTTCCGTTGAAATCTAAATAAGCCAGTCATTTTTGAAAGCCTGTGAATACACAAAAGCGAATTTCTGTCTACGGACCAACATGTCAGTTAAATCGATCTCATTCCAACCGTTAAGACACAAATAATTTTGCAGGTAAAGTTCTTAAAAAGAACATATGGGTGACATTTCACCAATTTGAAATTCACATACGTGTTGTACTGTGAAAATGATTCCTCCCGCCGCAGTAAACAAACGTTGACATTTCGTGCAAGAAACTACACTGCAATAAAGAAAAGAAATATGGAAAAAGGAGAGAAAACAGGCGGCTGTCATGTTACACGATTATAATCTCAATTAAACTAGCAGGCAGGCACGGCAGGCCAACGTGCCACTCATTGAGAATGCAGTGCGAAAAGTCAGGCCCACGGATCGTTGCTTTCGGCTCATGTTTAATTCATGGCGGTGCAATGCATTCGGATTCTCTCCACTCTAGCACCAAATCCACCGATAAAAGCCCTGACGAAACCCAAAAAGGCAAGGAACTGCCAAATAGGGGCGTACACCCGACGAGCAAAATGGCCGAACGAGACGCACGGGAAATGTCTCCTGTACATTCCGCGCGTCTCGGGCGGAATCGTGATATCGTGTTTTTTGTCAATATTTCAAGTACGTGCGTCTAAACGGACCAAACAATGACTGGTGGCTCGGCAATCAAATGCTGTATGCCTAAACGCCAATTTACAATTTCCAGTCAAAAAAAAAAAAAAAAAAAAAAAAGTAATTGTTGTACATTTGGACAGGCGCACGCCTCGAAAACGAGAGGCGCGTCTGGTTAAAAAGCGGTGGGATAAATCCTGGGCGAAACGTGCAGGAACACAGCTACCCCGCAGCCTTACTCTGATACGGGGAGCTCGGAGCCAATTTCTCTGTGTTGTGCTGCGTTTCCTTTTCCTCCTCCCCATGGCCAAGTGAAATCGAATTGCCTCTCACATTTACAGACAGCTCTGAGAAGGTGATAATAGAGCTGCTCCCTGCTGTCTGCAGGCAGGAAATAGGAAAGTGGCATATGGGGCCAGGAACCAAATACAGGAGGACATGCGACCAGGCGAAGGGGGGAAATGAAATTAAAGGTTAACAATCATTTCAGAAAAAGATGGGGGGGGGGGGGGGGGGGGGATTCTACAAAGTTGATGCAAAGTTAAACAATTTTTGCCACATTTGTCGTAGGTTGTCGCCTTGCATTTTTGACAAACGTACACAATGAAACTCAAAACCGTCCCAACATTGCTATCATATAAACACATCTCTGCAGAGGTAAAATCAAGTACAGAGATCTTTGAGAAATGGTCCTCAAAAATATTATTTAATTATCAATTGAGTGTTCCATGGATACTCAGAATTTCCGACATAGACACTGCCTTGAGCTTTGAACATCAAAATAATGACGAGGTTGGAACTTTTAATTGCTTTTTTTTTGGTTTATTTTTTTACCACTTAATACCTTAAGCGGTTCTCCGTCGTGCATGAACAACGACAAAAAGGGCTTTAAGACCTCGCATTAGCATGTCAATTCAGAATGCAGTACAACACCGCGTCTGTGGAGAAAACTGTGGAATGAATGAGATTACCTTTCCTTTGACACTCTGAATTGGGTCGACCACCACGGCGACGGCACGCTCTGACAAAGCTTCGAAGCTCTGCTGGGTGTTGATGTCGACACCAGACAGCCAGCAGCCGAAACCGGGGTGACTGTGGTACCAGCCCACCACCATCTCGGGCCTGCGGGACACGGGACAGTGAGAATGAGAACCAACTGAACCGAACGCGAGTTACGTGTGAGCTGGGTATGAGCTGGGCAGACGGCGCAAGATGGACACTGGCGTGGGAAGTAAAAGTAGGGTCTGAACCATCATGGCCACCAATGAGGAAAGAGCTCACAGTTGACAGTTTTACCCTTTTAAGCACTTTAGACTGAATACATACCCTTTCAATTATCAATTTATCCAGTGGTGGGGCTAAGCAGTCCATCAAAAAGCAATTTACACAGCGCTTCTGCGCTGCTGAGAATTTTGTTCCCATTCGTATTGCGGCCGTCGCACGGCACAATAAAGACAATCAAAAAGTAGTTGACAAGCGCTGAAAAGCACGAAGACGGTACAACGCTGTCGTAACGGCCTCAAAGGCCGGGAACGTGCCATTTTCGCCACAAACCCAAACAGACAGACTCCTGTTTGGGAATACAAATAAGTCAGGAATTTCAAATTTACCTTCCGGTTTGCTTCAGCATATCCAACATTTTAGCCTGGAAGACGGGATCTACGGCCTCCACACTGACACCCTGTTAAAGACAGACCTCGATTACATGGCACATTTAACACCTAAATAAAAAACACAGCATCTATCATCTTGTACATTTACTTTCAACAAATGTCATTTATTTCTTGGTTAAACTCAATGTAACAACGAACTATGGCAGGCCTAGATATATAACAAAGAGATTTACCCAAATTCAAATGACAAAAGAGAAGGAACACACGCTCATTAGTTATTCTGGAATAAAATGCTATGCCTATACTAGTGGAGATATAGACATAATGGAGTTTGGCTTATATATTCCTTACACTGAACTTATTTTTCCCCAAAATAGACTCGAAATGCCTGAACTGCACGTTATCGAACGGCCATTGGCATGGATTATTTTCTTTATCAGCATTACTTACTGTTCCTGATTGAGGCATAGCAAATACGTCAATCACTCGCACTGTATAATCGTCGACGAATTCGCCCAGCATCAGGCCCATGACTTCCATCGGTACACCAGCACGGCCGTGTTTCAGCATCTACAACACAAGGAGCAGCCGATGAGTACTTCACATCAACGGGGAGTGACGAGGAGAAACATAACTGCGCCTGTAGTTATTAACATAGTTACATTACTGCCGTTTAGTTGATGCTCTTATGCAGGGCGACTTAGGCCACACTGGCAACTTTGAGAAATAAAAACTGACATTTCTCCCCAGATACTTGCGCAACACTCAGTTTCAGAGATTGCCGATGTTATCAAGAGAAAAAATGTACTGCCCAATCGTGTTCCTCCAAGGTAAAAGACAGGGCAGAGTTGTTTGAAAGAATCCGGGCCTTACAATGCAAAAGGTCGGTAGACAACAAAATCACATTAATCACAGGCGGCTGTCATGTTACACGATTATAATCTCAATTAAACTAGCAGGCAGGCACCTGCAAAATCACATTAAAAAAAACTGCTGGGTGGCTCATTCTGTTAAGGCAACACGCCATGGTGCATGGATGAGCCCCACGGACTCAGATCGAATCTAGACTATGTCAGTCCCGACTGTGGCAGGTAAGTAGGGCAATGCGTAATAGCCGACTGTATCACCAGGGTATGGGAGGGATCAGTCGGTTAGGGGTCCGGGTCTCATTGATCTCTAGCGAATGCTGCAATAGTCAATTGGACATTCCAAATTAGGGTGGGAATTGGAAATGTTCATTCCCTCATTGGGCGCCAATATATATATTTTTTTATTTTATTTTAAAAACTTAATAAACCTAGTAATAGTGACACATAAAAGTTTAAACCTGTCAAGTTAAATTCCAATCATTGATTACAAACAAGGCATTTAAAAGTTGCATCAAAATGTTCTTGAATAAAAGTGCAAGACACCAACCTCATACACACAATATAAAAAATTAAAAAAAGGTAAAGAAAATAAAAATCTCAAACTTTCTTTAGGGTTAAAAAACTCTCTAGTACTGAAACGAAATTGTGCGTTTGACTTATGGCTCTAATTAGCGGAAAAACTTGGACACCCCTGAGGTCCCAGGCCCTTAGTAACAGGCACTAACAGAATAATTCCATGAGGTGATGAAAATTTGCAGTGTACTTAATTGCTATACAAATAACAAAGGACAGCAGCTGTATTTTGTATGACATCATCTTATGCAAGGGGGAAGAAGGGTGAAACAAGCGGTGCTAAGAGCACAGCAGACTCATTTAAGGCAATTATAGCCAGACGTGAAATTATTGCAGAAAATGGCGAGCAGGATAACGAAAGCTAGCCAATGAGCTAGCTGCCAGGCTCAGTTAGGCATCTACCTAGCTAGCCAGCCTTGGTACCTATACCGAGATCAACTCTCGCTCTACTCAGCTAGCCAAAAATAAAAATGGTTAGCCGTTTAACATTTTATTACCCAGCAATGGTAGTTAATTGTTGAACACGTAATCTATCATTAAGATGAATTTGAAGAAACTATTCCTAATTGTATCCTGAAACTCAGATTCCTGGTAAATTCAGCTGCAAGTCTGTGGTTCTTAATGGACCTTTAGAACTCCAAACTGCTTATTACTGATAATGTATAATCTTGCAAAAATTTATTTTGTACCAATGATTTCAATTGCGCAATAGCCGCTTTAGCTTTTAATTCTGGGGGTAACTCCTGACATCACATAAATTTTTTCAATAGACTACAGTAATAGAAAAATACCAGACTAACTTCTACTAAGTCTGTAAACTTGATTGACTTTATCACATATTATACTTTTAATTTATTATTGGCATTTAAAAAAAAATGTTTACTTGCCAAGTATACATTATACTTGATTTTTCATTCAATGCATGATTTATTTTAATACTAGGACTGTTGGCATAAATGCAGACATGCAAATATTAAATATACTTTATAGATAATTGTCAACATTCGTCCTCATACTTTGAATGTTCTCAACTTTGGAAAAGTTAATATACACATCTATGGTTAGCTCTTGCTATTTATTCATGAACTCTATCAAGTACCAAAACATTCTGACCAAAACCTGGTATCTGCCCCTCCCACCCCACACAAAAAATAAAGGTTCTGGCATGGCTATCACAGTCTTCGATTGAAAATCTGAAGCAATGTAGTGCATGCAAGGACACCTAAGAATATTTTTGAGGCGAATATTTTCTGTAAGGAACAGTGGGAAAATTTCCAAAAGCTAGAATAGAGCTGGCTACAGGAAATATTTGGAAGCCGTTATAGATCTGCCAAAGGAGGTGTTACTAAGTACTAACTGACAGGGTGCCCAACTTTGCACATGCCATGTTCACTTTAGTTAATTATTTTGAATCTGTAATAAATGCAAATAAATAGTAATCAAGCATTAAAATTTGCAGAAAGATGTCATGTTTAATTGCAGATCATGTAGAGGTTGGGGTCACTTAGAGATTCATAGTAACATGTAACTGTAAATGCATGCATTCTTCTAAAATAACCCACTTTTTCAAACATCTCCCTTTTCAAAAGTTTACTTAACATTTGACCCTACAAAAAATGCTATATTTCTTCATCAAATAAATGAAACCCTAACTGCCAACAATGTTACTTTACAAAACCTTCAATGTTGCTGAAAGTAAAATTAACTTAATTGTTATAATTGAAATCAGTCTCTGAATGGTACAACTGGATATCTGGCTAACATTAAGCATTAAATTATCTAAGTGAGAAAAGTGGCTTGATTAATTAAATGCAAATTACTATTTTATCTCATGGTATTTTATGTCCAAATGGATATGAAATACCATTAGATGAAAATGTTCTGCAAGCATACTGAGCAATTTCAAAACATTATCAGTCTATGTGTACGAGAGGGTTAATGAGGTGTGGACAGCATCAAAATTACACTTCAAGCAAATAATTTTTATTACACATTTAACACACTCCTCAAAGGCTGTAATTTTAGGGCAACAGAGGACAGGTTTGGGTAAAATCCTTGATGGGTCAGTTCAGTAGATCTTTATTACAATGTGTGTGCAGCAACAAACTTAACCCAGATTTCTGTAATGGAATCCAACAGTATAAATTAATTGCCAAAATCTTGATATTTCAAGTTGACAAACGGTCTCCATAAAAATCTCCCAGGATATGAGCTTCTACTGAGCAAACCAAAGTTTGCACTCAGTCAGTGTATGCTTTGAACTGATTTTATATATCACTGAATTATACAGGCATACTAAAAGTGATCCTTTGGCTATATTGTGTATACGTCAATAACAAAATACTTTGATATAATATGCATTTTATTTCCACCTGCTAATGTTTCATATTTATATACTTTAGCATTTTGATTCAGTTTTCCAATTTCCTAGGTAACATAGAGCCTTTCACCTGCAAAAGCATTCTTAAAGTCTGAAATAAAATCTGTAATTTAACTTTCGTTCTACATTTAGGTGGAAAATGGGCTCAAACTTAGTCACTACTGGAGATCAATTAAGACACATTACTGTGATTGCAATACATTCCAAAGTATTACCTGGGTTCTCAGTGAGTTTTTATTAAGAATTACAGTGGCATTTGAATTCAACTAGCTGTTTGGTCATTCAACTAGCTGTTTGGGGGAGGGGGGGGGGGTTAATTACATTCAAATATTATTATATTACTGACTGCTTTAAAATAATAGCTCACACAAAATCAAGGCAAATATATTTTCCCTATTAATACAGTGTAGTATGCATCCAGAGGAGTTTTCAGCAAATTATATAAGTATACCTTAACCCATCAACCCATGTCTAAGATGATTAGTATTGATGTCCAAAACAATGGGAGTCTCAGTAACCACCAGGCAGCAAGCTTGAAGCTGCAAAATGCCAAAATGCCCTCCCAGTAACTTCCAAGTCATTTGGTATTTGAACATGTAATGGCATCTTAATTTCATTTAAAATGTTCCACCATTTCTCGAAATAGAGATACAAACCCTTTGGGAATGCTGAAATGTACGTAAGTTTGAAACTGAATTCAAAATACACCCATTTTATTCAGAATCATGTATTTGAAAGGTTACTTGTATTACCTTGATTTTCTGAACGGTTACTTGTTACTACATGCTCATTTTGTAGCTATAAATGATTATTTTTTAATGATTTTTCATTCTCAAAAACATTAAAAATTTAAGTTAACGTCATCGAGAATGTAGTCCATCGCATAAATGACAGACAAGCAGAAACCTATTGAGCAAAAAGAGTTAGGCATCAGGGAGGGAACATTAAACGGAGACCACAGGTGGCTTCTGACTACCCAGCACAACTTACACTGCTTCTGGCATAGTAAATTAATAAATACGCTGCAGTCCATAAGTATTTGGACAGTGACACAATTGTTGTTGTTTTGGCTCTGTACTCCAGCACATTGGATTTGAATTAAAGCAATAAGGTTAGGGTGCAGACTGTTAGCTTTAATTGCCGGGTATTTACATCCATATCGAGTGATCCATGTAGGAATTTGTATACATAGTCCTGCATTTTGGGCAACTAAAAGTAATTGGACAATTGTCTGCTCAGCTGTTTCCTGACCGGCTGTGTGTCTTTGCATCATTAGTTCATGCACAAGAAAGCTTAAAAAAAAAAAAAAAAGGTCTAAAAGGTAGCTGTGGAATTTGTATTTGGAGTCTGTTGCTGTTGTCTCTCAACATTAGGCCCAAAGAAATGTCTGCCAGTAAAGCAGGCCATCAAGGGGTGGAAAATCTAAATAAATTGATCAGAGACATAAACATTGGGTGTGTCAAAAACCAACTGTTTGGTACATTGTTAAAAAGAAAGAACGGACTAGCGAGCGCAGCAATAGAGAATAACCTGGCAGACCACAGAAGACCACTGTAGTGGATGACCAAAGAATACTTTCAATTGTGAAGAAAAACCCCTTTTCAACTGTCGAACAGAACAGGATGTAGGCATAGATGTGTCACAGACTAAAATATAGAGAAGACTACACCACATAACCTCAGAGCGTTCACAGCAAGATGCAAACCACTGGTATGTCTCAAGAACAGAATGGCCAGGTTAGAGTTTGCGTAAAATTACATTTAAAGTGACGGACAAGGAAAATCTGTAATATGCTTATAACCACGTTATTTATGGCTATTAAGGTATATATTGAGCACCAATAAAGCGCAAGGAATAAATTCCATTGCAATCTCGTGAAATTTCAGTCTATCTCTTTATTCCTGTATGCTGGGGGAAAAAAGGGTGGAGTCGAAAATGGGTCCATGGTGAAACCTCAACCAATGATTGATCCCATTACATAACTCCTCCCATAGTTTGAGGCAAATAAAACTGTCCGGTCCCACTAAGAAATCCTCTTTAGGTCCGAGCCAAAACACTCGTTTTGTTTGCCCTTTATAGTTGTCCGCATTATCAGCATTTGGATTTGGAATAGTTACACTGTTAGAAATTTTAGCTGTTTTAACAGCAATATTACTGTATTATGAACAGAACCTTGCCGTTTATGCTGTATACAGCATGTCACTGTAGATTTACAATAGGTTTTGTGTGAATTCTTCATGGTTGATGAAACATTACAGCAATCATCCTGTAATATCATTGTGTAATCCAAAATACAGTAATATTTCAAATATGTTTTAAATCTTGTAACTGAGCTGTGCCTTCATTTGTAAGGCTTTGTAGCTGGGAGTGTGTCGTTAGCTTCGGGAGATAACAATAACCCCCACCACCACGGCTAGTGTGATTGAATAACGTTAACGCTACCCTCTCATCTGAAAATAAATAACGTTAGCCTAACGGCGTTAACATTAACTTACGTGCTTAGTTTTAGGTAACGTTACGTAAAAAAAAAAAAAAATTGTCAGATATATTTTCTGAACAGTTTCATTCTGCGAGTTTCGCCCCTAATTTGTTCACTCAATGTTCCTCTCTCTGATCCCAGCAGGCTTCCCTTAAGTTTTCCTAGTAATGGGGAGTCGACCCCAAAAGACTCCCATCCACTGTTTCAAGGAGTCGAAACGAGGCAGTCGATTCCGCGATTAAAAATTTATTTTGTATGTTCTATTCCACTGAGTCCAATTTAGTAATACGACTGCCCTATGTAACTTAATTTATGCGCAGTCGCTGAACATAAACGTAAGATTGACCTTAAAGCGTATCATAATGTCTGAACCTTAAGCACCCTTGCCCGCCGCATTGTCATGTGATAGGCCAGGTGGTTGAAACTGATCTTTGGACGGGTCACACGTAGTTTTCATCTACACTGTTTCTATGGCGTCACCCATGGCTAGCAGCTCCACGGTATGGTATTTTTTAATAGAACAGAGGAGGGGAGAAAGTGAAAGGTAGCTACGATTTGCCAGACTCCCCTCAAATAAAATAAAAATACTTCTGCAATGTGGAAGCACCTAGGCCTAAATCCAGCGACAGCGGACAACAAGCATGAATGCTGTAGCCTATCTTAAGTTAATTTGTTAGCTAGAACAAATGTTAACCAACAAATTAAATTAGTTGAATTTGAATGTCGGTGTCCATTTAGCATTTGGCCCACCACTCGTGAGAATGGTAGCTAAAACTTTTACACAACCTGGCTGCAATAGCCTACATTGCAACTTGGTTTCATTTTTTAATTTTTTTTAATTGAATTTATCGTTTTCTGTCCTCCAATTTTGCACTTCAGTAGGCTACGTTAGTACTATTTAAGCTGCCACACTTGGGATAAGTTGTAGGCTAACAGACTGAAATTTATTTATTTACCTACCTATATTTATACAGGGTAGGTTGACTGAGCACACATGCTCTTTTACAGCAACACCCTGTTAATGCCCCCCCCCCCCCAATTAGCCTAACCTGCATGTCTTTGAATTGCGGGAGGAAACCGGAGTACCCGGAGGAAACCCACGCAGACACAGGGAGAACATGCAAACTCCACACAGAAAGGTCCCATCTGGGATTCGAGCCTGGACCTTCTTGCTGTGAGGCGACAGTGCTATCCACTGCACCACCGTGCCGCCCAGTTATGATCCGCCCATGATCTTAACATCTATTAAAAGCAAGTGGGTTAACAATTACTTTAGTGTGTTCCATTCCTTTGAGCCCTATGTATTAATACGACAGCACTAGAAATGCGTGGTCACTGAACATAAACGTAAAATTGACCTAAAAGCAATTTTTACAAAGAAGTTGTGACAAATGGAAAGACGATGAAGAAAAGAGTGAACACAGGCAGTAGACTCGTCTCTTTCACCTCACTGACTGAGCAGTCAAGCAGCTAAGTTTCATCCAAGATTAGGGGACAATCAGCAGTAAACATGCTATCTAACGTTACATTATAACTAGTTGTGGAAACCATGAAATATGACGTTCTATTCGTGGTCGTTGCTTAGTGTCACCAACCACGGTTGTGTCTTGATAGGATACAGATTTCACTAACATAGGGTTACTACTATAGTTTCCCCACCTTTTGGGATTAACTTTCTGTCTAAACTATTTATCTTTAGTTTGGTTAACGAATGTGGTCAGGACACCACTCACCACTTCCTGAAATATCCTGTATCCCATCTAGACACAACCGTGGTTGGTTTACGACAACACCAAAACAACAACCTTATACCACCGGCCATCGCCATCTATTGTTTATATACGTTGATAGGAAGTAACCAGAAGTTACGTGGCTTTTATTGTTGTTTTAATTTGCTATGAATTGATTTGGTTCTGGTGTCACGACACTGTCTGCCACCGGACTTGCCACATTCAAAGATTAAATGTAGACGTTCCATTACCTCATTTAATGGGAGTCGACTCCAAAAATCCCAGAGTCGCACATCACAAAATTTTCCCCAGTGCTGCTAACGTTACCAAACTGCTGGCAAGTAATGTTAGCTAACCGTTAGCTTGGACTACGGAGTCATAGAATGAAGGAATGACTGAACCAACGAATGATATTATATTGGATCAAGGTAATTATCCTGTTATTTTAATTTGAGGTAGCTTAGTAAGCCACATATATCATAGCAAAATTATAAAGTGATCTGGGTATAGGTAACGTAAACATTTTGGGAGCAGGGGACTGTCAGGTTGGTTAGTTTTCTAGCTAACGTTAGCAGCTTCCACATTGTGAAATTGCATGATTTCCCATATGCAAAAGGTCTGTAAAAATCATATAATGTTATGTTGATTAGTAACATATTATATATTTGCATACAATTCTTATACAATTTCTCAATGTTTTTTCTAGGGAGTACCATGTAGCTACAGGGCGCCCTTTATCGGGCGGCGCCCTTTATCGGGCACGTCCTCTTTCGACCATATTTGAACTTCCTCGAGAGCTGATTTGCCAACGAAAAAAAGAAAACCAGTATTTCCCACCCACTTCAAACCAAACAAGGTATGTATCCGCTCATTTTCAGGAATATTTAACGATAATTACACATTTTATGAGCCTTTTTATCACGCCCCCTATGTGAAAAAAATGTCCGAAATCTGATTCTACTTCTGCGCTGGTGTACTACACTGCATAGTCTTGTTAGCCAGCTATTTAGCCAATATATTGGTTATTCAAACGGTATCTTTCTTGATGAAATAAACTATTAATTGATTCTTAAAACAACAATAATCATGAGCTTGTTTATGGATTACAACAGCCGCCCGATAATGGGCGCCCTTTCTTTGGCAGTCTCGTCTCATCTTAAAGACGTTAAAACGAAAAAAGAAACACGTTATTGGCTTAAAAGTTAACATCGTTTTTGTAAAGAAATAAATCCAATGCGATTGAGCCTATCTCTTTTAATAAACGATAGTTGTCTCCCCTTTTTTGACATTACTGTCTCATCTAAAAGACGTTAAAACAAAAAACTACCGGTCACGTCTACATGTTTAATATTGGCTTAAAACTTAGTTTATCGTTTTGTGAAGAAATAAACCCAATATTGACATCTTTCGGACTGTCAGGTAAACTATCCAGTTAGCCAGCTATTTTGCCAACATATTGGTTATTCAAACTGTATCTTTCTTGATGAAATAAACTATTAATTGATTATTAAAACAACAATAATCGTGAGCTTGTTTATGCACTACAAGAGCCGCCCGATAAAGGGCGCCCCTTTTTTGACAGTACTTTCTCATCTAAAAGACGTTAAAACATAAAAACTACCCGGTCACATCTACATGGTTATTGGCTTAAAAGTTAGCTTATCGTTTTGTGAACCTAATAAATATAATATGTTCAATGGTATGTGCCCGAATAATATCAGTATCGTATGTTGATCACAAAAATGTCTGGTTTCCGCCCGATAACCGGGTTCGGTACGCTAGGTATGTTAGGGAACTATTTAATTTTAGTATGAAATTAAACTCTACCACATACATGTATTTATATTATAGGTTTTGTATATGGCATATAGGATTTTTACAGACCTTTTGCATGTAGGTTATTTAACACTGAAATTATTGATTTGTCAGTTTAATAGTTTTAAAATTACAGTGTTTCCAACGAGCCATGTTTATCAGGCTGCTGTGTGATGAAACAAGCCTCGTGACATGGACCAGCAGAATGTTGTGGAGGTTGTAGCGGGGATATCGTTAACTTGCTGCGAGCTAGCCTGGGTGGTCATTTGAAGCTCTGTGCACTGAATTTGGAGCTGTGCATTGCATCATTAAAGCGGGCTCTACTGCCTCGTAAACATAAAAAATAAAGTGCGAATATAAGTCACTAACCAATAAGATAGAAGCACAATTAAACTTTACTTTCACATATGTATGTAATAGTTAAGTTTTATTTTACAGATAGCCACTGATGTTCAGAGGACAATGTTACTACCGAGTATGCTTGATTGTCCAAGGTAATGTTGTAATGTAAAAAAAATAAAATAATAATAATTAAAAAAAGTATGCAATGCAAAAAATGTACAGTGCAGTCCAAAGGTATTTGGACAGTGACACATTTTTTGTTTTGGCTCTATTAAACAGTGACTATGAGGTTAAATTGCAGACTTTCAGCTTTAATTTGAGGGTATTTACATCCATATAGGATGGACTGTGTAGCAATTGCAGCCCTTTTTATACATACCCCCACCCCCCATTTTAGCGGACAAAAAGTAATTGGACAAATTAACTATCTTAAACTGATCATATTTAACATTTGGTTACATATCCTTTGCATGCCATGACTTTGATGTCTGTGACCCAACAACATCAAAAGACTCTTGATATCTTATTTTCAGGTACTCTTACTAGTGATACTATAACCTTTCTGCATTTGAATGGATTTCTATGGGAATTGGGGGGGGTGGGGGGGTGGGGGGTGAGTGGTGAGTTGATTAAGCTGTAAATTATGCTGGAACAGTATGGAACAGATGGTTGGCTAAATCGCTGCAACTTAAGTCATCAAGGGTCTGAGGTATCAAATGAGCCTCAAACCATCACTCTGCTGCCAGATATGCAGTAGATAAGGATGGATCACTTTCAGGGTTTCTTCTCCCGACTTATTTAATTATTATTATTATAAAGTGCAAGGATAAGATTTAAGGATTATAATGATTTATTGATAAATCCACTCTAAAAGAAAAAAGTTAAATGAACAATCCAACAAGATTTTTGTATCTGAGCTAATAGTAACAACAAAGCTCTAGAACATTTATTTAAAAAAAAAAAACAATTAAAAAAAGTGAACAAAAACATAAATATTTCCAGACAATTGCTAGTGTAACTGCGCCTAATCTGCCACCTGATCTCAAACTCGCCACTCCGTTAGAACCACTATTTCCTTATCCTTCTGCTCATTAACACCATTCAAAACCCTAAGCTTAAACATTTAACTGTTAAATCGGTAACTGACAAGTGACTTAACTTTGTTGTTATGATAACGTGTGAATCATCCTCCTTCCAAGTAGCCAAAGTTTAGCTAGACCCCCCAAATTGTTCCACATAAAAATACCGGGATATAATGTAGCCTATAATTTGATCATCAGGTAAGAGTTCAAACATTTATTTTTTCTGCGGAATAAAACGTCAGAGTTTTGTTTTATTAATTACGTGGCGAGTTTGGGTTCATGGAATGGCCAGGGACCACCATGGACGGAATCAATATGGAGGCGGAAGAGACAGTCTTGTGTATTCAATTTAAAAATAGAAGCAAACTAGCATAGCCTACTACAATAATGATTTTGATGGCCAATAAGTAACATTTCAAAACGAGACATGCAATGATCCGATCTGTGCCGTTGCTTTCTTAGAAAATGTGCTTTTAAAGTCACACGTTATCCATAAGTGGTGAGATTAGGCGCTATGCTAAACAAAATATTATATTGTGCTAGCAGCATTTTGGGAGGGAGAGTATCCCATCAAGTTTGCACGCAAGATATTGAAATTCTTTATTTTTGCGTTTCTTTATTTCTCAATATTTACGGAGGTCTATATAAACAAGGCATACAGTTATATTATAAATAGCATGTTGAAGATCGGTTAAGAGTATCGGTGACTTTCAGGGACTGGCGATCGAGTCACATGGAAGGGAAATCGGCCGATACTGATCTGGGCCGATCGATTGGCCCCATCCCTACCTCAGACCCTTGATGGCTTAAGTTGCAGCGATTTAGCCAACCATGTTGTTCCAGCATAATTTACAGCTTAATCTAGTCCCACCCCCCAATTCCCATAGAGATCCATTCAAATGAAGAGAGGTTATAGTATCGCTTGTAAGAGTACCTGAAAATAAGATAGTCTTGATGTTGTTGGGTCACAGCTATCAGGGAGTCATGGCATGCAAAGGATATGCAACCAAATATTAAATATGATAAATTTAAGTTTGTTCATTTGTCCAATTACTTTTTTTCCTCTAAAATGTGGAGGGGGGGGGGGGGGGGGGTTCAATTGCTACGCGGTTCACCCGATATGGATGTAAACACCCTCAAATTAAAGCTGAAAGTCTGCACTTTAACATCATAGTCCATTTCAAATCCAATGTGTTCACTTTTGGACTGCACTGTATATTAAACTGAAAGCTTTTGTCTTGGCATTTTGTTTACAGGTGCTTTTTGGGCATTGCCATCCTGGTTTTACTCAATCTTAGTGCTGCCTTCGATACCGTAGATCATGACATCCTTTTGTCACGTCTCAAACAGTGGGTCGGCATCAAGGGTACAGCTCTAAACTGGTTTAAATCCTTAAACATAGGACATTCTCAGTGGCTTTAGGTCAGTTTTCCTCTTCCTCTGCCCCTGTCACCTATGGGGTCCCTCAGGGATCCATCCTGGGGCCAGCTCTATTTTGTGTGTACATGCTCCCTCTTGGTAACATTATTAGGAAGTATAACATCTCTTGTCACTTCTATGCTGATGATACACAGCTGTACCTCCCTCTAAAATCTAGGGATCCCCTACAGCCTCTCCTGGACTGTTTCGAGGACATTAAAGGATGGATGGCAAATAATTTCCTTCAGCTAAACAGTAATAAAACTGAAGTAATTATCTTTGGTCCCTCTCAGTCCAGAAGCCATCTCGCCAGTAGGCTAGGCCACCTCAACCCATATGTGAAGCCACATGCAAAAAACCTGGGTGTTATTTTTGATTCTGAGCTCTGTCTCGAGAAACAAATCAGTTCCGTTGTAAAAAATAGTTACTATCAGCTAAGAACCATTTCCAAACTCAAGCAAATTCTGTCTTTCCATGATATGGAAAATGTAATTCACGCCTTCATTACATCACGACTGGACTACTGCAATTCCCTTTACTTAGGCCTCCCCCAGTCTTCATTAACTCGCCTGCAGATGGTCCAAAATGCAGCTGCAAGGATGTTGACTGGTACTAAAAAGTGCGAGCACATTACCCCAGTCTTAGTCTCTCTTCATTGGCTCCCTGTTCACCTTAGAATTCAATTCAAGACCTTGCTGATTGCTTTCAAAGCTCTTAATGGTCAGGCCCCAACCTATATCTCAGACCTTATTCACTGGCACTCAGCTCCTAGGTCTCTTAGATCCAATTATAAATGTATCTTGCATGTCCCACGGTCACGGCTAAAACTTAAAGGTGACAGAGCCTTTGCAGCTGCTGCTCCACGATTATGGAACCAGCTGCCGTTAGACATTAGATGTGCTCCCTCCATCTCTATTTTTAAATCTAGGCTAAAAACACATTTTTATTCTCTGGCCTTTTTAGCCCACCAATCTTTTAATCTGTTGTCATGTCTATACTCTGTCCCTTGTTGTTGCTATTGCTGTCATTGGTATGTTTCTCCTTGTGTTCTACTTTTACTTTGTATTTTAATGTTCTTTTGTACAGCACTTTGGTCAGCTCAAGCTGTGTTTAAATGTGCTTTATAAATAAACTTTACTTACTTGCTTGTTGGGAATGCCAAACTCTTGGATCTTCTATATTATGACACAGATTGAACACCTGGTGGCGCTGTAGTGCACGTGACAATTTTGACATTGATACGCCCACTGCCGACGCCCCGTTTCACCTAGAGTCACAAAATTTGGTATACAGGTCCCTTTGCTCATTCCGAACAAATTTGCCTCAAGGACCCATAAAGTCCGCCATATTGGATTTTTTGCTAATTAGCATCTTTTGTAAAACCCTTAAAATGCTACTCCTCCTACAAAATTTGACTAATTGAGATGAAACTTGGTAGACACACTCCTTAGACCATGCCTCATGAAAATTATATTCAGAATTTTGATATTTTAAAAGATGGCCAAATGACGAGCCAATGAATTTTCACTGGGCGTGGCTTATCACAAAAATGCTAATAATTCCAAAACGATTTGACAGATAGTTATGAAACTTCGTAGGTCTGTTAAAAGTAACATCAGGACTTGAACTCTACAGTTTTAACCCAATCGAGCCACGTGGTGGCGCTATAGAGTTCCGAATATAAACAAATATTTAAAAATTCACTAAAAATCGCTGTTCCTTTGCAGAGATGTAAAACTTGCTAGTGACAAAGACCCCGATTTGGATCGTAGATCTTTACTAATTTGGTGGGCGCAATCTTGAATTTGCCGACATTTCATCTTAAATGTACTCATTTATTACTTCTTTGTGTTTTTCCTTAACCGCTTGGCTGATTCTCATGAACCTTGGCATATAGTTAGAAGTTGTCATCTCACAAGCCCTCGCCCAATTTGGTGGTGATAGGCCAGTTGGTGGCGCTGTAGTGCATGTGAAAATATTGTGACATTGACACACCCACTGCCGACGCCTCATTTGACCTAGAGTCACAAAATGTGGTGTACAGGTCCCTCTGCTCATGATGAACAAATTTGCCTCAAAGATCCATGATGTCAGCCATATTGGATTTTCCACTAATTAGCATATTTTGTAAAACACTTAAAATGCTACTCCTCCTACAAACTTCGGCCAATTTACATGAAACCAGGTACACGAACCCCTTAGACCATGCTTCATAACAGTTATATACAGAATATTGATATTTTAAAAGATGGCCGAATGACGAGCCAATGAATTTTCAATGGGTGTGACTTATCACAAAAATGCTAATAATTCCAAAATCTTTTGACAGAAAGTTATGAAACCTGGGAGGTCGATTAAGAGTCATATAAGGACCTGACCTCTGCAGTTCCAACCCAATCGAACCATGTGGTGGCGCTATATAGATACAAATATAAGAAACTATTTAAAAATTCACTAAAAATCATTGACGACACCCCGTTTGATCTACAGTCACAAAATTTGTTGTACACGTCCCGCTACTCATGCCCAACAAATTTGCCTCAAGAAACCATGAAGTTTGCCGTCTTCGATTTTCCGCTAATTAGCATTTTTTGTAAAACACTTAAAATGCTGCTACTCCTACAAAATTAGACCAATTTGCACCAAACCTGTTTGAGGGACTCAACCCGCATCCCTTCATACATGCATTACTTTACTAAGGCCTATGTCAAAACTTGGCCGAATGAGAAGCCAATGGATTTTGCATTGGGCGTGGCTTATCACATAAATGCGAGTACTTCTAAAACCGTTTGATATAAAGTTCTGAATCTTGGTGGGTTGATTTGAGTTAGATCAAGACTTGAGCCCTGCAGTTTTAACCCAATGAATCCGCGTGGTGGCGCTATAGAAATACAAATGTTGGGATTGCAGGTATGCCATCCGCCAAGTACACTATCTATGCTTAACAGGCCGTCTACCTACCATACCAACTGTGAAAGTTCCTGTAGCTTTGTGATTAAGGCATTGGACTGCCGTGTAGTAGTGTTGGTGGTTCGATCCCCACCTGTTCCCAACATTTTTTTTGAGGCACACAAAATGCACGTCATGCTAAGAATCTTCTTTTAACATAAAACAAGTTATTTTTATTGCAAAGGCTAAGAAATTTCACAATATTTAACGGTTTGAAATTTAATAGTTAACTGTTTGAATTATGAAGTCAGTAAGCCAAAACAATCTGATACCGCAACACAAAAGTCTTATTTGGCCTCGACATTTCTGTTAACCTGCTTTGGCCTAGTGGATACAATCTTGGCTTTCCATGTGTGTGGTCAGTGGTTCAATTCCAGCTTGGTACCAATGGCTAAGTTAATGTTTGGCAAAACTATTGTGCAAATGCTATGCTTCTTTTAATATTGTTTTCACATTAAGAAACACCTTTTTATCGCAAAACTTAAGAAATTTAACAGTATCAACTGTTCACTGTTTGACTTGTACTTAAAAGACGTAATCCGCAAGCCCTTACTGGATCGGGTTAAGATACCATCACCAATGGCAAAAGCCCTGATTAGAAACAAATATTTGTATTTTGGGTCAACCCTGTCTAGAGTTGTCTGCCATTTTGCAGTCTCTGTGTTTGACAAGTGCTGCTCATGCTGCTCGGTCCCCGGGAATCGCTACTTGCAGCTATATTTATATTAGAACTACAGGGTTCAATTAACGGTGGCCTGAAACTCCAGAGCTCACTGTCCCGGTCGGACCAGTGGCCGATTATTGTCATTATTGCACTGAAAATCCCCTGCCCTCATTTAATATAATTTTAGAGCTTGGGGAAGAAGTATAGCTATGCAGATTGCTATAGGCTAGCTAAGAATCCAGAGGCCGGCAGTAAATAGTTTACTGATGATCACTGGCATCTTGAAATACAACAGAACACCAGCTATTCAAACAATCAAACAACAGGAACAACAGAAATACAGTAGCTCAACCACCAATTAGCTTAATACTAACAACTATGAAAAACCCCATAGATGCGTTAACAAAAACTAGCACGCAAGTGAGATTTGTTTTACACTTCTCAAAATTGCTGTATAGAAAATAAATGTGTAGTTTAAGAAATAACTACCCACAGAGATGGAAAGACTATCCCACAGAATCTGACACTATCCAAACTAGAACAAGTAGCCTTTTTTTTTTTTTGGCTCCGTTTGTTTTTCTGGCTGGTAAGTTATCTTACAGACACATTTGTTCATTTAAGATGGGAAGCAGATTTATTTACTTGTGCATGAATGCTGCTTAAACTAACATGACTCAAACATAAATAAGCATGGCAGCTATCATTGTTTCAGTAACATTATGTGAATATTCATGAATTAATTTATTCACCAACTGTTCCCAAAGGACATATTTATTACCAACACATTTGATTTCAGATGTTACAGTGGGAAATAATTGTTTTTCAGTGTGAATGTAACCTATCCACAGAATCGCAATGCATTTAGTAGTAGGCCACCTTTATGCACTTATTTCTACTTTTATTAAGTCACACAAGTCAGTCCTTTGTGTTGTTCAGTAGTTGATATGTATGATTATTAGTAGGCTACTGCTGTGTGTAATTGCCAACTACATTGTGTCTGAAATCGCAATTCTTGAAATAGGTAAGCTCATTTATGTTTTGGTTCATGTAAATTACTATTTATTTTAAAACCGCACTGATGAAAGCAACGCTTGCTAGCATGCTAAAAGTGTGCTTGCTAATTGTATGACGCAGTTTACTACTAGATTGGTAAAAACCAATGTCCGTTCATAGTTTCTTTGTTGAATTACTATGAATGACTGTTATTGCATGCTTCGATTAGCAACTGAAATGAATGAATGGGCCTTTAAATAAATTTTTAAAACTCGATAAAACCTACCATTATTTAATGATTTGTGTGGAACATGCATTTGGTGAAACGTCGCCTTGCAATTTAGCTGGTTTTAAATAGACTAACGTTAGATCAAACGGCTTAGCGTTTAAGTTAACTTAAATCCTCGCCGGGTTCAAACCTATGGTTCAAACCACAGAACTGTATAAGAACAGTTCTGTGGTTCAAACATGTAGGGCTGGATGACATCAATGGCACTCGGGTTGAGGACGTGGATTTAGACCACACCCCTACAATCCTGAGTCCTTTCAAGAGTTAATTAGCTGACTGAGATGTATATTAATATACCTATTCACATTTTCTTGAAAAGATATTTGGTGGATGTGTAGTGGACACATCACTCTGTGATATGTTGTGGTTATTTTAAGTTTTCAGAATCCCTTGACCATCACTTTAAAAAAAATAATTCAAGTTTTGAATCACATAGTGTCTGGAGTGTTATGTCATACATATCCACAGCCCTTAAGAAGGTAATAATTCATTATAGACATATAATTATTATTCTGTCCTATTCCCAAACCAAGATGCTGCATCTGTGTATGTGATCCCAGACCTTACATGACCTTATAACACTGCCATAATATGAACATTGGGAAACAATAACTTGGATAATATGAAGTGACAAATTTGTTTCACTAATCTACAGAAATGTTTCTGAATGACCCTATGAGATTCAATTAACTAGCAATAGAATGTCGTAGGCTGTCAAAGTATAGCTACAGTACATGAGGTGACTTAGTGTTCTGTATGTTCAGAAATCAGGATTCTTGAATTACAGTAAATTGTTATGTTTGCGTATATGATGAGATGTTTACTTTGATCTAATGTCACTGATTATATAATAATTAACTACTTGTACTTGAAACATAAAAGCTGTTTTGCAACTTTAAAGGTGCACTATGCAGTAGGGGTGGGAATCACGATTCCATTCGATTTCGATTATTGGGGCTGTGATTTGATTAACAAACAATTCTCGATGCATCAAGATTTACTAATTAATTTGATGGATCACCATTTTTTTTTCTGCAACTTGCCTGCATAATGCCTCAAAAAACATGAAGCAGTTATACTTAATTATTTCAATACAAATAGTACAACTGAATTAACCTACAATAGGCTACATTCTTTTTTATTGTGTAGACATAAATCAAAACAAATGTATCCAACATGAAATTGAAAAAAATCAGTCCATTGTAAACCTCTGCACTTAATAATATGGAAAGCAGCCTTTTACCCAATAACTGGTAAGGAAGATTTCTTCACAAAATACTATTTTCTGTTGCATTCAATTTTCAGTATTGAAGCCAATTTGGATTGATACCCTAATGGTTAGATAGACGCCTTGACAAAGATCTTACTTCCAATTAATTCTAGCTTAGATTCTTCTAGTTACCGGAGTTGCATCGTCGTGTCACAAATTAAACTTTTTGTTTAGCTAAAGTTACAGCAAGCTGGAATTGAAACGGCTCTTTAAAATAAAACATGTTCTGCACTTTATTTTAAAGGCAATTGATCGGCCCCCAGTTTTATTTGCAACACTGGCTGAGCAAGGACAGTGCAAGAAAACAGTAGGCTCATGTCATACTTCAACCTAATAATTTTAATTATGAATATATTTATATTAGTTAGAATTAAAATACTATAATACCGACATAGCCTACATACGATATAAAATGGGTAAACATTAAAACAAACTTAATGACTGGTAAAAATAGACGATGGCGTCTGACGGACTTTTTTCAACCCCGTCCGTCACGTCGATTATGATTTATTCCAGCGCAACCATATTGTTGTAAAGCTTGGGTATCATCTATTCGGTAAAAAAAAACTATGACATATCTAGGCTCTACTGTGTTGAGCATATCACGAAAGACTTGGTTTCTACCATGTTGTATAGGCGTAAATCTTTCGACTTTTGAGATGAAGTATGCTATAGATTTAGTTGTGTTCATTTCTCGTTCACAGTTGGGTGGAAAATTTTCCAAGAACTTGATCTAGAGTGCGTTGATTGCTGACGAGAACAGGATGTCGTTTTTCTTCTATCTCTGTGTGAAACCGTATGATGTAGTTCCACATGTCCGTAATATTCCTACAATATTTGAGCTTCGTGTGGCTCTTATCAAGTTCCTTCTGCCATGCTATCATGCTACAAACACAGCTCAGGCTGACAAGGAAATATCTGCATCTCAAACTTTTATTTCTGAAACCAACTCTGTTCTTTCGTCAATGCGCTATCTATTGTTGGGTTTAAACCGCATCATATGTCGGCATAAAAAAACTGAATGGAGCCCAGAAAAATAGAACGAGATCGACGTTTGAAATTTGCGCATCGATGCAGAATCACAAAATGTATAATCGCGATTATTACATGAATCAAATTTTTCTCCCACCCCATGCAGGATTTTTTACTTTATTATAAAATAACCATGCATACTGCCACACGTGCATAACCAGTCATATCTGAGCACTAGCAAACAATTGTCTCAAACAATTGCTGAATCCTTGCTCCTCTGCCTGTATTTATTACTCTAAGATGTGTTCAGGGCGTGTCTGGGCGTGGCGCTCTTTTCTGTGTGGGGATGGGTGGGTGTGGCTACAGAGCCTGTGGTGTGGGATCAGGCCTTTGTTGCCATTGCCACCTAGCTACTGCAATGGCGGAGGTGAAGAGAAGAGGGACAGCGAAACAACAAGCCTGGAGGACATGTTCAAGAAGCGAGTCGACCTAGGATTTTCTTTTCCTCAATGGCCACAGCTGAAGTTTAGCAAGGGAATGAAAAGTGACACGGAGTTAGTGTTTTCTGTTGGACATGCAAATAGGCTATGCAGCAAGCTACCTTAGGTAACTAGGTGGCTGAAGTCAGGTACCTTTTGAATAAAATTTATATAACAATGGAATATTACCTTGTATTTCAGAAAATAAATAATATTTGTATGCAAATATCTTCATGAAAAAGTAATTTACTTTACAATGGTATTTAGCTAGCTATGACAGACAAGATATGGTCTGCTAATGTTAGGCTACTTGTTCCACACATGATTCTGTCTTTACATCCCAGCTCAAAATTAATTTTGAGAATAACGTTAGGCAAACACTGAACAAGCACACGTCCTCTTCAGGGCGCGACTCCTCCGACCTCCTGACCGTGATTCCAGCTCGCCCAGGGCCGCTATGCGTGCAGCGATTCTCTCTGAGCCCCTCCCTCCACCAGGAAGCAGCCGCCAATTGCTGCTCCCACAGGGGGCCGGCCATGCTCGGATCTGGCAGGACCTGGGCGCGAACCCCGATCCTCGGAGCACAACCGCACCGACTGAAAGTTGGCGCTTTTTACCGCTGTACTACCGCGACGGCCAACCTGGTGTAATTTCTACCCCACATGAATGATTGTAATTGTGTTTTTTAAAGATCGCAGAAGGCTGATGTAGCCTGTGCACCAGGAAAACAGTCGGGTACACATTAAAATCCTTGAAACCACTGGGAACATTTACGCTGCAAACATAGAATCTCCAATTACAACTGCGTTTGTCGGGGACTGTAGTAACGTTGAGCCAGATACTTAGCAGGCACTTTTATCCAGAGTGACATAGCCTTCAGTATATGAAGCAGGGGTCAATGTTGGGGAGCTGAGGACTTCAAAATGATTTCAAAAGTTTTTATTTAATTGCTATAACAACTGCCCAATTACTTTTACCATCCATATAGCTAAAAGTTATTTTCATTTTATCTTCGCTTGACATTTTTTTTGCATGTTTCTCGCCCCTAAGTTACTATACAATTTCTGCCTCAAAGGATGGGAGTGGGTGGGGTTTAGAAAGAGTAGACATTTTGATTGTAAATACAGGACCACAGCAAGGCTAAAAATCCTGCATAGTGCCCCTTTAAATAGGCTGATGAATGTTTATGATCTGTGATTAGTTATGGGAGTATTTGAGGGCTCTGCATCAGCAAAGGTTATGATAGGGCTACTTAAAGGGATAGTTCACACATTTTGAAAAATTTTATATTGTTTTACTCACCCCCAAAAATAGTATGTAAGGCTGTAGTGATGCTGTCCTGGTCTCAGCGTTGTAGCTATCACTACAGCCTTAGATACTATTTCAGGAGTAAGTAAAACAATATTTTAAAAGAAAGTAAAACAATATACAAATTTTTAAAAATGGGGAACTATCCCTTTAATCAATAGTGAACAACTTTTAAGACGGAGAAGTAGATAAGCTGTCCCAAATGTGTTCACGTCTCCTAGTTCTCTCCTTTTCTCAATTCGTCTCTTCCCCTCCTTTCCTCCAGATACTACCTGGGTAGGAGACGTTTGGTAGTCGGGGAGTGGAGGAAAGGAGGTGAGGACGAAAAGGTATTAGGACGCACCCAGTGTCTCCATGTTTGCCAAATGTTTCTTATACTGATTGGACCCCGGGAATCGCTGCTTGCAGCTATATTTGTTATTGCCTCGTTAATGTCTATCTATAATTTTTAGCTGCAAAATTTATATTTATTTATTTATTTATTTTTAAATAAAAAACCTTGGGAAAAAATTTGTCAAGTATACTAATTGGGTCTGCCTTGTTTATGAAAAGCCAAGAGATCAATTAGATAGTGACCAAGTTATTAAGCTTTCAGTAGTTAAAAATTTGCATACAAAGAAAAAAACTGCCTATGAAATGTGTTAATATAATCTTTAAAAACTGCTGACTAAATATGTAAAATGTATGTCTGTTTTCATTTTAATTTTAATTTACCTGATTCAAGTAAGTTTTTTATCGAGAAAAGCACTGTTGAGGTTAATTACAATTTAAAATTTAAGGCAAAAAGTGTATTTTTTTCTTGACACGGGTACATTCTGCATTTCTTACAGTTCAGTTATAATTGCTGTAATATGGGTTACAGTAATACAGTAAACAGTTGCGGTAATATTGATACAGTAATGCTGTCAATGACAGTGCAGCACTTTGCTGTAATATGGATTACAGTAACGCTGTTGACAGTACTGTATTTCATTATACAGCATGGGGAAAAGGTATTGTAAATGAACTACAGTAACTTCGCTGTTAAATTAATTACAGCACCTTGCTGGCTAATAGTTGCCAGCAACTTACTGTAATTTTAACAACATTTTTCTAACAGTGTACATACACTGTTTAAATGCATAGTAGATGCTTATATTTTGCAACATATAATCATGACAGTGTAGCCTATAGATCATCGATGTCCACCCAACTATTCCTATCCACAATCATTTTACTATAATGTGATAAGCAAGCTATTGTTACCTGTACAAAAATAATTCATTTCCGAAATTGGTGGTATGCGATACTTCACTGAATACGGGGACGTTTCTATGCACCTCCCACTATTTCGAGAAATAACGTAGGGACGCCCAGTGTTGCATAGCCTATTCATTCAGGCTAACCCGCATCAACGTATCTTCAATTTTAATCTGTTGTTAAATTCTAATTGTCTCGACTGTTTATTAGTGTGGTTGCTTCAGGATAATGCTTCAGTATAATTCAGTATAAAGCTTCAGTGTAATAAGGAGCCTGAATTGCTAACGCTACTTCCAGGTTCATGCCCTGCTCGGATATCCAGTCAGCCCGCAGCTTTGAGATTCATATCTCAGATTCTACAGTGTATAAAAAAAACCTGAAAGGTTTTCCTTAATAGACACTGACCGTTGTAATGTGTGGTGTAACCGCTGGGTTGCACATCATATACCCCTCATTCAAAACATAACCGCTCTTCTCATTGTAAACTGAAGCATCTCTTGAACCAGAAATGACCACACTTATAAGGTGGCAGGTGAATTACGTGTCCTATGACAACGTAGGATGAGCCTACTACAGAAGACCAGAAGGTGGGCGCTGAAGCCTGCCTTGTCTGCCATTTCAGATGGTCCAGTCACATGGTCTGAAACATTCTCGCCACATTCAACGTGGAATCTAGGCCAGCAAACGGCTCAACTGCTGAGCAATTAGAGTCGGACCATTTTAGCTACAGAAGGAAGTTACTCTGACAAGAAAAGTGTGGGCCTGCACTTTCAGTATCCCCTCTCCAAAAAAAAGGGATGCATGAAGGGGGATTCCCCTCTTACTCTCCACCGGCGCTGACTTTTTGTCTGAGCGCACTGCATGCATTGAGGCAACTGTGAATCATTCTAAAAAATCCTCTGAAGAGAACATAAATCTGGCTTGTACGTGGACCTGCAAACACAAACACATGGACGGTCTCCCGTTTTAATTTACACGGTTAAAGGGACTTCCATTTTACATAAATTTGAAATGATCTCTAACACCGCTTTCCTTCGCCTGCTATCGCCATTGCATCTGTTACGTGCCGAGTGTGAAGCGCGGAGGAATTCTGACCCAAAACTGTTTATTTATCCTGGACTGTGAAGATGAGCAGAGAAAGCTGCTTATTCAGTTGTCCCCACGCAGAGGCTCGCGGTGGATTCAGTAATGGACACGTCGATCCTGCCGCTGTGGCCTGGATTCAGCTGGGTTTTCAATGTGCGTGTGGTTTTAGTCATGTTTGCATATGCCATCTTTACAGTGGCCCAGATTTAACTGTGCCTCAACCTGGCTGTGGTCCTCCCACCCCCACCCCCCCCCACACTTGCTGTCACCTTCCAGGTTTAGCTCCTCCTGGACTGGGACTGGTGCGAGGGCTCCTTTCCTGACCGAATACCAAAACTGGACAAACCAGACCAATCGTAAATGACCAATCGTAAATTAGAAGTGTTCATTTAGATATTACGGAATGATGGGTGGGGACATTTTGGATCACAAGGCAACTTGTTCCTTAACAAAAATAAAGCCACCGTTTGGAAGGGACCTAGAGTTGAATGTTCAAAGTGCCAGTGCGCTGTGTGTTGAAAGCCATCTCACGAGTGGCGACCTTGGATGAAAACGGCAGGGCGCCGTTTGTTACTACGGAGGTTGGGCGGTACCTTGTTGGTCTCCCTCCTTACCTTGAGCAGTGCCAGTGAAGAGATGTACACTTGCTCAGCTGTATCCACAGCCGGGGCATCTGTGGGGGGACCCTGGGAAAAGACACAGGTGCAACTTTTAAATCCCTGTTCGTTTCACAAACTGACACAAGGCTCTACTTCATTATTCCCCACAAAGAGCAGAGTAAGCCTTCACCAGAAGCCATCAGAAAGCGATCAGTAAGAGAAGTTCTAACAAGAGTTTGAAATTAAATTCACATTGGTTAATCGTACGATGGTGAACGCTACACTAATAACATACATTATTCTGGGGGAGGCACTTGATGTTAGACACTGAATAAATTTCCAGTTGTATTCCCGTTACATCGCAGTGGTTCATAATTAAAATGTGAGTATTTATCTTGTTCAAATAGCTCCAGATGTGGCATAGAAGCAAACAACTGCAACATATATTGCCCAGCAACAACTGAGAAAAAAAACTGGGCGTGTTTAAATAACCAGGATTATTGCATAATAGGCCAAACCTTCTATATCACCGTGATATGGCGTTCACACTAATTTAGACACAGAAATGTCAGTGTCAAATGAGACTTTCCGTTTTCCCACTCTACATCACAACCAAAGTTTTGGTGCACAGCTTCCTTCAAATATTCAGCACTGCCTTTCTCCCCATATGAAAGCTGTTACTTGGGTGCAAATGATTAAATAATGGCACCGAGAACCTGGTCTTCCTTTTTCATCGATGATGTCGACGAAAAGGAGGGGGCATATCAGGCGAGGAGCCCGGAGGCGAAAGGCACACTTTCCCAACGTTCCCCGCCAGTTTCTCATCCGATGCCGTCTCTCCGCATCCATCTGAGGGGTTCAGCTAACAAGCCAGCGAGGGGCTAACCGGTGACGCAATCCACTGTCATTTCCCCTTCCATTCCCCAATTATCTGTGCAATTCTAATGATGGTGTGAAAGAAAAACTCCGGAGGGATGACGAGCAAATCAACAAAGCAAACAACCTCTCTGACAATGGCAGCGCCACATCTAAAGATAACTTGCATATTAGGGCACTGGGAGCGCTTTGCAGGTAGCTGTCACAGGTATGGCAGGAGAGAATTGCACTCCATATCCCAAGGTAGATGAAGCTGTGAACAAAATACTCTGGCTATTTGTCTTACACCAAATCAAAATCAAGGAAAATAAATTAACAAGGTTTTTTTTTTCCCCCCCGTCCAGATATTCAGTACCACTGTCACATGCTGCTAAATGTTTTTGCACATTTTTCCAAATACACATTTTATATTTCTCTCTCGTCTTATGGTTGTATGTAGGTGCATACACATTCGAGAAAAGTGCTAAAATAATTGTTTTGTATCCTAGTGGGTCTGATCACCTACTACAAGGTGCCAGGTTGCCTTTGTTGTCTTCACACACAGACATTGTTTTGAGATCAAATCCCATTGCCACTTGACAGATATATATATATATATATATATATATATATATACACGTAGTATAATGCAGTCAAATACTCATTAAGCCTGCAAGGACAATAGCTACACAACACAAACATAAGTAAGTTTCATTTTGAGAGCTGGCCTTTCTCACATGTAGTTCTCCATTTCCTACGCTAGTAAGAGAATGGAGATGAGCTTGATGACATCCTACCGAGTCAAGGTGATGTAAATTTGGATTTTTTTCATTTTTCTGAGAACCAACACCTTTATATTCAGACAAATGGGAATTAAAGGTAATTCAGCTATGTTAATAGAGATTCTAGAGATTCTGGAGGGCTTCTAGCTGTTTTGCAGCTTAGTTTACCAACGGTGCAGTTCTGTAGGCATCAAAATGGCTGGATTAGAACATCTGAAAGACAGATTGGTGTGCTGGGTGATAGCTTCACTTTCCTCGCAGACCACTGCCAGTTGTGTTTTGTTGCTGCTTCACTACAAATACAATACATTTAAATGAAGATTATAGATTACCAAAAAACTATAGTTCTTGAGCTTCTCAGAAGCTAACAGAATAATAGTTAGGCCTGTAAATAATAAATAATACAGCGGTGGTGAATGGGTTGGGCTTGGGTGTTTGTCTTGAACTGCTATCCCCTGAAGGACCGGGGGGCTGCCGCTTGACTGGCGTTAAGGGCCGTTCACACTGTGGACGGTAGAAGGCAGGACGAAACCGGATGTCGCTGTTTTCAATGAGACGACGACGGCGAGATGGTAGTTGATGGTAAAATTGCCGTCCTGCCGTCGGAATAAAAAATATTTTTATTTTTACCGTCCACCGCTGCGGTAGGGTTACGTGCCGATAGAACGAAAGTGGTACGTTTCAAAATGGATGAGAAGTTTGTGCAACTTCATGGTAGAGAACAAGAGAGGTGGGAGGAAATATCGAACCAAAAAGTAAAAAAATACAGAGATCTTGACAAAAAGGCTGCAGCATGGAGTGTTGTAGCTAAGCACTGACATGCAGATTCCAGGTACACATTATTATTAGCTGTATTTTCAGAAGCTCTTCTGTGTATGATTTGAGGTGTAACTAACTAGCTAGCGAAGCTACCTAAACTAGCTGACATAATGATACATACACACACACACACACCGATATTCCATGTACATTACGAACAGGTAACAGAGAATGCTTTGGAGCAACAAAACTTGAATACTGTCGTCGTTCCAGGTCATTTAACATACAATAGGCCTACATCGTTGTCCAGCGCTGTTACTGTGTGGCTGGCCATCTAGTAAATGCTGACGGTGTTGTAAGTTTGTGGACCCATAAGATGGTAATTCCCACTTGAAAATTATGCAAAAGAGTTTCATGAATCAAAACAGTTGATTTGTCGTTAAATATGACTATTTTATGATTTACAGCAGTGCACAATTTAGCCATTTTGAATAGATTTGGAGACACAAAGGGACAAGCAGGGTAGGCTGCTTACATTTTGGATCAGATCTTTAGGAGTCCTTTAGGTCGTCACCCTCAGATTTTGAACACTTGTGGACAAGGAGTGTATGATCCAGGAAATGTATAGATTTACCTGTTTCACATGTAGCTCTCAGTAGTTTATTGCAAACAAACGGTGAAACCGTGAACTGTGGAAAAATTTGGGGGCTTCTTAATGGTATGAAAAAAAAAAGGATATCGCCCACATGATGTATTTAGCTAGCTAAACTCATTAGTAGTAGGATTTTTTATATTAACAAGGTCAAATACCCTTCTGTCATTTTGATTCTGCCACTGGGCCTGTGCTCACCAAAATTTTAATTAAAGTAGCTTTTTTTGCCACCATAAGATTATTGCCTCGTTTACGTCTAAGAAATCACTACAACGCCATTACATGTAAAACCCTGTGTCTTGCATAGGCTAAGCAAAGTGACTTGGCTATTTGCTAACAATCGCTAACATGCACTGCCTTCTGCCCGATGATTCGGCCCTGTTTCCCCCCCAAATGTTCAACAGAAAATGATGCCCTTGGTGCTCAATCACACAATTAAATTGGGAAGCTATAACCTAGCCTGGAGGACTACCAGAAGGCTGTGGAAAATTTATTTGAGTGCCAGAAAATGGTGTGTAGTGAACAAAATGTTTTGAACTTGTAAATAGCATAGTGTGCACTTAATAAAAGTGTTGTATTAACAACATTTGCAAGTAGTTTGACATGTATCGGTAGACTATTTTCCTGTGACCTAGACTAACTATTTTCCTGAACTGCCATTCAGGTCGACCATCCTGGAGCCCAGTCCTAATTGAAACAAACAGTTTAGTTTGATTCCAATGTAGGCCTACTAATTAAATACTTTAAAAAAATTATACTGCAGAATGGTCCACTTTCAGACAAATACAAAGCTCTCCTGCAGCTTGGAGCAGAAAGACTGCACACTAATGAAGCTATATCCACCCACTAAAGTGAGGAGGCATCAATCAGAAAAAAAGGGCCACTAGAATAGCTTTCAACTTTGCCTGAGCCAGATGGTTTCTTAGCACTGAATAAATAGCTGGACTGGTTAGCGAACCTTGGTAACAGGGTTCATGGACAGGACATGCATGCAGCACAAGTGTACAGTCACCAAAAAGGGACAACAAAAGCTTTGCTCTGATGCACTTTCAGAGAGTAAAACAAACGTAATGGAGGGAGGAAAAAAATTAAGTGGTTTCCAGAGATTATAGGACCCCCAAACAACATTTCAGAGCACTTGAGGCTGTTATGTTGACAAAGTGTTAAGACAAGGCATTTGCTACCGTAACAGTACACTGCTAACAGCTCGATGTGTTACCCTCTCAGTCCTTCTTGGCAAATTTGTTAACACAATTAGATAGATTACCTCACCTGTCCCATGGTGTGAACTGGTATCAATTATTTAGCCATCCTTTGATTATTATATTTTATTAAAATACCTGCTAATGAATTGTGAACCTGAGTGTTAGTGTGTGAGCATGGATTCGCCACCACTATTGGTTTTACTGTGCATTTGCATTGGTGTGCAAGGGTCCGTTTTAATTATAACCCTTGTTTTTTTCAGCATTTGTAACAGTGATGTGAGTGTGCCCCTGTCACACGTAAACCAAAGACGTTTTGATTTCACAGTACTTCCAAATCATTAAGGACTGAGAGCAAAGAGACTTCTACCTGTAAAAGGGACTCCAAGGAAAAAAACCCCACAGCGATTTTCACCAGGTGTTGGAAAATTCACACCCTTCTGAGGTGTTGTTTAGTAGTCTGATAAACATGAGCTGAAAAGTGTAGAAGCGGAGAGAGACTATTGTGCTACGTACTATGACAAAAGCTAATGTTAAGATCCGGTGTCCGCGGAACACCGCTGCTGTAACGTTTGGTAGGGCCACAACCTAATTTAATCAAAAGAGAGCATGAACTGCCTGCGATTCACGCCATCAAGCGTGAAACAAAAGACTGAGAGTGTATTATTAAGGAGTGTTTCTTGGAAACCACTCTCAGTTCTAATTGTAACTACACAAGGCCATATGGACATGTGTGAAAATAGAACACCCAAGAAGTACACAAAGATCCATGGAAGGAAATTAAGATAAAGAAACAAAGAAAAAAAAAGAAAAAAAAAAAAGAACAGGAGTAACGCATCCTTAATTTTAAAACTTTGCCTCCCGGGAACCAGAACTCTAATCGACAAGGAAAATAACAATGTAAGATCATAAACAAAGGCTCCGTATCTTTTACAGCCTTGTTGTGTTCGTGGACGTGACTGCTTGCGGGTGGAGAAACGAGGATACCGCGGCCTTGTTCAATTTCCATTTGAATGCAGAATTTCAAGTTTTGAATGGTAAGGGAGAGGAGAGTGAAAAACAAAGTGCATGGGAGGTGCTCCTCTGCGCTGCCGCTGTGGTGTGCAGAGGCAGTCTGTTATTGGAGGTGTTAATTGGCAAATTCAGTACAAGTCAGGAGCATGTTCCCCGTCGTCCGTACCCAGCAAGGCGAGGTCATTAAACTGGGAATGAATTCTTTCATGCGGCCTTAACCCTTGCTAGACAAGCTATGTTTTTTTTCTTTTCTTTTTTTTTTTATTTCCCAGCGACACCATCCCTCCCCCATGAGCTCCTTTTTCCAGATGCTGTAATGAAAAACCTACTAGAGACCGCAGAACGCCGAGCTTTGCGAAAAAACAACGGTGCCACTAATTAACATTTCACATCTCCTTAGCTATGAGAATGAAAACCAAACGTTTAAGGTATTTAAGGCTTCTGACATTTGCTTTAGTTTGGGTTCGTAGCCACGATGGTCAATCGTCAAAGCGTTGATTAAAAGAGCTAGCTCTTTAAAAAAAATATATCAACTGTTTGTGAAGACAACGATGATGTTCTTGAACTTCTTTTTAAAATTTTTTATTTATTTTTCTCATATATTAAGTCTGACACACAGAATGAAACAATCATAATTCCATCTCCAGTTCCCCTCATCAACCCTCCCATCCTCCCCACCCTCCCTTCAGCCCACACAGCGTACAAAAAATAAATTAAATAATAAAGTACACACACACAGGCACACATACACGTAGTGGCCACTTTATTAGGTACACCTATCTATTACCAGGTAGAACCCACTTTTGCCTCCAGAACAGCCGGAATTATTCGCGTCACGGATTCAACAAGGCGCTGGAAACATTCCTTAGGAAAACATGAAACATGCTGACTCAATAGCATCGCACAGTTCCTGCAGATTTTACGACCACACATTCATGCTGCGACCCTCTCGTTCCACCTCATCCCAAAGGTGGTCTCTATTGGATTAAGATCTGGGGACTGTGCAGGCCATTGGAGTAAACTGAAGTGACTCATGTTCGTGGAACCAGCTTGAGATGATGCACTCTGTTACATGACGCATTATCCTGCTGGAAGTATCTATTTGAAAAAGGGTACACTGTGACCATGAAGGGATGCCAATGGTCAGCAACAATGTTTAGGTAAGCTGTGGAATTCATACAACGCTCAATTAGTATTAAGGGGCCTAATGAGTGCCTGGAAAACATTCCTCACACCATTACACCACCACCACCACTAGCCCTGCACCGTTGACACAAGGCAGGATGGATCCATGGATTCATGCCAAATCCTGACCGTAACATCTGCCTGTCGCATCAGAAACCGAGACTCCAGGTGACATTTTTCCAATCTTCATTCCTCCAGCTTTAGTGATCGCATGCCCACTCTAACCTCATCTTCCTGTTCTTAGTTGACAGAAGTGTAACCCGGCATGGCATTCTGCTGCTGTAACCCATCTGATTCAAGGTTCGATGCATTCAGAGATGTCCTTGTGCATCATTTGTCTCTTAGCTTGAACGAGTCCGCCCATTCTCCTCCGACCTCTGAAACTGACGAGGTGTTTTTTCGCCCACAGAACTGCTGCTTTATTGTTTATTGCACCATTCTCTGTAAACTATAGAGACTCCAGTACGTGAAAATCCCAGGAGGCCAGCTGTTTCTGAGATGCGGGAACCACCACGTACGGCACCACCAATTATAACACGGTCAAAGTCGCTTAGATCATACATCTTACCCATTCTAAAGTTTGGCCAGACAACATCTAAATCTTGTCACCATGTCTGCCTGCTTTAGATCGAGTTGCAGACACATTATTCGCTGTTTGGAGGAGCAGGCCATTTGTGTTAACGAGGTGGTGTACCTAATAACGTGACCATTGAGTGTATATACACATAAGTGTGTGTTGAACTTCTAAACCCATATTTTGCTGTATTTCACCTGCTACATTGCCTGGTAAGGCATTTAATTACAAGTGATCACACTGAATAACGTAATGAAGAAGAACAATTCAAATTCACTGCTTTTTACTTGGGTTTATAAACTAAGCACGGTCCTGAATATACTTATGCAGCAATGGTGTTATAAAAATTACGTAATTTCTTTCTGGCGAATGTATACATGCCATCCAGCTTCCTGCTCCCCAGAACTAGGGAGGCTCCTCTGGGACTCTGAGTGCGATCTCACCACTGCCTCTGTCACCACTAGCTATGACTGCCAAATATTCCCTGCAAAAAATAAATAAATCAGGCCTTTCAAATCACCACAGAAAAAAATGCACTTCTGAGGGGGCAGGTCTAAGTCTCGCCAAAGGCAGCGATGGCTCTGATACATTTCACAAGCTAATCATTGCCTGAGTTACATTGAAGCGGAGAGGTTTTTGTTTAGCTACGCAATTTTGGATCAGAGTCTAAAGGCTGGCAGGTTTGAAGTAGAGACCGACTATGTCAGACGACTGATATATCGGACCGATATTTGCATTTTTGGTCCATATCTATATGGGTAATCAAGGATGATGTGTGGCCGATATACAGGACCAAAATATATACAGTTTTTTCTTTTATTATTATTATTATTATTATTTTAACACTGACATGGATGCTCCTAGGACGGCTCCTATCACGGCTCGTGCGATCTGGAATGGTCACAATCGAAAACTACCTTTAGTCAGTCAGAGAGCAGAGCTGGAGGAAGGCTGTCAAGGCTAATTTATACATCGTCGCACGACATTTTCACAAAGTGTCGCGCAACAGAAATGAAAGGTGTCGCACAACGTTTGGCATTTATATTTTGGCAAAGGCCAAGGGGAGGGCACTGTTGTCTCTATGGTTACGAGATTCCGATCTCTTGATCGTTAACATTTGTGAAAACACTCGTATAGCTACTATTCCCACAACGACACAAGAACTTTTAAACATGTCGGGTGGTAGCCGCCTACATTAGTAACACATTTATTGCAACTAAAGTAGGCTAGATGATACTCTTCTCAAGTAGAAATGCGGCTGTTCTGTTGTGCTTGGAGAGTGCATGGGTGCATCATCGTTTTTTTGCCATTTCCGCGATTTCCCCCGTTTTAGTGCTTTCCGTGATCTTTTGGCAGATTTGGACTGTAATCCTTAACGTAGCCTACAGTGTGACTCGTATATGTCTAAGCATTTTAATCATATTGCCAAATGCTGGGAGAAACAAAGTGGGACAATGTATGCAGATTGTGGAATGCGCTGGGATAAAGATTCCCGTCCTTGTCAGTTGTTGCAATCACGTGTGACGGCCCGTCAACAGCGTTGCTGCCCAGTCTAGCGCTCCTTCCCCCGTTAAGGTAATATTGTTAGTGACAACAGATGCTCCATCAAAGACTCAAACCACACAATGTAGGCCACAACATGTTGTACCAAAACAAACTTTAAAGAAATAAAAATGGACACGGTAACCCCGTTTTATTATTTTTGTCAGGCAATTTGAGCATGCTCGGTTTCGAACAATGTTCTGTTTAAAAGCATGCAAGCATTTCTTTCTGTGATAGGCAGAAACAATAAAATGTACCAACCTATAAATTCATTGTATTTGCATGATTAATTATAATAATAAAATAACAACAATCTATTCATTCATTTAATAGATTAATGTTTTATCAAAACAAACGTGATTTCTGCTGCTTTTTTCAGTTTTCTCCATGACTTTAATCAATATTTTCTGTGACAAACACCCAGTCTTAATCACGTTTTATTAATTGCCTGTATAGCAAGGTTGCACATGTAAAGTATAATGGTAAATTATGTTTAGCATATACCTTTTATAGATTTGCTTTGACTGAGGCACGTCTCAAGATTATTTTAATACCTTTATACTTTCAGGACTATTTTATTTGGCCTCTTAAATGCCTGCATCGCACAGAGCCGTGTATTCAAGGCTGCGGTTCTATTGACTATTTTCTACTGTAGTTATATTTGGTTTTGGAGTTTTATTAATCATCTGTATGGCAAGTTTGCACAACATTGTTGTTTACAATGATTGTAATGGCAAGTAATCTATGTGTAATTAAAAGGGCACTGTACAACCAGAACACACTGTCTTTTAGAAAGGGACAGGAAAGTTTGATCTGAAGTATCCTAACGAGTGGGTGATTTCTTTTTAGTGATCGTGAGAATCTAAAATATTGACAATCCATTTATTCTCCAAATATTGGCCTTCAGCATAGTAGCCATGTGATTTGTTTTGGTTGTGATATCTGCCAAACATAAGCATAGCCTACAAAACCTGACAAGCCAAAGATAGACAGACAAACTCCCATCTGAGAAACTGTCTATTGCCTGTTTGCAAGGGCGTCATTTTCTGTTGAACATTGGGGTGGCGCACAGAACAGAACGCAGTGCATTGAGATATGTGATGGGGCGGACGGTGGGTTGAGACATGTTAGCGAATATCAAAGCCACTGTGCCTATGCAAGACAAGGGGTTTTACTACATTGTAGTGATTTCTTAGAGGTAAATGAGGCAATAACTTAATCTTATGGAGAAAAGCAACTTATTTCATTTAAATTTGGGCGTCTACAGGCCCAGTGGCAGAATCAAGCGACAGCGATAAAAAATAAAAATAAAAATTAACATTAGCCTAATACTAATAAGTTCAGCTCACTACAGTTACATCATTGTTATAGTATCATAATAGAGAAAATTATGTAGCCTACAGGCTACATCTCTTTTCGTACGGGATTCGTTTCTCCAAAGTTAAGTAGCCTAGGTAGCCTAATAAAACATTTGCATGGCTTCTCTAATTTCATTAATCGATTCGGATGGCCATGATGACCAACTTTTTCTTATTTTAACCTGGTCCTCCCTCCGCCAAAAAAAAACAGTTCAAAAGCACAGAAAAGAGGCATTGCTTGGGAGTGGCGGCTCGGAATGTACTTAGGCTAAGCTATGTAGGCATATACAATATGCGTATGTCATTAATGTAGGCTACAAATTTCCCGACTTGATCACTGGGCTAGGAGTTTGATAGCCGGCTAGCTAGGTAGCAAGTATTGCTACAGCCAAGAACTGCACAAAGTTTAACCATACTAACTTCAGCTAATAATCATCTTACAAGAAATATGTTATTTGACACTTTCGCTCTCCTCAAACGCTCAAAAGCTACAGGGGGCAATGCGCAGTCAATAACTTATGACACCAAAAATAAACAAAAAAACACACATGCACACTTAATGCCCAAGATTGCTATAATGTGGGCATCATAAAAATGTAATGACGCGGCCTACAACCCATTTTTTATCTGTTGTATGCCATTCTCAAAATCAGAACGATTATTTACTAAACACTCCCTCACCCACCCTACTTAGTTTCTGGAGCTTGAAAATTATCAGGTGCTTTCACTTCAAGTGCATGCGGTTAAGTGCATGCGGTGCATTATGGTTATCCTTAATTCTACATTTCATGGTCAAAGCTTGCCGTTTAGCATGGTGGCTTTGCAAACACAAATCAAAAACATGACACACGCATGACTTCCTGATGTCTGTGACCCAACAACATAAAAAGACTCTTCATATCTTATTTTCTGGTACTCTTACAAGCGATACTATAATGTCTCTGCATTTGAAAGGATCTCTATGGGAATTGGGGGGTGGGACTAGATTTAGCTGTAAATTATGCTGGAACAGTATGGAATACATGATTGGTAAAATGGCTGTAAGTCATCAAGGGTCTGAGGTATCAAATGAGACTCAAACCATCACTCTGCTGCCAGATATGCAGGAGACATGGATGGATCACTTTAAGGGTCGTTTCTCCTGACATATTTTCCTATTGTACTTATGAAAATAAGTCAGGAGAAGAAACCCTTCAAGTTATCCAATATCCATCCATATCTACTGTATTTCTGGCAGCAGAGTGATGATTTAAGGCTTGTCCCACCCCCCAATTCCCATAGAAATCAATTCAAATTGAGACGTTATAGTATTGCTTGTAAGAGTACCAGAAAATAAGACATCAATAGTCTTTTGATGTTGTTGGGTCACAGACATCAGGAAGTCATGGCATGCAAAGGATATGCGACCAAGTATTAGAAATTTAAAGGCACAGTCAGCTTAGTGTATGTAAACTTCTGACCTACTGGAATTGTGATATAGTGAATTAAAAGTGAAATAATCATCTGTCTGTAAACAATTGTTGGAAAAATTACTTGCGTCATGCACAAAGTAGATGTCCTAACTGACTTGCCAACACTATAGTTTGCTAACATGAAATCTGTGGAGTGGTTAAAAATTTGTTTTAATGACTTCAACCTAAGAGTATGTAAACTTCCGACTTCAACTGTACATGTCTCGCAACCGACTATTTCAAATCACTATCCAGTCAAAATTGAGTTAATACCAGAATCGCATTCCCGAATATCAACTCTACTATTCACCTAAATTTCTAAATTCAAACCGTTGTGTAAATATGTGAAATTTACTAGTTAGAGCTCCAGAGCCCACCACACATAAGAAATAACTTTGACTCACCGTAAATGTTTGAGTCCCAAACAAAACATTAAACATGTCCGTCATTGATATGGTTTGAAAGATGGAGATCTTGAAGTTGCAGTATAACGTATAACACTGGTGCTCTAGTGTTATAAAGTATTTTTTAATGGCGTTCTTCTTCTTCTATGGAGTGGAACAATGTACAGCCACTAAGGGTCATGGATACTGTAGTATTTGAAATACCAAACAAACAAAAAGAAAAAACTTTCTCCTTAAACAAAGTTGAAATATACGTAACCGAGGGTCATAGCATAAATCATAACGTTTCACAATCCAGGAGACTCCTGGGATTCTCTGTTGCGTAGTATTGTGGTTATTGCTTAGATTAAAATCTACTAACGAGAGAATCAATAGATATAAAAACGTAGATGCCTCATCAGATCTATTTTTCTACAGTCTATGTTTCAGATTAGGGCTGCAAATATTCCTCTATAATCCCATTCGAATTTGTATGCTTTATTATTTTTAATATTCTAATATATTCAAATATATTTATCCTTTAGGCTTAAGCCCATGCCCACACTATCAGCACACATATAGTTATGTATGTTCTATCCACTAGAGGGCATTACAACCACTCAAAGCAAACACTATATTGATGTTTTGTTGTAACGCTACCAATAAACATTTGGAATTACCAACAGGTGATGGCTTTCTAGCTAAGTAAAAAAATTAAGCTTCGTCACAATATGAATAACGTTAACTTGGATGGATTCATTCCCATCATATTTTTATTAGCAAACTTTCCCAAATCAAGTAACCTAGGCTAACGTTAGTCCAGCTCCAGCAATTTAACAAGATAGTTAACGTTACAATCATTTACTGTCACAAGTCCCTTTATAAACCGAGTTTAAGCTACTGACTGCTACCGCTTGCAATATTAATAATAATAATAATACATTCAATTTCTATAGCGCTTTTCTAGGTACTCAAAGTGCTTTACAGTTTAAAATTACACACAGTAAAATTATTTAATAAGTAGTTAATAAAAAATAAAAAAACAATAATAAAGAAATAAAATAAAATAAAATAAAATAATTAAGACAGATAAAAAGAAGGAGTATAATTTAAAATTTCAGTCATGGGATAGAGGGGAGGATGTTTAACAGGGGAAAGCCAGTTTGAAGAGGTGGGTTTTGAGAGCCTGTTTGAAGGATGGTAGGGTGGTTGCCAGACGGATGTGGATGGGGAGGGCATTCCAGAGGGAGGGTGCAGCAACTGAAAAGGCCCTGTCGCCCCAGGTCCGGAGCTTGGTCCTGGGGATTGTCAGATTGTTCGTGTCAGCGGACCTGAGGCGACGGGAAGGAGTGTGACGGGGGAGGAGGTCAGAGAGGTAGGGAGGGGCCAGGTTATTTAGGGCTTTGTAGGTGATGAGCAGTATTTTGTAGTCAATCCTGTGTTTAACCGGGAGCCAGTGGAGGTTGTGGAGGACAGGGGTGATGTGATCTCGGCGACGGGTGGAGGTGAGCAGACGGGCAGCAGAGTTCTGAACGTATTGTAGTTTATTGAGGATTTTGTTGGGTGAACCATAGAGGATGCTGTTGCAGTAATCGAGTCTGGAGGTTATGAGGGCATGGATGAGGGTTTCAGCAGCGGAAAGGGACAGGGAGGGGCGGAGGCGGGCAATGTTCCGGAGGTGAAAGAAGGCAGTTTTAGTGATGTGGTTGACGTGCGGTAGGAATGAGAGGGTGGGGTCGAGGATGATGCCGAGGTTGCGGACATGGGTGGAGGGGGTGACGATGGAACCATCAATGGTGAGAGAGAAGGTCTGGGCGGAGCGGATGAGGGAGTTTGGGCCGATGATGAGTATTTCCGATTTATTGCAGTTGAGTTGGAGAAAGTTCTGTTGCATCCATGTTTTTATATCAGCAAGGCAGGTGGTGAGGGTGGAGTGGGTGGTTGAGGTGATGGTTTTGGAGGAGAGGTAGAGTTGTGTGTCGTCTGCATAGCAATGGAAGCGGAGGCCATGGCGGCGGAGAATTTGACCCAGGGGAAGTATATACAGGATGAAGAGGGGGGGGCCGAGCACTGATCCTTGGGGGACACCATGAGTGACTGGGGCGGTGGAGGATTGGCAGTGGTTTATGGAGATGTATTGGTGTCTGTTGGAGAGGTAGGAGGTGAACCAGGAGAGGACAGTACCGGAAATGCCAAGGGAGTGAAGGCGTGAGAGGAGGATGGAGTGGTTGATGGTGTCAAAGGCGGCGGTGAGGTCGAGGAGGATAAGGATGGTTAAAGAGCCGGAGTCAGCAGAGAGAAGGATGTCATTAGTGATTTTCAGTAGTGCAGTTTCTGTACTGTGATTGGTGCGGAAGCCGGATTGGAAGGGTTCGTAGAGGTTATTGTTGTCGAGGTGGGTTTTGAGTTGAGCGGCGACAGCTCGCTCAAGGACTTTAGACAGGAAGGGGAGGTTGGATATGGGCCGGTAGTTGTTGGGGATGTCAGGGTCGAGACCAGGTTTTTTTAGAATGGGGGGTAACGGCAGCAAGCTTGAGGGAGGGGGGGACGAGACCAGTGGACACGGAGGAGTTGATTATGTTGGTGATAAGTGGGGAGAGAGTGGGGAGGCAAGCCTTGACTAGGAAGGTGGGGATAGGGTCGAGGGCACTGGCTGATGACTTCATACTGGTGACTATGGAGGAGAGATCGGATTCGGAGATTGGACTGAAGGATGAGAATGAATGGCTAGGGAGTAGGGGGGGATCAGGTTGAAGGCATGGGGGGGTGGTGGGGGAGGAGGCAGACAGCTGGCGGTGAATTGTATCGATTTTAGATTGAAAAGATGACAGGAAGGAATTGCATTTGCTGGTGGTGAAGGAGTTAGAGATGGTGTCCATGGGCTTGAGGAGTTTGTTGATAGTGGAGAAGAGAGTTTTGGGGTTGTTGGAGCCAGTTTGGATGATGAAGGAGTAGTGGGAGGAACGAGCGTTGTTGAGGGCATCTTTGTATTGTTGTTGGTGGAATTTGTAAGCATCCGAGTGAACAGTGAGTCCGGTTTTATTGGCAAGTCTTTCAAGTTGGCGGCCCTTGGCTTTGAGTTGGCGGAGTTGATCGGTGTACCAGGGGGCGGAGTGAGTGAAGGAGACGGATTTGGTTTTTGTGGGGGCAATTTCATCAAGACAGGAGGAGAGTGCAGTATTGTAGTTATTAACTAGGTCAGTGACAGAGGCGTTTGGAGTGAGGGCAGGGTCGGAGATAGTGTCGGCCAAGATGGAAGAGAAGGAGGAGGAGTTTATGGAGTTGAGCTTACGGAATGTGATGGTGCGTTCCTGTTTGACAAGGGGGATGGGAATGACAATGTCCAGGGTGATAGCCAGATGGTCGGAGATTGTGAGGTCAGTGCTGGTGAGGTTGCGGATGGTGATGCCAGAGGTGCAGACCAGATCCAGTGTGTGTCCTTTTCCGTGGGTGGGGAAATCAATGTGTTGGGTGATGTTGAAATAGTGTAAAATGTCCAATAGTTCTATTGTAGTTTTGCAGTCAGGAGAGTCGACATGGATATTGAAGTCACCAAGTAGAAGAATAGATGGAGATATGGCACAGAGCTGGGTTAGGAATTCGGATAGGTCAGAGGGAAATAAGGGGTTTGGTTTGGGGGGACGGTAGATGACAGCAGTGACAAGGGGTTTTGGACCAGACAGTTTAAAAGCAAGATGTTCGAAGGAGGGGGGGGAGGGAATGGATATTGCGCTGGTTTTTATTGTTTGTCGGTGAAGTGTTGCTATGCCGCCACCGCGCCCATCCTGGCGTGGTTTGTCCATATATGTGTATCCAGCAGGTGCAGTTTGGTTAAGAGAGAAATATTCAGATGGTTTATGCCAGGTTTCAGTTAAGCAGAGAAAGTCCAGTTTGTTGTCAGTGATGAATTCATTGAGAATGGGGCCTTTAGTGTTTAGGGATCGGGTGTTAAAAAGTGCAAATTTGAGATATGATTGTGTCTGGGTGGGCAGGTTTGCTTTGATCAGTGAGCGGAGGGAGGCGGAGTGAACGTGGTGTTTGTTGTGATGACGTAATGAATCTGCGACAGTGCGAGCGGGTGACCAGATAGACGGGATGGAGTAATCAGATGAGTTGTAAACAAAGTGTCGGCGTGAACCTCTATGGATGTATCTGGGTCGGCGTAACAGTCCACGGTGTTTGATGGCGGAGATGCATAGAGGTGGATTGATAAGTGTATATATTATATATATTATATATATATATATTAAGTTATTATATTAGGCCATATGATATTACACAACAATGATATCCGAACGAGTAACGCAATTGGCCGAGACGCATTCCACAAGTGATGACATAACCGCACTGCCATTGCGTAAACGCGTTCTATAGAGCATTTCCTAAGAAAAAGACAACAATAGCAACAGCAATAGGGTGCTAGCAATTTGGCGAATCCGAAATAAAGAACGAGTCAATCAAAAGTTATTGTTTCAATATTTCTTCATTACTTACTAAAGGTTTCTGCTAACATTGTTGTATAAAAGCAATAGATCACTCGAGGTTTGTGTGTTATTGGATATAATCACTGCGGAGAGTACTCTGCAACTCGACCTGCGGTCTCGTTGCTGCAACGTCACCGCAGTGATTATATTTCCAATTACGTACTCCCTCTCGTGATCTATTGCTTAATTATTATTACACTCGCCATGGTAGCAATGACACCTGGTCAGTTGGAACTGGATAAACGGCTAGCTTAGCAGGGTGTGGCATTAGCAGTTGTGCCCTCAAGACGCTCGTTGTGGAGTGGTAGCTATTTCATTAGGGCCTTGCATATTCTGCAGATGACAATGACTTTGTCATCTTTCCATTCGTTGACGGAAATCAAGCTCGTACAGCACACGCTGCTTTTTAAATTGTCGGGAGTGGTGAGCTCTGGTTCACCCGGTTCACCGCTTTGGCGCTTTCTGCCAACACTGATGTAGGCTAGAGGTCAGAAAGGAGATTGTGATTGAGACTCAGAAAACTTTATTGTTAATCACACGACAGAAAATTATTTCGTTTTCACATACGGGTAGGCGAGAAGGGCGGAATTCGCTAACTTCTCAAATTTGGCGCAAATATAAACCAAATATGAAGGTTACAAAAGGAAAACATACGGGTAGACCAAGGAAGACGTCAAAGCGTCAGGATAGAAAACACAAAGCAATATGCCTTTGAAAATGCACAACAAAACAAATGGGCGGAACAGGAGTCAATGTTTGTGACAGAACTGTAAGAAATCGGCTGAATTAAATGGGCTTTACATATAGAAAAGCCAAACGAAAACCAGCACTAACACCTAAACAGAAGAAAACAAGGTTACAGTGGGCTAAAGAGAAGCAATCATGGAGTGTGGATGATTGGATGAAAGTGATATTCAGTGATGAATCACAAATCTGCATTGGCCAAGGAGATGATGCTGGAACTTTTGTCTGGTGCCGTTCTAATGAAACATATAACGATGACTGCCTGAAGAAAACTTTCAAATTTCCCCCAGTAATTTATGATATGGGGTTGCATGTCAGGTAAAGGACCAGGGGAGATGGCAATCATTACCTCAACAGTCAATGCACAGGTGTACATAGAGATTTTGGACACTTTTCTCATTCCATCGATAGAAAATAGGTTTGGTTATGAAGTCATGTTTCAGGATTATAATGCATCTTGCCACATAGCAAAGAGTGTTAAAGCTTATCTTCAGGAAAGGCATATCAACTCAATGACATGGCCAGCAAACAGTCCGCATCTCAATCCGTTTGAAAATTTATGGTGGAAATTTAAAAAATTGGTCCATGACAAGGCTCCATCCTGCAAAGCTGATCTGTCAACCACTATTCGAGAAAGTTGGAACCAGCTTGATGGATTGTTTTTCATTCAAGTCCATGCCTCAAAGAATTCAGGCTGTCATAAAAGCCAGTACTAATTTATTTTTTGTTGATGATTCCATAATTTTTTCCTCAACATTGAGTGATTCCATATTCCATATTTTTTCCTCTACTTGATCTGGAAAAAAATATACCATTAATTAAAATAATTTAATTTAATTTGTTTGAGGTATATTTCACGGAGCCAGAATGTTCAGCTATTAAACAAAAATTGTTTTGTGTCATATCTGTGATTTGTTTATTTGCTACAAAGTAAAAAAGCTGGGTGAACATCCTCTAAGTGTGGTGATTCCATAATTTTTGCCAGGGGTTGTAGCACATTCAACCCTTAATCTGCCATTTGTCCTCCAAGATTCAGATGCAAATTAGCAAAGGGCAGACAAAAGAGAGAAAGGGCAGCCATTTTTCCTCCAAGCATTCATATGAAAGGTATTGTGGGATAGCTACCTGGCAAGAAGTAATTACCTGTTGAGGGCTACCAAAATGTATGGGCACTCCTTGAAGTATTATAGTTGTATTTCAATAGGAAAAGCAGTTTTCAATGTTCAAAACATGTATCTGACATAAAACAATCGAGAGATTGAACCTGCGTAGTTGCGTATGGTCAGAAATTGGCTGAAATTGACCTCTGCACATTTTCTCTTATTTATAGCCTACAGTAAATGTATTTTTAAACATAGAAACACATACAAATCGTTACGTTAGAGAAAATAATTTTCATGTCCCCAGCGTCGAGAGAATTTTTAGCACAATAGGGAACATCCATGAGGACAAGGGGAGCTCCCTGGCAGGTACAAATGCAGAGAAGCTATGTTTCTTGTTTTATAATGTGTCACTAATTGACTGGCAGTATTGACAGCCAATGTTCAATGTACAATTGGTTGACATAATGTTAATAACAAAACATTCTTTAATAAAAGTTAGTTTCAGAAAACAACCTTCTGAGTACCTTTGCACAGTCTTATCGGTGCACAATCCACACAGGAAGAGGTCTATTTTCATTCGAGTTCAAAAATTCACGATATCGGCCGTCATATCGGTAATCTGAATTTCCCCCCTCTAAAATCGGTATTGGTCTCAAAATTCCCATTCGGTCAGGTTATAGTTTGAAGCCACTGTTCCTGGAAGGATCCAGGGGGGTATTTCACAAAGCAGGTTTACTGAGTAAGCTGGATAACTGCACAGAGTAAAACCCAGAACCCTCACAAATCTGGAACATGGACTGAGGTAAAAAGAGCTGCTCCAGATTTTACTCAGTGCAGTTATCCAGCTAACTCAGTGATCCTACTTTGTGAAATACCCCCCAGGTTTAGAAACATAAAAGAACTGCTAATGCGCGGACTCACTGAGGTAGCAGAGACCCAGCCAAAGGGAGATAGACAGACATTAAGTAAAGCACTCAGTGAACCCACCATTGCTCAGGTATACCATTCCTAATGTGTTTGAGAGCACACCAACAGCGTGTGTGCTCTCAAACAGTATAGTTAAAGCAGGCCTTCCGGACCATTTTAGTCGCAAAATAATCTGAGGGAGGTTCTACACTTCTCCAATCTGCTTCTCAAGGTCTACCAGTAAAATGCATATTCTTAGAGTAGCTGCTTTTCTGAGTAATGGGTCATTCTGGGAAGAAATTGCCCCTTTTTGACCTTAACCTCTCAGATCTTTCTGATATTTGACACCCATAATGTAACTTTGGAGTAATTAATAAATAAATAAATAAATAAATAAATAGCTTGGTCTTATTGTAATCGCAAAGACTTGATCTACAACATGGGTCATGTTTGAATACGTTGACTTAATTCTTTGCATTAATTGAGAATTTAAATTAACAATCTAATCATCGCAAAACTACTAAGATTTTGCACAATTTTCCATGTGTTGTTCTATACAGTCCAATGTACACACATGCACATTTACAGTGATCTCGTTTTTGTTTTACAGTACTATTACAAGGGGTAGTTGACTGGTTAAAATAGGGGTGCACAGTTCCGGTCCTGGTTTTTGTTCAAACCAATTAAATTAGTTTTCAAAAAGATAGGCCAATGTTCTCTGTGGAAATATAAAATCAAAACACAAGACATTACAGTTTAACTAGTTAATCCAATCCCTTCAAATGTCGTTTTTTAATATTTTTTTTATAACTGCACCAATATTACTAAATTTGGGTTAATTCCAGTGGATGCAATGTGGCTCGACATATTACGAATTACCATATGACGTATACGCATACACGCTAATGACTAATGCCACCGCTGTGAAGTTAGGTAAGCTATCTATTGATAAAACATGAGAATGCATTTTTATGACATTTCTGTGTTTTAGCTAGGTTTCCGACATAACATTCAACTGTTTGGGTGTTTGTGCAACATTTCTCAACTCAAAATAATAAAAAAATATATATTAAAACCGGTGAGCTGGGCCGGGGCAGCGCTTCTTCAGCTTACTCCAACTCCTGAATTTTACCTGCCTCTTCCCCATAGTGCAAGGATGCCTTCGTTACAAGGCAGAGACACGCAATATTAGCGTTTCAGCGCGGCAACGTTAGTACCTTAAGGGCGCTCTCACTACGGGGGGCTGATTACGGGTCTGTGGTTGCGGGAATCAAAGCCTGGACCGAGCTGCTGAGCACAAGTGGAACGATGTGTGAGAAGGAAAGAACGTTTTCCAGATGTGGCCGTGTCTAAGGCAGTCAGGGCGGAGTTTTCTGCAGTCATGGACTCCACTCTTTTGCTCCAATGCGCTTGCGTTGTTTGCAGAAGGTACAATGGCGGCGCCAGTTTTTGGCTTCATAAGCCAGTGTACACAAGCCATAGGACACGAATGGGCGACGTCGTCATCACTTTGTTCATATTTTCCTACGGTCTATGACTGAACCAGAGGACTGCGAGAAGCTTGTGCTGGCAGATCGCAGGTGTTCATTCGACCAGAGGGGTCACTATCGAGTGATGAGTCAGAGGACATCCTCCCCTCTAGGGCTACACTATGGTAAATGATATGACACCACAGGGGATTCCAATGTTAGAAGTTGCACGACCAGTATTTTGATTGGATCATAGGATTAGTCACTACACTAAGAATAGGTGACTCCATTGGATACACCCCTGAACTGTGCAGTCTGTGGCTGTATATAAAGTTTAATCTAATATTGGTGTGTTCATGTGTGATGTCAGTATAGTTTCCCTCATAATACTTTTATCTATTGATCTATTGAATCATCCCTTCCTTTACATTTAGCTAAAAAAGTCAAACCTGATTAGAATGGAAATTAGAATAGAAATAGCCAATAAAATGGAGAGCATACCTGCCCTAGTCCTGGCATTCCACTTCCAAGCCTCAGCAGTCTGTCCATGCTTCTGTGGAACACACACACGGTTATCACACTCAAAACTTTCCACACAACTATGCATGCAATTCACCTCCAGTCTTTAAACGTCAAAAATATTGGTGGTAATTACAAGACGGCATCAGACTTCCTGTTAATTAACACCACATGCTAATTCAAGATTCTGTCTTCCTTTTCTAATTAACAAACATTTTTTCTTTGTGTGTGCATGTTTTTTTTTTTTTTCCTAGGCTGCCCTAGTTTGCAGTAGGGTGATATTTCTGTATCATTCTTCACTGAATCAGCTGTCATGAACCAGCTTGTCAAGACTACATATCCCAACAAGATGGGACATATTCACATTCGTATTCTTGACTGAAACAGACTGCACAAAGTTAAGTGGCCAAGCATCAAAAGAATAGTTAAATATCTCAGTTATTAATAACTGTGTAATCTGAATAGCATTAGTGTTAATGGAAATAAACAGTCTGGTCAGGTGAGATTTGTACATTCTTTATGGGTAAGTGCTTCCATTTCATAAAATCATCAACAGTATACGAACAGAATAATATTAATGCTTAATTTAATGACAGCCTTGAACAATGATTATGCCAACATCACAGGCTGATCAGCATAACCCCTTATGGCAGATAACAAGAAAAACAGTAAGGGTCTGCTTTGACAGACGTTGACAACTGCTCATCAAAGCATACCCTTACCGTTGTGTTGATTAATGCAGCTAAAGGCTTCCAAAAAACATAACATCAATTTCTAGCTCCACAGTTTTAAACAAATGATAAACAATTAACTGCTGGCCTACTGAAGGTTAGACCAACGACTGGTCATCTTTCAGAAAACAAGTTTATGTTCACTGTAAAGCTCAAAAAACAAAATGCAGGGTTTGAGGCTACCAGTTTTTTATGCATGCATTGTTAAAAGCAACACGTTTAACTTGACGGAAATGTCTACATGTTAACAATGAAGGCCTTTATTGGGACAATGAAGTCTATTACAAACTGGTGGTTTTTTAGTTTTTAAAGATGTCTAGATATGGTCTTGGATACTTTTTGACATCCATTTTATTTTGCAAATAAATCACACCTATGTTTTCGTGGGGCTTGTCACTGGCCAACTATGGGGAAATGCATTATGACAACTCTTTTCAGTTATGGAGCTGATAATCTTGCCATTTGTTCCCTGGCACATTTATATTAGAGAAAATGAACTACACTAAAGGTTAAACGTTAACTTTGTAACTATATATATTTTTTTTTAGAAAGACAAACAAATTAATTCGGGTTGAAGTAAAATAAAAGAATGAAGTGGGAAAGTGGCATGAGCTACAGTCTCAGAAATAAATATACACTGGAGCCATTTTTCTTCTAACAAATTTCCCAAATGTACCCTGAAAGTGGTACAACTTTATGTACCTGTAGTGTACCACCCCAGTGCTACCCAACAGGCATTTATAATATAATAACAATAATAATAATAATAATAGCTTGGATTTATACCTTTTTTTCCTGAGAGTGCAAGTTAGAAAACAGATATTCATAAGACATTGTTACACATGCCTTTTTACTTCTACTAGCCCCAGTGGTAACCAACAGGCATTTATAATAATAATAATAATAGCTTGGATTTATACATTTTTAGGCACTTTTCGTAGCTTTTTTTCCCCTGAGAGTGCAAGTTATCTTAGAAAAGAGATATTCATAAGACATTGTTACACATGTCTTTTTACTTCCACTGCTAGCTAGCGTCAACTTAAAGCAACATTTATGCGCTGCCCAGCTGTAAAAGCCTTTGGAAGCGAAGAACAAGGCACAACGTAGCTTGTGCTAACGGTCTGATAGCCAGGTGCTAGCTGTAATTTATTCGTTTGACTTGCTAGTCACTTATTTTCTTATTAAAAAACCTGGCTATGATGCCAGAAATTATAATCCGAAACACGTCCATTTTACTCTCAAAGTAAACAATGCGCCATGTCGACGTGTTAACCAGCTAACGATAATTGTGAATGATGCTTAACATGCTAGCGAGCTAACAACCTAGCTAGCTAGCCAGGCATAAGGTAGCAAGCAAGCTATAGCACTAACGTTAGCTAAGCTACATCTCGGTGACAATAAGTTACCGCTAACTTACTGGTTTAGCAACTAGCATACAGGTAGTTTGACAACGTACTTAGCCAAATTGCCTAACTACTTGCTAGCTAACGTTAGCTATCGCAAAACCTGGGGATTCATTTAGCTAGCTTGTTATCTGTTTTAGCTAACGTTAGGGGATTAAATCGATATTCACAGGTCGCATTAGCGTTAGCGTTTTCATTTCTCTTGACGTTGGATCTGAACGATTCATTAACAAGACTGACAGGGCAACTTCAGCATGGTACTCAAATTAGCCAATTAACGTTAGCTAACCAAGTACCTCAGACCCTCTGACCAAGCTAACCGGTACATGCAGCAGGCAGTCCTAGCCATTAGGCTACAATACAAACAAACTAGCTAGCAATCTAACAAACTATCCTGTTGTAGCTATGTGAGCTAATGTTAACTGGCTAACAACGTTACACATTGCTAGCTAGCGAGCTAACGTGACGTTTTCTCCTCACCAGTTTCAACTCTGGACTGATATTTAACGATTAAGGAGCAAAAGGCGGCCGTATAAAATTATTACTGGTTTCATTACCTGGAATATAACGTGAGCGTTACTCCGAAAACTTGTAAGAAGAAAAGATAACGTCCCGTGTAAACGCTTTTAGCATCAGCAATGAATCAGCCCGTTTGCAATCAAAATTTGGCTTCCCCTATTACTTCCGGGGCATTCCTGAGAAGTTCACTCACACGATTCTGTTGGGTGAAATAATACAATTATGTTGGCATAAATGTTGTACATCAACAATCAAAATTATAATATTGAAAGCTATGCTCTGTAAACAGTGTTTTAATAAAAAAGAAAAGAAAAGTAAACGTTAAAATATATGCTTGAATTGAACCACCATGCTGCACGGTGGATAGTTTTGGATGTCAAATGTAGTCCAATATTGCTGTTTGTGTTTGTAAAATTAAATTTCGATTAATTTGGTGTTTATACTGTAAAATACGAAATATATAGGTAATTATGTAATTTCATCATTAAAAAATCTTTAATTGTTAAAATTTGATGTGTATGCAAGTATTGATGTGTATGCATAATCCAGTATTATTGTTATGGACCTAAGGGCTAGCTACATGTTAGACGTTTTGTTAAGATGGTTTATTATATATTTATTTTACAGTATTTGCACCCATGCAGTGCCACAATATAGTCTAATTGTTTATGATTATATATATCCATTAGACATTTAAAGGATTCATGCAAATCCCACACTAATAAGGTCAACTTTCAGGTACGCTACTCTAGTTTGAACTATGTTTCCCCCCCCCCCCCCTGTAATTGCCAATTTGCATGTATAGGCAGATGCTGCCTTGGCTCTCATCTCTCCCAGAAACCTTGATGGAGATGCCACACTTGGCATTTTTCCCAAAGCCAGTTTTGCTCAACTCCACAAGGTCTGATAGGCACTTCATGGCAAATTAAAGTTATACTTGTCACACAGCCTCCACAGTGATGATGATTCTTTGGTTTTTACAGATGTGCTGACACTTAGCAGGAACAGGAATGATGTTGGCACCACCCTGGTTCTAAAGGGTATTTGGACAGAGTGAAACTGTCAAACATGCTTGAAATGAGAATTGATACTTGAGCTCATTGCTGCACTTTATGTACAATATACACATGCATCATGTATTTGTTCCTGCCTTCCTCAAAGCACCATGTGTTCAGTAATGTAATTAGTAATGGACCAAACTTAATATTAATGTAATTAGTATCACAGTTAAAACTAAATTTCCTTGTTTTGTGCTTTTTAAAATTGATTTAGCCACCGTATCATTTTTCATTAATTTTCCAGATGCATTAAATTAAGGAATTTTAGTCCCCTCACAGCAAAAATGCTGGTGTAAATCTAACACTCCTGGTGTATATTTAACACGGTAGAGTGTTTATAAGAGGCCATGGTCTCATATAAACACCCTAGGGTGCTAAATGTACATAACCATTTTTGCTGTGCTGAAATCACATGCCAGGAAGAGAAAAACGCACTACTTCTCCTACTACTTGTGTGAATTTAGAGTAATCTGTCCATTATACATTACGTTACAATCACACCCTGAGCGACTTCAGTGTTACTTTTGTGTTGTTCCTAAAGAAAGTATGACAGATAACCAATCTTTACACAGTTATGACATTATCCAAAAGGAAATACAAAGAAAGAGAAAAAGAAAAATCTAAAAGGGGGTTAGGACAGCCAAGGTTCAATGTGAATAGGTGAGTCTTCAGTCTCTTTCGAAAGATGGGCATTCTGCTATGCTGACTGCAGTGGGAAGCGTATCCCACCAACTGGGGGCCAGAACCGACAGGAGATGTGACCTGTTCAAGTGTGCTGTAGAGATTTTCATTGGAGGTGACCCATAGTCAGCACTCAGATAAACAAGCATTCTGAATTGCAAGCAGTTCTTTGGTGAAATCTAAGTATGGGCCAAAGTATGATGAGGCATGTTTCCTTTCTTCTTAGGAAATGTTCAGCTTGCTGTACAAATGGTTTTGCTACCTACAGTAATTTATCATTTGAAAAATGTAATCTGCAGTGTCTGTAGTTTAGGTTTTTAATACATTATTTAATGAAATTATTAATTACATGTAATAATTAATTAAATGTAATTACATAATTTTTTTGATAGCTAGATGGCTTACCTTTAATATACAGCATGTTCCCTTTCTACAGCCACATATGAGTAAAACAGCTGTTCCTCTACAAAAAACCAAAACTGCAGCCCTTTGCAAGCTCAACTACTCAACCACATTACATGCTATAAGGTACTCTGTCTATATTGAAATTCCACATAAACATTTTACTTTTAGATGAGAAAATGCAATGATACACGATGAAGTGTAGTATGAAATAATCATTTCAACATAGTTACCCAAAGTAAACTAAACAAGAAAATCACTTTATTGTGTGACAGTTGCAACGAAAGCATATGGTATTTGAGATATTGATTTAATCTGTTTATTCATTGTCAAAAAAAAAAAACATAGAACACTTCCAATAACACCTACACACACACACACACACACTTTCTAACAGATAGTAAATTATGAATATGAAGAATACCATTTTTCACCTGAAAATGTGTAATATCATACTCACTGGCCCAACTGAGGGCATTCATTGTGAGGCTGAATACTCATACAGTTGAAAAACATTTAATCTTAATATAGTGAATGAGCAGACATAAAAATACATTTGATCTCAATGCTTTTTTTCTCCTCTAAGACATTGTGCAAATGCATAAGTATAATGAATTATGAATTAGACAACAACAGATGTTAGATGGGCAAACTATGCCAATTTAATATTATTATATGAGTAGAGTCTACAATGTCTACAATGATTTAATTTTCCATATGAAAATATATTATATATGTATTTTGTGTCTTCTACATTTTCTCTCTCTATGATTCAATAATGCTTGATTATGAACACTCAGGAGTAGTAAAATCCAATAAATCTACACCACATGGAGAAAATGTTTTTTTTTCTTGATGGCAGAAAGAAATACTAAGTAGCATTCCAGCCCCTTAACAGTTGAAATTTGTCAAGCAAACATAGGCAATAAGTCCATATACCCAATCTGCTGAGAAATGTTTTCTAAATCAGTGTCATTTACAATATTTTACAGTGGAGGGATGAAACAGACCACACTCGAATGGACCCCTTGGCTTATTCAAGTTTTGGAATAACTCGGTGTCAATAATATAAAAAAAATAATAATCTGTTGAATTCTTCCCTTTTCCACCAGTCTGAAATGACAGAGGCCACTGCATTACCCTGAAGCTGCCGACTTACAATTTCTCGCTGAACTCTCCGCAGTTTCGGAAAGGCAGTACATCAGCCATTCTGATTAGCATGCAGTAATGATTGTGAGCTGGGCCCCATTGTTCTAACACCTCCCCTCTCCTCCGCACCAATCTGTCACCGTTCAGCGGGCGAGCGTTGCCTCGAATGCTGCACGCCACAAATGAGATGGATAATTAGTTGCCCCTCACGAATGCTGCACTCTTCTCACCCCTGATTGCTTTCACCTTTTTGCTCCTGGCAATTTTGACACCTCGTAATCAGCCTGCTGCTTCATCGTTTCAATCCATATCCCTCTTCCTTTCCTTTTTTATTTCTCAAACGCTCTTCCCCAAACGTACCTGCCGCAGAGCAAGAAAACAACACTCTGAACAACAAGATGGCTTCCATTGAAGAGACAAGAAGCCACAAGGTGGGCAACGCAGGACTCCCGAGAGCCAGATTCTTTCAAGAACGGATTTTCCCCCCTCTCTTGCTGCCTACATTATTTTATTAACAACTGAGTAAACATACAAAAGAAAAAAAAACCATGGACCCGGGTAACTGTCAGTGCAGCTTTTCTCTTCCAAATAACGAGCAATGACAACATAATTATGTGCAAGCAGCTGTCCTTGATTCCAGAGAGAACACCATACTGCCTGTGCAAGCTTCACCATCCCTTCACAGATTTCCAAAGCAAAATCATTAGGGAGACTGGTTATCTTGTATTTGTTACATGTTCAGAATAAATACTCTTTGCCGGCCATAATTCCATGTGAACATTAAGCATTAGACATATCTGTATGTATACAAATTCAGTTCATACAAATTCAAGCATGCATTATGCATGACTTGTATTTAATTAAAATGTAATGAGTCCATTGTACATGCCGTAAATGAGCATAGGTTGAACAAGTTGAGGTTCCTTTTTTTTTAAAGCAATGTTTGACTCAATTTCTCAAGGCTTTGTGCTGTTCCAGATCCTCAGAAGCAGACTAATTTTTTCTTAAATTGAACGCCCAGAGAAACAAGGGGTTCAGCCGATTGTCTGCTTATGGGTGTAAAATCAAAAGAAAAACACAGTTTGTGACTCCTGTTGCATTATATTTAGATCCTGTTTTCACAGTTGAAATGAAACTCCTCTGGGTCCAATGAATTAATAAATCAAATTATAATAAAAACTTTTTTTGTACAGAATATTACTTGGTATCACCAGACAAATGAAGGAGGAAGCAATTTCCTTTAATGAAGAACCAGCTATTGTATTGTATTTTAAAACTGCATAATTCTGAGTTTAAACCATTAACCTTGGAATTATTTCAATAATCCAGATTTTATACGTAAAAACGCATTTAAATAGCATAATGCAGCATTTCTTTCTGAAGGAACTACTCATGATGCATATGCAATCTCAAAAGAAACAAAGCACAAAAAATGTCACAAAGGTGGCAATTCAGTTGCTTCTGTAATTTCGACAGGGCACTATTTTCCAACTTCTTTATTTGGTTAAACTGTTTCTTAAGTTCACAAAGGGGTTCAACATAACAGGAGTAATAATTATTATCATAAAAAATTAACAGTTTTGTTAATGGTGCATTGAAAGGTAAAATTACAGAATTACATATATATATATATATAAGTTTTTCCCATGACCTCAAAGTATTATAAATAAAGCCCTTGAATTATCAGCATGCCAAAGCCATATATATACAAAGCTGAGCTAATAAAACAACCAGTTAGCAATCTTCACACCAGCTCATCGACACAACACAAGTGTTACCAGCCCGTATCCGTGGGGCTGCAAGGTCCTCTCTGCACAAGGCTGAGTTTAAATACACATATTTTTTCCATATTTCCTTAACACATCTTCTCACAAGTTTGTGAAAATTATTACATTTGTTTGCAAAGCTGTAATAAACATGCCCCTTAATCAAGCAGTGTTTGTAGGCAGGATGTTAAAACCCACCATTAACCAATTTGTTGCTCTATTTCAAGCATAAAAAATGTATATAAACTATAAGTCAAGGCAATTTAATTGAATAATTGATGAATTCATCTACAAATTAATTTCAAAATTTATATTCCGGTCCTCCAGAGAAACAAATATATTTTTCTACACTGATCAATAAGGAAAAAAGGGAAAATATTTCTCGTCAAATGATTACAATAAAATGTTCATTAAAAAATAAAGGCAGTAGTTAGGCAGGCAGTATACAGTATATATGTGTGTGTGTGTGTGTGTGTGTATATTTTTAATGAAGATTTTCTTGTCATTTTCTCATACACATATATGTATATACACACACAAACAATGATATATATATATATATATATCTAGTTTGCCCATATGCCTGGCAGTCAACAATATCTGTTGAATGATTTCCACGCAAAAATATGTTACGCTTAACAAAACAGATATGATAAAAATGATTGCACAAATATACAGTGTGGTACACCAGAGTAGTTTTTAAAATGCATTTATATAATTTAGCCAATTAGAAGTTGAATGCCGCCTCAGTAACTTTTAATTAAATGCTCATGACCGGCATAATGAGCCAAGACATATGGGCCAAGCCCATATGTCTGCATGATCCTTAAAAATCAATGCAGAGTGCATTACAAATATTTGAACTGACGCATAATACATTCAATTAATACACTAGGCCTGTAATTTCAGTGGACTATCCGACAAGGAGAAGGATAAAAATAAAAACAAAAAGCCGTGAACCACATAGAAAATAACCTTTGTGTTTGCTGGCAAACAATGTGCGGGGTTTGCTCATTTCATTTTTTCACTATTACGGGTAAGAGATCAGAACGCAGAGAAGTAAAAAAGGATAAGCATCCTACACAGTTGCGGTAGCCCACCTGAAATCTGCGCCGTCGTGTCGCTTTGCGTTCAGAATGCAAATGAAAAATATCGCTTGGAATCCATTATTACGAAAATATGCATCTATGTGTGTGTGTGTGTGTGTGTGTACTATACACACATGGAATGTTATTGAAGTGCCACATTTTTAAACCGTGATGCTACGCTCAAAAATGACGACAACAAAAAAAAAAAAAAAACCTCTGCGCGCACACCACAAGAAATCCACGACATTCGGCGCGACCTGTAGGTTTGATGTACTGATACCTCTACAAGCTACGGCCTGCAATGTACAGATGCAGTACATGAGAAATCCTGTGTGATATTTCATAAGGTGGACCACTGCACAGGATCCACTTTACACCCTTCAACATCTTCAGACACAGCCTGCAGCAATTTCAAGCTATGCTTCCAGTCAAGGAAATGGACACATTAACGCAGTATACAGGTGATAAAACTAATAGGAACATGACTTTATTACACATAACCACTCAGCATTTTCTACATACAAAGTAGACTTTACAATACATAAACACTAAAGTCTACCATTCTACTCTTACAAAGAGACAAATTAAATATGTATACAGGAAGGAGCTACCCATTCTTGTTCCAAGGCATTCAGTGTAGGTAAATGTAAAGAGACACACTACACACATTCACAGGGGAGTTACAATGAGACAGGTGTACCCGAAGTAAACCCATCGAAGGCACTCATGTCTGCTAGTGTCCATTGCTGGTTTCATTCTGGAAGTGTGAATTAAGGTGGCTGTATATGTGGTCTTGGGGAACAAGGGCATTGCAGAAAGCGCAGTTATCGGGGCTCCTGTTCTGCTCTCGGTCAGCGCTCGCCTCCGATCCTGCGGCCTCACACAGTTCTGGGCTCCAGACAGGCTATAGGGGAGAGAGATATTTTGCTTAGTATCACACAGTGTCTTTGCTTGGCTTACATTTTTCTCATTTGTGAAATTCTTATAAAATCCTAAATGCCTTTTAATCAAAGGCACAGAAGCCGCATCCGCGCTTTGGAGTTAAACCTGCAATCCTCACATAAAGCACTCTCACTGCTACATTCTCCCGTGTTGAATCATTTGAATTTGCATCATGAATCCGATGAGTTCAAATAAGTTCCATCGTGTTTTACCATGTACACCTTTGTCAGATACCATAGTCACACATCTAGCAGGGTCCAGACCTGATTTCTCTCAGCATACGCTCCAAAACCACAGTGCGCACAAAGAGCATGGTCGGTTTGCATTGCAAATGAAACTATTTATTAGGACATTCACTCAATGACCATTCTAATGGAAAGGCAAGGGTGTTCCACCCGGGGAAAAAACCCACAACCTTGTGGTTACAGCTCCAGTCCCTATACAAATACATCTCAATGTTATATCTACAATAGTCAAAGCAACTGGTTGGTAACTGCCCATCTTCATACTGCATGATTCCACTGTTTTTCCACCCAATGCCAGTTCCTCAGTTAACAGACAACAGTATGTTGCTTTTGTTTTTGGTGCTGTTCATTTTCAAGTCCTGTGTCTTTGGAAGAGCTGCTCACTGACCTCTGTGAGGTGCCATGAGAGAAATGAGTCCACGTATAAAACCTCGAGATCACAGTATGATTCTTGCAGCCATTTAAACAAATGGGCAGGCGGTCCAGTGGTGAAGCTGGACCTGCATTCTCCCCCGCCCACTCACGTATATTTGTGGAACAGTGTAGGCTGGTTAGAGTGCACCACTTCACATAGTAACCATAATCAATTATCATTAACAGTAAAGGTCAGCACATTTTATTTTTCTTTAAGATGGAGCAAATATCTAATTTATTTGATTACTGAGCTATCTCCCATAATCTCAACAACACAGTAATCTTGCATTCTCAAAAGGTTATTTTACCTTTCCTGAACCAGCCTATACATAAACTTGTTTACATATAGGCATATAGAGCTCCTGTTCCTGAAGCAGTAAGCAAAGTAATGATGCAATAGTCTTAACTGCAGCCCAGTAATGGCTCCTTTCTTATGGTGCATTCAAGACAACTCGGAACTAGTATAAAAAAAAAAATAATTAAAATTAAAATTTAAAATTAAAAATTAAAAAAAACTTGTGGAAAAAAACTGACTGAACGGTCGTCAAACTCGGAATTACAGGTCGGAGATTCGGGCATCATTTCAGAGCTCCGATATGTGTCAGCACGAAAAATGGCGGAATTTGTAGTTATTGGTAAGAAAGGAAGTGTTTATTTACATTTTAATGCACATCTGGGCGTGTTATAATGTGATGTGTGTTAGTATCATTTATGTTTCACATTCATTATCGCAATAGCCTATGTGAAATTTAAAAGTGAAAAACTTTAGCTTGTTCAAAAACGCTGCAGATGAAATAACGAGACATCTGACTGTGATATCATAGCCTATTTACATTTCAATAGCTACTACAACCTAACGTTTCACTATATTAACTTGTTTTCCATCCTACCTAACGTTAGCTACAAGACATACCTTATTTAGCTATTTCAAAAAGTTCTGCAAGGAGCGTAGGCCTATGCTACTGCATATATTTAATGTAGCTATTCCTTCATGAACAAAACGGCGCTTCCTGCAAGCATCCATGTAGCCATTTCAGTTAAGCAACAAACAGTATGCACGTTTAGTCAGGGGAATCACAGCAATGAATGGTGCAGGATGTGGTTAGCTAGGGATATGTTACCTGACACTGACTGTACTCTGTACTATGTACAAAATTTCAACATAAATGGTGACTTCCATTCAATTATATGGTTTACCAGCCAGCTGTTCAAAACTTAAGAATAAAACATATAATACAACTATGCCACAATACACAATTATAAGAAATGTTTTTTTCCACCTTTTTAAATGTCAGATACTCAACTGATTAGTCATTTAAACTTTTCTCACCATGCCACAAAAAAGCAATAGTCCCCTGTTCACTTTTCACCCTGCGAATCATACCATGGTGCCTCTTTATGCGCTAGAAAGCTTGGGCATAAAGAGACATCACTGTAGCCATCTACTTTGTAGGGATGCGTAGAAATATCTGCATAGTAAGTAAATGTACATGGATTTTACAAAAAACACGGTATTCCACATATTTAACAGTACTTCTAGCAGTTCATAGTGAAACCAAAATTTAATAGTAGCTTTCTTTACATTTATCTCCCTTTGACTGCTGATTGTGTTTTTTTTCTGATCCATCACTATTTTAAGCCTTAATCAGTTTATTGGAATAGTCACTGGATTATTTAGGATATGGCCTAATTTCAATGAGTCATTTCTTAAACTTGATGATTTGACAGATGATTCTAATAACCACAGACTACCTAAACACATTAAAGGCAATATACAAGCAATGTACGTAATGAATATAAAGACTACTGTACATATGTGTATTCAATTATTGCTCGTAATCATTGCTTTCAAAGATATTAAGGATATTGCATTGCTATTGATGTTGCATTTTTACACTTTTCTGTATTGAAATTGTAGCTGTTGTTGGGAATAAATCTCCCTTTATGCATAAGCCTTCAGTATCACTACAGTAGAATATTTGCTGATTTTTAAACTGTAAAGAATCTGTGGACTGTATCCTCCCACAAGTGACACAAAGGTCTTCCATACAGACTGTCTGAAGAAGGAGAAGAGGCAAAACCGTAATACATCTATAGACAATTTTTAAGACCGTATCCTCTGGTGTATTCTGATATGCTACATTTAGAAAGCCCTTGCTATTTCACAAATAGATGAGTCTAGTGGGGAATTTCAAGGGGGAGGGGAAACCCCACACAATTCAGGATACCACCATCAATTGAAGGAGAGCGGGACAGTCTGTCTCCTTTCATATTTTTTGCTTTTTCAGACAGGTAGAAAGCAGAGAAGGTAATACACACAAAAAAAAAGAGAGAAGGTAATACACAAATCTATTTTTAGCAACTACTGGACAACTACTCGCGTCTACCAAAACTAAAAAGATTCTTCACAAAAGAAGGTTACCAGAACTGAAGTAACAACAATTACAAATCAACAATTCTTCTAAAGGAAAATTAACTGTGACATTCCTCCAGTCTCTCCAGGCTCATATTCCCTCGTTGAGCTCGAGTGAAGCGATTTTGACGCTCACCGTGGCTGGGAGGAGTGGGAGGAGGGCAAGGGGTGGCTGTTGCTGCTAGACAGTCTAAAATGGATATGTTAAAAAAACATTTGTAAACTTATGGAAAAAGTAGCTTATCTGCTACGAGGCTGATATTGACACAATAGCTGATGATGACGAGTGTGCTTGTGCGCTAGCAGCCGGAGAAGGCGTAGCGTTATCTTTAGGCATGCTATCAAACACGCTGCATTGTTTTATATGAATGCTTCGGTGCAGCTGCACATGTTTCATCATCATACTGCTCATGTATCCTCCCTTACAGGCGACAGTCTTTCTGGAGACACAGCTTTTGACTGTTTTACGCAAAGGAACACAAACTTTTGAGAGTTTTGGTCTCTAGGCCATGATGATAGCTATAGCTATATGCAAGCAGTAGAAATAGCGAAGAAGAGACACTTAAAAATAAGCCCCCTCCCCCCCCCACTTCAAACACCGTTGTAATTTTTTGTGTACAACATCACAATTTGTTGTGTACTTAAGAAATGAGTTGAAAATCTTAAAACAGTATCAAAAAGTACATCAATTACTTAAAAAATACAAATTTATACCAATCAGAAAACATGTTTTATTGTTAAGAATTATGTAAAAATGTTAACATTTTGGCCATTGCAATAACTAGTTTTCACAAAGTAACTGAAGTAAATTAAACTATCTTTTTCAACAAAATAACGTGCAACTTATTGAAGTAAATGTAAACACAGGTTTTATTTCACCAATGCTAAAGTGTAACAGATGGTTATTTCGATATTTCGGTATCATAAACTTATCGCGATATATAGTTATATTGATTATTGTCCCATCCTTATAAGCATGCTTTTCAAACTGCTTTTCAAACAGCGCCCGTGTAGTGCTGTTAAGCGATTAAACACATTATAAGTTTGGTAGCTGCAGTTGTTATAATTGGCAAAAATTGAAACTTATACACAGGTAACGAATTAGCACACCCAGTTTGCATGCTAACATACGTAGGTTAGCTAAATTGATAATACTATCATCATTACAATCATTAGCTAATGAGCTAGCTTTCTGCTAGCTTGTTCAGTCGAATAAATCACAAGTAGTTAACATTACCTTAAAAATATAACTAAACTAATAATACACCAGTATCAACAGTATGAAACATTCCCTTTAAATTGTGACTTCTTGACATGCCGCTTTTCCATTGCACAAAACAGTTCAGGAACCATCTGTATCCGGGAATATTATCAGGAAATCTCATCAGTTCCTGAAATGCGTTCCTGCTTGTTTCCACTGAACTTTGACAACTGCAATGATGGGAATATAGGAGGTGCAGAAAAAAAAGAAAATACGTGTTTTAAAAAGCTTAACCTTTCCTTAATAAATGGTATTTAGAGAAATTCTCTCTTCACTGTGAATCACTTCACAAAATACATAAAAATGTATTACTTCCGAATATGAGGGGTGAAATAGAAGGCGTGGCGAGCCTCACAGCTAGGCTTGGCGAAGGCAACGTTCCATACATGGGAGCACATATGGAGCGTGAAATCCGGCTCCATTGACCAGCTTAGTTGGGTTTTTGGAATAACTATGCAGATAACAAATTACAGATTTTATATAACTTATAACGTAATTATAGCTGTGCTAATGTTTTATTTCCTGCAATTCTACAGCTGTGGTTATTATTGCCATGTCAAATGCGTTAACATTAGCTAGAAATCTTGTCGCCTACACTGTGTTCATTCTTCTATTAGCCTACCTGCTAAAACAGAATCCAACTGGCAGAACGATTACAAACAGTAGACAAGTAAAAAAATTTTCTCCCCACTATAGTTTACAATTATGATTTAATACGGGTATGCGCATGCTATACAAAGATGATTGCGGTGGTCGCGGTTTCACGGTATGGTACGGCGATGGAAAAGAGCCAATAATGAGGGGGAACTTATTTTAGAGGGGGAACTTATTTTGATATCGACCCTGGCGCCAAATTGTCACACTTTGAAAGCAAGTAAAATGCTTCAGCCGCTGTATATTTATAGGGACGATATGTTTTATTCTGACTGAATAAGCATGATGATGCCTGTGCAAAAAAAAAGTGATGGAGCCATTCCTCCATTCAGACCATTCTCGGTATCCAAAAATTAAAAGGTTATTTAAATATCACCTGAAGCTCAACCTTGACAAGACAGAGCTCCTCTTCATGCCATACAAGACCTCCTCACTACATGACCTCTCCATCACCATTGACGGGACCATGGTGGCTGCCCCCTGCTCTGCAAGGAACCTGGGGGTGGTCCTGGACGGCCAGCTGGACTTCAAAGAGCACATCAGGGCAACGGCACAGTCCTGCAGGTTCCTCCTGTACAACATCAGGAGGATTCGACTGTACCTGACCACCTATTCCACCCAGCTTCTTGTCCAGACCATGGTCACCTCACGCCTGGACTACTGCAACTCCCTGCTCGCAAGCCTACCAGTCTGCGCCATTCTGCCTCTTCAACTGATCCAGAACGCAGCTGCCCGGCTTGTGTTCAACCTCCCGAGATTTTCGCACGTCACCCCCCTGCTGAGGTCACTCCACTGGCTGCCAGTTGCAGCCAGGATCAGGTTCAAAGATCAGGTTCAAACCTTGACTGATATACTAATCGAGGACCTTTTCTCATGGTACTTTTTCCCTGTGTTTTGTTGCCTGTGTTATAGTTTATAATAGTATTTAGAATAGAATTATAGTATAGCTGATCTACCCACAGTTTACTGTGAACTACATTCAATGTTCATTACTAGGGATAGCTGCTACGTTATGTGAAGGATGTGCTTTGTCTTATCTGTTCTGTAGTTACTTCTATGACCTTTCTGTATGCACTTATTGTATGTCGCTTTGGATAAAAGCGTCTGCTAAATGACTGTAATGTAATGTAATTTTGTTAATATCCTTAAGAAATAAAGCAAAAGCTTAAAAAGTAAAAAGAATGTGAACTTGGGGACAAAGCTAACTTTTTATATTCTTTGCACTATTTCTTCTGAAAAGTACATAGAACGTGAAAAATACATTCCGCTGACGATTCAGAAATGGTGGGCATCATTTTATATAAGGTGGAGCACAAATTGGCTTTGTGGTGGACATCTATTTGGTGTAAGTGCTTGTGTTGAAAACATTTTTCAACTTTTACGTTTGTAGTGGCGTGGCCTAATTCAACCAACCAAAACAAAAAGGGAAGATACCTACTCTGGATACTCCTGCACCAGTTGGTGGGGCTCCCCAGGGTAATTGCAACAGTCTTTGTTTAGCTTGCTGCAAGCAGCAAGACCTGCATGGGATCAAGGTGACAAGACTCCTTAAAGCACAGCAACGATATGATCTTGCATCAATTCCATTCTCTTGGGATGCAACAGTCTTCAGAGGCATTTTCTTGTTGTGGTTTTGGTAAACCCAAGATAATATGGTACTTGTTTAACAACAAACAGGTTTTGTGTGTTGTTCAATTAAAGGAGGAAAAGATGGGTGGCGTTAATCATGCATGTAAAGTGACCAATTCATTTGAAAATGTAAAGATGTACACCTATTTAAAGCATTAAAAATGACTACAGAACCACTGATATCAAATTCCATGGTTGCTATTGAAATGGAAAATAAAAAGTTGACACATAGCCTAATTTGTCCAAATCAGAGAATACAGTCTAGCATCTGAAACAAATAATAGTTAGCTCTAACCATTTGACTATAGCTGTGGCATGAAATTGTAATACATTCAATAGCTGGTTTGCTTAACACCTTTGTGCAGTGCCCCTAGTGGCATAGACCCTGGGTTCTACATCACAAACATCCTACTGTACCACGTCAGAAAGCGAGGTACCATGGATACTGCATATCGTCTTTTTCAGCACGAGTTAGGCTATTATTGGGCAAAATATGAAGTTCCTACGTGCCACCGTTCTTCCGTATTTCATAAAAGTATATCGACCACTCTACAGTGTGATCTACATGAGAGCGAATCGGGTTGAAGATACTGGACATTTAAATATATTTAGGAGTTGGTTACAGTTCTTCTTTAACCACCAAAAAAAATTATACTATCACGGCAACAATAAAAAAACACATGAGGTCATGGATATAGGTAAATGAAACTGTTATTTTGCCTGCTCACTTATTAGAATGAATTCCTGTCATCATCACGTAATTTCCTTCTGCTATGAAAATCTCTCATAAAGTACAGAATAAAGTCATAACCTTACCTGCATTATTAAAGCCAGATATGTCCTTTCTCAGATTATGTAGGTATTCTCTGCCCTTTCTACCTATATGTGGTGTACATTGTAAGTTTCAATATGGGCGAAATCTCAAAAATTTGTCTGCAGAACATTACGTAATTCAAATTGGGAGTAGTAATATCTTGGAACTAATTGTAATTGATTGACATCCTTAATATCCAAAAAGAACGCATTGTAAGCTTTCCAAAGAGGGATATTAGACAGTTGGGAGCGATTGTCAGAGCTGTGCGTGTCACAAGCGTATTTCAAACAACAAGCGCCGTCAAGCATCTGCCTCTCCGTGGTTTTGCGCAAGAGAATTAAACGCATTGCGTAGTGAACTCAGGTGAGAAATCGTTTTGTTTGTACAACGGTGAAGTGACAAAAACATTTTCAGTGCTTGAGACTGCTGGATGCTGTAGTCATCCTCTGGATTCAGATTTACATCCATGACTCTTCATCTGAAGTAGACAGCATGGATTCCATAGCTAAGTGTTGTCTTGTGTACAAGGTGTGCATGTGCATGTGTGTTTTATGCATGTGCATGTGTTGTATTCATAATAGTATAGCTAGCTAGCCACGGAAAGGCTGGCTAAGTTGTGTTATATTTTTTATGATGTCACAGAGCTTTACATTAGTGGTGCTGAATTCAGAATTAAAGGACACATAGTCTCTCTTATTCTGGTTTAATTTAGTTTATACCTAGTTAGCTAGCAACCTATTAGGTATTGGCTATAAGCTAACCCTGAATAAGGCTCAATGATAAAGTATGGGCAGTCTGTGGAAAAAAGTCCTTGCTTGAGGCGATTTGGATTTGGTGAGCTGTCAATCTATTACGGCTAGACTGTAACTTTACTGGGAATTTATACTACACTATAGTAGAAGCTTTCATGTGTGGCCTAGCCATTCATTATGTTGGTTGAAACAGCATAGCTAATATAGAAACATAAATGGATGACATAGCAGCTAGTTGTCCCGTACAGTAATTGTAGTAGTTGTAATAGTAATAGTTGTAGTAATTAATATGACACTGTAAATTGCATGCATGTTCTCATACATTGTTAGTCTGACTGGTTGGTAATAAATTACCTTTTATGATGAGAACGGGGCTGTGTTGGAAATTTTTGGCACTGGAAACTAAACTGAAACAAAAAAACTGATTATCGAAGGGTCATTCCCCTTATTAAATGTTACTCATAGGACATAATAAGTGCTTCAAATGGACACTAAAGCTGTGTTTATGTTTGGATAGCTTTGGATAGCTTTGGATAGCTTGGATACTTTGCATATGTTTCCATGGGTTTTCGTGGGTTTGGAAAGGTTTGGGTAGGCTTTTGGACACCTATAACCATTCCATTAATCTTTTGCAAAAGTTGGAAATTATCTAATGATATCGATGCAAATATAATTCCAACAAGTCAAAAGAGTTTATCTGTTGAAAAATTTTGATTATCTGAGATGCATAATTATCCATTTTGGGAAGCTATTTGGACACCAAGGTACACCATTTCAAATTGCCTCATAGGATTTGAGCAGTAATACATATAGTTGAAGTCAGATGTTTACATACACTTAGGTTGAAGTCATTAAAACTAATTTTTAACCACTCCACAGATTACATGTTAACAGACTATAGTGTTGGCAAGTCAGTAAGGACATCTACTTTGTGCATGACACAAGTAATTTTTCCAACAATTGTTTACAGACAGATTATTTCACTTTTAATTCACTATATCACAATTCCAGTTGGTCAGAAGTTAACATACACTAAGTTGACTGTGCCTTTAAACAGCTTGGAAAATTCCAAGAAATTATGTCATGGCTTTAGAAACTTCTGATAGGCTAATTGACATTATTTGAGTCAATTGGAGGTGTAACTGTGGATGTATTTTAAGGCCTACCTTCAAACGCAGTGCCTCTTTGCTTGACATCATGGGAAAATCTAAATAAATCAGCCAAGACCTCAGAAAGAAAATTGTGGATCTCCACACGTCTGGTTCATCCTTGGGAGCAATTTCCAAACGCCTGAAGTTACCACGTTTGAAGCAAAATCTCAAGACATCAGCCAGGAAGTTAAAGCTTAGTCGCAAATGGCTCTTCCAAATGGACAATGACCCAAAGCATACTTCCAAAGTTGTGGCCAAATGGCTTAAGGACAACAAAGTCAAGGTATTGGAGTGGCCATCACAAAGTCCTGACCTCAATCCAATCGAGAATTTGTGGACAGAATTGAAAAAGCGTGTGCGAGCAAGGAGGCCTACAAACCTGACTCAGTTACACCAGTTCTGTCAGGAGGAATGGGTCAAAATTCCAGCAACTTATTGGGAGAAGCTTGTGGAAGGGTACCCAAAGCATTTGACCCAAGTTAAGCAATTTAAAGGCAATGCTACCAAATACTAACAGAGTGTATGTAAACTTCTGACCCACTGGGAATGTGATGAAAGAAATAAAAGCTGAAATAAATCATTCTCTCTATTATTCTGACATTTCACATTCTTAAAATAAAGTTGTGATCCTAACTGACCTATGACAGGGAATGTTTACTAGGATTAAATGTCAGGAATTGTGAAAAACTGAGTTTAAATGGATTTGGCTAAGATGTATGTAAACTTTTGACTTCAACTGTATCACTTTCATATTTTGTACACATGCAGACAGGAGGTTGGCAAACCAGAAAATGTAAAGTTTAACCTTATTCACACCTTTGACGCTCAGGTGTTCACTGTAAACTAGAGTGGTGGAACTTCGTTTTTCACCGGGGGTTGTGTATTCACTGCCCATAATTTACATCTGAGTTAAGAAAATAATTGGCAAACTTAAGGCATGCTAATAAAGGGTACCAGGGTCTTCTTTAATTTAAGCCATTATTGGTGTTTTTGTAACATTGACATCGGGTGGCCTGTCTTAGACCCGGCGATAAGTGGCACTAACCCAAACGCAAGTGTCTTTGCTATCTTACACCCAGCGCAACTCCTGCCAAGGTCCTAGAAACTTTGGTCAGTGTTCAGCTTAAGGAGTTTCTATACACAAATGCTATTCTATCTTCTGTCCAATCAGGTTTTAGGAAAAGGCACAGTACTATTTCAGCGGCAATGAAGGTTATCAATGATATCACAGAAGCTCTTGATAAAAAGTTACACTGTGTTGCCCTTTATATTGATCTATCGAAAGTATTTGATACAGTGGACCATGCTATTCTTAAGCAGATATTGATTGGGGTAGGACTATCAGAACAGGCCGTGGTTTGAAAACTACTTATCAGGTAGAACTCAATGTACTCAGTTTAGTGGTCTCACCTCTGATTTGCTGCCTATGTGTACTGGAGTGCCCCAGGGTTCTGTTTTAGGGCCGCTTTTGTTTACTGTTTATATTAATAACCTTGGATGTAATGTTTCAGATGAAAACCTGCACTTTTATGCTGATGATACCATTATCTACTGTTGTGTTCCTCTTTTGCTCTGGTGTACGATAATTTGCAAACTGCAACTAAATCTATGTAGCTTGAAGTTGGTCTTAAAAGCAAGCAAAACTAAATTAATGTGGTTTAGTAGGTCAAAGAACAGACTGTTAAACCTACCTGTTATTATTACAAAACAAGGTAAGGAGATTGTAACAGTTTCATCTTATAAGTATCTCTGAATTTTAATTGATGATTCACTGTCTTTTGAAAATCATGTTCAGCAACTCATAAGTAAGCTAAAGCTAAAGCTAGGTTTTTATTTTAGAAATAAGGCTTGCTTTTCCTTTGAAGCAAAAAAAAAGGCTTGTTTCTGCCACTTTTCTTCCAGTCATTGATTGACATTTTATATTCTCATGCCTCTGCAAAGTGTCTCAGTTTCATTGACACAGGGTGTTTCTCAATACTAAGTAAGCACAAGTACGGTCTTGTGACGCACATAGTTGTCAAGTGTCCCTGCAAAAGGGCACTTGCAAAAACATGTTCTCATGAATATGGTGATGTCATATTTAACGGGCTAAGTTCTGTTTCAAAGCCAAGAACGCAAAGAAGCAAGGACGCTCAAAGATCCTGGAAATGTACTTGATCCACCCCAAATGTCAAATTCGCCAAATGAGAACGCGGACTTGGATATCCGATTATTGATTGCGCAAAGCAATGGCATACGACACGGGGGAAGCTTATGTTGGACTGTCAGGAAAGGTTGCTGCCTGGTTTGTAGCATAGCTATTTTCTAAAGTCTATGGCTTGTAGTGGTAGCCAAACCACAGTCCAAACATCAGAAGCACGCATTGCATCTCAAACAGGCTACACAGAGCTCTGCAGCAACGGTGCGCAAACTGATATGCGACCCAAACCTGGCTCTCCTGTAGGCTACACGAAAAATAAATGCTAAAAAAAAATAATTATTTAACAATTTTTTATTATTATTCACATTTGCCTGTTTCGTATGATTGTAAAAGCCTACTTTATTTCATCTTGATTTGGTGCGTCATTCCTACTGCAGAAGATTAGCTAAAAAGCTGATAACAGTTGCAGGCGTCTGTGTTACAAAACTAGCTAGGTTATTACTTGCATATTGCTCTTACAACAGCATAAGATTAATGGCTTTAGCTAATCATCGCGATCCAGTCCTTTTGTGCTTTTGACGTAAAAAAAAAAATTATATTAAAATATTAACTACATGTGTTCTATGTATTCCACTGGGAAATGGATTAAGTAGGCTACAGCCCAGCATAAAGAGATGCACTGACGATGAGTGTAACATTAATAACAAATGTTTGGTTTCATCCTACGGTTTTCTGTCTTGCAGCTTTCAGCACTTTCCCCCATATTATGCTTCATTGATAAAGCCTTAAATTCTGTTTCACTATGCTTTTTGTGATGAATTGCCTGCTAATTTCAGTAACTTTTCCATCTTCATTTATCTTTAGGTAGCCTATTAAAACAAGGCTATTGTGAGCAGTTGAACAATGAGTTGTTAACTCATTGTTTTGGTCGCAAAAAGTATGGATCGATATCCCTGGGCCATCGCTAAAAAATTACTTTGTGCACCCCTGCTCTGAAGGACAGAACGCTGCTTAATTATACAAATATGTTTAAAATGAGGTAAAAATCCAGCTATTGTAAGACATATTTCTCGCCTCATTTTCATTCATAGTATAGCAGTCTCATTTATTGATGAAATGAGATAACTAAAAATGTAGCCTAGTTGTAAGCTTGTCCCTATGGTGCAGCCTCATCTGCCATCACGCAATGGGATATCCAAGTCCGTCATCGTCAATGTTGCCAGAAGCCTGAATTAATTCCCCTCCCCAAAAGAAAAACCCCCCATCTTCAATTGACTCCCATACAATTTTCTCACAATTCGTCCCCCATACCTCCTTTTCAAATCCACCATTGACTCCTTTTAAATGACACAATGTATTTATTTATTTTTTTAAATCCTCTACATCTAGGGGTAAATCACTGTGTTCATGTATCAGAACTTGGCCGTTAAATATTACGTCACACAAGTTCATAAGTCCGCAAGTACAGACATTGAGAATCACCCCATATCTACCTTGGTGTGTTATGATTTCTAAATAACTCTAAGGCTTTTACACATCACTGCACCTTATATGCCAGGGTTGGTTGGCCTGCTCTAGCCACACGCAGATTCAGCCACTGGCATATTTTTATTTACAAGGCGATCCTTGGCCTTTTGCCCCCCCTACTTATGTTCATATCTTAGTAGGACTAATGCAGGTGGATATTCTTTGAGGGCTCAGGATCTCGTGCTTTTATCTGTCCGCTTAACATGTACACAAGCGGGTAAAAAGGCTTTCAGTTGCTTTGCTCCTTCGACCTGGAACATCTTGCAAAGAAAAATTTAAATGGAAACATTCGTCTCAATAAATGTTTTTAAAAGGATTGTCAGAGACATGGAGGCAGCTTCCTTGACCTGCTTATGTTTTTGATGATGCCTATTACCTGTAGGTGCATTTGTCTATTATTTAATTATCTTTAACTTGTTAAATGTTGTCTGTCTGTCTCTAACTTTGTTTTGACTGCTACAGCCACGTCTGGTCAGGACACTCTTGGAAATTATATTTTTAATCTCAAGAGGTATCTCCTGGATACATAAAGGTTAAATAAATTTAAAAAACTGGACTGGTTGGTCTTTAGATGAGGTGTGGCCAGGATAATTTTTGGCGTATCGCTATCTTGAGCCAGAAGAATGCACTTGCACTAAAACCACCACAAACCCGGTCTAAAGTCATGTCGCAGTTATTTCTATGTTATTTTAACAGCGCAATATAAGTGCGTCTACATAGGTGCACAATGTGAGCACACACGTACACCCTCCTGTCTGTTACACACAGGGGCACACACAAGCATGCATACAAGATATCAAGATAACATTGTGAAATAGGGATTCATAATTTTCCCAAAAATAAACATTTTCTCTCCCGCAATAGATGCAAGTTGTCCCTGTAATCCGGAGGAAATGGGTTGTTTCAAAGCATTAAATTACCAGTAAAAACTAGTTGGTTATATTTCCACAAGCAGGACATTATAAACCAAGGTAAGTATGCATGAACCTATGGGTTCCCAACTTGACAGCTTTCGTGTATTTAGTGTCATCATTAAGCCAAAATAATGCGTTATTATGAGAATATGAATTTTGGATGAAGCTTGAAATGTACTGTATGTGATCTGACTGCTGTGAGAACATGGAATTGATGTTTGACAATGCTTCATTGCATAATCAAACAAAATTTGTTAAACAAGCAGGCTAATTTGGCGTTTTCTAAGGTGAGATGGAAGCCATAGCCTTCTGTTTGCTTATTCTCAGCTGTTGCAGGTGTTTTTTAACTAAATTAAAGCGCATATATTTTCTAAAATAACAGCACTGTAGGGAATTACCGGGAACTCGTACCAGTGTTAAACCCTAATATTAAAGATTATTATCGTGGATTTCAAAACGCGTCATAATGGTTAGTCCGAATACTATTGATCATAGCCTAGGCTACTATTGATCCATATAGCCTATTCCTTGCTCGCACGCTTTAACTACACAAGCACGAGCATGTCTGTTTCGCCATCATAAAAGCAATCCACCAAGGTGGAAAAGCAGGCTTTTAAAGGGAATGGGATATGACATTTTGATTGGTTTATTGCATGTTATGCCCAAGACATGCCTATAATTAATGAAGAGACTAAGTTTGCACCTTGCACCCATTTGCACCTTGCGCCATGCTTAGTGCTCAAATAACACGCCGTCTAACTAGCAAAAGTGGACTTTGACACACCCGAAATGCACTTGCGCCATCCGTTTTAGACCAAGCGCTAAGATCGTCAAGATAGAGCCCCTGGAGTTATAAAGCTTTAAGCTTTACAAAACAGACGAAAATGGGTTTTTAAAAAACAGTGGCAATATAGTTAGCAACTTTTGTATGATACATCTCTATATCTATATCAAGGACCGTACATAAGTTGCTGTGTACTTTCCAGCTAATGACAATGTAACAGGCAGAGTAAAAAAATAGGGAATACAGAGATCAATGATACACTGTACACATTTTGTTCATTTTGATACAGTATTTGCACAGGAGATAGGCAGAGATATCTGAGCTCATTAGCTCAAGTTCATTTCGGAAACTCACTGAATTGAAATGGAATTGACACCAACCTTTCTCATTAGGCCATGTCTTGGTGAGAGAAGAGTGTTTTAAATCAAGCTCTGAATACATTAATTTAATTTTAATTAAATTGAACTGAATAGTCTTAAGGCTGCCATGGCCACCCACCAGTGTAAAAGTCTCATATGAGAGTTCCATACTTATATACATAATTCTCATTCTATTGCATTCCAAAATGAAGAGTACATGTAGTTGGAGGAAGAAAATGGCAAGAATACAGCATCTAGGCTAATTATGCATCCTAAACTAGTGCATGTAGCAATATTATTGTATGGGCAAGAACTAGGCCTACTTTAAATAATTTTCATAGTTTAACACAAGGTATCTATACATAATAGACAAAAAACAGATGTAGGCCTACTCTTAATACATAATAAAACATCGCTTAGCAATAATCAATATTAAAGTTTCCAAATTAAATTTCCAACATGCAGGCTACACTCATCAGAACTAGGGGGTGTGTGACTTAGGACTTCTGGATGCTGGGAATTGTAGTAGATCGTCAATGTGATTACATTAGTGTGTTTTGTTATTGCACCACTGGAAAACAAGGGTTTTAGTGTTGCCCTGGTGACAAAAGGAGTGAGCCATAGCTTAAGAAAAACAAAACTGAAATATGATACAGATTTAACGATTGCAGAGCAAGTGTTGAACAAGAGGCTGAAAAGGTCACTCTTGAATCTTGATTTAAAGGTCAAAACAGTCGCTGCTTCCAATACGATCAGGGGAAGTTTGAGAGCCCAGAAAGTTAAAAGCTCCACTGCCAGTTAAAAGTTTGCAAATTCTGGGCACAATGAGATCATTTGATCTGAAGGCACCATTTCAGTCATATGGGGAAAAGAGATCACTTCCTGTGCTCAAAATCATGTGGTTGAAGGTCTCCCAGTGAAGACAGAAAATTTGAAAGGCCATAGGATTTGGGACATAGCAGGTGTAAATTAACACAAATTTTTCGCCTGGGATTTACCAGGACCAAAACAAATAATTTGGGTTCAAACCATGGGAAAGTAAACAGAAACAATGCTAAATGACGAAAAAAGACCTTCACTGTTATTGCACCCCCATTTTGTTTGAGGGCCTGGGAAACATTGTTTCCATGCACTGACAAGGAACTAGGTTTGGGTTTCTGCAGCCATTTCCTCTGGGAAAATCAGTTAAATTTTATTATATTCATTATCGCCATCACTCACTGGTTTCATAAATCCTAACTCACCAGCATGGCACAACTATAGATATTGTTTATGGACTTGTAACACAACAACAATTACATCCCTAGTGAGATCTCTATGTTCCTTCTTTCATATCCTGTCACATAGAACAAGACAAAACCTCAGACCCTCTGTCCTACACAGGTTTTGCTTTACAAATACAATGCTGGGGGCAAGTGTGGAATGGGGAAGCCTCCTTGTGTAAATTGCCCATAAGGTGGTAGTTGAGCAGTGCGGTAATGGAAACTTGGCGGTCTCAACCAAAACAACCTTTGCATCAAGATATTCCATTAAAATATGTTGCATATTAATAACTGAGGCAAGCACTGAGTTGACGCACAATTGCAGATCATTTCAAGGCTGCTCATATAGAAATTGACATACAGTGTAGCCTAACACAAACAACAATGATCTTGAACATTTCTACCACATTCCGCTTTCAATGTGTCCAATTATCTTTTCATTACAGGGGAGTCTTTAACACATTATTACTGAAAAAATTGTCAATTATCTAACCCCTAGGTCCATGCTGATCATAGGCTAAACACCATCTCACATTTCCTTTTCCTTGTTGCTTTTAAAGCAGTACCACCATGCTTTACTGCAAACTTGAAATATAACCAACCGCCATTTGTGAGTTTCGACACAGGGCACTAGTTAAGAGAAAACACACTCTGAAACACAATGGCGCTGAGAAAAGCACAAGCAAGGAGCAAAGACTTAACATGTAACGTAATAGAATGTGTGTTTCACAGCTCCCCAGGCCCATGACAAGTTATGAATGAAGCAGCATAATTAAGTTTGTTAAGATCGGGTACAGCCGCGGGAAAAGATATTTGAGAACGCAAAACATATATGGGATTTGCATCTGTGGTTCCAGAGTGTTTTTCAGATCTCTGGAGTAATAGGCAAACTATAGCCGAGAATCTTTTAATATCTTTAAAAATCTCAGTGCAGATTCCATTTTACTGTGAATCAAGACTGGGATGTTATTTCTGTCATACCTCTCACATTTCTCCCCCCCATGATTTTACATGTTGTTGTTTTTTGTTTTTTTTAATCATCTCAAATGACTATAGGATCCAACTGATTTTTGATAGACAGGTGTAAAGCTATAATCGTGGGACGCTGCCTAAGACTTCATATGCACACCACATGCAACGCATAAAGGAAACACTCGCTTGATATTAGGCTTACCTTCTGGGGACCTCGAATACTGTCTGGGTTGAGTGGACTGGAGGGAGAACCTCCAGGAGGAAGGAAAGGATATGGGAACTTGCCGACCAGCTCGTCTGCCGCTGCGGGGACACCGACGACCATAGCCGGCCCTTCCCTTCTCATGACCGCCTCGTTGTGTTTCTCTGGGGTACTGTTCAGGAACTCATATTCGCTGTCCGTGGACGGTGGGAACTTGACGCTCAGCTTGGTGAGGGAGTCCATGAAGTCCCCGTCCTCCGGGCTGGCACCCCGGGACGCCAGGGACACGGCTGCGAGCTCCTCGCCCGCCTCGGCCCTGACGGCAGACGAGAAAGGCCCCTCCGCCTGCTCCGCCGTCACGTCCGTGCACTGGATGGGCATGGAGAACTGCTGATCTGAGCGACAACCAAAAAAACTCACCTTCACTTATGAGGGTTTAAGCACCAACAGTGAAACAAACGAGAGGTACGTACTAAAGTTATTCAGTCTGGAAATGAACACTCGGCACAATATCGGACTCAATATAAATGCAATGCACAAGTGCTATGGTTTTATTTTTGTATGTGTTGTAATTTATTTCAGAAATCTGCCAAACACAAAATACTGTGTAAGAGGCTAAAAGGAAACACTTAATACAAGTGAACACACACACATTGGATGCTTATGAGATTGAATAAAGGTGTGATTCAATGGAGGAATATGTACATTTCAAAAGTTACTCTCAAAACACAGAAAATGTTTTTGTTTTTTTAAGAATCTTAGGTCTTTGTTTATGCATTCTAATCCTGTTAAGATTCCATTTTTATGGAATAATTGTTTATGAAAGAACAAGAACACTTTCCTGAGTAATTACTGTCAACCAACCAACATAGTACAACTTTGCCAATGAGATAATTAAACATATTTACTTCAGTATTCTATTTTAACACAGGTTAAAGGACATAGTTCAGTGGAGCAATATAGCACCAAATAAACTGTTGTGTTACAGGTGTTGTTCTGCTTAAGAGATAAGGGATTCTCAAGCACAGCACAAAAGCAAAAAATATATTATTATTTTCATTATGTTATGACAATTTGAAGTAATTGTAACCTTTTCTCTCCCTCATAATTAAATTAGTGTCAGATTTGGTTTGCATTCAGGTTAACTAGACGTTCATCCATAGCAAGCTATTATTGCAAGTCAGTGCAAAGCAGTTCTTGAAAGCCTTAAGTGACTTCAAATTAACTAAAGAAAAGCTGCACAATTACCATTTGCTGGATTGTTTCCTGAACATATTTTTCTCAGGTGATCCTTTTGTCTTTTAGCTAATGTCCGGATCAGGCAGAATTTCCCCTGAAGTGCCCGAAATGCATCAAGAACATCTTTACTGAGAGGAAGAGAACAGAAGTTAGACAATTCCTTGCTTAGAAAACTTTAACGGAGCGAATGACGAAAAGGTCCCAGTGAGCAGCGCATACTTCTCCGCGCGACTGGACCCGGGTAACGCGTTTGGAGACATAGCTGCGGCTTCCAAGCAGTCGTTCCCCTAAAGCAGAATGGATTGACAGAATTTAGCTGCCACTGGACATCGCATTTAGACAGAACAGAGAATTATGACACCTGCTACAATGCAGCACGAATCTATAAACTATGCAGAATTATTTTCCGAAAAGCAAAAAATGAACAAACAAATAGACTCCAGGCACAATTATACTGTGAACATTGGGGTAAAAAATGCAGAGAGACAGTGATAAGAATAAGTGTGTAAACAATTTGCACTTTGTGAAATATGACAGTTGCAATAAAAAAAATCTGACAGCAATTGCTGTAGTCACACATAAAGCATGATATAAAAGTTTGGAACAAAATATGTCACAATAAGTGTGGGTATGTCTCTGTAATGTCTGACAAACCAGAATCAGTCCGAAAGGCAATTACAAAGCTTTGCAAGCTCCAAATCGTTTGTTTGAGTCACATTTTGAGAAAAATACCACAATTTTTCAGTTGAGGTTTATGATATAAATGTTCAGACCTCAATGAAAAAATGTGAACTGAAAAGAGGTGAATAGTGCCCCTGCTAATTTTTTATGTCAACAAATATATTGTACATAAAGGTCTTCATATTTATTTGTATTATTCATGTTCATACTGTAGTTTGATTTTTTAAATATTGGAGCTGAATATATGCACAATTTGTTTCACTTCATGAAAATAAAAAAGTGAAAGAAATGGAAGGGTACATCAATAAATGGAAATAACAATACTTCCAAAGCTTACTGTGCGTGGATGTATCTGGTATGTACGTGTGTGTGTGTGTGTGTGTGTGTGTGTGGCAGAGAGAGACAGAGAGATGGTGGTGGTTTAAACAACCTCCTAAAGCTGGTATTTTTTAAAAACTTTTAAAAAAATTCTAAATCTCATGAACTGAATGAATTTCCACAATACCTAACCCTGCTGCACAGAATGTGGCGCTTCAAAAATTTTTGACCAGACTGTTTCATTAATGACAGGGAAGATGTTGTACTAGAGTGCCACCTGCTGACCAAAAATATATATTTTGTGAGAGGCTCATGCACTGTACCACATTTTTTCATGTCATCTCTACACTTCCTGAATTAGTTTGAACACTTCTTGAATACTGTGACATTTTGATAAATGGCACGGCCATTTTGTGGACCTGACACCTGACACCAGTTACTGAAATACACCCTTTTTCACATGAAGTGTTGCTCTTACGCCAAAAGAAAATATACATCATATGCTGTATATACTAGAGCTCAGGGGAAGGTACAAGATCTGAGCTTTAAGGCTTGTGCTGTCACTAGAAATATGTAATAATAATGATAAATACAATAACAACAAAACAACAACAATAATAATAGTCATCATAATAATACTAGTAATGTATTAATTTGTATAGCACTTCTTAAACTACTCTGAAAAGAATGTAAGTTTAGTGAAAAAGTAAGAGAAATATGAATATACACAGATTTATAAATACAGAGTACACCACATACAGTAAAAGACCAGGAAAGAAAAACAACACCTCATCAAACACAGTTATTGTCTACTCCCCAGGGAAATACAACCAACTTTATATCATGGAGTGTTTGAGAAGGGGTAACAAGACACACAGTATGACACATTATGTACTGGAAATAGGAAGTGGCTTGCACTTGAAGCTGGGCTGTTTGGATGCTTCCAAAACTTCCACTGAAACGAACGCCCTCTACGTTATTATCGGCTTTATAAAATCGCTGTTTACATTTACATTACAATCATTTGGCAGACGCTTTTATCCAAAGCGACGTACAATAAGTGCATACTGAAGGTCATTGACGCGACTACAAAGCAAATCCGACAAAGCACCGCTTTCTCACAGCATAGGAGCTATCCCTAGTAATAAACATGAGAAGTACACACAGTCAGCTATACATTCTGAACTATAGAATAACCAAAAACACAAGTTAAATAGAAAACAGGAAGCGAATACTATAGAATGGCCCTATATAGGTATAATTTTAGTCGAGGTGGAGTCTGGAAAAGTGCGTTTTCAGACCACGACGAAAAACAGACAGTGTTTCAGCTGAGAGCAGCAGAGTGGGGAGTTCGTTCCAAGTATACTGCACAAACTGAATTAGAACCACTTGCTGTGGAAAACATAGGATACTAGTCACGTAGAATGTGGCAGAGGCATCAAACCTGTTTGCTCCCCTTGGAGATGCATGGTGTGCCATCAGGGTGCTGATCAATGGCTGATAAGGTGTCTACTTCCTGTTTCCTGAGAACTGGCTCACAACCTTTCCCCTCCTCTGAGAAACAAGAACAACAGCAGCCCCCATCAAAAAACAAATACACATTGTTCCATCTGTCTTCTGTGGCATGGAGCTTGTTAAAATGAGAAATAGTGTAAAACATTGATCTGCAGCATTGCCTTGTTTGTACCTTAAGTACAACGCAGACCTGAAATGGTCTCTGCACAGCACAACCTCACTGATAGCTTTAGCATTGAGAAACTTACTCTCAGTGGGCTTGAATACAGTCCAATGGGGCAATTGTTTAGGCCTTCAAAACTGTGAAAATCTAATTTTCAAAAATGGTAAACTCAGAGTATACTCAGACATGTCTTTATATGTTCTAAAAATCTAAAAATGTGTTGCAAACCATGCTTTCTATCAGGTTTATTGACTTAATTTTGCCTTAATCCTTTGTCTACATCTGCGGCAGAAGCAGGATGTTGTGCACCTTTTCAAAAACAATTATCATAAACTTCTTAATGTAATACAAATTTTTATTATAAGAAAAACAATACAAAATTTTGTGACTCAGCAAACATACAGTGTTTTTTTTTTTTTAACCGAAATACGGTAATATCTTGTAGAATAAAATATAAATGAGTAGGCTGAGTGCACTACAAAACTCCAAGGCACTTAATCTCCAGTGAAAAAACTGAAAAAGAAGGCATGTGTTGCTGACATGCATAGGTGCGCTTTTCTATTATGATATAGACAAATAATAAAGTTGTTTTTTTTCTTTTTTCACTGGAGATTGAGTGCCTTGGAGTTTGCAGTGCTGTCGGCCTAGTAATTAAAATGTTCTTCTATGTCGATACGAACACCACATTGCAATGAGCACCTCTCCATTTTGACACTATTTGAAGCCAAAGCAGCATTCTCTTTTTACTTTCATAAATGTATTTATTCTTGCACCACAAACAAGGGCATTACAATGGTACAAACAATGGACCTCTCAGATTACATGCCAGAGCAGAATCTTTTATATTATCTAACTTAAAATTTTTGAAATTGACCATATGTTCATCCTAACCTTTATGGGTTCTTAGATTAATGTTTGTTGTCTTTGTTGTGGAGATGATTTGCATTTTAGTTAGTATGAAGTATTTGCTTATCTCAAAAATAAAATGTTTTCAACATACAAAACTCACACATAGCCTACAAAGCACTGTCTGTAAGTCATTAATTAAAACTTGCAAAAACTAGGCCTGCTGTTAAAAGTATTGATATGAAAATGAGCAAACATCATAGCTCACACAAATAAAATTACCTATATTCCAAAGCAATACTACCCAATCTCCAAAATTATTTAATGTAACTTGGCCCTGTGTTTTTTCGAACATTTTAAAACCTGCACATTTGGTAAAATTAACTTGACAACCAAGTATAGACATATCCTTTCTAGAGTGTAATTTCTCGTCAACTTTTTAAAACATTCATTTAAATGATGTGTTCTTCCACAAGCATATTTTTGTTATTTGACATTTAAAGTTTGAATGACCACATTCTCTTGAGATGGTAAGATGAAAGAACATAAGACCAAATTACATGATATAATTTAGGAAAGATTGGGTAGCTTTGGAATAGAGCTAGTTTAATTAGTGTGAGCTACGATAGGCAATATTGTTTGGTGTAACTTGGCCTCATTTTGATATCAATACTTTTAACAGCAGGCCTAGTTTTTGCAAGTTTCAATTAATGACTTACACAGTGCTTTGTAGGCTATGTGTGAGTAACTAGGTTTTTTTTTGTTTTTTTTTAACAGTGAAAACATATTTTGTTAAGATATCATTTATTTTCGTACCGCGTTTGCCAACTGATGATGATAATGCATGTGAATTTATGAACCATAAGATAATTAAATCTAGAGAGAGACATGCACACACAATACATGCAAACACATATGCATTCTAGCTCAAAGAAAGACATAGGCATGGATCCTGTCCTTTATCATAAACTACAAAGAAATGATGAAAACGTTTTCACTGTAACATTACTTGGGTAAATCTTTTGGTGGTAGCGGGTACCGGACCATGTCAGCTTACTCACCTCTGTTTAAGCATAATTTAAACAGATAACAGTTACTATTGTTCAATTTCTTAGCCTTTGCAATAAAAAGATGGTCTTTAATGTGAAAAGAACATTCTTATATGTGAAAAGCTTAACATGTGCACATCGTGTCTGTTGAAAATAAATTGAACTGTAGTGAACTGGTGAGGCTGAAACCCGGGTTTCCTGTATGGAAGTACGGTGCTGTAGCCACAAACCTAATGGCACTTTTGCTTTTTGTGGTGCAGTTAGACGGCATAATGTACTTTCAGATGAGAGCACTTTGATTAGAGGTTTTCATTGGCAGATAAGATGTTGTTATCAAATGGGGAGAATTATTCTTTGAGGGCATGGAGCATTTTTGATGACAAAATTGGCAGAAAAAAGAAAAAGAAGAAGAAAAATTGCAAAAATAACCCAAGTTTTGGGCCTTATTGTGTGGATGTGTGAAGTTGTACCTGAATTCTGTGTGGTTACATGAGGTCAGCACATACAGAAGTTAATGAGAGTCTGTGGTCATTGTGGTTATTTCTATTCAATTGAAATTGAAATTGAAAAAAAAATAAAATAAAATTTAGGGTCAGTGATTCTTCTTTTATTTCTGATAAAAAGGAGATGTCCAATGCTTTCAATGCTCACTTTAAAAAGGCTGGACATATTTTTGACACTTTAAATCATGTTTCTCGGCATGAAGATAATTTTCATGGGCCAATTATTACTTCGTCCGCCTTTGATCTTTCTCCCCCTCTGGTCTCTGAAGTCTTGCATGCCCTGCAAGCATTAGACCCTAAGAAGGCCGCCGGACCTGATGGCCTTGATCCATACTTTTTAAAAATTGCTGCACCGATTGTAGCCCAACCAGTTGTTGACATTTTTAACCTTTCTATTTCCACCCAAAAATTTCCTGTTGTTTGGAAACAAGCATTTGTCTCGCCTTTATTAAAATCTGGTGATCCTTCTGAATTGAATAATTATAGGCCTATTTCAAATCTTTCTGCTCTGGCAAAGATTTTGGAGTCTTTAGTGTCTGCTCAGCTGAAACTTTTCCTAGACTCCCATAACATCCTAAATCCTATGCAGTCTGGATTTAGACCCAAGCATAGTACTGTGACTGCTAGCTTGAAAGTTCTAGACGATATTAAAGCTGCTGTTGACAATAAATTATTTTGTGTTGCTTTATTTATTGACTTAACTAAAGCTTTCGATACAGTGGATCACCACATCTTGATCAACATCCTACTGAAGGCTGGTTTCAGTCAAAATGTGGTTGGTTGGTTTCGGAGTTACCTGTCAGACCGCACTCAGTGTGTCAGGTTTGGTAATATTGTTTCTGATCCTGTTATCTTAGAAAAGGGGGTTTCGCAGGGTTCCATTTTGGGGCCGTTGCTCTTTTTATTATATGTGAATAACATCTTCGCTCAGGTGAAACATTCTTTGTATCATTTGTATGCTGATGACACAGTTTTGTATTCTTGTGCTTTTTCTCTTGAGGCTGCTGTTTCTAATTTACAGTCTGATTTTATTTCTTTACAGCATGCTCTTTTCGACTCCAAATTATTGCTGAATGGAAACAAAACTAAGGCAATGTTGTTTGCATCAAATAAGTCTGTGGTTTCCCCCCTTCTATCATTACTCTTAAAGGTACTTCTATTGAGTTTGTTGATACTTATAAATATCTAGGCATCTGGCTCGACAAAAATCTTAACTTTAAACATCATATTGAAATGTTAACTAAGAAACTCAAGTTTACCTTGGGTTTCCTATACAGGTTAAAATCTTGCTTCTCTCCTTCTTCACGTAAGCGGCTTGTGACAGGCCTATTTCTGTCACAGTTAGACTATGGTGACACTGTTTATAGATTTGCATGTCCCACTGCCTTGGCCAAACTTGATCCGCTTTATCATGCGGCTCTGAGATATATTTCTAACTCTGCCTACAGGACTCATCACTGTACATTGTACACTTTAGTCGGATGGTCTTCACTTGCTTTGCGCAGGACGCAGCATTGGTATGCTTTATTGTATAAGGCTATTTTAGGCAAGCTACCCTTGTACGTTTGTTTTAAGTTTGAATTGATTCATAATTCTCACAATCTAAGATCAAATGCTTGTTTGCGTTTCAAGGTGCCACCTGTGCGGACTGAGGCGGGTAAAAGGAGTCTATCTAATTTTGGCCCTTGGTCTTGGAATGACCTACAGACCCTCTTAAATTGGTCTTTCTTGTTTCATTATCGAGTTTTAAACAAAATATATCTGAATTCCTTGTCACTAGCTGCTCCTGCCATGATGTTTAGCCCTTTTATCAATTATTTATTTATTATCTTTTTATTTGTGTGTTGTTGTTTGATGTGTACAGAAGCCTGGTCGCTGGGCATTGTAATTTTAATTTTGTTTACTGCGGCATGTCAGGTGTCTGACTAGTGCTGTGTTTTATATGGTGTGTATTCTCACCTAGTGCTTACTTTGTAAGTTTAGTATGTTCATTCTTGAATGTGTAGATGGTAGTTCTTTTGTTGTGTTGTTCGTATTGTCTTGTTGTATATGTATTAACCGACGTGTAATTTGCTGCCATTTTGGCCAGATCACAATTGTAAAAGAGATTTCATATCTCAATTGGTTTTATCTGGTTAAATAAAGGTTAAATAAAATAAAAAAAATAAAAAATACAAAACCCTGAAAAATGTCAAACTCTCGGTGCTGTATAGGAATGGGGCATGCCCCGCCAAGCCGTAACTTGGCGGATGGCATACCTGCCATCTCAAAATACGGCCATGGTTGTTCCTCAAACATGACACGCGTGTGAGCAATGCCTTCTTTTTTCACGTGGAGAGAACCACTATACAGCTCAGTGGGGAGAACCAGTATGTATGGCAGTTTCCAGTTGACTGTTGGCAACTGTAGAGGAGCAGAATGGTTCTCACCAACCAGGATTAGAAGGAAAACAGAGAGAGGAAGCGGTATTTTGTCAAAGGGGTTTGGAAAAAAATATTTTAGGGCCAAAAGTAGTGGTTATTCCTGTAGTTGCCTACGCCTCAAAATGACAAAAAAAGTAAATAACTAGTACAACCGTGTCCATTACACAAATCAAACTACCAGAAAACTGCTGCAAAATGTAATTAAACTACTAGTTGCCAATGCTCAAATGGCAATTGCCACACATGCTATGGGGGGCTTAATTATTCAGTGGCGGTGCTCAGGAATTTGTAGTAAATACACAAGGTTAGGTGCAGCATAGGAAAGTCAGTTTCAAGCATTATACTACTAACACTTATGTTGATGCATGTACAGTGCCTTGTGAAAGTATTCACCCCCCTTGGCATTTTTCCTATTTTGTTGCAGTACAACCTGTAATTGAAATAGATTTTTATTTGGATTTTATGTAATGGACCAACACAAAATAGTCCAAATAGGTGAAGTGAAATGAAAAAAAAAACTTGCTTTAAAAAATAAAAAATAAATAAAAAACTGAAAAGTGGTACGTGCATATGTATTCACCCCCTTTGCTTTAATGTATTTTTAAAGTATCATATTTAATATTTGGTCGCATATCCTTTGCATGCTGTTACTTCCTGAAGTCTGTGACCCATCAACATCAAAAGACTCTCGATATCTTATTTTCAGGTACTGTTACAAGCGATACTATAACCTCTCTGCATTTGAATGGATCTCTATGGGAATTGGGGGGTGAGACTAGATTCAGCTGTAAATTACACTGGTACAGTATGGAACACATGACTGGCTAAATGGCAGTAAGTCATCAAGGGTCTAAGGTATCAAACGAGCCCCAAACCATCACTCTGCGGCCACATATGGAGTAGATGTGGATGGCTCACTGCAATGGTTATTTCTCCTGACTCATTTTCCTATAAAACTCTATGGGGGAAAAAGTCAGGAGAAGAAACCCATAAAGTGATCCATCCACATCTACTCCATATGTGGCCGCAGAGTAATGGTTTGGGGCTCGTTTGATACCTTAGACCCTTGATGACTTACTGCCATTTAGCCAGTCATGTGTTCCATACTGTACCAGTGTAATTTACATCTGAATCTAGTCTCACCCCCCAATTCCCATAGAGATCCATTCAAATGCAGAGAGGTTATAGTATCGCTTGTAACAGTACCTGGAAATAAGATATCGAGAGTCTTTTGATGTTGATGGGTCACAGACTTCAGGAAGTAACAGCATGCAAAGGATATGCGACCAAATATTAAATATGATACTTTAAAAATACATTAAAGCAAAGGGGGTGAATACATATGCACGTACCACTTTTCAGTTTTTTTTAATTTTTTAATTTTTTAAAGCAAGTTTTTTTTTTCATTTCACTTCACCTATTTGGACTATTTTGTGTTGGTCCATTACATAAAATCCAAATAAAAATCTATTTAAATTACAGGTTGTACTGCAACAAAATAGGAAAAATGCCTAGGGGGGTGAATACTTTTGCAAGGCACTGTACACATAATAGATATATCTATCTAATATATGCGTGGACAACAGACTACACATCAGAGCAATATAAACAAAACAATATAAACATAAGCAATATAAACATAAACAAACCAACCAAGCTTTACCCCAACACGTACAACATACCACCACCCATCACGAAACAATGCAGCAAGCAGCATTGAAATTCGTGCTTTTCAACCGAAAAATAAATATGCACAACACATTCAGTGTTTCCCCCAGGTTGTTTTTGTAGGCGGGGTGGTGCGATGGCATGACCGCGATTGTTAACGGGGGGTGTTAACATTACTGAAACAAATCCATTCTTCTGTGCGTGGCCACAAATTGCCGCAATTCAAAACACTAGCCTAATTATCGATATTTTATATTTTCAGGCGGGGCGGCAAGCTCCGTAGGCGGGCCCCGTCTATTGTATGGTAGGGGAAACACTGACATTAATATAATGTCTGTTAGCTAATCATACACACAAGGCACTGGCGTATATCTTAGTAGCCAGATGTAATTGCTCATAGCGCTCGGCTACTGCTGCCACCCCACAGTAGGCTACATCTGAAAAGGATTAGCCTACCATCTACTGTCACAGTAAAAAAAAAAAATTTGCTGAAAGACGCTAAAATTGGCTATGGCGAGCCGGTAAAAAATCAGGAGCTATTGTGACTCACCCATTAGGCAACTAGTAGAAGTAGTCCAAGTCCAGCAAAACAGCTTCAGTTTAACTGAACTGTTTGCCCCGTTGGACCATGTTTAAGCCAAGGAGCCAAGACCGGCGCTGTGTCCGATTCAGCACCCTTACATACTATTGAGTATCCTTTTTGAGTAGACTGGAAAGTAGGTAAGTACGTACGCTACACAAAATTGTCTCTAAATGTAGTACACTTAAAACACCCGGATGATTTACTTACTTCCAGGGTTTCACTGAGTATATTCGGGAGCATACTTTTCAAGAAGTAAGCGAACATTTTGGTTGCATATATATGACACGCAGCTTAATTTTTAAATTAAATTAAAGCTTCCGTCAATTACAACAAAATCAAGACGTGATATGGTCGCGCAAGGGTTAGATGTCTTACGACACTTCCACCAGTATGGTTGGAAAATAGTATTGAACGTATTTTTTTGCATACTGCATGTCGCGTACAAGACAGTACACAGTAAACAGCTGCTAGTACACAGGAGACGGGACACAGTAGATAGGGCTCTGATGCGGACACAGCCAAGGCTTTGTTTTTGAAGCTCACTTCCTGGTCTTCTTGAAAGCGTTGCTCACTAGTGCCAGTGGGGTTGGCTCCAGAATAGGTCTTTCAGCCCCGCTTTTCAATGTAAGTCAATGTTACCAATGCAGACAAAATACAAATTCAATCATTTTTCCCCAAAAGAACATGCAGTCACAATAGACGCTTTTTCTTCATCTAATGTGTCATTTGGACAATATTTTAATATTTTGTGGACTAACCAGGGACTCGAGGGGTCGGCATCTCACACACTTAGTGGACGACCTGGACCCGGCCCAAACTTGACCATATAATGGTCCCCCCTTTTCCCTACTGTGTAGGCCCTGGCTCCATTTTTTCAAATGCTGCACAAAAATTGCACTTCCGTGGTTTCAAAACACTTTTTGCACACCCATGGAAAGTTAATGGACGACAGTCACTATGTCCATATTTTTGCACGGACTAGAAGACTGATGTAACTGACTGATTCCCGCTGTTGAAAAGCGCATGCACAAACTTTGAGTGTTGAAAAGTTAATGCGCAAGTTTTTGAGTAATTACGGTAAAAAGTTTGCCGTCTCATCCCCTTTTCGAATTTGTTTTCTTTGAAATGTATTTTATTTGAAGGTTTAAATTATGATTTAATGACAAATACTTTCATCATGAAATATTGTATTCCTGTTTAAGTATTGCTCTACTGCGCAAGGGCAGAATTGGGAGAAGAGAATGAAATAAGTTGTGTTGGTCATTGGTCACGGGAAAATGGAAAGGATTAAAACCAAGAAGAGATTAAGCTGTGATTCATTATGCTGTGTTTTCCTGTTGTCCAGAGAAATAACTAAACATAGCTATATGGATACGGTTAAGCTACGTGAACTGACTATGCTGCTGTGGATCGAGAGGTAGTCTACGTTGAATGCAAATGGAGTAGGTGGCTAGCTAGCTAGCTATCCATTACAGAAAACATACTGTGAGACTATTTTGACACAAAATCAAATAGAATTCAATACTAAGTTATGCAAGTGACGGCGAACCTTGCATAACATTGGCTTGCTCTTATGAAAGTGGGATTCCCAGCTGGTGAGCTAGCTAATTAGCAAACTAGCTCATAATGTAGAAATTGAGACTTACATTTTAGCAAGCTGGCCCTGAGATTTAAAACGTAAAAGGTCTTGATGCATAGTCAGGCTATATGTTCATGTTGTAAAGACACAGGTTGATATTGATCACCGAGCTGCTGTTACTGATAGGCCTCGTACACACTGGCACTAAAAAATGTTTTAAAACCGTCAAATCCACACTGTCAGGGGTTTCAAAAACGTTTTAATTTAAAACCCATTTAAAACCCCTCAGAGCTAGGATCGGAAACGTTTCGAAAACCCTTAACTGGTTTTAGTCGTGAGTGTGTACAGGATCGATTGCCGAAACCTACCTACAGAATCATTTCGCTTGCGTCATAAATAAATTACGTATAGTTCCATTGGTGGTACTCGTGAATTCCGTGGGAATTTCAAATATCTTCACAAAGTTCACTTGACAGTTGAACATTTGTGTTTACTTTATGATTATTATATTATATTATCTCTATATTATGACTGCCAATCGTGGTTCAATTGGGAAGGAGGAGATGCCTTTACACCACTTGGAAAGCGACAAATGATCCATGTTGTTTATTTTGTCGATAAGGATACCAAGGAACGCAAAATATCAAATCCGTTGTCAAGGAAACGTGCGTTGCGGAGAATTCTAAAACCACAGAATGCCTGTGAGTAATGTGTACGAGCAGGTAGCGAAAACTTCAAAACTAAAATGTTTCAGAAACGTTTCGAAACTAAAACCCCAGTGTGTACGAGGCCTTAGTTACTTAGATATCTTCGTTTTAGCCGGTACCTACAGGCACGTTCATAGCTTGCCAGCTAATTGTATTGTGTATAGGTGGACCAGGGTATGTGAGCAGTGGAAGCGGAGCTGCATGATTTTGCCAGGGGCTTTTTAGAAAGTCGGAGCGTCGCTCCAAGATCACCTCGATAGCCTACCGCTCCATCCCATGAGCAAACACATGTTAAACATTAGCATTCACCACATTGTACTCTGTTAAAGTTAGCTGCACTCTGCAGTCAGTCATGGAATATATTATCGGGAAAAAAAGGATAAAAATAGCCTACAAATGTTTTGTAAAAATAAATGACGCAGAGGGTGAACACGGGTATGGATAGGCCTATGTATTACTACAACCAGGGATTCGTGGAATCTAAAAAGACGTGTCTAGAAAACATGGAGTTTTCCGTGCATACATGGGAAGAAAATCTGGCTGGGTAAGTGGTTGTAATAATGTCCCAGTGAGAAAAAGCCGGAATCAAGATGTAGAGAGGGGTGGAAATCTTGAAAGACGTTTTAACATAGACGGGCTAGGTTAACGTTAGCTCAGGTTTTACCCGGATATAACCTACATCCTAGTCGGCTATACAAAACTTTCACTTTTCAACTAAATGTAGCCGGTTCTTTAGCTGAACACAAAAATGTTTGGTTGGGTTCATGTCTCTCCTCTCCCAGACAAGTAGCCTAGGCTAGCTATTCAAATACAAAAATCATCATACTAAATACATACTGCGTAGCCCTCGCAAATGTTTGGAAATTGCGCAAACATGATTTCCCATAGTGAATTGAATTTAACAAATGACCAAAAGCCACCGACACACAGTAGCCTAGCCTACATTGAAAAATTGCCTATATTGAGAAAGCAGTTAACCTAATAGCCTACGTGATTTGTTTTCATTCATAGAACTATAGGCCTGCAATATTTAAAGGAATTGCCAAGTGGATTTCAATGGTTAATTGTTGTCATCCTGGGGTGGAATAAACATAACCCAAATATCAGTAATAAGTGATATGCCTAAATTGAGATAGGCCTTCCTTTTTTTTCACCTTTGCCTTGAATAGGAAAGGTTTTGAGTGGGCGGGATTAAAACGTAACCAGTCACGTCATCTGGTCCTCTCAGCCAATAGAGAACCGCGGTCATATGTCACTGTAACCTCGCGAGCTCAGCCTTTCCTCCAAAAAGAGGAAAGCCTGGCAAACAATCACTCGAAAAAGGGAGATACGTTTGCAAGAGCTCGGGGCGGTGCTCTTTGGTCAGCTGCTTCAATTAACCAATTGTAGGAAAGCAGGTGTAAGGCAATAGGAAAGTGTTGCAGGTGAGAACATCTCTTTTGGCAATGAGATTCTTTATGCAAAGGCGCTGTATTGGCTTCAATACAACATATGTCTGCGGAAAGCACTTTTTAACAGGTAAACAAATGTCACATAATATGGATAGTTAGAACTACAGGCTTCAACAATAACTGTCGCCCGAAACTTGAGCTCACTGTTGGAGTCACCAGTCTGTCTGCCCTCGTCGACTCCGGAGCTGATTCCAATTTCCTGGATGCCACCATATAGAGTACTCAAGTGACTATGTCACACTGGTTTTGGAAGTAAATTCCCCATTCATTTAGAGCGTAGACATTAACGAAAACTTACTTTTAAACCATTTCTAGTGATTATGTCTTACCATCAATTTCCTGGATTGTTCAATATAACGCCCATTCGCAAAATATGTCGTTTGTCAGTACTGCCATTCTGCCAAAAATTTCCAGACAAGATGATGCGTATCTTATTGATCGAGAACCACCCGTGCGTTGCAGTACTGGATATGTAGTCCGTTAAAGTGGACTACAAGCCAAACTACAATCATTAATCCATTACTTTAAAAAATTTAACGATCTTAAAGCTCAGCTTTTGTTAGATAATTTTTTTTAATTAGCACAACCTGCAATAAAAAAATAATCTAACAAAAGCTGAGCTTTAAGATCGTTTAATTTCCATTAATATTTTCGGAATTAAGAGTGTGGAGAACGAAGAGCACGTATCCACAATTATAATGTTGATTAAAATGTGCAAAATTTTGCGACGCAAGTTAAAATAATTTTATTACTTGCCTAATAGCCTAATTGAGGAGAACCGGCTACATTTGATGGCATTGAGTAATTGGTGAATTAAACGCTGATGTAGCCTATTGTTAATCAAGGAAACGGATTGAAAAATTATTAAGACCAATAATCAGTTTAAAGGGAAGTTTTCCGCTAACCCAATTTTCAGCTCAGGAGCCGCCACTGTGGATAGATAATGTTTTTGGTGAATTTATACAGTTTTGCAGGCGTGAAAATAAGGGCAGCTCTCGACGGGTGTTGACAGCTATGACAGCTACAGTCTGTAATTGTTTCTAGAAAAGTCTCTTCAAATCGCAAACAGGGTTATCCTTATCCCCTACCACTCCGAAACCTTGCCCATTCTCCAGTTGTCCGCCTCTGCCACGGCTGCTGCTCGAGACTCAGCTGCCGGAATGAGCGGCTCAAACAAAACAAATTATGGCTGTGAATGAGCATACACATGGAAAAAAGAAAGTATGGTGTTAACAGAAGTTATACTATATCAATTTCAAACGGACTAATTTTTTAAATTTGTTAATATGGTGTATCCTGTCCAACTTGTTGAGTTGGACGACGTTCATTTTAAAAATTAAGTTATCAACTTGCTGCAGATCAAACATGTAGAGTTTATGAAGGTTAGTTTCCACTCATAACGTAAATACAGCTAGATGCTAGCTTACAACAAAAAAAGTTGTAATAAAACTAACGCGAGCTATAATTTGTATAGCTTTGCCAAGATGAAAGTGAAATAAAAGAACCAGAAACAAAACTAGATGCATTAAATTGATAGCCTGCCAAGGTGATACACTTTTTGCCCCAAGGTTGTGCGAGCATCCTCTTTTGTTTACAAACAAGAAATGGGACTATTGGAATAATTATTATTACTCTATTATCCAGGGTTCTACGGAGTCATGTTTGCACTTTAGAAGGCAGTGACCCTTGTGACGACATTCTCAACTGAACGTTCTACCGATACATTCTAAACACATATGCGTGATGGTACGCTTTTGGGCCAGTTCTGGAATGATCACATATTTGCGCTGGTATGCGCAAAAGGGTTAAAAGAAGGGGTCACCATGCCTAAATTTCGAGGAATTACGGTAAAATGGTGGCAGCAAAATAATCGTTCATTACAAACAATCAATCAGACCTAAACCACCCACATAACTGACAACGTATGTAGGCTATTTGCGGGTGTCATAAGCTACTGTTGGAATTAATTTGTTCTGTCTGGACGCTGCGGTTCAGTAAACATTCTATTTTGGAAAGGAGTGGAGACAAGCAAACTCCAAGTAGATCAGAGGATATTGTTATTGAGATATTGTTTTTGAGCAAGTAAAAACTTGTAAGAATGCTGTCAATGTGTGCATTCTCTGTGTGCATATATTCTCTGTGTAGCCATATAGGCTAAGAAAACGATTAATACATTTTTATTTTATAAACTAAACTAATGTGGTATCTAAACAAAAAAATCCAATGCCCATTTTTATCACAATATATAAACCGGAGCGAACTGGAGCTTGCAGAGTGGTAACGTCCCATTAGTGCTCATCACTCTAATTAAATTACGTCCGCTTCCCCTCCTCGCTCACTCCCGGTCACATGCTGACACACACACCTTTGAGCATCAGATGCACTCCGTCGCTCCGGTATGCAGCCCAACCTGCATGCTCCAGAACAAAATCCGCCCTGCCTTGTCAAATGTTCCCCACTGGCTGCATACAGGCGTCCGGGCTGAGCTAGGCTTGCCAGCCTTGTTTTTCTACAGTCTATGGTTTAAGCCCACTAAGAAGCTGCAGCTGAGGGTTAAGTTTCTCAATACAATAGTGAGGTGTCGATCAGTGAGGTGTTATGCACAATCATAAATGATGGGAAAACATTTCAATAAGGTATTGGTTGAAAACAAATTGAACCTATCCTTTAAGAAAAGGACAAATGGGTAACCCAGTACAATATACAGTACTGTGCAAAGGTCTTAGGCACATGTATAAAAAATAAAATAAATAAAAAATTTAAAAAATACATTTTTTATTTCCTCTTTTCTACTGACACACTAATGCAAAAGAAAAAAAAAACAAATATCTAAGAAAACATTTAAATAAAAAATCTTGGGTGCCTAAGACTTTTGCACAGTACTGTATCTATCTAAAACAAACAGGCTAGTCTGTTTGTAAATACGGAAAGGTTCTCAATAGAAATAGAGAAAGGGAAAATCATGTTAATACTAACCTGAAGTGTGCTTGGTTGCCAAACTCAACTGAGCTTTAAGTTTTAAAATAAGCTGATTTTGGTCCTCTATCTTTTGTTCAAGTTCTTGGGTGTACTTTTCATAGGAGTCTGTCTGCAATACACACAAAAAACTGAAATAATAGTAGGGCAGATATATCATATTACCATAAATACAAAATAAACAGACTTGGTGTGGCTTTTCTTTCAATCATACTATGTCAGCTTATATATCACTCTGTAACTTCTTAGCTGTCTGAGGAAAATTGAGGCTGTACTTGGTCTATACTGGGATGGGAGAGGAGGGAGGGGGGAGAGAGAGAGACAAATGCCTCTGAGCAAACCAGTGCATAAACCAATTACTCAGTGTACTGATAGGGTCCTGACTAACTGTGGTCATTAAAGATCCTACTTACTACTAAAGTTTTAGTGTTTTAGGAAAGTAGAAATTTCCCATTTTATCTAGCTAAACAAATATCCACCTTGGCAAGGCTGTATTCAAGAGGCAGAGCTTTACAAAACATTTCACAGAGAGGTTTAACTTGAGATAGATTCCCAGTAGCCACATTGTGAAACATTGTCACAGTTGGCCTTTTGAATGTACTCATTCTGTGGTTCCACTACAAAGTAACTACAGTGCATCATTTGGTTGGGTGTTATGCCATGGTATTGGCTGTATAGATAGTGCTCCCATTATTAAAGTGCTTTGTGATTAGATAAATCATATGCATTGTTATTATCGTTGGTTGCTTCCTCAAACAATGGTGTACACTTATACCTTCTGCTGGAGTTCCCTTTTAGCACCATCTTTTTCGATAGAGGCTTGTCGATAGGCTTCAAAGGCTTTCTTGAGCTGGTCTCCAATATTCCTCTCCATGTTTTCCGCTTCAGTATCATTACTGACACAGCCGACATGAACCCTGCATTCACAAACAGTACCAGTTAACCAGAGCCATACTGAAATGGCCTCTGCCTTTCTACACCAATGTCTTTCTTCCTGCGTTTTAGTGAGCATATCAGACATACTTTTCCAGACTCCAAAATGCATGTTATGCCTAAACTCTAAACAGTGCAAGGCTGAACCCAAAACTTTTAAGTTTTCCGATGTACAGATAGGGTCATGTGGGAGATTCAGCAATCTGGCTGATTTGTTATGGCTAAATCAGACAAGAGAAAAACCTGCAATTAGCACCTGACTGTGTCATTTCAAATTAAAAGCTGGAGCCACACACAACCATATTTACTGAGCACCTGCTATGCCAGGGTACCATGAGGCATACACAAATATATTTTTTGATAGATCCTAAAGATATATCATTGATATCGTGTGGTTACCCCCCCCCCCCCCCCCCCCAAAAAAAAAAAATCATACTGACTACGCCTGGTACTTGAACTCGTATTTACCTTTTAGGGTCGTTTTAACGCACTTGTTCCTAGTTCGAAAATGCACTGATGTACGTTGCTCTGGATAAGAGCGTCTGCCACATGACTATAATGTAATGTAATATAATGATCTGAAAAAATTGTATGAAAATGCTTTGCTTGGTTCTTGTAAGTCTAAAGAGCATCCATCCAAAATAATCAGTGTGTCATTTTTATAAGCCTCCCAAACATAAATTTACTTGGACGTAAATAAAATGCTGTTTTAATAAAACTAGTGCAGTGCCCGTTCAAAACATGCCCATTTGGAACGGGCCGATTGCTTGGCCCCCGGTATTGCTGCTTGCAGCTTTCTCGAGAACTCATCCAATCAAATCGAAACTGCACTTTCTTGGGTCCTGAGCAATACACCTAGCGAATTTCAACTTCATACAGTGCCCGGTTGTCGAGCAAATCGAAATACAGACACACAGCAGACACACAAACGCACAGTAGACAGGATTCCTGCCTTCATAGTTAGATGCCAAAGCATCCTATTTCAGATGGGATCAAAACCAGCTGGGAAAAAATTTAATCAAGCATTTGTATATTTGCGAAGACTGAAGGGTAATAAAGCAATCGTCACAATTAGGTCCTTCATCCTGTACAGCGTCCAGGGCTGGGCAAGATATAATTTAATAAAAGGTGGATAATTTCACATTCATCTATAAACATGCCAGAAAAGTTTAGTGGTTCCTTGTACTTTCTCTTGAATGTCCAGTTCATTACAAGACAAGCAAGGTGATTGCAGCATCTGAGACCAAGATGTTTTTTATGATTGAGGTCCACTTTTGGAATTTCTGTTTAAAGGTGAACTATGCAGGATTTATACCGAGAAAATATTATAAAATAGTCATGCTCAGTCATATTTATGGTGCACTAGCAATCTCTGTCGAAAAAAATAGCAGAAACTTTGCTCCTCTGCCTGTATTTATTATCTGAACAAAAACGTCTCCGACGTAAAAAAAAAAAAGCCAAGTTACTCACGCATAGCCTACATAGCGCTGTCTATAAGTCCTTAATTCCAACTTGCAAAAACTAGGCCTGCCTTTAAAAGTATTGATATCAAAATGTGGCCAAGTTACAACTAACAATATTGCCTATCGTAGCTCACACTAAATAAACTAGCTCTATTCCAAAGCAATGCTATCCAAACTTTCCTAAATTATTTAATGCAACTTGGCCCTGTGTTTCTTCATCTTAGCATATGAAGAGATTGTGCCTCATGGAACAACATATGATTTCAATTAATGTTTTTAACAGTTGATGAATAATTACACTCCAGAAAGGATATGGTTATACTTTGTTGGCAAGTTTACTTTACAAAATGTACAGGTTTTAAAATGTTAACTGCTGCTACAGATTTCTTTACTATTCACAAGCAGACATTTATATCAAGAAAGTACAATAAAGGGGGGATGAATAAATAAATGCAGATAAAAATAAGTAATATTTTTTAAATAGCGTACATATAGCATTTTTACAAACGTATGCAGACATGTTTGTGGGTCAGATGATGGAAAATAAGTAATAGTACAAATTTTCTTAACATAATAATAGTTATATTTGCGAACAGAATTTTGTGAACACAAGGATATCTATGCTCTGTAGGACCACACAGGTTTTGATAGAAATCCAAATATTTCAAATAAATAAATCAATAAATAATAATAATAATAATAATAATACATTTTATTCATTCTGTGCTTTTCATAGACCCAAAGCAGTGGATGCAGACAATTATTCAAACATGCCCTATAGTGTAGTAATTTTTCTGTTTAATTTCTAAGTGCAACACATCTGAATCAGAGTATTTCCACTATAAATTATTCTCATTTTGCAGTTTGATGTGGAACATACAGTTTCATTGACCACATTCTCTTGAGATGGTAAGATGAAGAAACACAGGGCCAAGTTGCATTAAATAATTTAGGAAAGTTTGGATAGCATTGCTTTGGAATAGAGCTAGTTTATTTAGTGTGAGCTACGATAGGCAATATTGTTAGTTGTAACTTGGCCACATTTTGATATCAATACTTTTAAAGTTGGAATTAAGGACTTATAGACAGTGCTACGTAGGCTATGCGTGAGTAACTTGGCTTTTTTTACGCTGGAGACGTTTTTGTACAGATATCACTTATTTTTGGTAGCTAACTAATGATGAACAATACATGAAGATAATGACATTGAGAGAGACATGCATATAGAATAGTACATGCATTCCAAATAAATGCATGCAGACATTCGCATAACCATAACGCCCTCTACTGACGAGAATGATGACATTTCTCCTATTAGCCATAGCCCACAATTACATTAAAAGAGTTTGTAGATGACATATATGTCGCACGTGCTACGAAAAAAATCAGTCTGTGCGATGAATGAATTTACTGCAGTAGCACCCATGCGATAGCCTGTGTGTGAGAAAAAAATATATATTTTGCGTGTGAAGTGAGGGTTTGTGTGAAGTGAATCGATGCGCCTCGCTATTCTACTTGGTAGTTGTAGTCTATCGTGCAATTAAAAACCATGTCCCCGTCTGCGTAGAGTCCATACATCCAACACCAAATCCCACAATTCCTAGCGAACAATCCCCTTTTCCTCAGCGAGTCGAGCGAGCTAATGACCACAAAATGAAGCGGTATTTTCAAGTCTTAAATCAAAGTAAAGGCGAAGAAGTGCAAAACCAAACCCCCAAACGAGCCCGCGAGGAAAAGAGCGAAACAAGCGAAACAAGAGAGAAGATTTACAGGTACAATCCAGAGTGGAAAAAGGATTTCCCTTGGCTAACTTATGACGAGGAGAAGCAGCTCTTGTTCTGTTGCTGGAGCAGGGAGGCTCCAGAAAAGATAAGAGTAGAGAATCCCTATGTAGTGGGTAACAACATCCTAAAAAGGATAACAGCAGGGAGGCTCCAGAAAAGATAAGAGTAGAGAATCCCTATGTAGTGGGTAACAACATCCTAAAAAGGATAACAACATAAAAAAAACATAGCACTTCCCATCGTCACATTCTTGCCCGGGATGCCTTCATCGCGAAACAACATCCTGAGCGGGCTGGCACGCTCCTGCACTCGCTGAGGACCCAGGCGACCAAAGCGGATGATGCTGCTCTCCGTGAAGTGAAGATGAAAATGAATGTGGCCTATTGCATCGCCAAAGAAGAACTTCCTTTCAATACGTTTAAGCCGCTAATTTTTCTCTGCAAGAAGAACGGAGCGGATATCAGTCCATCTTATGACAACCACGTCCGATGTGGAGAGATGATAGAGACCATAGCCGATGAAATGAAGTCGGACCTGGCGGAGGAAATTGGAGGAAGCCGCTACCTTTCAGTGTTGATTGACGGGGACACGGACGCTTCTAACAAAGAATGTGAAATGGTCTACGTTCGAATCATTATAAATGGAAAGCCAACGAACAAGCTGATCGGGCAACAGGAACTAGAGCACAGCCATGCATTAGGTGAGTAGCCCACTATTAGGATGTTTTTCAATACTTAAATACTGGCTACTTAAATTTCCCTCCGGGGATCAATAAAGTATCAATCTATCTATCTATCTATCTAATAACGAGACAATATGCAAATAAGGTATGCAGAGTTCCTTGTACTTCTGATTAATGCAATGGTGTGTGTGTGTGTGTGTGTGTGTGTGTGATTTGTGTTTGGTTTGGATTTTGTGTGCCCTGTATGCAAGATTCATGTCATTTGCCAGTCACATACCTGTTTAAGTGATGAACTGCACTACTTGTGGTTGTTTTTAGAGATTTTAGAGACGTTTATACTCGTGCTACAAGTTTTTGGCCAGTGCTACAAAACTATCAACCTCTGTAGCACCAGTGCTATGTGCAAAAAAAGTTAACGTACAGCCCGGGATGAGCTGTATTTAATGTCTAATGGAATACAATGAACAGCACCACCTGAACTATGGATCATGAAGAAGCATGTAAATTAATTAACCAAGTCTATATGGAGACATGCATGCACAATAGGCTAGACGCAAACACATTGTAGCTGAAAGAAATACATACTACTACTAAGAAAGTAGCCTACCAGAGATTATTCTTCTGATTATTCTTATAATGAAAAGTGTTTGCAGTAAGTGTTTGCAGATAGTACATTGTCTGCAGAGTAGCGTAGACTAGAGCAAAGTTCGGAGGCTATAGTAATTTTTTTAAAGTGACTAACCATGAATCAGATATGTTTAGGGAATTGGAGGTTTATAAAGCCGATCTCTCAAGGCATTGCAGCTTATAGTAGGCTATCGTCAATTCTTAATGTATTATCGTAAATTCTTAATTTTCCTAGTAGTTAATTTTATGGTGACATTGTGTTATGTGTGAAAAGGATAAACTGAACAGAGCTGAAGTGAAGAAATGAATGAATAAAGAAATGTTGGCAGAGGCAAGGGTACGTTGAGGTTCGGGTTCCACAGTCAGTCAGTCATGACCGCAAGAGCAGAGCGTAACACCCTCCCCAAACCAGTCAAGAGCTAGCATCCGGTTTGGGGAGGGTGTGATATAGTACAAGTGAAATACAAGTGAAACATTGAACAGTTAATATTGGAAACCTCTTTAGCCTTTGCAATAAAAATACGTTAATGTGTCAATGTGAAAATAATAACAGTCTAAGAAATGAAAAGTACTTAACAGTTGCACATTGTTTTTGTGGAAAATAAGCATGTACCCTGCTGGGCTCGAACCCACAATCCACTGTGTGAGAGACTGCAGTTCTAACCACTAAGCCACAGTAGCTTCTTGGAAAGCATGAAGCCATTAGCTATATTAACATTAAAAAACATTAGTATGAAGCGTTTTTATTGGACGATAAGCTTGATGAGCAGGTATACGGACCATACCCTCAAATAATAATTCTCCCCATTGGATAACATAGCGACGGAGGCAGGCAGTTTGACAGGAAAATGGGAAGAAGAAGAAGAAGAAGAAGAAGCGGAAGAGGAAGGAGAAAAACAGCAAAATAACCCAAGTTTGGGGCTTTATTGTGTGGATGTGTGAAGTTGTATCTGAATGCTGTGTGGTTACATGAGGTCAGAACATACAGAAGTTAATGTTTTTAAGGGCTAAGAGTCTATGGTCATTGTGGTTACTTCTGTAGGAAACCCTGAAAAGTGCCAAACTCTCGGTGCTGTATAGGTATGGGGCATGCCCCACCAAGCCGTACCTTGGCGGATGGCATACCTGCCATCCCAATTCAAAGACGTTTCTGGGCGTGGCAGGGTGGGTGTGGCTACAGAGCCAGTAGGGTGGAATCAGGTTTCAGCTGGCCACTGCAATGGCAGAGGTGAAGTACCTGTAAGTAATGTTACCTCTAGCTATCCAGCTAGGTAGCTAGATGGCCAAAGTCAGGTACCTTTTGTATTGAATTAATAACAATGTAATATTATGTTGCATTTGAGAAAATAAATAATATTTGTCTACAAATATTTTCATGAAAACGTCATTTACTTTACAAGGGTATTAGCTAGCTATGATAGACAAAATATAGTATGCTAATGTTACTTATTCCACACACGATTCCATCTTTACATCCAAGTTCTAAATTAATGTTCAGAATAATGTTAGGTAAATACTGAACAAGCTAACCATTTTTTAGCCAGACATTTAGGGCCCAAAGGGGGCAATTTACTAAAGGTTTGCGTGTACAAAATCACGTGTAAAACTGTTACCATCCGCAAAAAATAGTCCGAATCATGATCGCCTAACGAGGTGCAAAAAGAACTGCATGTGTTAAAATTGAAAAATACATGGATTTTTCATTTTTGCAGGTTAGCCTGAACGACTGCAAAATTTGCAGTCCCTATGTTATTTCGCGAAATAGTGGGAGGAGGTCATGCTACATACTTTAGCATGTGTAATGTTATTTACTTAGCCCAAAAGCAATTTTGCGAAAGGTAATTGCATGTGCATTTTAGTACAAATGGAAAGCAGGTATGAAAAGACACGTAATAAATAAGATGACAAGTGTCATTGTAGAAAGACTGTACACTAATTACATTATAACAATCAAAGCCTACAGAGCAGGTATTTATTTAACAGTAGGAATAACTAGCCTACATTTTTAATCATGGAGAAAATCGTGTTATAGAATATAAGAGTAACTAGTATTTTAATCAAGCAAGTAATACGTCTATTATAACAAACAGTGATTAACAAAGAAAATAAAAACGTTATCAAAATAAAACCCATCATCAGGAAATGTGATTTTATGTAACACTAACAGCACGAGTAGTGTAGTAAGTATAGTTAAGATCATTTCAGTCCTGACAAACATCTTTAACTCCCAGCAGAAACTAAGAGACAACCAGTGAAACAGTTCATAGTAAACCGCCAACAGTAGCCAATACCTGCACTATACAAAAAATACCATAAAAAACGGCAGCAATATTTCCAGTGAAAAAACATTTAATGAAGGGAGAAAACTGTATGAATCCTGTTATTTTAAGGCTATAGATATTTATAGGCTATAGAATTTTTATGTAGACGAATAATATATTTTTTAAAATACATCCACAGATTTTTTTACGGGACGTAAAAGAACGTGGTGTTTATCTCTGTCTAAGATGTTTGGTTCCCGCCTCTAACAAAGCTCCTGAGCCAGTAGTATAACGACATTGGTACCACACCCATCTCTGTATCAGGAGTCTCAGTTGGTTGCCAGTTAGCTTGTCCGACAGAACCGCCGAAGCCCTCAATCAGCAGTAACGTAACATTAGACCCAAGAAACCCCGGTACCCGTCCCAAGTCCTTAATGACAAGAACCGGAGTGAGACGAGGGTCAACACTGGTTTGGCATTTGGTCATTGTAAAGAACAGCAATGCTTGAGAAGCGACGCAGAAATCTTTTCTTCTCGACCGGTAAGCTAACGCGCTAGCTAGCAAGCTTCGAGCAACAGTCAACAGGCAACAGGGTTTCCAGATCTTGCAAGACTTTCCAGCTAAATTGCTAGTCCAAAATGTATTTTTAACTGAAACCAATGTTTTTTTTGTTTTTTTTACTTTTTAAAAGTTTGTGCTCTGTGACTTTTCATTTTTACCCGTGACTGCACTTTGAAAGTAGTCCACTTTGGCTGTAAAACCACGGACATGGCAACACTGGCACAGCAGTTAAGCATTTGTTGTTATGAAATGCAATCTCCACATGAGACACTAGATAAGGCAAAAAGTATCTATAGCCTTTAACTGTATAAATCCTGTTATTTTATGGGATGGCTGTTAAATAATGAGTTATTGCTGTTATTGTACATGATTTTGACAATTGTTTTGTAAAAAAAAAACTGAAAACCTGTAACAGTGTACTGTGAAAAAAACTGTATTCTTAAAGTAAAATGTTTGTAAAAAAAATATATATATTCAAAACGCTGTCAAAGTCATGTATAATAATGGTAATAACTCATTATTTAACAGTCCTCCCCTAAAATATCAGGATTCATACTTTTTTTCCCCCATTCACTAAATGATTTTTCACTGGCAACAGTGCTGCCAGTATTTTCAATGTTTTCTTACGAGATATTATTATTTACAGTGTTATCATTCCAAACACGCAAAATCTCTCATTTACATATGGATGTTTGCGGCTGGAGGAATTTACATAATGACTCTTAGTTGATCAAACAAGTGTGAAACGATAACACATGACAATACCTTGACTGTGCACACGCTAAATAACACCCCTTATTTTGGATATTAGTAAAAACCCCTGAGCCGGCTGAATTTCTCACTGCCACGGTTTAAAACAGGAAGAGGGCCTGAGATCACAAGCTTGCAAATGGGTTTGATACAGTTATATAACCAACTTAAATTGTTCTTTAAAACTTCAGATGTACTCAACCTGGTGTAATTTGTGCCCTCATTAAGGGTTGTTTCTCCTGACTTATTTTTCAGAGTTCAATAGGAAAATGAGTCAGGAGAAACAACCCTTAAAGTGATCCATCCATATCTACAGCATATCTGGCAGCACAGTGATGGTTTGAGGCTCCTTTGATACCTCAGACCCTTCATGACTTACAGCTATTTAACCAACCATGTGTTCCATACTATTCCCATGTAATCTAGTCCCACCCCCCCAATTCCCATAGAGATCCATTGAAATGCTGAGAGGTTATAGTATCGCTTGTAGGAGTACCTGAAAATAAGATATCAACAGTCTTTTTGATGTTCTTGGGTCACAGACATCAGGAACTCATGGCATGCAAAGGATATGCAACCAAATATTAAATTAGATGTCTTTATTTAAGTTCATGTTAGTTTGTCCAATTACTTTTGGTCCCCTAAAATGGGGGGGGGGGGCTGTATATAAAAAGGGCTACAATCGCTACATGGTTCACCCAATATGGATGTAAAAACCCTCCAATTAAAGCTGAAAGTCTGCACTTTAACCTCATAGTCACTGTTCCATTTCAAATCCAATGTTCTGGAGTACAGAGCCAAAACAACAAAAATTGTGTTACTGGCCGAATACTTTCCGTCCCCACTGTATGTAAGAGAGAGAATACATATACGTGAGAATACAGTGGGCTCCAGAATTACTGGCACCCCTGACTGGAAATGCACTAAAAGTACTATATAAATATAAATAACATTATTGAGATAAACTCAAAATGCCAACATGTGAGAAATACTGTACTTTATTAATGTTTCAATGGAACAAACCAAAATTATTTGTTCATTTACAAACCCCAGTTCAAAACAAGTTGGGACAGTATGTAAAATGCACATAAACGCAGAAAGCAGTGATTTGTAAATTCTCTTTAACATATATTTAATTGAAAACAGCACAAAGAAAATATATTTAATGTTTTACCTTATCAACTTTATTGATTTTTGTAAATATACGTTAATCCGAATTTGATGCCTGCAACACGTTACAAAAAGGTTGGGACAGGGGCAAAAAAAAAAAAAAAAGACTGGGAAGTTAAAAAATAAAAATAAAAATAAAAAACCTGTTTGGATATGGTATATCTGGATGGATCCCTTTAAGGGTTGTTTCTCCTGACTCACTATTCCTATTGAACTTATGGAAAAATAAGTCAGGAGAAACAACCCTTCAAGTGATCCATCCATAACTCCTGCATATCTGGCAGCAGAGTGATGGTTTGAGGCTTGTTTGATACCGCAGACCCTTGATGACTTACAGCCATTTAGCCAACCATGGGTTCCATACTATTCCCGTGTAATTTACAGCTTAATCTACTCCCACCCCCCAATTCCCATAGAGATCCATTCAAATGCAGAGAGGTTATAGTATCGCTTGTAAGAGTACCTGAAAATAAGATATCAAGAGTATTTCAATGTCCTTTTATACCCAGTCATGATAGCATCACCTGCTTTCCTGTGGAATGTTCCAAACAGGTGTTTTTTGAACTTCCGTGTTTTGTTTTTTTGCCCATCTTTTTTGGAACGTGTTGCAGGCATCAAATTCAGGATTACAAAAATCAAAAGTTGATAAGGTAAAACATCAAATATCTTTTCTTTGTACTGTTTTTAATTAAATATATGTAAAAGAACATTGACAAATCACTGCTTTCTGCTTTTATGCACATTTTACATACTGCCCCAACTTTTTTGGAATTGGGGTTTGTAATTAAAAATCTATTTCCTCCAAATCAAGGTTTCACAATCAATGCCACCCCTAAAGATTATTGTAAATAAAATCTCCCAAAGTTAAACCAGGGATGAAATTACACTTATTTACTTTTATCTAAGTCTTAAGGAACTATATTGTGTCATTACATCGCTTCCTGTTTCACTAGGGTATAAAAATGAGGTAACACGCATGCAATATCCCTTTGTCATCCAGCACCATGAAGAAAACAAAAGAACTGGCAGTTCAAAAAGAGACAGATGGTCATAGACCTTCATAAATCTGCTAATGGCTACAAGAAGATCCACAAACAATTGAAAATACCACTGAGCACCGTCAGGGCAATTATTCAAAAAAGATATGGAACAGTTGAAAACCTGACAGGTAGAGGATGCTAAAGCATTTTGCCCACCATAATAGGGAGGAGGATGGTGAGAGAAGCAAAAGCAAAAAGAATTGCAGGCATCTTGGGGTCACCAGGTTTCAAAAAGCACAAGTAGACTCCACCTCCACAACCACAGGCTCTTTGGTTGCGAGAACAAAGCCTTTTCTGACCCCAAGACACAAAAGCATGCGCTTGGAGTTGCTTGCCAAATGTCATTTAAATTATGATTGGACAAAGGTGCTGTGGTCAGATGAGACCAAAATTGAACGTTTTGGTCAGATACATCATCGGCATGTTTGGCGTCGAAACACATGCATACAAGGATAGGCACCTCATACCCACGGTGAAATGTGGTGATGGGTCAGTGATGTTTTGGGGCTGTTTTAATTCCTGAGGTCCAGGGGCACTGGTTAATATGAATGGCATAATGGATTCCACCAAGTATCAGGCAATTTTGGCTGACAATCTGGTTGCCTCTGCCAGAAGGCTGAGACTTAGCCGTCATTGTCCAATAAGACAATGACCCAAAGCATACCTCAAAATTCACACAGAAATAGTTCTGTGACAACAAAATCAATGTTCTGAATTCTCAGTCACTTCAATCCAATCGAACACCTGTGGGCTGAACTGAGGAAGGCAGTTGATAACCCCAAACCCAAGTATGTGAAGGATCTTGAAAGGATCTACATAGAGAAATGGTCCAAAAACCCCTCCAAATGTGTTCCTTAACCTTGTCAAACATTACAAGAAAAGACTCCATGCTTTTTCCTTGCCAGAGGTGGTTGCATCATGTACTAAACCAGGGGTGCCAATAATTATGAAACCTTGATTTTGGTGAAATGTTTTTATAAAATAAATGTATGATTTTGGTTGGCTCTAGGGATGTAAACGGTTATTCTGGTAATCGGTTACTCGTTCAAAATTTTAAACTCGGATAATGCAAACAAAGAATGAATAATAAAAATGATGTTACACCTCCTGATCACACGAGGGCGCTACGGGGCGCTTTAGACAAATAAACTCCATGGCAGATATAAGCAAAGCTAAGCTACACATGCCATAGCTAGCTAACATTAGCTTTCGTTGTCTCTTTCGTTCTACTATAGTCCTGTCCGAGTAGCATCAACATAGCGCTTCTTTTATGACGAGGTTCATTCTCACCCCCATCTGTCAGCTGTCGCAGTCGCCCCTACAGTATATAATAAATTCAATATTGTAATAAAAATACCACAAATATTAAAGAAGTTCGGTATATAGCATTATAAGCCGTTATAAGGTTATTAACGGACCATATCAAATTGACAAACTGCAGCCGCTCAGCCGTAGGTATAACGGTCAATAGACTGCATACATGCATGTCTAACCCCCGTAAACTCTTTTCCACCTTCTCTTCCCTGCTGATCCCTCCTCCACCCCCCTCACCCTCTTCCGTCTCTGCAGATGACTTCCTGATCCACTTTGAGGAGAAGGTAGCCGTGATCCGAAACTCCTTCACACATCCGGTGACGCCCCATATGCCCCATAATGAACCCACCGCTACATTTTCGTCCTTTAAGACTCTGGAGGACACAGATGTACTCCAACTTGTAACGCGCCAGCGTGCAACCACCTGCCCACTGGACCCCATCCCGTCGGCATTCCTCCAGTCTATATCTGGTGAGGTCCTTCCATATCTTTCCTCCATTCTCAACACCTCCTTAACCTGTGGCTATGTTCTTGCTGTTTTCAAAACTGCCCGTGTTACCCCACTCCTTAAAAAACCTAGCTTAGACCCCTCTGATGTTAGAAACTATCGTCCTGTGTCTCTCCTGCCCTTTCTGTCCAAAGCTCTTGAATGAGCTGCCCTTAACCAACTGTCAGTTTTTCTCCACCAGAACAACCTGCTCGACCCTCATCAGTCTGGCTTCAGAACCGGGCATTCCACTGAAACTGCGCTCCTGGCTGTGACCGAGGCACTCGCCACTGCCAGAGCCTCCTCCCTTTCCTCTGTCCTGATTCTCCTTGACCTGTCTGCAGCTTTTGACACGGTCAACCACAAACTCCTCATCTCCACACTGGCTGAGATGGGCATCTCTGGAACTGCTCTCTCTTGGTTTACATCCTATCTCACAGATAGATCCTACCAAGTCTCCTGGAAGAGCTGTCTCTGCACCTCATCCACTTCTTACAGGAGTCCCGCAGGGATCTGTACTGAGTCCTCTGCTGTTCTCCATTTATACTAAGTCTCTTGGTTTGGTTATTAATTCACATGGCTTCTCTTACCATAGTTATGCTGATGACACTCAACTCTTCCTCTCTTTCCCTCCCTCTACCCCACAGGTAAAGGAAAGGATATCTGCTTGCCTGGCTGACATCTCTGAGTGGATGTCTAGCCATCACCTGCAGCTCAACCTCGACAAGACTGAGCTGCTCTTCATGCCATACAAGACCTCCCCGCTCCTAGACCTGTCCATCACCGTCGACAGAACCATGGTGACCGCCTCCCGCTCTGCAAGGAACCTGGGGGTGGTCCTGGACGATCAGCTGGACTTCAAAGAACACATCAGGGCAACGGCACGGTCCTGCAGATTCCTCCTATACAACATCAGGAGAATTCGGCCGTACCTGACCACTTACTCCGCCCAGCTTCTTGTCCAGACCATGGTCACCTCACGTCTGGACTACTGCAACTCCCTTCTCGCAAGCCTACCAGCCTGCGCCATTCTGCCCCTACAACTGGTCCAGAATGCGGCTGCTCGGCTTGTGTTCAACCTCCCAAAGTTCTCGCACGTCACCCCCCTGCTGAGGTCACTCCACTGGCATGGCGGTCGTGGCCAGGATCAGGTTCAAAGTTCTGACCCTGGCCTACACTGCAGCCAAAAGGTCAGGCCCCTCCTACCTACAGGACTTAATCCAGCACTACGCTCCTGCTCGACCATTTCGCTCTGCTGCTGCAGGGCGACTTGCACTTCCCTCCCTCCGTGTTAAAGGCTCCCGCTTGTCCCGACTGCGGAGCTTTTCCACCCTAGCTCCCCAGTGGTGGAATGAACTCCCCACTCTGCTGCGCTCAGCTGAAACACTGTCTGTTTTTCGTCGTGGTCTGAAAACGCACTTTTTCAGACTCCACCTCGACTAAAATTATACCTATATAGGGCCATTCTATAGTATTCGCTTCCTGTTTTCTATTTAACTTGTGTTTTTGGTTATTTTATAGTTCAGAATGTATAGCTGACTGTGTGTACTACTCATGTTTATTACTAGGGATAGCTCCTACGCCGTGAGAAAGCTGTGCTTTGTCGGATTTGCTTTGTAGTCGCGTCAATGACCTTCAATATGCACTTATTGTACGTCGCTTTGGATAAAAGCTTCTGCCAAATGATTGTAATGTAATGTAATGTAAATACACGTTTGACTCCGGAGCATGTCGATATGCAAATTTTTTTTTTTTGAATACCAAATTATTCATTATTTACATTCCTAGTTGGCTCCACTGAAACATTAATAAACTACAATATTTTTCACATGGCATTTTGAGTTTCTCAATAATTGTACTGTTTATTTAAATTTTTTTTAAAGTATTTTCTGTGCATTGCCAGTCAGGGGGGACAGTAATTCTGGAGCCCACCGTATATGTAAACGAGAGAATATATGTATGTGAGAGGTCCAAAATTAATTATGGCCTAAATAGCCCCTCATACTCACCGGCCACTTTATTAGGTACACCTGCTTGTTAACGCAAATAGCCTGCTGCTCCAAACAGTCAAGTGGCTGCAACTCAATGTATAAAGCATGCAGACATGATATATTTATTTGTTGGTCGACCAAACATTAGGCTGGGTAATCTCAATGTGATCTAAGCGACTTTGACTATGGTATGCACTAATGTACGTCGCTCTGGATAGCAGCGTCTGCCAAATGACTATAATGTAATGTAATAATGACTATGGTATGATTGTTGGTGCCAGATGTGGTGGTTCCAGCATCTTGGAAACAGCTGCCCTCCTGGGATTTTCACACACTACAGTCTCTAGAGTTGACAGAGAATGGAGCAACAAACAAAAAACATCCAGTGAGAGGCAGTTATGTAGGCAAAAACAGCTTGTTAATGAGAGAGGTCATAGAAGATTGGGCAGGCTCGTACAGAAGGGCACCTCTGAATGCACAATACATCGAACCTTAAAGCGGATGGCCTACAGCAGCAAAACACCATGCCGGGTTTCAATTCTGTCAGCTAAGAACAGGAAGATGAGGATACAGTGATCACCAAAATTGGACAATTTAAGATTGGGAAAACACTGCCTGGTCTGACGACTCTCGATTTCTGCTGCAACATGCAGATGGTAGGGTCAGAATTTGGTGTAAACAACATGAATCCTTGGGTCCATCCTGCCTTGTGTCAACAGTGCAGGCTGTTGGTGGTGGTGTAATGGTGTGGGGAATGTTTTCTTGGTACACATTAGGCCCCTTAATACCAGCTGAGCATCATTTGAATGCCACAGGATACCTAAGCATTGTTGCTGACGATGTGCTTCCCTTCATGGCCACAGTCTACTCTTTTTCAAATGTATACTCCAGCAGGATTATGCACCATATGAACGCACGCATCATCTCAAGCTGGTTCCACAAACATGACAGTTGGCCAATGGCCTGCACAGTCCCCATATTTCCATCGAATAGAGCACCTTTGGGATGAGGTGGAATAGGAGGTACGCAACATGACTGTGTGGCAGAACAATCTGGAGGAACTGAATGATGCTATCGAGTCAGCTTGGACCAAAATTCCTAAGGAGTATTTCCAGCACCTTGTCTCCATGTCGCGAAGAATTCAGGCTGTCCTGGAGGAAAAATGGGGTCCCACCCGGCAAGGTTATTATAGTTTTAAGTTTTTTATTTAGTTTTTATTTTTATTCGTTTTTTAATTTCACTTTCTAATTTAGTTTAGTTTTAGTTCGTTTTCAGAGTGTGTTTATAGTTTTAGTTTAGTTTTAGTTTTTCAATCAATTTCAGTTTTAGTTTAGTTTTTCAACCGATTTTATTTTTTATTTTTATTTCAGTTAATAACAGTCAATAGTTGTGTTGGGGGAGAGAAAAATACAAACCCCAATTCCAAAAAAGTTGGGACAGTATGTAAAATGCACATAAGCAGAAAGTGGTGATTTGTAAATTCTCTTTTACATATATTTAATTGAACAACTTCATCAAATTTATTGATGTTTGTAAATATACACTAATTCCGAATTTGATGCCTGCAACACGCTCCAAAAAAGTTGGGACAAGGGCAAAAAAAACACTGGGAAGTTCAAGCTGTTGGAACATTCCACAGGTAAACGGGTGATGCTATCATGACTGGGTATAAAAGGATATCAAAAGACTCTTCATCTTATTTTCAGGTACTCTCACAAGCGATACTATAACCTCTCTGCATTTGAATGGATCTCTATGGGAATTGGGCAGTGGAACTAGAGAAAGCTGTAAATTACACAGGAATAGTATGGAACATTAAATATCTTTTCTTTGTACTGTTTCCAATTAAATATGTGTAAAACAAATCACTGCTTTCTGCTTTTATGTGCATTTTACACACTTTTTTGTTTTGAATGTTTCAAATTACACCATATGCAATCCGGATTATCCAAACAAAAAACTATGAGATAACACAAATTAAATTATGCAAAGACCAAAAAAGTGTTAAACAAATAAAAAAAGTCATATATTTTAGATTCTTCAAAGTAGCCACCCTTTGCCTTGATAACGGCCTTGCACATTCTTGCCATTCTCTCAAACAACTTCTGTGGTAAACAGGTATTCCACAGGTAAACAAGTGACGCCATCATGACTCTATATAAAAGGATATCAAAAGACTCCTGATATCTTATTTCCAGGTACTCTTAGAAGCGATACTATAACCTCTGCATTTGAATGGATCTCTATGGGAATTGGGGGGTGGGACTAGATTAAGCTGTAAATTACACGGGAATAGTATGTAACCCATGGTTGGCTAAATGGCTGTACGTCATCAAGGGTCTGAGGTATCAAACGAGCCTCAAACCATCACTCTGCTGCCAGATATGCAGTAGATATGGATGGATCACTTTAAGGGTTGTTTCTCCTGACAAATTTTCCTATTGAACCCTATGGAAAAATAAGTCAGGAGAAGAAACCCTTCAAGTTATCCATCCATATCTACTGTATTTCTGGCAGCAGAGTGATGGTTTAAGGCTTGTTTGATACGTCAGACCCTTGATGACTTAGAGCCATTTAGCCAACCATGGGTTACATACTATTCCCGTGTTTTTTGGTCTTTGCATAATTTAATTTGTGATATCTCATAGTTTTGATGTCTTTACTATTCCAAAACGTGGAAAACAGTAAAAATAACGGAAAAAAACTTTTGACTGGTACTGTATGTGTACCTAAGAAAGTGGCCGGTGAGTACACACACACACACACACACACACACACACGCACGCACACACACAGTTTAAAAACAATGGTTCTTTCCCAACCACTAGCAAACATAGCACAGCTGTTAACTTGCAGGTTACTTCAGGGCACAAAGAGATATTGATCTGGACTTATATAATAAAAAAAGGTGAAAATTAGTTCTTCTTTACTTGTCTCTTGAACTTGCATAACGCAAAATTTCACTGCATGTAACCTGGTAACGTACCTACATCTAATCCATAGACTATGTAAATATCTGAATGTTGGACAGCATAAATAAAATATGTAGCAATTAAAAAAATTATATAATGTTCTTCGTGCATCCTGCGATAGGTGAGTTGTTTAAAACAGACATGGCTATAAGGCCCAAAAAAAAAAATAGGTCTAAACAAATCATTTAAACTAAGAAGCTACATGATGGATGTGTCTGTTAACATCTGGAAACTATTTTCAAATCTGGGACCAAAACAGACTAACACGGCGAATGGAGAGCACATGCTAGAAATATCACCCAACAAATGGCACAAAGCAAGCCCCATCTACATAATCAAACAAAAATGATTTGTTCTTAAGACTTTCTTTAGTTTTTTTCAAACATTTAGGGATTAACTGATGTTTGCGTTCTGAGCTTCTGTTCTACCCAAGGAAAAATCCCAAATAAGAAAACATTGGTGAATGCCAAAAATGTTCATAAAAATGTTTTAAAGAAAGTCCTAAGAACACATTTGTTCGTAGAATGGTTGAATGGGACCAAACTGTGACTAACATACGAATACGAAATGGAAAGAATAATGCAACAATGATGTTCAAATAACTACACTTATTGTCTCGTGTAGCTAAAGGTCTGTTTAACAGTGAAAATATCACAGGACACAAACTGACAAAAAAAATAAAATGTGTGTATGTGTGTGTGCACGCGCGCGTATGTGTGCGTGTGATATGTGGGAATATTTTTGAAAGTCCTGACCACAGAAAATGTATGCGAAGATGTTTCTTTTTTTCCATATAGTCTAACAACAGTAAATTGGGCACTTGCGTATATCATTAGCCTATAGTATTCTGGCACAGTTAATGTAAGTTTACTAAGGTTTCTAACCAACCAGGAAGCCACTTAACAATTCATATCGCGTAAACAACCTTTTTTTTTTTTTTGTTGCCTACAATCCGAATCCTGTAATGTTAACATTAATTTAACAAATCACATCAACTGAACTAAAAAAAAAGTTTACCCTCATCCGCTTTGTTTACTGGGAGTTTAACGTTTAATATTAATAAAAATGTTCAAAGGTAAGGCCTTACCTTGATGTCCTGTAATACAAAGCAACCATATATCTAACCCAGCAAGCAAGCGACGTAGCCAGCTACACCATCAATAGCTTCAAGTTAACAACATTGCTAGCTAGCTCTCTATAAAGCTGTTCTAACTTTCGTAACTAGCAAGTAAAGAACTGAACCAAATATTCTTAAACGCATAACATAGGCTAACTGTATTTTTTAAATGTGCAAACGTGCAGTTTCGTTTTCTGGAGTCGAAACGCTATATAATGATTTCAAGTAATCATTTTGCCGGCTCACCTACTGCCTAGATCTAAAGGGAACACTAGCCAGCTATAGCTAACGATATCTTACCTTAAATCGAAAACTCTCAACAAGACCTACATTTATTCTCTCTTTTGACACCGAGACACGTTTTGATTCTTCAAGTTCAACTTTTTTTTAGCACAAGCGGGAGAGGAAACTGTATTTCGTACATATGTATATTTTACATGTTTATAATGCGTTGGGAACTTCCCACGGGGAATCCCCCTTACGCCGTTGACTTCCGCCTTACTGTAGCCTAACCAATCAACATTTCAGTAGCTTTCTGGAGCTTGAGAGGTCCGTCCTCTGAACAGAGGGACTTGCGTGCACCCTACTTTTGTGCAGAAGAACCTGTCACAAACCAACTGTCGTTGTACAGCAAAATTGTTTATTAGGCTACTGTTATGTGCAACGACTTGCACACTATTAGCCTACATGTAAAAATTGGACAGTCAAAATGAGGAAACATGCTAAGATTTAGAAAAAAATGTTCTGGCATGCATTAAGTTTGCATTAAGCTATACAAATGTCGTGCTAAAGTGGGCTAGTAGTAGGCTACAAGTTATTTTACGTAAAGTCCAGGGGTCAGGAAGTAAAAGTCCTGCCATATGTTTCTTCCACCCATGAATTCCACCAGGTTTCTTATATTGAGAAAGAAAGGAGCTTTCCTTCTCAATCTTTCCTTGACTCTTATTTATTTGTGTAGGGCCAATTAAGGAATGCCTTTAATAGATAATTTCCAAATATATAAAAATAAGTAGGCCTACATTTAAATTTAAAAATAAATGTAAATATTGTTGCATCTAACATCACTTAAAAAACCCAATCAGTGGTTATGGTAACCGTAAAATGAAATGAACACTAACACGATAATAAAGTATGTGATTTTTGGGCTTCAAAAATGCCCTTAAAGGTGCAGTAGGCAAGATAGTCCCCCTATTTCAGGCCAACTAAAGTACTGGGACAAATTAACATTATGTAAAATAAAGTTTTAAATAAATGTTTAGTATTTGGTTGCATATCCGTTGCATGCCATGACTTTTTGATGTCTTGCAATATCTTAAACCAGAAGTTATCTATGTAGATTTCATTTAAAAAAAGATAAATTAATCAAATGTACTAATACAGTTTTTGCAATGTCTTAATAAAACCCCTGAAAAATGCATATCTGTTGTACAGAGACTTATTCAACTGATTGACATGGCCTACATTAAACTACATATGCATGACATTACAGAAGTAATGAAAGTAGTTAAAGTATTACTATAGATGTTCCATATGGTAATCAAGTTGAGCCAATAGGTGACTTTGTCAAGTACATTTCAAATAGGAATACCTTTTACAGAGGCAATGGTTTCTCTTGCCATCTGTGTAACAGAACAGAATTTTTGGCATAGGTAGCAGGTGCTCTGTCACCAGATGGCATGTACTGTGGACACTTCAATAGCAGCTGTTGCATATAACTTCATAGACTTATGAAGTGTAGCATGAAGTGGATAATTGATCTATTTGGGGACTAGCATGAAAGGAAAGGTTTGAAAGGTCATTTTTGATAGACAAAACAGATGTGTTAAGAGCTCATGATACTGCATGACTTCCCACATTGTAAAACAGAACTAAATGCACAAAGCTGTATCCAAAATGTATACTCTTCGTGGTGTTTAATGTGACCATGTTCGGAAATCAAATATCTGAATAATATGCTTTATCATTAACAAACAAATTACCTTCATTATGTTACTTAAACAACATGCCATGTTTTCATGTGTGAGAAAAAGCAACTGAAGCATTCATGCAATAATTATGTGTAATTTCAAAATACGACCTCCTATTATGGCAACTTTGTGAAGAAGCACCCTCCCCATTGTATATTCCATCTTAAGAGTTTAACATTCCAAGACCTAAGACTCATGAATTAAGAACAATAATAATTTTCCACGGAGAAACATGTCAAAAAAGAATCTTCTAGGCCAAACCAAAAACTTTGCTTGCTGTGTTTCACGTATTTACCCAATTTCAATTTCATCCCCAGACTTACATTACATTTTACACAGTTCTACATTTCATTGGTCAATCTCATCGCTGCAACATACTCTGTCAAGACATGTCTCCTCCGCCATAAAATAAAACTATATGTCTTTCAATTGATTTTGTGATTAGAACTGGTAGAAATGTAAGCTGACTATATTCTTTTAAGCATGTATAAAATGCTAATGCAAAAAGTGATCTTCAGATGCCAGAGCACAAAGACCCTAACCACAGTTATTGAGCAGAGAAGACTGACTGGGGAATATACATACAGTACTTTGCCATCAATTAACAAATACAAATTGTGCATGTGTTCAATATTGAAACTTTGCAAGAATGAGAATGTCCACCATTTTATCATATATTATGAGTAGTCCTGGCAGTTTCACATGAACAAAGTGAAAGAAGATGCAATATTCAGTAATAAGAGAAAAAAAGAGATAAATAAGTTACCTGAATATAAAGGCTACGATCATTCCAAAAAACACAAAAAGACTTGACTCATTGGCCCGTTTGGGTCAACAATATTTAAAGTGTGCATCCATAGGCCTCTCTGTGGACCAATTTATTCATTATATTAGGTGGCCCATAATTTTAAGGAAGACACGGAATCATGAATGCCATTTCATGAATCATGATTGAGTTGTTCAGTTCATTAGATGGTTCAATATAATGTATATTTGAATATATTTCTGCACCATCCCCATTTCAACCTTAAACGGTCTCATGGACCATTTATGAGCTTTGTAACTTAATAGTAATCATTTTGGTCACTTAGATCTTCCTCTTCCATGTGCTCATCTCTCTCCTAAGCCCATCAACAAATGATCAGAAAGGGCATCATTAACAGATTGGCTGACTAGCCAACAGTTATATTTTATCACCGATTAATACCCTACAAAATATATACAGTACTCATAGCATAGAACACCCATGTGTGAGGGGGATCTTGCAATTGGATAGAAATTACACAAACCAATACATAATAGAAGCAACTGTGATTTTGGTGGCATAAAGCGGGGGTGATTGAGATGAAAACTAGATGAAACCTGCACTGTGCCAGGTTATCTTAATAAACAAACCCATGTTCATGCCACCCTTCCTACATCAGTGCAAATGTACACTTTTCACAAAGGGAAACTTACAAATTCAACAGCAGTGTGATTAAGAATATTCAGTCAGATAAAATCAATAAGCTTGCATGAGCTTTGTGTTACTTAAAAGTCCTAGAATTGAACATTGAAAGTAATACTCAAAAATGATGTGGAAATTTTTTTTTTTTAACATGCTATGAAGTACTTGATTTAAATTGTGAAGAAAATGTTGTAGTCACTGTAACACAATAATAGGAGTGGATGTAGAACACACTGTTGATCAATGATACAAAAGATAGCAACACAGGATGAGGTGAAACAAAATGGTCATTACGACTCTTTTACTGAGGTAAACAAAGGTGGAAAAACACACCTCCCATAGGAGGATATCCAAACTTAGGCAGGGCATTAACCATAGACCAGGCTGCTAGGCAGCAAGATAGGAAACTGCACTTTAGGAATTACCCAACATTACCCATCATAAATTTGTGACAGCATCTTTGTCTAACAACTATGGAAAGTACTAACACGGTGGGAGTCGTAGGGGTAAACACATTCTTTGCATTCCTGAGTGACACTCTGTCAAGAACATGTTTGCCAGGGCAGAAGGCTCGCAATGTCCCAATCACAAAGAACCAGAGAAATATTCTGAGAATGGACTTTCTAGGACTAAAAGGACGGACTCCTTGAGTTTCTGTGTCAATGTAAATCATCCCTCTTTGTCTCTGATAGATCCCCTAAAGTCTGATGGAGTCCACAGTACGTGCTCAATGGCAGCTTGGCGGAGACGGCAGGGTACGCCAGTCCCTCCTCAGATGATCCCTGCAAAGTAAAAAAAAAAAAACATAATCAGTGCCTAACCTAGTAGTCAAAACTGCATCCTTTAGGTTACAAGAGTCAAATGACATTAGCTTATATTACATTGCATTAAATTACATTAAAAGCGATGTTGACTTATTGTATCACAGGTCCACAGCAGGTGGCAGTGTGGTATTATGGCGCATCTGTGTTTATCTACAGCTGAGTCTGAACAATGCAGTCTGTCAGCTTGCAACAATCTACCTTTACGAGCAGCTAAAATGTTCACGGCTAGATTCAAGCCATATACATTACTGGCATTCAGCCATATTCGGCAATAACCAAAATTAAATTGCCAAATAGTTCTTATGAAGAATAAAACGCTTGCTTTGATTTGTGAATCAGAGGCAGGGGCAAATGTTGAATGAATCTATGTCCTAGTCATGTTCAGCCAGGCATGGCTCTAGTCTTTCTGCTGACCTAGGGGCCATTGCGGGGGGGGGGGGGCTTGGGGGACTTTGGGGTGAATGGGGGGTTGGTGTTGGAGATAGCGAATGTGGACCCCTTTGGTGCCCCCCAGACAGATGGCGCCCTAGGCAACCGCCTATGTCGCCTATGCCTAGAACCGGCCCTGTGTTCAGCTACGCCATTTTATCTCTCCAGTGGCTTTAATTTGAGTAAACAGAGACCACACGCTACATTTGTGAACAGAATATAAATTTTCAGGACCTAAATGAGGGATAGAAAAGTACACAAATGGCAAAAATTGACAAAATGGAAAGCAAATGGTTGAGTTTCTCTGCTGCATTTAGAATGCAAATATTTCAGTTTCAGTACTGTTCTTCAAATAATCTAACATCTTATTGGGTGAAATGAAATGAAACACCCAATAAGACTGTGTTTGACAGTCTAAAACAGTTAATTGCATAGTATCATCCCAGATTAAATGTGACAGGGGTAATAAGAACATTATGCAATTGTTCTAACTTTTAAAATCCATTTAGATTGTTCTGTCCGACATGATCACAAATCCAACTGGCTTCAATTCAGTGAGGTGAGTGGACAGATATATCGATACGCAACATACTGCAGTGCATTGATAATTAGACCTTGTATGTTACAGTATACAATATAATGCATATGTAAAAAGTTTCTTCATATATGCATTATTTATACCGTCATATCTGTTCATATACCCTCATATTTGATCATATCTGATGTATGCTCAGAGGATGAAATGCTTCCATAGCCACATATTTAATTGATAAATACTTTCTCCATATGAGCAATACAGACATACAGTCAAGAAGGATGGCATAGAAGAGTATGTATTAATGAATTGAACGTCCAGCATTTTGCAGTTACATTGTCGAACTGTGCCAGATGGGATTTTGGCCTGTATTCATGGCTTAAAGCTGCTAAACCTTGCATTACACCAGTGTTTATTTTTCTCCCCTTATCCCGCCCAAATCCTCCCTTCCCTTCAATGGAGGGGTCTTTCTTCACCCATAAGTACACAAATAATGGCCATAGCAATGTCACTGTGTCTATGCGCTGATCGTGCCGAAATTGCTAGACATCTTAAAAGGTTTGCAGCTGTATAAAATTAGTACAGGCTGCCCTGCAGTGATAACTACCTGTCATTGTTTTAATTAAATGATTAGCCAAACATCTGTTCTCTCTATTAGTGACAGACTTGAATCAAATTATTTATAAATCTTTATCCTCTATTTTCCTCTCGGTTCTGAATGGCAAATTGTGTTTGTCAGCCCATAGCATCACATATCCATAGACTCTGTCAATTAAAGAAACACACGTTTCTCCTCTATAGAATGTGTTGGCTGTTACCACCCCTTTACACTCAGTGATGCACTTTGCGTGCAGCTGGTGTGATGCGACTTGGCCACCATTGCTGACTGAAACTATGCCTTCCCTTCCCCTTGCCTGACTGGCTTCTGCCTCTGACCTTCCCGTATGGAGGCAGATCAGCAGTGCAAAACCTCAGCATCCACAAACCGTCTTCTCATTGGTTGGTGACTGAGACTCTTGGGAACACAAGGCAGTAGGGATTTGTTTTCACACTATACCTAAACACAAGACACTAAAGAGACTTTCCTCTCTGTCTCGAGCACGTTTCTAACATCAATTTTAAACATCTGGTGAACTCTAAAGCAAAACTCAACTAAGGAAGAAAAGAAAACATACGAAACAACAGGTCAGCTGTCACCATAGTGTAAGGGCAATGATAAGGCTATGTATGGTTAAGCACTGTCAACTACTGACTAAGAGTTAGACAACTACTGTGTTCTGAAGTTTTAACAGTTGGGGCATGGCTGTTTATCTGGGAAAGGTTAGAGTCGATGTCCCTTCTGTCTGTTTCCAGAACAGCAGAGAGAGCTTTCCCCTGCAGTCTGCCTTAAAGCTTGTAATCAGCCTAAGACGAACAGAGATTCCTTTGCGGCGGTCTTCTGTGGCCCATGGCAACATTCCACAGGCGACCTCTTCAACCTCAATGTGACACAAGCCCAAAGTGGCCATAATACTCCAAATAGACTCACATCAGTGGAATGCTCTGTAGTCAAGCCAAGTACAGTATATGTTTGCATTACTGAAACTCATAAGCGACTATGAATGTATCCGTGTTGTGAGCAAACTATTGCAGAAGTGGGAGAATTGGCTGACACACTATCCACATATATGTTTCACATCCTAAGACCTTGGCGATTCATTTCTGTCCCCTGTAGGGGACACGAGTCTCTATAACTATATTCTACTATGCTGAAGCCTACACTACGAGGGGACGTTAAAAAAATAAAATAAAATAAATAAAGTTTTTTGAAAGTATTTTCATGCAACATGTTTTTGTCATCCAAGACACTAAGATTATGTCAAAAATACTTAATCTTTTTTTTATGCCGGGTCTCAGGAGGAATTGTACTATGTGTTCAGAAATCAAGGAATTCTACTGGCTGTTTCCACTTCAGCCGCAGCCTAATACATTCCTCATCGGTCTCTTCTATCCCACAGAAATATTGGCTTGGAAATAACATCTTTTGCATGGTATCTTTCTTACTCCTGGGCTCTCTCACTGATTATTACTGTGGTTCTACAATAATACAAACAGTCTGCAGAAAAGGCTATAGGCACATTTAATTATTGAATTGATTTTTTTTTTTTTTATCGACTGTTGGTATTCCTTCGCTGCCCATGAAACCTGAAACTAACCAGCAATAGGTGAATATTTCAAGACTACTTGATATCCACTCATAGCTCATAAGAGCATTAATTGTTGTTCGTAGGACCTGATGCCCTACCCGTTGTTAAGTGTTGAGCTGAGGTTTAAGTTTCATCAACGAGAGCAAGAATAAAACATGAATAAAAATGACAAGGGTAGCTCAAATTATTTAATGATGGGTAAAATTGTAATATTTCTACTGGGCAATAATGGGGAATGCAGGTATTTACAAATACTTCCTTTCAATAGACATCTCTGAAGGTGGGATAGAAGTTGAAAAATTAGGAACACTTGCTAAGAAAATGTGTAGAGCTGAGAAATGGGAAGAGATCTGACACTGAATCCTGAAACCAGATGGCATGAAACAATAATGCGAATGTGAAAATATGTACTTCCTTTTGATGTTTAAATGGCTGTGCACTTTTATGGAGGGTGATTTGTGGAAATGCAAAACACAATGTTCTATTTATCTTTCCCATTGACATTTTCTTTTTATGCATGTTCTTTTTCATGGTCTTTTCATGTTCGGCTACTAGGCAGTGTTGTACTAATGATAATATTGTAGGATAAATTGATCATCTGTACGATCAGTTATTTCAGATTTGTTTGTTTGTGCATGAGGAGTGTGGTTTTAATGTGCTCTGATTGGCTGAGTGACTGTGGTTTTAATGTGCTCTGATTGGCTGAGTGACTCAAATAGTTTTCAAATAGTTTTCTATTGTTGCTAATGAAGCAACAATGATAGTTACTACGGTGTGAAGATGATCTGATGGAAAAATGTCGTAACGTGGCTCGGCTGAAATATTATTCGCTTATTTTCTATGTATGTGTTTATTGAACTTGTGTTCTTTTTGTTAGGTCTGTTTTAATTTGTTTAGGCATCCAAGGGCTTTCTAAACAAGTAGCGACTAGATTTCTCCAAAGCAGCTTCAACCAGAAAACTGAAAATTATTTTTATGTCCAGTGTCAGATAACAATATTTTAAGCTCCACTTATTTTCTGATTCAGCAGCAATAGCTGAGTGAGGATTCTGAGTGATATCCCAAACGGGCTGAAATTGTGCTCCCTGGCTAGCTAAGTAATTAGCACTTGTAAAGCAACACAGATGAGGTCTTTACTACAGAGATCTCTAGGTCAGAAATGTATACTGTGTGATATTCAGATATTTGGAGATTTGGACATGGTGGTTTGGGGTTTGGGAGCCAGCGGAGGGGGGTCGGGGGGTGTAGCAGATGAGTGCATGATTTGCGTATTGAGTCGTCTCTCAATCTACGGTAATTCTCTGAAGAATTCAGATGGTATTCATGTTTTGTAGGCAATAATAGTGTTATCCACATTAATCATACTGACTAAAATGAAAAAAAAAAATAGGAGAGAGAAAGACCACTTTCAAATGTGTGTGATCGTTGTAGGTCTGAGCTTCAGGCAGAGTCTCGATGTGTGACTCACATTCAATGCGTGAGGCCTAAGGTGACTGAATAATAATCACCCTTGTTTTAGACTTTGTTCACTGCATCTAATGTAATGAATAAACGTCATTAGAAAGTATAATTATGGCTGTGAAAAGTCATTAAGAGGGATTATTTCCCCACACACTTAAATTGTAGGAACCAGTAAAATTTTATTTGAGCTGCATTGTTACTCTTAAGAGGTTGGATGGATTTTGGTTTGGGCCATGAAAGTAGATGCTGGGAAACTGTACTTTGTTAATGCTGAGCATGTTTGTTTAGAAATATGAACGCAAAACGATGAACAGTGTTAGCGTTTTGAGTTGTTACGAATTGATTTAATGTAAATTAATGTCCCCCGATTTAGCCAATCTCAAGTCCTCAAGGAACAGCTACTGCAAAGACTGCTGCCAGATTGTGATAACCACATTGGGTTTAAGATTGGGAACTAGAACTTCCCAACCATAACTAGCCCAGCCATCATCTGTAACCATTACACCATTGGGTAGAGTAGGTTGGGTTGTAACAATGAATCAAAAGCAATTTATTGATAGTTTCTTGTATTATTTGCAATAGACCATATACCATTTATGGCATACTGTTTATTGCATTATATGCATGGTCTGATGTAGGAGTGTGGAATGGGTCTTCCTGCTGGTTAAAATGTAAAGGGTTGGATAACTGCTGCCATGGTTGTCTGTATCACAGAGCGAGTAGTATTAAGAGTGAATAATTACTGTAGGTTCCTTGGTTACATTTGGGAAGAAGAATGCAGAAGTAAAGTACTTTGCTATGTAAAATGAAAGCGCTATATGAATAAAATGTATTATTAATGTTATAATAAAACAGCCTAAGGTTCCATCTAAAGTCAGTCTGCCATTTGAAATCCATGATGAACACCATAGCAGAAAATATTTTTATTTAATTTCTTTTTACAATATTCAGGGAAGCATATATTCATTGAGGCCAGTCTGCTCACAGTAGGCCAGATACAGTTCAATGAGGGTCCAGTCACACTTTATATTAAACTAGCATCAATGCAAATTTCATGAGGAATGACATTGCATAGTTGCTGTTGTGACTTTTTTGCTTATAAACAGTTTTTTTTTAAAAATTATTTATTTTGTATTATACATCTTGATAAGTTCCGACTGATTTGCTCCTGTAAGGGGGGAGTGATGTGTGAGGTTCGAGGGGCCACACACAGCAAGGGGATTCTAAAAGCTCAAAGAGCCACTGAGAAAGAGAGACCCCGTAATTAAGGGAAATAAACTAATTAACACAATTACCCAAGTTCCCACTCTCGACTGGAGGAAAATAAACTGGGAACTGGCAAAAAAGAGGGAACCTAAAAGAACCCGGTAATCGGGCGAACGGAGCATAGGCACGTGCGAGAGAAAGCCCGGGAACCACCACAAGCTACAACCGGGATGAAAACTAAGTGTGAGAGAGACGCTGCCTAGGCGGTAAAATAACAAGGGGACTGAAATTAGTGCGGATAAAAGGGAGGAAACAATAAACGAAAAAACACTCCCTTGCTCTAATCGGAGATGACTGCTTGCTACAGGAAGGAAATAAAGTAGTCTCCGAGTCCTAACATCTACCGGCCCAGTGCAACGCGCAAAACATGAACACAGATAAACGCCCTAACACTCAGTAAGGGGCAACGTACGAGAAGGCGAGTTGAACAAAGGACAGGAGTCCTTTAGGCTACTTTTACCGGCTTGCAGACACACGCAAACACCGCCCTGCCTATAAGTAGCGAACTGAGGGGAACCAGGAGAAGAGTGAAACTCTCTAGGAAATAGGGCTACAAACATAGAAACAAATGAACAAACAAAGACTCCTCTAGCTTAACAGGAAAGAAAGCAGACAGAGAGGAGAGAGAAGGAAACAAAGATATAATAAGACACAAACAGAGACGTGAGAGACAGAAAAGGCAAAGGGTCTTAGGCAAAGAGAAAAAGGAAGGACCAGGAAGCGGAGACTGAAACGAGCAGGAAAAAAAGGAATTCAACACTAAAGCTCAGTGCACAAAGGCAAGTCCCGCAAAACTCCAATAAAACAAATGGGAGCAAAAATGGTCTCCTTAAGTACCTAAGACATATGCCTTAGAGGCTCTGAAAAACATGAACAAAAACACACACCCAGCAAACAATGAACAGTACAAAACAGTGCGAAATAATACCAAACAATACAGAACCCCGGAAGAAGGAAAAGGTGGCTTGTATAGCTCTGAGGTAACCACGCACAGGTGTGGACGTTTAGAGGGAAGCTCCGCGATAAACGACAGGGCGGAGCAAACATCCACTAAAAGGGCAGCGTCCTCGCGTGGCTACCGAGGAAAAGGACCACAAGGGATGAAAATGTCAAAAACCATGACAGCTCCTTGGATTGTGTAGAAGTACTATAGTCCTGGAATTCCAGACATTTTGAAAAGTAAGACACCAGGCAGAGACTTTTCTCCTGTACTCAACACACTCATATTCTTTTTCCCAGAAGCAATAGGCGTGCGAGAAAATCTTTTTGTATATGGTCACTGAAGATTATTGAGATTGGGGTTGAGCTGCAATTAAATGCTTAGAAGTCTGGGGGGCATTTTAACACCCTTCTGTTTTGGTGTGAAAGTATTTCTTAGTGTGAAGAATCACAGATGTATTTGAATACATTTTTCAGGGTGTTTTTAAAATAAAACGGCTTGGGGTTCTTGTATAATGAAGTGTGGAATCTGCACATTTTGATGATTGAGACATGAACTGATGACAATCACTGGAGTATTCTGATATAAAGGATGGAATTACTTTGGTTTTAATTCCCACTGTTGAACTTTTAAAATCATGTTTGGATTTATGAACTGCTGTAAAAATCTGGGACAGCTGCCTGAGGTCCTATATGAAGCAATGGATTAGTGGTGTGTAGTGACATACAGTGACGTACATGCTGACCATTTCCACTTCCCCAAAGACTTCAATGCCAATGTCACTAACTAGGGCTAAGTAATATCTCACCAAAAAGCAAAGATTAATGGATCCATGTTCACGAGACCAGAAAACGGAGTACTTGGGACATGCTGTCTCTGTAGGTAGAATAAACCGCGAACACAGAAGGATCAAGTGGTAGCTGACTGGTTACCTCCCAAGACAGGTCCTCACGCTGCTCATAACACTAGCTTCCTTAGGAGATGACAGTCTGCCAGTAATATTATATAACCAAGATGAAGCCCAACTGATCATATGTTTTGTTCTAATCAATTTATTAAAGAACCAGATTAGTACAGAGCTGAATAACATATCGGGCTCTATCTTACAACCGGCGCTATGCGGCGGTAACGCAATTGTCTTTGCTAGTTTCAGACCGACGCAGTGGTCATTTTAGCGCCCAGTGCTCACACTGTTTAAATAACATACCAAGTGAACTGGGTGGGTGAACTTAAGATGAGGTGTGGCCAGGATAATTTTTGGCGTATTGCTATCTTGAGGCTGCATTAATCGCTTGCGCTAAAACCACCACAAACCTGGTCTTAAGTCCTGTCGCAGTTGATTCAATGTTATTTTAACTGCACAATATGAAGATGGTAATATGTGTCTACATAGGCGTGTGCAGAAAGTACGCACACCCTCCTGTCTGTTACACACAGGGGTGCGCACAAACATGCATAGAATTATCAAGATTAGCCTACATTGTGAAATGGGGATTCATATTTTCCCCCAAAATAAAACATTTTCCCTCCCGGAATAGACGCACGTTGTCCCTGGAATCGCATTAAAATGGGCTTGTTTTAAGGCATTAAGCTACCAGTAAAAACGCATTGCTCATATTTACATAAGCAGGACAATAAAATACGGGAAGATATGCGTAAACCTATGGGTTCCCAACCTCACAGCTTTAGTGTATTTAGTGTCATCATTAAGGCAAAATAATGTTATTAATCAGTATTAGAATGCACATAATATGAACTTCGGATGAACCTTGAATGTCGCTAGCCGAAATTCATTGTCTGTGATCTGTCTGCTGTGAGAACAGCCTCAAGGAATTGTTGTTTGACTTCATTGTATAATCAAACGAAATTCGTTAAACAAGCAGGCTAATTTGGCATTTTCTAAGGTGAGAGGGAAGCCAAGTTCTTGTAGCTTATGCTCATCTGTTGCTGGTGCTTTTAACAAAATTAATGTAACGTTCCGTTCCCGTCCTGTCCGTTTTCCATGTTTTCCTTGTTTCCTTCCGTGTCATGTTGGATCCCTTGTCCGTGTTTCCCTCCTGGCTGTGGACTGGGCGTCTCCCTCGGGTACTTTTGGTTTCATTTTCCACTTTAGCTTCCGCCTATCACTCGCCCCTCTCGTTACTCACATTCCTCACTGCTGTGCTTCGGCAATCACTCCTGATTTAACATCACACCTGTTTCTCGTTTTCTCCTTCACTTCCTGCACCATTTAAACCCCTGGCTGGCTGCTATTCAGGGCCAGTTCGTTGACTAACCTACCGTGTTTGTTTCGTATCCCGTTTCTGGTCCAGTGTTTGTGAGCCTGCTGGTTCATACCTGTTCGCCTGGTTTCCTGACTGGTAGCTATCTCTGCTGAACTTTCGCTGCTGCATGCATTTACCTGTTTCCCTTCAAAACCTCCAGACGCCGCAGTTCCAGTCTTCCCGCAGCTGTGTTTGTCCTCCCCGGGTTACGTACCTCCCGTACTCGTGTTGCGGTACCAGGACCTCTGCATGCCAGCCGGCTTACGCCAGTATTGCCCGAGCTACGCCGCACCTTCCAACTCGGCGGTGCATTCACCAGCTACAGTCCTGTCACAACACCCTGCCTTTAACCTCTGCTTTCTGCCCGGTTACTCAAGCTACCCGGTCCAGTTTCCAGTCCTGTTCCAGCCCAGTTCCGATCCAGTTTCCAGTCCAGCTCCAGTCCAGTTTCCAGTCCAGTTCCAGTCCAGTTCCGGTGTTTTAGACACCTCCGTTCAAGTCCAGTTCCGGCTTGGAACAAGTTCCGTGCCGTCCCCTGTGTTCCTGAGTGGACCTTCCGGTCCAGCTTCCAGTCCAGTTCCAGTCCAGTTCCGGTGTTTTAGACACCTCCGTTCAAGTCCAGTTCCGGCTTGGAACAAGTTCCGTGCCGTCCCCTGTGTTCCTGAGTGGACCTTCCGGTCCAGTTTCCAGTCCAGTTCCAGTCCAGGTCCGGTGTTTCATACACCTCCGTTCAAGTCCAGTTCCGGCTCGGAACAAGTTCCGTGCCGTTCCCGTTTCCTGAGTGGACCTCCCGGTCCAGTTTCCAGTCCAGTTCCCAGTCCAGTTCCAGTCCAGTTCCGGTGTTTTATACACCTCCGTTCAAGTCCAGTTCCGGCTTGGAACAAGTTCCGTGCCGTTCCCGTTTCCTGAGTGGACCTTCCGGTCCAGTTTCCAGTCCAGTTCCAGTCCAGTTCCGGTGTTTTAGACACCTCCGTTCAAGTCCAGTTCCGGCTTGGAACAGTTCCGTGTTTCTTCAAGTCCAGCTCCGGCTTGGAGCAGTCCTCAGTTGGACGCTATCCTGTGTTAACTAACTAACCTGTTTTGCTCCCGTGTACAGCTTTGGGACCACCCCAACGCTTAATAAAGTTCCACTTTCTGTAATCTGTCTCCTGGTCGTTGCACTTGGGTTCGTCCCGTATCAGGATCTGTACGCACTTACTGTACGTCGCTTTGGATAAAAGCGTCTGCTAAATAAATGTAATGTAATGTAATGTAACAGAACGAACTGGCCTACAATATGGACCCAGCCGATCTGGAACAGATTCGCCACGCCTTCTCCTGCCAAACTGCGATCAGCGACCAACAGGGTCGCCGTCTGGATGATGTGCTGGAAGTAGTTAGGGGCATCACGGAGCAAGTATCCCAACTTTCGCTCCACCAACCGCTACTACGGATTCCAGCCAACCCTACTCCTTCCTCTCCCGAACCCCATCCGGAGGCACCGGCTCCCACTTCCAGCCGTGAGCCCCGTGTACAACACCCCGAGTTATATCGCGGGGGGTTGGGGAGATGTCGTGAATTTCTACTTAAATGTGACATAGTGTTTCGGATGCAGCCCTCCTCCTTCGCCTCTGACTCCAGCAAGATCGCGTTCATTATGAGCAGCCTGGGAGGGAGCGCCCTGGAGTGGGCTACATCCATCTGGGACAGCCAGGCTCCGTTATGCAGCAACTTCGCAGCCTTTACGGCAGAGATGCGACGTGTGTTTGAACACCCGACCTGTGGACGTGACGCTACCCAGCGTCTGCTTCAAGTTCGCCAAGGCAACCGCAGTGTCGCAGAAATGGCCATTCAGTTTCGTACCCTCGCCGCGGAGTCAGGATGGAATGACGCCTCCCTCCAGGGGGCTTTCCGCCAAGCTCTCAGCGAGGAACTCAAGGACCAGCTTGCCACTCGGGAGGAATCCAACTCCCTTAATAGCCTCATCAGCCTCGCTATAGCCATCGATAATCGTCTCCGCATCCGGGCCCGGGAGCGGGGAGGAAGTTCCGGGCGTCATTCGCCCTCCGTCGTCTCTAATGTTCATTCACACTCCTTCACTGGATCTCGGGCGCCTACGGGCGGGTCCGAGGAAGAGCCCATGCAACTGGGCAGAGTTGCGGTCAATCCCGAGGAGCGTCAGCGCCGTCAGCGCACCAGATCCTGTTTCTATTGCGGCAAGCCTGGCCATCAGATCGCCTCCTGTCCCATTCGCCCAAAAGAAGGGGCTCGCCAGTAAGACTGGGCGTACTGACGAGCCCCATCGTCCCCAACCATGCTGCCCAGGACCGCCTCATGTTCAAGGCTACTCTCCTTTGGAGGGACAAGACCCTATCTTCTTCGGCCCTAATTGACTCCGGAGCTGACGCCAGCTTCATGGATATCACCTTCGCCAGGAGGGCCGGCATTCCCACGGAACGTCTCACTTCACCCATTTCAGCTCTAGCTCTGGACGGTAGGAGTTTGGGGTTAGTTACCCACTCCACCGTTCCTATCCAATTAGTTCTATCTGGCAATCATCGGGAGTCCATTCAGCTATTACTGATTAACTCCCAACAATCTGCTCTGGTTTTAGGTCAGACCTGGCTTCGCCTCCACAATCCCCATATTGACTGGAAAGCCGGTCGCATCCTGGCGTGGAGTGCCCACTGTCTAGCCAGCTGTCTCCGTTCTGCACTACCCCCTCCGGGGCCCAGTAAACCCTGTTCCATGCAACCTATACCGGATTTAACGAATGTTCCCAGCGAGTATCACGACCTCGCGCAAGTATTTTCTAAATCACGTGCTCTGTCCTTACCTCCTCACAGGCCGTATGACTGCGCCATTGACCTACTGGCTGGAGCTAAACTGCCATCGGGACGCCTCTACAGTCTGTCTGGACCGGAGAAACTAGCCATGGAGGAATACATCCACGACTCCCTCGCTTCGGGTATTATCCGTCCCTCTTCATCCCCAGTCGGTGCAGGGTTCTTCTTCGTTGGGAAGAAGGATGGCTCCCTGCGACCCTGCATCGACTACCGGGGCCTCAACCAGGTCACCATCCGTAACAAATACCCTCTTCCCCTCATTAACACCGCCTTTGAAGCCCTCTCTCCAGCTGTGACGTTCACCAAGCTCGACCTCCGGAATGCGTATCACTTGGTGCGTATCCGTGAGGGGGACGAGTGGAAGACTGCTTTTAATACCCCGTTGGGCCACTACGAATACCTGGTGGTCCCTTTCGGCCTTACTAACGCCCCAGCAGTCTTCCAGAGCATGGTGAACGACGTCCTGCGGGACCTCCTAGGGAGGAGCGTTTTTGTTTATATCGATGATATTTTAATTTTTTCTCAATCCCCGCAGGAGCATGTCCGTCACGTTCGAGAGGTTCTCCAGCGGCTGTTGGAGAATCAGCTATTTGTTAAGGCTGAGAAATGTTCCTTCCACGCTTCCACGGTCCCGTTCCTCGGCTTCATTATCGAGGAGGGCAGTATCCGGGCGGACCCTGTGAAAATCAAGGCGGTGACAGAATGGCCCCAACCCACCTCCCGCAAGCACCTTCAACAGTTCCTGGGGTTTGCAAATTTCTACCGCCGCTTTATTCGCAATTACAGTTCCATTGCTGCTCCCCTGACTAAACTCACTTCCGTTGCCCTGCCTTACTGTTGGAATTCCGATGCCCAGCGAGCTTTCGAGCTACTCAAGGCTCGGTTTTCCTCAGCACCTATCCTCCTTCACCCTGACACTTCTCGGCAGTTTGTCGTTGAGGTGGATGCCTCCGACACCGGCGTGGGGGCCATTCTGTCTCAACGGTCCGCCTCTGATAGCAAGCTCCATCCCTGCGCATTCTTCTCCCGGAGGCTGTCCTCCGCCGAGAGGAACTACGATGTCGGGGATCGGGAACTGCTGGCGATAAAACTGGCTCTTGAGGAGTGGCGCCACTGGCTGGAGGGGGCAGGTACCCCTTTTCTTGTTTTTACCGACCATCAAAACCTCATTTATTTAAGATCTGCCAAGAGGCTCAATTCTCGTCAGGCTAGATGGTCGTTATTTTTTGCACGCTTTAATTTCTCTGTTTCTTTCCGCCCTGGTTCCCGTAATATTAAAGCAGATGCCCTGTCCCGCATTTTTTCCCCTCCCTCCAGTCCTGCTGATCCGGAGCCCATTTTGCCGGCCTCCTGTGTGGTGGCTGCGGTCTCCTGGGAGATTGAGGGCATTGTGAAGGCCGCCCAGACTTCCCAACCGGACCCCCGCAATAACCCTAACTCCTGTCTTTTTGTCCCCGATTCCGTCCGCTCCCAGGTCCTCGAATGGGTTCACGCCTCGTGCCTGGCATGTCACCCAGGTGTCGCCAGAACTATCGCCCTCGTCAGGAGGAGTTTCTGGTGGCCTACCCTTAAAGGGGATACCCGTGCCTTCGTCCTGGCCTGCTCGGTGTGCGCCAGGAGCAAGGCTTCCCACCAGCCTCCCTCCGGTCTTCTCCTTTCCCTCCCCGTCCCTGGCCGTCCTTGGAGTCACATTGGTGTGGACTTCGTAACCGGTCTGCCGTTGTCAGAAGGTAACACCGTCATTCTGACAATAGTGGACCGGTTCTCCAAGGCGGTTTACTTTGTTCCCCTCCCCAAGCTCCCGTCCGCCCTTGAAACCGCTGAGCTCTTGGTGCTACACGTGGTCAGACTGCACGGGATCCCCTCTGACATCGTGTCAGACCGTGGGCCCCAGTTCTCCTCCCGAGTTTGGAGGGCGTTCTGTGCAGCCCTGGGTGCCTCTCCTAGTCTTTCCTCGGGTTTTCATCCCCAGTCTAATGGTCAGGCAGAGAGGGCGAACCAGGACCTGGGGGCCGCCCTGCGGTGCGTTACAGTGCGCAATCCTGCCTCTTGGAGCCGTTTTCTCCCCTGGGTCGAGTACGCACATAACTCCCTTAAGAGTGCCTCTACTGGCCTATCCCCGTTTGAGTGTGCTTTAGGCTATCAACCCCCTCTTCTGTCGACCCAGGAGGCCGAGATAGCTGTCCCCTCTGTTAGGGCCCATGTCCTTCGTTGTAAAAACATTTGGAGACTCACACGCACCGCACTCCTTCACGCCAATTCCCGCTCCCAACGTCTGGCGGACCTTCACAGGACCGCAGCCCCACAGTATAGGGCCGGTCAGCAGGTCTGGCTCTCCACTGCAAACATCTCCCTTCCCTCTTCATCCAGAAAGCTTCAGCCCCGTTTTATTGGTCCCTTCCCCATCATTTGTCTAGTTAACCCGGTGTCTGTTAAACTTTCCCTCCCCGCCTCCCTCAAAGTTTACCCTGTGTTTCATGTGTCCCAGGTTAAGCCTGTCTCCTCCAGCCCCCTCAGTACCCCTACCATCCCGCCTCCTCCCGTCCGAGTTGTTGACAACGCCCCGGCCTACACGGTGAACCGTGTTATTGATATCCGCCGCAGGGGCCGGGGTTTCCAATACCTCGTCGACTGGGAGGGGTACGGTCCTGAGGAGAGGTCGTGGCTCCACAAGAGCCTGATCTTGGATCATTCAGTAATCCAAGACTTCCACGAACAGTTCCCTGACAAGACCAGGCCTCCGGGTACGCCAGGTGGCGTACATTGAGGGGGGGGTACTGTAACGTTCCGTTCCCGTCCTGTCCGTTTTCCATGTTTTCCTTGTTTCCTTCCGTGTCATGTTGGATCCCTTGTCCGTGTTTCCCTCCTGGCTGTGGACTGGGCGTCTCCCTCGGGTACTTTTGGTTTCATTTTCCACTTTAGCTTCCGCCTATCACTCGCCCCTCTCGTTACTCACATTCCTCACTGCTGTGCTTCGGCAATCACTCCTGATTTAACATCACACCTGTTTCTCGTTTTCTCCTTCACTTCCTGCACCATTTAAACCCCTGGCTGGCTGCTATTCAGGGCCAGTTCGTTGACTAACCTACCGTGTTTGTTTCGTATCCCGTTTCTGGTCCAGTGTTTGTGAGCCTGCTGGTTCATACCTGTTCGCCTGGTTTCCTGACTGGTAGCTATCTCTGCTGAACTTTCGCTGCTGCATGCATTTACCTGTTTCCCTTCAAAACCTCCAGACGCCGCAGTTCCAGTCTTCCCGCAGCTGTGTTTGTCCTCCCCGGGTTACGTACCTCCCGTACTCGTGTTGCGGTACCAGGACCTCTGCATGCCAGCCGGCTTACGCCAGTATTGCCCGAGCTACGCCGCACCTTCCAACTCGGCGGTGCATTCACCAGCTACAGTCCTGTCACAACACCCTGCCTTTAACCTCTGCTTTCTGCCCGGTTACTCAAGCTACCCGGTCCAGTTTCCAGTCCTGTTCCAGCCCAGTTCCGATCCAGTTTCCAGTCCAGCTCCAGTCCAGTTTCCAGTCCAGTTCCAGTCCAGTTCCGGTGTTTTAGACACCTCCGTTCAAGTCCAGTTCCGGCTTGGAACAAGTTCCGTGCCGTCCCCTGTGTTCCTGAGTGGACCTTCCGGTCCAGCTTCCAGTCCAGTTCCAGTCCAGTTCCGGTGTTTTAGACACCTCCGTTCAAGTCCAGTTCCGGCTTGGAACAAGTTCCGTGCCGTCCCCTGTGTTCCTGAGTGGACCTTCCGGTCCAGTTTCCAGTCCAGTTCCAGTCCAGGTCCGGTGTTTCATACACCTCCGTTCAAGTCCAGTTCCGGCTCGGAACAAGTTCCGTGCCGTTCCCGTTTCCTGAGTGGACCTCCCGGTCCAGTTTCCAGTCCAGTTCCCAGTCCAGTTCCAGTCCAGTTCCGGTGTTTTATACACCTCCGTTCAAGTCCAGTTCCGGCTTGGAACAAGTTCCGTGCCGTTCCCGTTTCCTGAGTGGACCTTCCGGTCCAGTTTCCAGTCCAGTTCCAGTCCAGTTCCGGTGTTTTAGACACCTCCGTTCAAGTCCAGTTCCGGCTTGGAACAGTTCCGTGTTTCTTCAAGTCCAGCTCCGGCTTGGAGCAGTCCTCAGTTGGACGCTATCCTGTGTTAACTAACTAACCTGTTTTGCTCCCGTGTACAGCTTTGGGACCACCCCAACGCTTAATAAAGTTCCACTTTCTGTAATCTGTCTCCTGGTCGTTGCACTTGGGTTCGTCCCGTATCAGGATCGTAACAATTAAACCGCATATATTTTCTAAAATAACAGCACTAGTGTAAGCTAGTGGAAAATATTTTCCTGTTTTCTGTTATTATATTTCTGGGAAACGGGAAATAGTTTGGTCAGGAATTACCAGGAGCACCATGCATTTTAGAATATGCGCTAAGATCATCAAGACAGAGCCCATCATCTTCACAAAGTTTCCCCTGCCTGATTCCCCCATGGCAGCACCTCCCACCCTTAAACCTCACAATACAAATATAATAATAATAATAATTATTATTATTATTATAATAAACAAATAAAGCTGAATTATCACAGATGCTAGCAATACAACCATTAGTCAGCTCATAGGATTTAGAAGCTCTGTTATATTTGAACCTGCATTTTTCCTCATATCTAATGTACTAGCTATAGTATCGTTAGCTCTCACCGCAGCTCCATCATAACAATATCCTGAATATTTAAAAGCCACTTTCTGATGCTCAGATTATACTGGGGCAACCAACACTGCAATTAACTTATTCACTGCTGTCAAACCAGAAAGTGTAATTTTTCATTATTTTTATCATTCAGCTGCATATTAGTGTCATCATTTAGGAGCAGAACAGAGTGTTTTTTCAGCTAAATTTGACAAAGCAGATACAACTTCTCCCCCAAATGCACTAATCTCAGGGTCATATGTTTAAATGTTACAACCACCCCAAATGGACTTAAACCACAGTTAGGATGAAAAGTTGTGTGGTGAGACAAAATCTAGTATTTCAGGGACAGTCAAAGCAGCACTTGATAGATAAGTTTGGTTTGACAAGTACACGCAAACCATAGAACGCAAAACTCCACAGGAAAGAAATGAGTGTAAACTTAATTTACACCAGACTCACAAAACCAAGCAAAGCACCCAGGAGCCAGACAGCACATGTAGAGCAGTCTGTTGCAGTGACACTTCACCTCCGGCCCAGTAGTTGTGAATAACTCATTGTGGAAATACTGGGACTGATAAGCAGAGAGCCAGATTCTCAGAGGAACACTGTGTTCCCCTTCTTGCGCACACCCGCAGTGTTTGATCTCCATCCCTCAAAGGGTGGGTTACAGACAGCGTGCCTCTTCACAGCTTCATGATCTGTAACTACGCGGCACAAACATAGCCATCTGCTCTAATCCTCAGTCTTGGTTTCTACTCCTTTGCTGAAACACGTCTCATGCACTTGCCCCAACTTAAACTTCATAGTGAGGACACCTTAAGGCTTTCTCTGAAAGGTCATAAGCAGTTTCCTTTTAAAATGGTCATTTAAGAAATATAATTGAAGCTCAAAATGAAATAAAAGTCACATTAACCACAACATACAACTGGTGACACCCCAACAAGTTTGGATTAACTAAGCGCAATCAAACCTTAAAGCATCAGGTGTACTGATAGGTACAACCCAATCTGCCAATCAGCTTTATTTTCATCACACAACAGAGTTATATTTAATAGCGTGTCTAACCTACCCCCTTTTGCCTCATAATTAGTTGTTCTTCTACTGCTGCCTCCAAAAAGGCATCACTACATACATACCGGCACTTGTCAGTAACATTTTTTTGAAATTTTGTTTTTAGCTGCGACCAGCAGCTAGTATAAGTCACTCTGTGGTCAGTCGGTCGGTTTGTTTGTCCGAATTTTTCCTGCTGCTTTGTAGTAAGCTTGATCCGGGTTACCCAGAGTGATGTGTGCAGCGCGTCAGTGTTTTTCAGTTAGCGTTGTTACTTCCTGGTTGTGATATTAATCTCACATATATGAAAGTAGCGATTGTGAAGAGCTGGTGTCATCATTGATTCGGAGACAAAATACAAATTACAGAGACACCATCACTTCTGGGGAAAGACTGCGTGCTGATTTGCTAGAAAAAACTAACTAACCTAGCACTGACGTATGTTCTGTTCTAAAATTCGTCACCTGCGATTAGACAAGGTGAATCGCCTGTGCCGACATGGGACATTCTGAGATGGGGTAGGTCACTGCAATTCCTCTCTGCAACAATCTAAAACAGTTTTGTTGCGTCGCGACTCTTTGGTCTGAACTGGCCTTTACATAATGTTACATTGCGTGGATTATCTGTTAAATTGAAGTTACCGATCAAATGATAACGTTGGTATTTTGAGTTAGTTAACGCTACCCAGATCGTTGATTCAAGCGAACGTTGAATCAACGTAGATTCAATGTGGAATTTCGACGTTGATTCAACATCAATTCGCTCATCGAGATCACATTGAATCACCGTCAGAATACCGACAAATATTGAATAATCAAGGTTAAATATTAACATGATATTTAAAAGTTTTAATGTTTGTCGCCATCACTGACTCGCTACATTAGCTAACTGAACTAGTTAGTATAGCCGATAATGTCAGTAACTGTAGCCTAAATAATTTGCTTATGTCGTAAGTTGCTTTGCCAGCTAGTTGGTAGCCCTAGACATTAGTTACTGAACACGTAATAAAATGGATAAAAATACAACTTCATTGCAGTCACTCTGTTGGTAATTAGGTCCGTCTGTTCGATATTTCTGCAATATACTATACCCGCACATACAGATACTTTGCCATATAGTCACAGCTTATCACACGCTAACGTGCTTGTTTTCTAAGCATTTAAGAATCTTCCGGCTAGTACTCATTTACTCAAGTAAACAGTCCCATCCCTACTTGACCACTGTTCCTCTTTCCTGATGCAGTTTGTTTGTGCTTGACAAATGTTGTGATAATGTTCAACACCAATTGGGTCATGAAATAATATTGCCATTTTTGTGACCAATGCACCTGCAATTCGGGCACTCTTTAGGACTCTGTTAGTTGCTTCATAAACTCAAATATTAAACTGCTGATTGTCTGACCTCTTTATTTCAGGTAGGTAGATTATTCAGCTCAATTACAGCTTTCTAACCTTGAGCTTGTTTAGCATAATGTTTATTTTGATAGCATGATGGCATCATGCAATTCTATTCAAAAAGTAAATCCTAACTCAATAATATATTTAAATTAATGTTTTTACCCAGATATTGTTAACCCTGGCTGAAATTATTACCTGATCCTCAATCTCACCAAGTTCCCAATGGAGAAATTCAGCATGGCTAAAGGACATTAGTCCCAAAAGTTGTTTTGTTGAGAACATCAAGGGGGGTATTTCCCCAACGACACTCTGACAATGTAGAGGGGCAGTCAGTAGATTACATTTGATCACACCCTCTGGTGCTACAATCCCCACTATTACTTTTGCGAAAGGGCATTTCTTTCTTGTCTAGAATCCTTCTTTCCCAACCGGTGGCATGTGAAGTATAAAACAGACATACAGCTGTTTTTTTATATCTAACAACCAAAGCTGTTTCAGCCACTTATACTTGTTGGATTACTATATAGGGATCACTGAAAATAGATCAAAGGTTGTAATGCACCTTTTATTGCAGATATGAATTCCTGCAGCAACTGTCTAGTCTGTTTTAAGCTATCTCTGCACATGCGTATGGATTTGTATCACTTATTGTTCATCTCCAGACCACTCTCTGCTTATCTACACTATATCTGTGAATTCAGGCTCCACTCCTTAGTGGCTTGTGAGACTTTGATGACTCGCCTGTTTGCCATGAAAGCATGGCTCTCTTCACACTTAGCTTTCCAGCTGTTAGGGGGTCTCCTGTCTGAGGCAGCAAATTCTGGAGCCCAAACTGACCAGGCCGGTAAATCTCGGCACTTGTAATGTTTTCTCCCACGTCTCCAAGGTCAGCCAAATAAACAAACTGCTGTAGGTCTGGTGCGCTGATGGGGGATCAGGCAGAGGACAAGGCAGAAAGACCAGGCATCCGGGGGGCAGGGGGTTGGGGAAGGGGGGGAAAGACAACCCAAAGAATGTGGAATGAAAAATGCACGGCTCATATTCCGGGAGTCTTGAGGACGGCTCAGGAATTAGTCGTAATGGAGAAAAGGCTCGCCGAATGATGTATAATTTAATAAGAGGAGTCATGGACTAGGTCAGCCATTGGTTCTCTAACAGTGAAAGGAATGTTTGTGAATTCATTTACCACTTCGCATTGAAGAGACTTGAAAATGGCGATCCCTGTTCCTTGTTTTTTTCTCTCCCTTACTTTGCACAGTAGGCTGAGGAGAGGTTGTTTCACTGGCGTCATTGTTTACACCTTATTTACTTTTCTTGTTTAATGCCTCGTCTACTCCCCTAGTTACTCTCCAGAAAACCTCTTCTACAACTCTGAAACAAGATCAACACGTGGACAAACCTTCTTGGCATTCCAACAGATGTCAAAATTGCGATGAATCATGCAGCTGGCAAGTTCATTTTTACTTTTAGGGACAGGAAGTGTTTGCAGAGAACGTGGTTCCTATCAGGATAGATGGATAATGGTGGGGAAAACTCATGTTTTTAGTAGCCTTCAACCCACAGGGGATTCCGGTCATTACAAAAATAAGATATCCTCCTCCTAAGTCCCGGAAATACATTTTTGTCCGATGTAGGGAAGCATATAAGCCTTATCTGTTAAACCTACCCTGCAAGTAAAAAATAAAATAAATCATATTTAAAAAAATATTTTTACTGCAACATGTTTTTGTAATCTATGGAAGCCCTGAAAGGCAAGGTGAAAAAAAATAATAATTCCGGCCAAAACATAAGTATCTCGTACGTACGATATAATATCTTGTACGTACGAGATAAACTTGTTTTTTTACCTTGCTTTTCAGGGCCTCCACCGTTGCGACGTACGCACTGGCATTGGAGCAGGATTTCTGTAACCTAAAACAAACACATGAAACCAACCTAAATTAGCTGGAATCTAGACGTCTATAGGGTGGAAATCTAGGTTGAGAGACGTTTTGACACAAACGGATGTTAATCCTTATTTAGCATTCACCTGAACGCTACACAGCATTTCACCGACTTTTCAACACAAATGTTCACTGGGTAACAGACAGCTACCATAAAAGGTGCATTGAAAAAAAAACAATGGTTATTTAGGGCCGGATTCAGAGATGGCCAACTTAAGTCATGCACTTAAGTGCCTCTTCTGCGCAGATTTAACGCAGAATGAGATAAATGTGGGTGGCACAGGGCATGATATTGTAATTACCTGTTCCTTGTACCTGCCCCCTGTGTTGCCAGGGGGCAGTGTGTGGGGATATACATTTTCAACGTGTCAGTGACATTGCCTTTAATAACCGCATTTGCCTTTGTAAAATCCTGCATCGTAGTGGCTCTTGCGTGATGGGGAAGGCAGTGATCATATTAATCCGTCGCATTGATAAAATGATCATAGCTCCTATTGATGACTTGGATATACCCATCAATCAAAAGAAATAATCGCTGGACAGTGGTTGCACGCAATATTATTAAGAAAACAAATAAATCGTTGGATTTACTGAAAAAAAAGGATTTAAAAATCAAATTACCTAATAATGTCATGTAGCCTACGGTTTGTGCTGATACAAATCGTCTCTCTGTCAAAGCGAATTTGATCCAGACACTGTCTATCAATTAATCCATCTAATATTGGTCTGGTATGATATACCAGACAGTCAATCACAGCGTACTTTTACGTATTTTATGTTTTATAACAGCTGTTTGATAATTGTAAGTAGGCTAGGCAAAGGAAAATAAGACCAATATTATTTTCAAAGAACATGTACTCGCGAAAGATGCTGTATTTTTCATAATCATCTATTGGTGGCGCTAGACATAAACAACCTTTTTTTCCTGAACAAAGTTGCGTGTAAAAAAAATCATTAAGTGGAAACTGAATATGCGTATCTTGCACGATTTGCAGACATGCCTCATTTTCATCAAATCTCCACCCTGCGCACGTATATACTGGAGAGACGCTTAAAACAGCGGATAAGTCAAATGTCTGAATCACAAATAGCTTAAGCTACGTGGAATTTCGGGAGCAAGTCCCATTTGCGCGTGCTTATCTCAACTTTGAATCTGGCCCATAGTCTTCAAATGCCCATTTTGTAATCATATCTCAAAATCACGGTTGGATTTTTTTCTTGGAAGATCAGGCTAAACAGGCTGTTATTGGCGTGTGTCCCATAGTTCTTCACTGATTCATTTTGGCAAGAACGAAACCCGACAATGAATAAATGGGTCCTATTATCCTCAACAAAATATTTTGGAGGCGTTTTTTCTTAAAAATGTCTTTACATAGTATTACAGATATCACACATGGCTAAACCAATCTCTGTTTTAGTGACTAGGCTATTCCTTCCTCCTGTGCACTCGTATGGAAAACCAAATGTGGCTAAATTAAATAAATAAGCAATGAAATAGATAATGAAATAAATAAATATTAATAATTTTTATATCTCTTATTAATTTCAATGGGTATTTATTTCCACTCATATTTATTTCAAGGTGTAGACCTATACATTTCAAGTCAGCATGAAAGGGGAATGTTCAGCTATGATCATTGGTTGCTCAGTCCATGGATATAAAAAAACTAAATACCGCTCACTTATGCGTACTTTTATACATATAGGCTAATATAATACATATAGTAGTGAGACCAGGGACAGTTGTAACACTTTATTACAATTTTCAAAATACCCCAAAACCTATTTACAGTAGACCAGCATAATTGTTATTTTATATACTTATATATACTCTGCTGCTGAATGATTATCTTTAAGTATTTCCATAAACAATGAACTGGTTAGAAAATCCGTCTCAAGACCATTAGGCTACTCCACTGTTTCAACCTACCCATTACATTACATTACATTACAATCATTTGGTAGACGCATTTATCCAAAGCGACATACAATAAGTGCATACAGAAGGTGGAGTCTGAAGAGGTGTGTCTTCATTCCGTGATGGAACGCAGGAAGTGTTGGAGTAGAATGTAGAGGAGTGGGGAGTTTGTTCCACCACTGGGGAGCTAGGGTGGAAAAGCGCCGCAGTCAGGATGAGCGAGAAGCGTTGACCTGGAGGGAGGGAAGTGTGAGTCACCCTGCTGTAGCAGAGCGAAGTGGTCGAGCAGGAACATAGTGCTGGATTAAGTCCTGCAGGTAGAAGGGGCCTGTCCTCTTGGCTGCAGTGTAGGCCCGGGTCAGAACTTTGAACCTGATCCTGGCCGCAACCGGCAGCCAGTGAAGTGACCTCAGCAGGGGGGTGACATGCGAGAACTTTGGGAGGTTGAACACAAGCTGGGCAGCCGCGTCCTTAATTAATGAATTCATCCGACAGAAAAAAAAATTTACATATCAAAAAACAACTTTTGTTTATAATTCCCTCAGGGAGTATGATACAGGTCTCATTTTACATGCAAGAAGAAAACCTAACTGAGCATTTCCAGGGCGAGTTTCATCACTCTATTCTATATTCAAGGTTTTGTAATGGTCATTAGTTATATCAATCCTTGGTCTCCCCTTACATATATACATAGTCACATAAAGATCAGCGTATTTTGGTAGTGTATTGACAGATGCACACTTCCCCTTATAAAATATGCTAGGTCTATAACTCGCTTAATTCTGAACTAACCTTCGTGTTATAAATATCTGCACAACACAGGTTACCTTATTGCCAAATTTACCACAACAGCTAGCCTATTTGTAAAACTTCACAAGTTATAGGCCTAGCATATTTTATCAGGGGAAGTCTGCATTTGTCTGTGTTTAGCCTGATCTTCCAAGAAAAAAATTTAAGCGTGATTTTGAGGTTATATGATTACAAAATGGGCATTTGAAGACCAAATAACCTTTTTTTTTTTTTCAATGCACCTTTTATGGTAGCTTTTATGGTAGTCTTTTACCCAGTGAACATTTTTGTGTTGAAAAGTCGGTGAAATGCCATGTAGCTTTCAGGCGAATGCTAAATAAGGGTTAACGTTTAACCCTTTAACGTTTATGTCAAGACTTCTCTCGATCTAGATTTGCCTCTAGACGTCTAGATTCCAGCGTTTAGGTTGGTTTCATGAGTTTGTTTTAGGCTACGGAAATCCTGCTCCAATGCCAGTGCTAAGTCATACGTACGACTGAACGGCGGAGGTGGATTAGAAACTATTGGGCGCAATATATTTATTCGCCTCCGGGCTGCGGTGTAATGATGAAGTAATGCTAGGTTCATTTGCAACGCAGTAATTAAACCTAGCAACACGGACCAAACGTAAAGAAACCGGTATATAGCTGCCATCGTTCTGTTCCTCAATAACCAGCAACATTTGCCACATGCAAATTAACATGTAACAAGATTTGCCACGCGCAAATTGAGGTCATGATGTCAGCGTTTTCCAAAAACTCGGTTTCACCCGTACACATGAATACACGTAGAACGGAGTTTTTAAAAATCTCCACCCTGGAAGGAGTTTTCCAAAAGCTCCGTTTTCAGTGACCTAAAACTCGTTTTCGTGTGGACGGGAGGCCAAAACGCAGAGAAAATACTACGTTTTTAGAAATATCCATATATGTGTGGACGGGGCCTCACACCCTTGAGATCTACTTTGTTCCATTGTTATTTGTTATAGCCGTTTCTTTTCCAATATAATTTATCATGTTAACCCCTTGGCGCAGATGGCAAATTTCACCTATTTAGGGGGTGCTCTGTTTAAGGCTTTATAACTCCAGGTGTGAGCATCACATAAACTTGGTAAATGGCTTAAATGAAAGAAGACAGGTGTACCATTTACAATACAAACTTAGATTTGTTTATTTTCATAATTTAATTCAAAATAAAGTGCCACAAATGCAAAGAAACTTTGGAAAAAAAATTTAAAAAATAGTTTTTTTTAATTTTGCTGAGAGCTACATAAGTGAAATCGGTAATATATATACATTTCCTGGATCATAAACTCCATGTCCACAAGTTTAGCTAAATCTGAGGATGATATGCAGAACTACCAAAAGTCTATGATGCAAAATATAGCAGTGTACCCTGTTGTCCATTAGTGTCTCCAAATCTATCCAAATGTGCACTGCTCTAAATAAAAAAACATTATGATATATTTAACTACAAATCAACAGTTTTGGCTCATAAAACTCACTTTTGCATAATTTTCAAGTGGGAATTACTATATTTTCATCAGTATAGGGGGGGTAGATATCTATGGGTCCAAAACCCCTATGCAAAACATGTCATAAAATTAATTAATTAGTTTTGTCCATTACAAAACAAATACATTTGCTCCTTCTGATGGCTTAAGATGAAAAACATTGATATCACAGTGTTACATACACCTAAATATGTTGCCTAATCATTCACTCTTGTACCTCAATAAAACATCACTTGTCCCTGTACTCTACAGTATGTATAATTTTGTCCTGGGATTGCATTTTTCTGTATTCTTTTAATCTTTTAAATTTTCCTTAATGACTCCAAGGAAATTTTTACCTTAATCTACCACATATCAGTGCACAGTAAATTGGAATGAGCATTTGTCATGCCCTAAGAGAGAAGTATACGCCACAGCCTATATTATGTATGATAACATGAACATAAAATAGTTTTCCACCATCTGCAAAATGCTGCCAAATGTTCTATCTTCAATGAACATCGGTAGCCTACTTCAAAAATACATTTAACGATTGCACTACAGTATGTGAAATGCACTCACAATGCGAAAACAACAATAGGGCTATCAAACATATTGGAAAGACAGTGCTCGAGTGGAAACACGAACGTACGTATGTAGCCAGCGAGACCAACGGTATTTTAGACTCAAAAATACTTACATATCGCAAAAGGGGAATTCCCCTGCATAATGGGTATTCTATAGCGCTTGCATAATACTAGACAGTTAAAACGAAAACTGCCGTTATGCTGGGCTGTAGTAAATTGCTCAACGCACCCAAAAAGACTTGGCATATACCGTTGCGAAGGTTATAATTTACTCTATAGCTTGTTTGCAGTCACGTGATTCTGATGACGCGCGAAATTCAGATGGGGGGCAGGAAGTGAAGAACACTGATTTGAAATGATGGAAAGTCAATACACAAAAGCGTTGGACGGGCCTACACGCAGGAGGTATCATCACAAAATATATAAACATATTGGATATGATCCGTACACGCTGAGGAAAAGCGATTTTTCTCACGTCTTGGCCGATTTGCCTGGCGTGGAGGCGATCGACATCACAAATTACCTCGTCCTCCAGACCTCCTACTACACGGCTAGCCAGATGAAGGCATACAAGAGTCTGGAGGCTTATAACTATTTTGTGTGTGGTTGGGTCAACGACCTTGCTGTGGACTCCCTGGACCCCTGTCAAGGACCTCACATCCTCACGTTGAGAACCACTGGCCGTGATAGCTAGCTAACGTTAGCATTGCTAAAAACAAAGACACCGGGAGATAGCGTTAGCTATCTAGCTGCGAAACACAAACACACAGGGTGATATCACAGATGTAACGTTAGCTATGTTTCCAGCAATATTGCCTCCTGGTCTGTATTTTTGTCAGTTTTAGCCAGCTATGTAAGTAGCTAAATTACTGTAGCCTTACCTTTCACAACGTGGTCACTGCATATACGAGCGTTGTCTAACTCAGCTCCTCCAGACTTAAGACGGAGATTTTTGATCCATGTTTGCCGCCGTTTCTCTGTGAGTTTTTTAAACTTCTCCCCTTTATGCAGTGGCGGCTCCTGAGCTGAAAATTTGGGTAGCGGAAAACTTCCCTTTAAACTGATTATTATTGGTCTTAATAATTTTTCAATCCGTTTCCTTGATTAACAATAGGCTACATCAGCGTTTAATTCACCAATTACTCAATGTCATAAAATGTAGCCGGTTCTCCTCAATTAGGCTATTAGGCAAGTAATAAAATTATTTTAACTTGCGTCGCAAAATTGTGCACATTTTAATCAACATTATAATTGTGGATACATGTGCTCTTCGTTCTCCGCACTCTTAATTCCGAAAATATTAATGGAAATTAAACTATCTTAAAGCTCAGTTTTTGTTAGATTATTTTTTTATTGCAGGTTGTGCTAAATAAAAAAAATAATCTAACAAAAGATGAGCTTTAAGATCGTTTAATTTATATTAATATTTTCGGAATTAAGAGTGCGGAGAACGAAGAGCACATGTATCCACAATTATAATGTTGATTAAAATGTGCACAATTTTGCGACGCAAGTTAAAATAATACCTTTATGTGTAACCACTTTCGGGACTCGAAAGTAGCCCTTGTTTTTTTCCCGATTCGATCGGTTGGTACAGCCGTAAACCACGCAAAACTTTGGCATTTTAATAGTGCTTTCCTAATCTGCAAATCACTTACTGCCCCCCATCTGCAGTTCGCGCCACTGCAACGCAGTGACATGACGTCACATGCAAACAACCTATTGGATAAAAAAGCCGACAATTAAACCAGAATGAACTGTAATGCATGAGACAGGCTTACAGGGCATGGGGCTATTACGCGGAGACGTTTCAGATAGTGTAATAGCGGTATAAAGTGTTGTATATTTCTCAAACCGATTGTACCAGACAATAAATGACCACTGAATTTTGAAAGGAACATCTCGATGTGTAAAACCAATCGTAGGATTGTATATTTATTTCATATTTAGTAGCATATATTGCTAGTAGAATACATGGTAGAATGATAGTACTTTCACAGTTTCTTTTGCATTTGAGTGAGCAGGGCTTTTCACGGCTTTTCTGTCATACGATCAGGCTATTGTTGGGTTTATCTCATTGCTATGACGTTATTCTAATTTTATATGATGAATAAATATATTTATGAACTCAAACATAGACGCTATTGTCCACTATGTCACGCATAGGTAGGTATAGACTAGGTGGGGGGTTGCTTGATAAATGGACTTGCTATAGGGAAATAGTGGCACTTAGAAACTACGTATTCGGCAGAAATCGTCACGAACCGTCTACCAATAAATTTAAAACACAGAGTTTGTGATTTCCAATCATAGTTTGGCTGCAGTAGCAACGAATGTCTGAGTTGAGCAAAAAGCTTCCGCCGGCGCCACCTTCTGCGCAAAGATGTTAAGGTTCCCGCAGGGGGGACCGGACCCAAATGCAAGACTCAGAGACAGCTCAGGGGAAAACATTTAATCAGAGACATAAGCAGGGGCAAGACGAACCCAGACACGGGGCAGGAACATAGAGGGGTCTAAGACTAGGAGGGGGCTATGACGAGGAGGAGGGAACTATGACTAGGAGGGAACAGGAACTAGGAAGGGTCAGGAACCAGGCTAGGCAAGGACGGGTACTCAGGCCGTGGAGTCAGGAAACATGGCGGCCCTCCGGCTATGGGGTCAGGAAACATGGCGGCCCTCCGGCCATGGGGTGAAAGGAACGAGGACGTCACCCCGGCCATGGGGTCCAGATTAAGGATGGCACGCCGGCCGTGGGGTCAGGAACGGGTGCGGGGTTCCCGCGGTCTGGGCCAAGCGCGTAGCAAAGGGCTCAGGCGCTCAGCCTGGGGTACAGGAACTCAGCCTGGGGGAAACGAGGGAGCCTGGAGGGAACAACACCTACACATGAACAAGACAAGACAAGGAGGTCCATAACAAGAGGGTACAAACCTAGACGGAACATGGCGAGACAGAACAAGACAAGACCACGAACGGGAAACCCAGCTCACGAACAAACACGACGAGCAACACAAGACAGTCCGGCCCTGAACAAAGTGACGGGGCAGACTATATACAAGACATGACGAGGACAAAACGAGCAACAGGTGGGGGAAGGCTAACAAAGACATGAGAGGAAGACACAATGCAGGTGTGGGGAGTGCAAGACACAAGTAGGAGGGAGAGAGGGAAAACACGGGGTGGACTGTGAGACAATAGGAAAACCCGGGATGGAACCTGGGTGCCTCACATATCAACAAGAATGAGAACAGTTATCCTATTACAGACAGCACACAATTACATTAAAAGAGTTTGTAGATGAGCAGTATTTAATGTGTAATGAAATACAATGCCACCTGAGCTATGGATCATGAAGAAGCATGTAAATTAATTAACCAAGTCTATTCACCACTTTCCTGCGAGAGACAATGGGTGTCGTCATGACACTCGACACTTCCGGGACGCCAGAGGTTGCCGGTTATTCCTTTCCGGTTTACCCAACGCTTTCACCGACCAAAATGTAGCTAAGGCTGGCTTTACACGGTGAAACTTTCACGCAACTAGTTGCAGGTTGCAAATTGCATGCAACATAATTTCCATGCAACTTGACAGTTACACGAAGCAATTAAAAAAATAATCAGTCCCATGCAACACGATTTTAGTTTATTTCACTAAAATTTGCTAGCTAGATTGGTAATTTATTTTCATCTGTCATATTGTTTTCTCGCTAGATTATTTCAAGTGGGAAAACATCTGAAAAAATAGGCTACTATAGATACAGAGTTTGATACTATTAGATGTAATTTGTCATATCTAAGACATTTCCCTGGATAAAATGTTTTTAATACACAGATTATGCGAAGTAACTTGCTCGCATTCACAACCAGCGTTGCTCACGTTAGCTAACGTTAACGTTACATTAGGTAAAGCCCTACTATGTTACGTTCATATTTACAAACTGAATAAATACTGCACCTCTAACCACAAAACTGCTTTGCTAGATTATAGTTGTTGTAACTAAGATATTTGACGAATACAAACTTTTTAAATCAGCGGATTTAGCATTATGTGCCGGCTTTATTAATCAGCTGTTGGTGTTGCTATGGTTACCATTCATAAAAGGGTGTGTGAAATTGGTAGTTTGAGGACATCATCTGACAAGTTGTCAACAAAGTTGAAAGTTTTGCAACTGTTGCGGCTGAGTTTCAGACAAGTTTCAAGTGCGTTGCAGAGGGCTTTACACCATGCAACTGAATTGCAACTTAGTTTCACCTAAGTTTCAAGCAACTAAAGTTGTGTGAAAGTTTCACCGTTTAAAGCCAGCCTAACGTTTACTTTTTATGCCAAATGTACCGTTCTCAGTCACAGGATAGCTAGATAATATCTTCGGGCTCAACATGTGCCGTTGTCGGGTGCACAAATAACTCGCGAAAACTTAAAGATTTTATGAATGGAGCCTGTTTTCAACACAGAGAGACTCGCAAGACATGTTGTTGTCCGGCACCCTACGCGCTACATTCAATCCCCAAGGACGAGGCGAAAACAAGAGAAGAAAGTAAACTCACAGACTTTTTTACACAATACTTTACCGATTTTATTGCTATGTAGATAATTATAAGCCTCTGTGCTTTTGTAATTTCTAAGTTCCTCGCCATCAGCACCCTCACTAAGAATGAAGTAGTTGACAATGTTAACGTAGCTAACGTCGGGCCATTGTTTCATATCGTCTACCCATTCCGTTAGGATAGACGGATGCGGCACTTTCACCGTATTATCGCCAGTACTTGTTAGATAATCCGATCCATGTAAGCATCTGCGAAATGTGTCCATTTTAAATAATGTTCGTCTTCATATACATTTAGTTAGCAGTTAGCTAGCTACAAACGTAAACACAGTAGACCGGACGGAAGAAACCGGCTTCTGCTATGACGCCGCTATGAATCATGGGAAAGGTCAGAGTTCGGGAAAGTTGTGAATATGGAGACATGCATGCACAATGGGCTAGACACAAACTCATTCTAGCTGAAAGACATACAGCCTTAATAGCTAGTACAGCCTAAATAGTTTGCATCAGTAAAATATGGAAAAACGTGCCGTATAGGTATGGGGCATGCCCCACCAAGCCGTGACTTGGCGAATGGCATACCTGCCATCCCAATTTTTTTTGCCATCCCCTCTGCTGTCTGTGAACTTTCTCCAACTTACAATAAAAAAATTATTATCGCTTATAGATTAGGGTTTCTGGAAAAAACTTCCATTGACCCCCATTCATTCTCCTCTGTTTAGCCCAGTTTTAGTGCCCATAGTCGCCCCTAAAGGTGAAACATTATATTCTTGCAGTTGGCATATCTCTTTACTATACAATCTCTGGTGGTATGCACTATAAAAATGTCCAGACGAGATAATATCTGATTGGTCGAGAATCACCGGTGCATTGCAGTAATGGATATGTAGTCTGTTAAAGTGGACTATAAACCGGACTTTATTTTTTTAAATAATTAATCATTATTTAAAAAAATAAAAATTGGAACATGCGATGTATGCTCTATATCCTTATACCACACAGGCTAATCCAGGAAAGTTTCGGCTCATTTAATAAATCAGATTTCAAGAAATTGTCTATAGTCTCTGAAGCCCATTCTATCGGTCATAGGGAATTTACTTCCGAAACCAAACTCCGCCCACATCTGACGTACTTGAGTACTAGCCTTGCAGTAGTGTGCAGGATGCTGGGAATTATTTCTGCATGTGATGGAAGAATGCACTGCACATGTAATGGAAGAATGCACAGTGCAGGGTTGAAATTAAACTGAATTCGCATTAAATTGTTTTAACCAAAGCATGCTGCAAGATCTAGAATTGCATTTTATGTGTATTTTCCAACTAAATTTAAGTTCCATGTTATAGGCTAACTTTTGCCATGAACATTGGTCAAAAACTTCCCATGGTAAATTTCCGGGAAGTTTCTGGAAATTTTATGCCCCTTTGCAACCCTAGTCCTCGCGACCCCATCTCCCTGAACCTCCAGAGCCGTCTGCTCCACCGCCTTCTGCTCCTCGCCAACCTTTTCTCTTTGAACCCCCAGAGCCGTCTGCTCCACCGGAACCTATGCAAGTGGATCGTGCCCGGCTACCACCCCAAGAACGTCAGCGTCGCCTCACCAACCACCTATGCCTGTACTGTGGAGGCCGGGGTCACTTCATCCACAACTGCCCAGTTAAAGGCAACGCCCGTCTAGGGAGCGAGAAGGTCCTGACCGGCGCTTCCCTGACCTCAACCTCCTCCAAGTTCCGACCCACTCATCATGCCCTGTTCACCTGGAATGGGATCCAGCTACCTGTACAAGTTCTCATTGATTCAGGGACAGACGCTAATTTCATCTGCCCTTCCCTGGTCCGTCAGTTGGGCATTTACACCGCCCGGATGAAGACCCCCCTCCACACTAACACTCTAACCGGGACTCCCCTGGCAGTGATCAGAGAGGTGACCAGCCCTGTGGAGATACTGGTCTCCGGCAATCATCGGGAGGAGATCTCTTTCTTAGTCCTGGAATCGCCCCTCATTCCTATTGTGCTCGGATCACCATGGCTCACCAAGCATAATCCCCAGATAGACTGGACTCAGGGAATTATAACTGGCTGGAGCACCAGGTGCCACCTCACCTGCCTCAGTTCCTGTCCCCAGCCCTCCTTGCCTGTCCCGAGTTACTGTCCCCAGGCCCCCTTGCCTGTTCCGAGTTCCTGTCCCCAGCCCTCCTTGCCTGTTCCAGTTCCTGTCTCCAGTCCTGTATTGTCCGTTTAAACCTCCCACCTCCCCTACACCTCCAGTGTTCCATGTGTCCCATGTACTTTTCCTGTATTACCTCTCGTTGCAGCCCTCCGGTCTGTCCCCCTCCTCCCCCCCGACTCATCTATGGCCTCCTGGAGATTCGGTGTCCAGGGCAGGCTCATGGGGCACCAGGTGTCGCCCCTGGTGGGGGGGGGGGGGGATACTGTCACATCCCGTGCCTCTATGTCTTAGTCCATTCCTGGTTTTCCGGTTCTATGTTTTTTCTGTATGTGTATTCCGTTCCACGTTTTCCCTTTCCCCAATTGTGTTCCTCCAGCTCCCACACCTGAATTGTGTTTTCTCATTCGTTTCATCTCCTCATTGTTTCTTTGTTAGTTTTGTATTTAGTCTCCTCTGTTTCTGTGTTCTGTGCCAGATCATCTTGTGCCCTGCCTTGTGCATGTCTCATTACTTTCCAGCATTTTTTCCTGCCTGCTCCTCGTTCCTGTTTCCAGTCCTGTGTACCCGTCCAGTTCCTGTTCTCCTGCCTGTCCAACCTGCTCCTGTCCTGCCCTCCTGCCCATCTGCCCATCCCCGTCTTAGCCCTACTCCTGCCCTTTGCCCTTCTGATCCCCTGCTCTGACGGATTCCCCGGGTCTGACCCCTGCCTACTTCTGGACTTCGCCCTGCCTTCTCTGTATTGCTCTGATTTCCTGGACTCTGACCCCTGCCTGGACCTGACTATGATTCTGCCTGTTCTGCTTTGCACTGTTTGCTGGCCCTTGACCCGTTTCTGTCGACTATGAATAAAGCCTTTTTCTATTAGTTTTGGTGTTTGCGAGTGGTTCAGATTAGTTCTCATAACAGAAAATGCTTCAAATTAATTGAAAATAATCAGAAAAAAGGTGCCTCCAGCTGTTAAAGCACATCCAGTGTGTTCACAGCCTAAAGGTGTTCCCCAAGGCTCAGTCCTAGGGAGAGTTCTGTTGCCATACTCACAGACAATAAAATTTGCCGTTTCTACACACTAAAAAAATCATGTTCCAATATAGAAACAATAATACAGGCTATTATTCAATAAATAATATATATAATATATATATATATATATATATATATAAACATTCAGGGGTCGATTTCCTAAGATCCCAAATATTATGGGCTATTTTGTGTAGAATTCAGAGACTCAATCTAATGAACTCAATCTATTGTAGAATATGTCTGTAACGTAATAAAACGTGGAGAAGGTGAAAGGGGTGTGCAGACTTTCCAGTTTGACTGTATATGCTAATTCTGAATTTTATGCCTGCAACACGTTCAAAAAAGTTGGGACGGAGGCAAAAAAAAGACTGGGAAGTTCAAAAAACACCTGTTTGGAACATTCGACAGGTTAACAGGTGATGCTACCATGACTGGGTGTAAAAGAATATCTTATATATCTTGATATCTTATTTTCAGGTACTCTCACAAGCGATACTATAACGTCTCTGCATTTGAATGGATCTCTATGGGAATTGGGGGGTGGGACTAGATTAAGCTGTAAATTACACGGGAATAGTATGGAACCCATGGTTGGCTAAATGGCTGTAAGTCATCAAGGGTCTGAGGTATCAAACGAGCCTAAAACCACCAATCTGCTGCCAGATATGCAGTAGATATGGATAGATCAGTTTAAGGGTTGTTTCTCCTGACTCATTGTCCTATTGAACTCTATAGAAAAATAAGTCAGGAGAAACAACCCTTAAAGTGATCTATCCATATCTACTGCATATCTGGCAGCAGAGTGATGATTTGAGGCTTGTTTGTTACTGTCCCAACTATTTTGGAATATGATTGGGGGGGGGGGGGGGGGGGGGGGTGGTGCTGCGCCAGTGCTATGCAGATTTGTAACAGGGCTATAGCGCCAGCTTGCCCCCTCCCCCCCTTAGCACTGTCTATGTATTCTGCACGTAGGTTTATCACAGGTGATAGCTAAACTGTCATGGTTATTGGCAGCCTCTGATGTTTCTGCGGTCGTTATTCTATTTGGCGTCGTCTTGACGCTCTATCGGATTTTTTCCGTCTCCATTCCGGTTTTTGGATCTCGCTCTGCTATTATTCCTTACACCTGTTTTGGGTTTCCTGCCGGTTATAAATAGCCCAGGATTTCCACATTCCGGCACTTCAATATTGTCTTCGCTATGTTGACAACAAAGTCAGATAAGGTATAGGTATTTGGTCACTGCATTTCTGGTTCGTACTAATAAGAAACGCCACAAGTCCGGTTAAGAATTAGGATTAGATTGGTTTTCTTATTTCTTTCCAATTGTTCTCTTTATCTTTTATTCTTTTTTACCGTTTACCTTTTGTGCTCAAGCTCTTTTGCCTCCAGAGCTTTGGATAACAAATTCTTTTCTTTTCTTTCCTTCACTCGTTTTGTTTCACAACCTCCTGTTATGCCTAAAAAAATCAGTCTAGTATTTCATCATGGACTATAAGTTAAGAAATTAATATCTTCTATGGGTTCCTTTGGCCTGCAGAACAGTTGCCATCCGGTTTGGCAGAGAGTCGTAGAGCTTGTTGATGAAGTCGTCGGGGATGGCATGGAAGGCCACCTTGCAGGCATCCCAAAGCTCCTCCAAGTTCTTCGGCTTGGTCCTCCAAGCTTCCTCCTTCATTCTTCCCCAGATATGCTCAATAATATTCATATCTGGAGACTGTGCTGGCCATCCCTGAAGGACCTTGATCTTCTTCCCCCTGAGAAACTTCATAGTGGAACCTGAGGTATGGCAAGGAGCTCCATCCTGTTGAAAAATCTGACCCCTCTTGTAGTTGGGAATGTACTGGGAGGCAAGAATCTGTTGATATTTGGCCCTGTCAATGTTACCATCCACCTTACAGATCTCCCTGGCACCTCCGTATTGGATGTAACCCCAAACCATAATCTTTCCACCTCCAAATTTGACTGTCTTCTGGGTGAACTGTGGGTCCAGACGGGCCCCAGAGGGTCGTCGACAATATTGGCGGCGCTTGGGATGGAGCTCAACTGACGATTCATCTGAAAAATCAATTTTTTGCCACTTTTCTGCTGTCCAACCTTCCGTCAGGCTGTGGGCCTTGGCGTACGCAACACGGTTTCTTAGCTGTCTCTTGTTTAGCGCTGGTTTCTGGGCAGCAATACGACCGTGGAGACCATTGCGAGCAAGAATCCGACGTACAGTTCTTGACGAAACAGGCGTTGCTGGCGTCCACTCCTCCCTGGGGCTGGCTTTTGACCATCGGACCAGCAAGCTGTCGTCTCGATCAGTTGTCTTGCGCGGTCTGCCCGACCTGGGTCTGTCATGGACGTCGCCAGTCTCTTGGTAGCGCTTGCGAATCCTCTCCACCTGCCGTTTAGACACATTGAAGATGTCTGAAACTTCAGCAGGAGACTTGGACTTGAGATTCTTGATGATCAGCACTTTGGTTTCTGGTTTGATCTTGGGCATGTTGCCAGAAGCAATGTTGAGCATGAACTTGGCTTAAAGTGTCAAATTTCTGACACTTTAAGCCAAAAGTTACCTACAGCTGACTAATCAAGCCCCTTGTTTGTTTCTTCCTTATTCACTGTGGCCTAGAAATTGGAGTTGGCCATTGCGACAAGACTTTTGTCCGGCCAAAACTGGCCTGTTGATCATTATCAAGCTGTAACATTTAGTAACAATTTTGAAATGTCATTTTGCTAGTATCTAAATAAACTTTAGACACTTATGATTAATTTGTGTTGTTTCCTAACTGTATTAGCTAATTAAGAGTTGGGTAATTAGCAATTGTCACTTTTGTCCACTCATGCAACAAGACTTTTGGCCGGGACTGTATAGACAGCCTGAATCTTCTATGGTATTGCAGATTCACTTGAACGGGGATTGTCATTTTTGTATGGTTGTGACACTGTAGCTATTGATCTACCTCTACATACCTTGCCCATGTATTGCGATGACACAGCAGACACTCAATCATACCTATATCTGTGTGCTCTATGTGAAATCTTATATTTATTGATACAAGGTTTATCCCCATCTGCAAACGGAGAAATAAATGCATAGAACAATTATTTATTTTTCTATAATTGATATTACCATAAATAATTTAATGCAATGAAGATGCTTTTTAATAAGCTGATCTGGGAGATTTGTATTTGTGATATATTGATATCTATATTTTTGCCATGGGTTTCATCAATAGCTTAATTGCCTGCAGTTGCAAGTTCTCAGAAGAAAAATTACATGTTCAAAATTTGAGACATGACTGCCACTAGCTTCCATTCTATTACTGAGCAGCAGAACAGAAAATGTATTCATGAGATACATGAGAACTCAATATGAAAATTGTAAATGTAAACAGCATACACTCATTGTGAAAGAAATCACTAAATGCCTTTTTAGATGTATGAAGGATTTATAATTGAAAAGAACCTATTTAAGAATTATAGCTGCCTTAGAGCATATTGTAAACATATTTCGGAGAAATGGTCATGCATGTTCAAATGCTTGACAGATTGGTATCCTTGTGGCTAAAGTGATTTAAAAAAAAAAAAAAAAAACTTATTTTCATAAGGCCACAATTCACATGGTCTTATGAAGAAACACTGCTTGCAGGGGCAACGTGAGGTTAAAGATGGGACTTCCTGGAAAGAGATTTATCGTCAAGTGCCAAAAACTCTAAAGCTCGTCATTATCTCTCTGATGCAGCCTGTTTTCAGTACCACGGAGTTGAGAGGGGAGATGGAGGTCAGGGACATGGAGGTCTTCTCCAGCAACACTGTTGTAAGTGGCTATAGTGTATAAAGCTTCTGTACCTCTAAAACGGCAAAATCATTTCTCAGTGGAGTCATTACAAGTGGTATTACTGACAGAGAGAGAGAGAGAGAGAGAGAGAGAGAGAGACTAAGACTGGCTGTATGTATGTATGTGTGTTGTGTGTGTGCATGTGCAACTGGAGGCAGACCCAGTCCCAAAGCACTGGGAGAACGCCAGATGAGTGAACCTTGCTTCTGACCACCCTCATTCAACTGACATCACTCATTACTACAGCTGCATGTAGTGACTTTGATTATAGCAAATATTATATATAGTAAATACATTTTATATAATATACGTATATGACATACAAATATTATATTGTAATACACTGTATCTGAAAATATTTCTAAGCGCTTTAAAGGACCTCTGAGTAGAGGCACCCATTTGTCTGTTATGCAGAATCTAGAGATACTAGCTGTAGCTGAATCCTGTTCCTGCTTAATTTTACAGATAATGAGACTGATACATATTCTCAATGACTATTTACACAACGGGTTCTGAGTATAATCCTTAAAATCAAGTAGGGTTGTTCACTGAATTAATGATTTAATACAGTGACACTTTGGAACAGAACAATGAGTATTTGGAAATGACTAGTTAATGTATTCAGCCAGACATATCAAACACAAGTAATGTCAAAAGGCTGATGTAGTAATCGTATGTCAATACACATATCTTCAGTGATTAAAGGTTTATGTTAATCTACCAATTCTACAGTTCAACATATGCTTAAACTACTGTAGGGTTCACATGTTTTCTTCCATATTATTATTACATTTTATTTTACAGGTTATATAATATTATGCATTCTGTCCTATTCAACATTGCTTGTTATTTTCCATAAGATAAGGGCTGGCTGAGTAACTGTGTGAGTCAGGTGCCAATATATTACAGGACGGGGCCTATCCTCAACTCCTACAGGCCACGAGCAAAAACCAAAAAGGAGTATGTGGCTGGACAGCGGGAAACTGTTTTATTTTTCTACCTCATGATGTGGTTGTCCTTGTTACCGACACACACACACGTTCACAGCCTCTCTTAGAGGGTATAAAGGATCACTCTAAATAATACTTTTTAGTATGGCTTTGACTTCGTCAGAAGTCATACTCTTTCTGCAGTAATAAAGACCCTTATAATTGGATCTAGTTGAAATGTTTTCCTGACTGGATTGCCTCTCTATGAAAAGTCAGGGTGCATTTTTTTCTCCTCAACCTCAAACTAGACCCATCATTTTTTACATTCATTTAAAATTTTTATTTGTGTAGCTACTCAATATTTTAGGTATTTCATGAATTTGCACTGTACGATAGCTTTTGAACAGTACAACGTCTTAATATTAACATACTTTTCAATTCAGTGTCTGTCACATGCTCTTTTTATTCTGTTTTATTTGAATAAATACATGAGTGGGTAATACCAGTTTCCCTGAAGCATTAGAGAATGTAAGATATGAGAGCCTGGATGTGTCACTTTTCTGCAGTCATTTCAAACAGTTCACATCCCACTGCATAATTTATGCAAATTACAGTGGAGACTGGATATCTAGTCATGTATAATCAATACACATATGCTCAAATGGTGGTTTTATGCTTGTTAATCACCATTTGACTGTAGATATTAAATATGTATTTAGTAGTGCATCTATTATTTGATTAGGTTGCTTATATTGGTAGTTTCAATACATTATAACTTTTTACAAGAGAGGCATATTGTTCAATGTATAAAGTCACGATTTTCTCTCTAATGTTGATGATCATTTCTAGGCTTGTACAATGGGAGTAATTGGGTATGCTGTCACGTCCCGTGCCTCTGTCCTGATTTCCTGGTTTTCCGTTTCTATGTGCATTCCGTTCCGTGTTTTCCCTCTCTCCATTTTGTGTCTCCACTTCCCCGCACCTGAATTGTGTTTCCTCATGTGTTCTCATCTCACCTGTTCCTCGTTGTCTCATCAGTAATCTGGCATATAGTCTCCCCAGTTTCTTTGTTCTGTGCCAGATCGTCTTGTGCCCTGCCTTGTGCTTGTCATATTACCTTCCAGCGTTTTTGTTGTTTCCTGCCTGTTCCCAACCTGCTCCTCGACCCTGTGTTCAGTCCTGTGTACCCGTCCAGTTCGTCTTCTCCTGCCTGTCCAGCCTGCTCCTGTCCAGCCTGTTCCCATCCAGCCCAGCTCCTGTTCTCCTGCCTGCCTTGCCTTCCTCGTGCTAGCCCTGCTCCTGCCCTTCTCCCTCCTGATCCCCTGCTCTGACGGATTCCCCGGTTCTGACCCCTGCCTGTCCCTGGACATCGCTTTAGCCTGTCTACTGCCCTGTGTGGGTAGTCTTGCTAAATAAACACACTCCTTGGTGGAGCTTTCTACGAGTTGCCTCTGAGTCTTGCGTTTGGGTCCAATCCAGTGTTCAAACCGTAACAGAACGATCTGGCCAGTATGGACCCAGCAGACTCAGTCGCTCCGCCACGCCATCGCCTGCCAGGAAGCCGTCATCGGTCAGCACGAACGACTCCTCTGTGACGTTATGGAGACCCTGAAGTCCCTCTCCGCACAGATGGGTCCCCAGGAGGCAGTTATGGCAGTTATGGGTCGGCCCGACCACCAACTCCGGGACGTCATGGAGACCCTGAAGTCTGTCTCGGAGCAAGTGGATCAGATGGGTTCCTAGGTGTTACGGTTGTCCACCAGCCTGCCTCTCCCTTGGCTACCCACCAGCCTGCCTGTTCCTGATCCTGCGGTGCCGCCCAGTCCTTCCGCCTCCGTGCAACCTGCTACTCCTCCGCTCCTTCCTACCAGTGAGCCCTGCATTCCCCATCCAAGATCAGACAAAAAATCCTAGGTCTAAGACAGAAAGTGGCTGACTTTTTGGAGGCACCTATTCACTAGGGCTGCAACTAACGACTATTTTGATAGTCGATTAATCTATCAATTATTGAAACGAATAATCGACTATTCGGATTATGAATCGCACAATTAGTCAATGGCTCTTATTTAGCTATCAGCTTTTAAATTTAGCTTGAGGATGTTTTAGGCATGTGCTAACTAACAATAAAGATGAATACTTCATTCAAAAATACATCTTTTAATGAACTTTGCTGCTGATACAAAATATAAATAAAAATTCTAATATCCATTTTTTCTGTCAAAATTTAAAACCAAGGACAGGCAAAGTAGCAGCAATAAAATATAACAAAACTACAGCAGTTTTCCCTTAATCAAATCATATTTCTGACATCAATACAACATACATTTTAAATTTATAGTGCGGCTGCAGTACAAAAAACGTATTACTGGACTATCACGTTAGGCCAACAGTAGTGGTGTAACGGACCGTAGTTGATTTTTTGAATTTGTGAGAAAAAAGAACTTGAAATGAAAGCAGCTCGTGAGAAAACAAGCTGAGTTTGATCTTAAATTACATAAAATTCATTTAAAAACAGAAATAAAAGTAAAGGAGCTTCAATTAAAGGAACGCACTAGTAAAATTCAATTGGTGCTGGGTTAGATTTGTCCACTGCCAGTACTTTTGCGTTTTGCAGGTATTTTTTCTCAAAATAAATGAACTTCAATTAAAGGTTGGATTTTTCTCATTTTTTCAGTGTGACATTAAGCTAATTTTTTTTTTTTCATTCATTTTTTATAACCCTTTTTACTCATTTCACCAGGGGTGCCAATAATAGTGGAGGGCACTGGGTGTGTATATATATACGCTGGGGACCAAATGTCTGAGGACACTACCAACAAGAACTGATTGTTTTCATTATTTATAGCCTACTTATTATATAAGTTTTAAAAAACGTGTAGGCTATATATATTTAAGCAATAAGGTATGAGACGCAGTACTATATCATCAATATAGTCACAGTTAAAGGGTGTTGTTCGAGTCGGGCCGGCAACCCTTTAACTGTGACTATATTGACGATATTGTACGTCGTCGAGTTACCTTATTGCTTTTATAAAACGGTTGCCAGCTATATTGTAAATAATATATAAGGACAAGGCACACTTTCAATAAAACAATTTTTAATTAACGTTATTAATTTAATTTCAGCAGCAGAGAAAATAGTCCCCAGTGTAGCTGTTGCCATGCAACACAATAACAAACAAAGCTAGGAATGGAATGCTAGCTAGCAAACGAACTAATAGTGTTTTGTGCTAATAACATAACAATAATAATAACTAGAAAAGGTTACATTTTGTGAAGAAAATATGAGTGAGTTTGCTTGCTGAGTCTAAAGTGTGTAAATTGCTCATTGTGCTATGATAGCAATAAGAGGGCATTAGGGGCAGAGGTGCCAATGGTAGAGAGGGCATTAGGGGCAGAGGGGGCCAGGGCCAATGGTAGAGACTGCATAAGGGGTAGAGAGGACCAGGGCCAATGGTAGAGAGGACATTAGGGGCAGAGGGGGCCAGGGCCAATAGTAGAACAGGTCATTAGGGGCAGAGGGGGCCAGGACAGGGCCAATGGTATAGAGGGCATTAGGGGCAAAGGGGGCCAGGACAGGGCCAATGGTAGAGAGGGCATTAGGGGCAGAGGGGGCCAGGGCCAATGGTAGAGAGGGCATAAGGAGCAGAGGGGGCCAGGGCCAATAGTAGAGAGAGCATTAGGGGCAGAGGGGGCCAGGGCCAATGGTAGAAAAGGCATTAGGGGTAGAGGGGGCTAGGGCCAATGGTAGAGAGGGCATTACGGATAGAGGGGGCCAGGGCCAATTGTACAGAGGGCATTAGGGGTAGAGAGGGCATTGGGACAGAGGGAGCCAGGACCAATGGTAGAGAGGGCATTAGGGGCAGAGGGGGCCAGGGCTAACAGTAGAAAGGGCATTAGAGATAGAGAAGGCATTAGGAGCAGCTCTTAGGGGACCTGACCAATAGTAGAGAGGGCATTAGGGGCAGAGGGGGCCAGGGTCAATAGGAAAAAATGTAATCGATGATTTATATATATATATATATAAATCATCGATTACATTTTTTCTTAAAATCGATTAGTTCAATTATCTGTTGCAGCCCTACTACAGTGCATTGGAATATTATCAGCTGCAGAGGTAAGAATTCACCTGCTAGAGGGCAGAGAGTACATTGTGACATCACAATGGTCAACATTCCACCATTCATTTCAATGGGACAGAAATGGACATTTAAACTTAAATATCTTAAAAAATACAAAATATATCAAAGAATTGAATAGAAGCAACTTAAAGCATAAAAAGCTTAACGTTTTGATATATAATATGTCTAAGTAGTCTAAAAACTGTAAGAGGAGATACAAAAAGTGTCCAGAATAAAAATAGCAAGAAGTATGGACAATAACAATAGTTTGCTTCGCTAAAGCAAGCAAACTAATAATAATAATATAAGGTAAAAGTTACAACGTTAGCTAGCTAAGAGCTTTTGTTGATATTTAGTTGGACATTGCCATTGATTGTTCATCCACTGAAGAAATGTCCCATTTCGCCGTGCTCTAAGGTGACATCGCTGCCGAACATTCGTGGCCTCTTTGCCACTGTAACGTCGTTTGACGTTAAAATGTTTTCTCCAGCGAGAATGTCACTCCACCATTTCCTTTCCAGTGGATTGGGTTTCCAGTAGCTCTGAAGGGAACTCTCGATTTTATGTCCACTCACGACCATGATTTATCTCGCCTCCAGCCCAGCATCAGTAGGTTTTTGCACCAGAGTGCTGCGTAGGCAGTGATTGGTGTAGATCCTGGTGCCTGCCACTTTGCAGATCCTCCGCAACATAGTTGCGAGATAGTTCACGTCCATCGGCTCCAATGTGTACCTGCAACAGACAAATGCTACAATGTCACATTGCAGCTAGCTAGCTAGATACCAATACAACATATCCATATTGAATGAAACAATTAGCTGGCTTGTTAAGAAAATACATGTATATAGGCTAGACCTACCAAATGTCGTCAGACATTTCCCACTTCCTCTTCAGGTGAAGTTATAAGGCAGGTGCGTTGGAGGATAGAAGAGACAGGTATTTTTCCAATGAGGCAACAGGGCAAAGGGGATTCCTTGGGAGTGTGTACATAATTATACCCACGCCGACTGTCCTTGCGCTCTTGGGGATCTTTATGGTTTTTTGTCTCTTCGTTAAATGTCATACTTGCGTATTTCAACCCATTCTCATCCCGAAATACCGCAATTGAGGCTGGAGTAAGCTGACGGTTCCCCTCTTTCCCTCAACGTCCAAAGTGCAGCTGGACATCAAACCACACTTTTCTAACAAGACCCTCAGGTTTTGTCGGATCCAGTGATGACTTGATGGTATTAAAGTCACTTGCCGATATGGAAGGGTGGTGCTCCGTTGTGTCTCGTCCCTGTCTTCTGAGTGTTTTCACAACTCCAACAAACACATTGTTTGAAGATGTGAAGGCACTGTCCTTCATTAGGCACCAGCACAGGCTTAGTGGTGGATCATTGACGTGCCTATTCAGACCTGAACGCAGGCTGATATAACTGCTGATCCCATAATGCTCGCCCTTTCCATTGCGGACAGTGCCATAGAAATCTCGCAGTACTTCATTGAGCCTTTCTTTTGTTGTTGCCATGAAGTCTACTGAAATTGACTTCTCCTGACACCAGCTGGTGAAGCAGTTTAGTGCCCACTTAGTTTGCTGCATAGTGTTTTTTTCGTTGCGCGTCAGTTCAAAGGTGTCGATGTCTTTTTTTTACTATGGGAGCATGACGTCCTCCATCTGACTTTCCAAATTGGCTTTCAAATCCCTCATCATTGCTCATGCCCCCGGAAATATCAAAGTTCACACAAAACATTTTAACCTTAGATAATTTGTAACGATCACAGATTCAAATTCTCGGAATACCGTTATTTTGCGCTGCGGAGTGATCGTGAATATAGACACAGCTTTGAACGCCTCTCAACCAATCATAATGTGTGGTTAGAATTACCTGTTTTATAAATATATTTATACAATGGCTTGGATAAATACTCGATTCTGATTGGTTGACAGCCGTGGTTTAAGTGCTTGTATATGAACGGTCATCCGGGTCACAGGCTTGATCACCGTTCTAAATTCATGCGCTGCCTGACCAGCTACAATTATGGCAAGCTATTGCTCCATAACTCGCTAATTCAGTCCAAAACGTTTAATAAAATAAGTGGACTAAATAAAGTGAATTGATGCAGTAAAATAAGAAGAATGTAGCCTACCTACTTTCTTTCCCTCACTGACTAACGTTATTGGACGGCAGCCGGCTACTCCGCCTCGTAGGCTACATATAGTAGGCTAACTTTAATCTAGGCAACTGCATAGCTGGCTACGATAAACTTTTGTCGTTGTTTTTAAGATAATGCAAATACAATACGTGGTTAGTTAACTAACGTATCTAGGCAATAATCAACGACGAGGTGTGATTTACGTAAGCAATAATGACCGAGGAGCCGGGCATTACACAGTTTAAATGCCAGACGCGGAGGTAGTAAATTGCCCGAGGCGCAGCCGAAGGGCATTTAAACTGTGTAATGCCCGGCTCCGAGGTCATTATTGCGCTTATACCATGGTTACCAACAATTATATATAGTTACATTTATATTTATTGATTTTTATCGACTTTATCAGCTGAAATTTAAATATCCTTCCACGGCCATTTTGGCATGTAGTTTGCTGTTGTCATGCAAAACTGCTCGTTGATAGTTCTATTTGAACAGAAAACATCTCGTTGCTAATTCTATTTCTCGTTACTAGTTCTATTTTGTCCGTAGTTATGCAAAAACCTCTCGTTGGTAGTTCTGAAAACAATTGATTCTATAAGGAAGCAAATAGTTCCTTCTCAACTTTATACCATAGCTACAATTAGCACCAATTTTGGTTCTTTATGTCATTAGTTACATTATTTAAGAAAAAATTGCATGAAATCGCAACTCAATTTACCTCCCTATCTCCGTCTTGCTTTTTAAAATGCTTTGGTCACGCAGCTATTTTAAACAGCCCAGTCTAAAGAAATTGCATTTCACGATCTGCATCATGAGATAGTAACAAATAGCCTACTATAGATGCAGAGTTTGTTTGTAACTTGTCATATCTAAGACATTTCGCTGGATAAAATGTGTTTTTAATAGGCTACACAGATTAATGTGATTTGTGAAGTAACTTGCTCGCATTCACAACCAGCGTTGCTCACGTTAACGTTACATGGTAAAGCCCTAGGCTACTACGTTCATATTTACAAACTGAATAAATACTGCACCTCTAACCACAAAACTTATTTGCTAGATTAAAGTTGTTGTAACTAAGATATTTTTAAATCAGCGAATTTAGCGTTATTTGCCGGCTTTATTAATCAGCTGTTGGTGTTGCTATGGTTACAATTCATAAAAGGGTCGATTCTAATAGAGTACTCAAGTGAGTACGTTAGTCGTGGGCGGAGTCTGGTTTCGGAAGTAAATTCCCTATGGAAAATAGAATGGGCTTCAGAGACTCCCGACTATTTCTTGAAATCTGATTCATAGAATGAGCCGAAACGTTCCTGGATTAGCCTGTGTGGTACAAGCATGTAGACCATATATCGCATGTTCCAATTTTTATTTTTTAAAGTAATGCATTAATGATTGTAGTTCGACTTGTAGTCCACTTTAACGGACTGCATATCCAGTACTGCAACGCACGGGTGGTTCTCGACCAATAAGATATCATCATCTCGTCTGTCTGCTCTGTGGCAGATAGGAGTAGACTCGTGCCGCTCAAGACAAGCTAACGTAAGCTTGCTAAGTAGAGAAGCCCGCCCGACAAGGTCAGAAACTATGCTACGGTTAACCACATGAACCAATTATATCTTTAAGTCCTTCAAGCTAGCTAGCTAACGTTAGAAAAAAGTGTTTAAAAACAGAGCTGTGTGCTACTGCTGGCTAACGTTATATGTCTGGAGATAAGGCTGCTCGTTCGGAGGGAATTATGGGACGTGTAGTTTTTAAACAGTGCCAGCGCTGGGATGTTCACAAAAAAATACTAAAACGTAAAATATACTCGAAGCTGGTCCAGAAAAACGACATAGTTTGCGAACGGGCGTTATATTGAACAATCCGGGAAATTGACGGTAAGACATAATCAGTAGAAATGGTTTAAAAGTAAGCTTTAGTTAATATCTACGCTCTAAATGAATGGGGAAGTTACTTCCGAAACCAGCGTGACGTAGTCACTTGAGTACTCTATGGCGCTGGCAGCAGATAACGCAGACGGCGTATTAATTTAGAACGGTGATTAAAATGTTGCCAGCGCTACTTCATAGCCGGGCGGTTTAACGAATTAAATGCCCACCCTCCAGCCAATCAGAATCGAGTATTTAGCCAAGCCATTGGTATAAACGGTTTTAACCGCACGACGTTGAGGCGAAGAACCACCCGCGAAGCGGAGGGTGGTTGCCTCAGCAGAGTGCGGTTAAAACCGTGTAATCCACACCTCGGAGTTGATTATTGCGCTTATACCATGGTTACCAACAATGATTATATATAGTTACTTTCTTATTTATAGATTTTTATCGATTTAATCAGCAGCTCTTTGGGCTTGTTGTTTTTGCATTGTCATGCAAAACAGCTGGTTGGTAGTTCTAATTGAACAGAAAACATCTCGTTGCTAATTCTATTTCTCGTTACTAGTTCTATTTAAGTGCATTGCTATGCAAACCCTCTCGTCGTTAGTTCTGAAAATAATCGATTCTATCGGGGGGAAAATAGTTCCTTCTCGGTTATAACATACAATTGGCACAAATTTTGGTTATATTTGTCATTACATTATTTAAGAAAATTGTATGAAACCATAACTCAATCAGATTCAACATTACCTCCCTCTCTCTATCTTGCTTTTTAAAAATGGTTTGGTCACGCAGTGTGTAGCAGATTCGCATCATGATGTCCTATGGGACCATCTAAAAAATACCAGAGTTTGTTAGATGTAACTTATCGAAGAATTTTCGCTGGATAAAAAGTTTTCTACATATAGCCTATAGGCTACAGATTAACATGCTTTGTGAAGTAGCCTAGCTTGCATTCACAAGCAGTCAGCGTGTTGCCAACGTCAATTTACATGCAAATTCCTACTATGATGAATTCGTATTTCCAACTGAATAAATACTGCACTTCTAACCACAAAAATGTTTTGCTAGATTGAAGTAGTTGTAACTAAGATATCTGCCGAATACAAACTTTTTTAAATCTGTAGATTAATGTTGTTTACCGATTTTTATAAATCAGATGTATGCTGTTGCTACGGCAACGTTAACTTCTACCTTAGAGACGGATTTATGGCTCGCAGTAAAAAAAAAGATTAGGCTACGCATTGCACATAAACACCATGCGCTTTGCTAACTCCGTGATAATGTAACTATGGCTAGCTATAGTTACCTCGCCACGTATTGCATTTGCATTATCTTAAAAACAATGACAAAAGTTTATCGTAGCCAAAGTTAGCCTACTATTTGCAGCATACCTACGAGGCGAAGTAGCCGTCTGCCGTAGGCTACAGTAGCCTAACGTTAGTCACTGCGGAAAATAAAGTAGGTAGGCTACATTCGTTTATTTTATTAATTCACTTTATTCCACTTATTTTCTAGAACATCTTGGACTCTGAATTGACCAGTCATGTTTGCCATTCCCAGGTTGCATAGTACTAGCTGGCCCGGCAGGCAGCGCATTAATTTAGAACTGTGATTAGACTTGTGACCCGGATGACTGACCGGTTATACAGAATAACGACCAGTCATTGACCTATCAGAATCGAGTATTCACCCATACCATGGTATAACCAAGGGGCCAAGACTGGGCTTTCGTTTTGAAGCTCACTTCCTGGTTGGGCTGGGAGCGGCCATTAATTAGTTGCTCACTAGTGCCACTGCGGTTGGCTCCAGTATAGGTCTTTCCCCATGTAAGCCAATGGCAGCAATGTGGTCAAAATACTCAGTCAATAAAGTTTTTACACAAAAAAATGTAATTGCAAGAGGTGCCTTTCCTTCATCTAATGCCTGTGCATGTGCTGATTTTTTTAAATATTTTGTCGTTTGGACAGGGTATTAACATTTGTTCAGGACCAATCAGAGGGACAGGTTGAGTCCTGGGATCACTGGCATAGATAGGTTCTATATGGTTCTCATTGCCCTCACTCGGAGGGGCGGGACCTATTTTTATACAGTCTATGCTTGGGACAGGGAGACACGCTGTATTTTTGAGTGGAAGTCGATGGAGAACATTCCTTAGTAGCCTACCGTGAACAAGCTGTTGTTTAGTGGACGCAGTTCATAGCATAATAAATTGAGTGCCTTACCCGATCATCTTCAACATGTTTGTCATCACATTCATTTTGGTTGGAGCGAGCTATGATGTGTCTACTACGAAAAAAAATACTGTTTCGTAAGATGAGACAGAAGGGGATGTTGCAGCTACACTACAGGCCCAGTGTCTCGGAGCAAGCAGCCAAACTATGGGTTAAGTATCTCAAATCAATTGCTCCATACCTGTATAACCTTATCAATTTAGATATTAATTTAGCTATTCCAACCCCTCCCGTACGCAATAGCCCCCTGTTATGTACTCCCCCTGTACTCCCCTGTCATGAACGTTACCATTGCTTACCATTGGGTTAGCTAGCTAGCAAGCTAACGATATCTCACGGCAAGTCGTTTTAACATTTAGCTAGCAAGCTAACGATATCTCACAGCAAGTCGTTTTAACATTTAGCTAGCAAGCTAACGATAGCTTATGGCAAGCCATTTTAATTTAACAGTTATCCTTGCTGTCAAGTAACGTTAATCCTTGCTGACTGGCCATATAAGTTCGCTAGCTACCGTGATTGCCTAGCTAACGTTAGCCAGCTGCTCTAGCTAGAAATCTAACTGGATATTTCTACACCTGGATCAAAATTACGAAAATGTGCGGGGAATAGAGCCAAAGTGTTAGCGGTATGTTTGTACTGACTCAATATGGGGATGTTTAAAATAAAACCAATAATTTATCGGAAAAGAATACGGAGTCTGCATTTGTAACATTAAATGTTTGTGATTAGGTTACAGGATGCAGATGAAAGTTAATGCCAGCTACGATGTAGCTACTGTGCTTTTAGCTAACGTGTGAACCCACTAACCTTAATCCCCACTTTATCTGGAAGAGTTTTCAGAACAGGGTTTCATGCTGCGGCAAACCGTGACAGACTGCTCTGCCACAGTCGAGTTAATTAGCGGTTAGCAATGGTGGTGATGCATTGTGTCTAGCTTGGCTACCGAGCTCAGCTGGTATGCTATCTAGCTAATCAAATTAGCTGATGTTAGCTGAATATAAATTGAAGATAACTGAATGAACGTTAATTATGTGACGAATACCACACATTCAATGCGAATAAATGACACAGTAAAATCGAGGATGAAAATTAAATGTTATATTATAAAACATTAGCAACTTAAGGAAGTTTACCGCAAGTTTGTTTTGCAAAATGGTGGGTTTGGTCAGGTCATGGGCTTTATATAGTTCTGTGGGCTCTATAGTTCTGTGGCTTCTCCACCCCGAACTGTCAATCATACTGTGCCTGGGCCATATCCGGTTGACCCTGCTCCAAGCCAAGGTCACTTCGGCTCCACGGAGCAGGCGCAGTTTGTACAAACGGCCGGCGAAAAAGACTTCCGAGCTTCAATTCAGTTTTTACGAGTCCGTGGAAAGATGCGTAACACATAGCTAGGTTGCACGGCGAAACAGGCGAAAATTGGCCCAATTTTGCTTCTGCACAAAAGAGGTTAAGTGATTTAAATAATGTCCCATTATAAGCCTATGGCAAGTCAGTTATTGATTTGAACCCACAATTAAAAAGTAATTCATGGCAGTGTTTAATAACAATTCATTAAAATAAGCAATACATAGACAATATCATATATACATTACAATACATATTCAGAGTGCTCCTGTTCATAATAAATAACATAATTTATTAGATTAGAATTTTTTTTTAAAGTATAATATTTACAATTTATAATATAATTTAAAATATTTATGTTCATAATTCATATTTTCCAGGTGCGCAGATTTGCATACCAGCTGGGCCAGAAATATGACTGTGCGCACCCAGCAGCGTGGAACACCAAAAAAATGGCCGGCAAGGACTGGTTCAGTTCCATTATGGAGCGGAACCCCACACTGTCAATCTGCCGGCCTCAAGCCACAAGTTTGTCACGGGCGACGAGCTTCAACTCCACCAATGTGGCCCTATTTTTTGGCAACCTCACCTGACTCATGGGCCGTTATGGGTTCCAGCCGGAGGCAATCTGGAACATGGATGAGACCAGTACGGTCACGGTCCAGACTCCAAACAGAATAATTGCCGCCAAAGGGAAGAAGCAGGTGGGGGCCATGACCTCAGCGGAGAGGGGGACGCTGGTGACTCTGGCAATGGCCGTGAATGCCCTTGGAAACCACATCCCCCCTCATTTCATCTTCCACAGGAAGAAATATTTTAACCATTTTGTGCGCGATGGTCCCAAAGGCTGCATGGGCACTGCGAACGGCAGTGGGTGGATGCAGGAGGGGGATTTTGTCGCATTTCTCCACCACTTCAAAAAGCACTCCAATGCCTTCAAGGAGTCTCCACAACTCCTGTTGTTGGACAACCACTCCTCCCACCTGTCGCTCCAAGGCATTGAGTTCTGCAGGGAAAATGGCATTGTCCTTCTTTCATTCCCCCCTCACTGCAGCCACAAACTGCAGCCCCTGGACCGGAGCGTCTATGGCCAGCTGAAACGATACATAAACAGCACCATGGACTTCTGGCTCAAGATGCACCCGGGGAGGACCATCACAATATACGACCTCCCCAGCATTGTCGCGACAGCCCTCCCAGCAGCTGCAACCCCTGCAAACATCATGTCTGGGTTTCGCTGCACCGGCATCTGGCCGCTGGACCCGCATATCTTTCAAGACGTGGACTTCTCTCCTGCCTTTGTGACGGACCATCCTGCCCCCACCATCACCGGGGAGCCAGCAACACCAGTGGACCCCGGGGTGAGTCCAGCGGCACCAATGGAGCCCGGGGTGAGGGCAGTGGAGTTGGGGCTGAGTCCAGCGGCACCATTGGAGCCCGGGGTGAGGGCAGTGGAGCTGGGGCTGAGTCCAGCGGCACCAGTGGCAGAAGATGGACCGAGTCCAGTCAGGTGACTGTTTCAGTCCTGTGGCAGTCCGTCCTTTCCAAAAGGCTGGCCCAAGAATTGAGGGGACCCGGGGAAGGCGGAGAACAACTGCCATCCTTACGGACCCCCCATTCAAGCGTGCGCTAGAGGAGGAAAAGAAAAAAAAATCACCAAAGGCCAAACGAAGTCTTGCGAAGAGAATGGGTAAAAAGAAGAATTATACCAATAAAAATCATAAGAAGAAGAGCGAAAATGCTGCAGGCCTACCTCACGGTCACGGATCGGGAGACAACGTGGAGTACATGGTGTGCGGGGAGGTACTTTGACTCGTCTGTGCCTGGGGAGTCCTGGATCCGGTGCCTTTTCTGCCAGGAGTGGGCACACTTTGAGTGCACAGCACAGGACGCAGTTTATATATGCCACGTTTGCGATGCCAAGTAGCCTAGTGTAGCTTAACCTACCTTTGAGCCAGTTGCTCTGTTCTGCTGCACTTTAATCGTCACTGTTCGTTTGTTGTTATGTTTGTTATATTTTTACTTATTTGTTCTCTTGTTTGAGCTAGTTGCTCTGAAATAAAATGTTTGAACAGCCTTTCTGTTTCCCCTTTTGCGCATCTCAAAAACTGAGGTTTAACTTCCGTCTAACTGCTTTCAAATGTTGATTTTTTAAATATTAAAAAACAAGGTCTCCCCTTTTGCTCAACTGATTGGGTGATTTAAAATTGAATTAGTCAGGAGGCCTTCTAAATCAAGGGGCCAAGACTGGGCTTTCGTTTTGAAGCTCACTTCCTGGTGCCGTTGCTCACTAGCGCCACTGCGGTTGGCTCCAGTATAGGTCTTTCCCCATGTAAGTTAATGGCAGCAATGTGGTCAAAATATTCAAGTCAATAAATTAAAATTTTTTTTTTATTGCAATAGGTGCCTTTCCTTCATATAATGCCTCTGCATGTGCTGATTCTTTAAAATATTGTGTCGTTTGGACAGAGTATTAACATTTGTTCAGGACCAATCAGAGAGACAGGTTGAGTTCGTAGCATAATAAATTGAGTGCCTTACCCGCTCATCTTCAACATGTTTGTCATCACATATTCATTTTGGTTGGAGCGAGCTATGATGTGTCTACTACGAAAAAAAATACTGTTTCGTAAGATGAGACAGAAGGGGATGTTGCCGCTACACTACAGGCCCAGTGTCTCGGAGCAAGCAGCCAAACTGTGGGTTAAGTACCTCAAATCAATTGCTCCATACCTGTATTACCTTATCAATTTAGATATTAATTTAGCTATTCCACCCCCTCCCGGACGCAATCGCCGTACTCCCCCTGTCATGAACGTTACCATTACTTAGCAATGCTGGGTTAGCTAGCTAGCAAGCTAACGATATCTCATGGCAAGTCGTTTTAACATTTAGCTAGCAAGCTAACGATAGCTTATGGAAAACCATTTTAATTTAACAGATATTCGACTTCCTTAAAGTCATCCTTGCTGGCTGGCCATATGAGTTGGCTCGCTACCGTGATTGCCTAGCTAACGTTACTAACGTTAGCCAGCTGCTCTAGCTAGAACTCTAACCAGACATTTCTACACCTGGATCATTTTTTTAGGTCCCAAAAATTACAAAAATGTGTGGGGAATAGAGCCAAAGTGTTAGCGGTATGTTTAAAATAAAACTAATAATTTATCGGAAAAGAATACGGAGTCTGCGTCTGTAAATTTTTGCAATGATTGTGATTAGGTTACAGGATGCAGATGAAAGTTAATGCCAGCTACAATGTAGTTAATGTAGCTACTGTGCTTTAGCTAGCATGTGAACCCACTAACCTACAATCCCCACTTTATCTGTGGAACAGTTTTCAGAACGGGGTTTCATGCTGCGGCAAACCGTGAGAGACTGCTCTGCCACAGTCAAGTTAATTAGCGGTTAGCCAAAAAGATGGTGGTGGTTTGCTCATTTAAGACTATGGGGTCAGCTTGCTACCTTTCTAGCGGCGCTAGGGACATTTATAATAAAAGTAGTCTAACAAAATAACATATGTGATTAATTGACCGTCAATATAGTTGGTGGCAATAGCATTACCCTGTTCGTCCATGTGTGGTGGTGATGCATTGCGTCTAGCTTGGCTACCGAGCTCAGCTGGTATGCTATCTAGCTAATCAAATTAGCTGATGTTAGCTGAATATAAATTGAAGATAACGGAATGAACGTTAATTATGTGACGAATACCACACATTCAATGCGAATAAATCACACAGTAAAATCGAGGATGAAAATTAAATGTTATATTATAAAACATTAGCAACTTAAGGAAGTTTACCGCGAGTTCGTTTCGCAAAATCGTGGGTTTGGTCAGGTCATGGGCTTTATAGTTCTGTGGCTTCTCCACCCTGAACTGTCAATCATACTGTGCCCGGGCCATATCCGTTTGACCCTGCTCCAAGCCAAGGTCACTTCGGCTCCAGGGAGCAGGCGCAGTTTGTACAAACGGGCGGCGAAAAAGTCTTCCGAGCTTCAATTCAATTTTTACGAGGCCGTGGAAAGGCAATGGGTGACGTCACAGTGGCTTTGTCCATATTTTTATACAGTCTATGTTCTAAATGCTTTAGAATATTGGATCTTAGCGCATTGATTTCAGGACTGTTAAAAGGCTGTGGTGAAAATGAATGCACAACCTTGGAAGGCGTATTGACCACATGAGAACCGGATATTCAACAATGCCGTGGTTTAAGCATCAATAAATGATGTCTAGTAGCTATTAATAAAGGCGAGTTGCTATTAAATCATCAATTTCAGACCATTTGACCATTTAACGTTGCGATGCAAAATTCTATTAATTATGCAACATTATGCTCTTGACGCATGGTTGATTTTCATGGATTTTAAACTTATACCATTATTCATTGACTCGTCCCGAACATGGCATTTTGCCTGACAGTACATTTGTTGAAAGGAATGAACATTAAAAAAACAACAAGACAGAGATAAGACCGCTAAAGCACACTTTTCCTCACGTGATTCTTTCGTCCCGATTCAGTGTGTCTTTCGTTTTGCTATTAGTGAGGGACACATACAAGTTGTTTGTCAGAAAACATGGCCTCTCGCTCTATTGACTTTCGAGTAAACCGGATGAATGTAAAAAGTATATCTTTCGTCCCGGTTCTCCCTATACGGCATGTCGTGGTTTACATATATATACTGTATATATATATATATATATAGGCTATATATATGTATATATATGAATAGTTAGACTACGTATCCAGCAAATAGGCATAGGCTAACATTATTTCATTTACAGAAGCAAAACTTACCTGCAAGTTTTATGATTTGCCCTTAGTGAAACCCATCATCTTCATGAGATTTCTTCCAAATGATTAAATATTTTTTCTTTTTATCGAAATCTCTGTTGTCCTTTGGATTAAAATTCTTAATATCATTCGTCAGCACAATTTGTCTCACATTATCATCAATACATCTTACGAAGACGTACATTGTTTCACCAACAAGCTAATTTCCAGAGGCAGCGCTTTGAAATATAGGCTAGTCACGTTAGCTAGGCCGTTAGCTAACCAACGTTAGAACTATCTGCAGATTTAGGCTACTGTTATGTTTAATAACATGTATTAGACTAGCCTAAACGGTTGCTATTGAAATAATTGTAATTTCTAAAGCTAATGATTAATGTAATTCAAAAATCCACTGTTCCTTTGTCCTCCACCGTCTTATTTTAAATTTTTTAAAAATCGTTGAGAGGATTAGCCTACCGTTTATCAAACCAGTTATCGCTTGCTAAATAAAAGTTTTGAGACGATCGGATCGCAAGCGGTGAAATAAAAGTCTCGAGACAATCGGATTGCGAGCGGTGAAATAAAAGTATGGAGACGATCGGATCAAAATGTGTTACGAAATTTGTAATGTTATGTTATGATTATGTTATATACAGTATGCTATATTTTTATGTTATTTGGTCTTGTTCTACTTTAGGGTGCTCTCGTGGTACACTGACCTACTTTTCTAGTGGTGTGTATTCATTTTCTAGTGGATGTGTTTATTGGCAGTAATCCTCAGTTATGTTCATTCAACGTCCAAGTGTATGTGTAGCAATAGTTATGATGATTTTTTTTAATTATTTTTTTTTAAAAAAAGGTCTCCTCCCAGTCCCAGAGAAAAACCCTGGGAATTAATATGAAAAAGCAATGTGTTAAGTGTGAACTTTGGCTTGGTCAAAAGCCGCAAAAGACATGAAATTCAATTGAGCACCACTAAGCGATGAGTACATGTTGTTTGAAATACAGTACACTAACATAGCTACAGAACTGTATAGCAGTCAGATATAAAAAACAGAGTCGCCTAGGCCTACTGGAAATCCTTGATAGTGTAGAGAGCTGAAGTTTGGCTTGGTGTTGCTCATTTGAATTTCCTGTCTTTTGTTATTAATAACACGTAGTGGAGTAAATTTTTCCATGAATGTTCAATGAATATTTCTCTAGTCCATCAACACTTGATATAAACAAGAGCATTTCAGTCTTGCGATACAAAATACACATAAAATAAAGCTTGCCATGACCTTTTGATGCTAAATGAAGCCAGTTATAAAGAATAGCATAGCATGACCGTACCATAAAAAAAGCAACACTACGTTGCTCACATTCTTTCTTGTAACTTTGTCATTGTCGGGAATTTGCCCTTTCACATTTAATCTGTTACCTCAAGTGTGAAATTCCAAACAAGTCCCACCGACCCACCAATCCACCCAGCCACACATACCTAAAAGAAGGACATACTGTATAAATTATGTTACATCAAAATCAATATATTTTCTCAATCACTTTTTTTTAACGAATATCAAGATAAGCAGAAAATTAAGAATTTTAAGAAAATTAAGAAACAGACATTAAGAATTAATTTGAATAAATGTAGAATTGCATTTCTGCAGACTATTTACAGATACTATTTAGAAGTATGCACTGAATGATATGAACAGTACACACAGTAAATGCATACAGTACATAGTGCATTGTTGTGCATTTGAGGATGGTTCAGCTACTACATTTATGCAATAATATAGCATAAAGTGGTGTTGTTAGGATGCTATGATTTCCTCAGCTTATTCAACAACAGTTACTGATCACCTTCTGTAAGTTTTTTTTGGCATTTTGTACTTTATACTTATATTGGCACCAAAAAGCTATTTCTTTGAAGGCCATTTGTTGCAAAAGTGCAAATTATGAATATGACTGCAAGGCAGGCACAGGCTAGCAGGCAGAATGACAACTTTATGACAAAAGTTATGACAGGACTTACAGTCACATTATAAGGCCTGAATGTTGTTAGTAAAGAAATCCTAGTGGACAAGAAATGTGAGATTGCACTGTACTATTACATTTCACAAACCTTAATGTACCTAGGCTATAAATGTGTGTACTCTTTCTTGAGCTTTGAATATGTCCTACCTCCTCACACTACTTAACTGGGTACCTACGGTCTGTCTGCAGCCGCCTGTGTCTGTTTCATTGTCCTCTGGCACAGTAACTGCCATAGCACAGCTGCCAAGATGCAAAGTGACTGTACATTTGTGTGTGATTATTTTTCCGTTGTATGGTGCAGTGTAGAGAGGTGAAAGCTATATTGTGCATTTGACTATCTTTTATTAAATATCAAAGGTGGGGCGAGACTGTGGCTAATTTGGTAGGGCAGCTGACTCTCAAACCCATATATAAATCTGCAGTGCGGCTGGGGGAGTGTCCCAGCTGTAACACTTTCTGTTCTGTGATCCCAGTCTATTTGTAACCCTCCATCCTGAATCAAGTATACAAATACAAAATGAGGACAGGCTGCCTGCTCACCTTTAAAAAAAAAATGGCTGCTGATGTTTCTGCTGATACTTACCCTCCCTTTGTTATCCATATACTTCAAAACTTAACTGAACTGATACAGGAGTCATTTTATCATCCTCATATGATCCATTATCTCCATCTTGTTCCTTGAATCTGCAGGAATGGTACTGGGTTATCTTACTTGCACACAAGCACTCCATTGACCAATGGCAATATTTACATTTCAGTAAGCAAGGCATACATCTGGTTACAATATTGACACAGGTGTTTCTGTATTTGGACCCTGGTGGTGATATTGCTTTCATAACAGGCAATATTTTGAGAAAGTGACAGAATCGTAAGCTCCCACTCTAGTTTGAAAGATGTTATATGGGATCTAAGTGTTTAAAAACACATTGTTACAAATTACTCAACTGTTCACCACCACTGTAAGGTAAAAACCCAGTTGAATCATTCACACCGACAAAAATACCGGGGGCAGCTTGGACCAACACCCATTTTTGAAGCTAACGTTCAGTAAAAGAAAAGTTTGTGAATCTCCTGTGAACCTTTGCCTGTTTATGCAGATCCTGTGACATGTACCCTTATAATGAATTAGTTAAATACAGGAAATAATTTAATGGTCATTATTAATAACAATAATAATATTATTATTATTATTATGCAACAGCAAAATGGCAGAATTCATGTTTTTTATATTCGTAAAAATCTATATTGCTGGAAATTACTGCATATAAAATATGCTAAATATCACCACGCCTGGAATAATTGTTCTATCAATTTCAAATGAAAGTAATTTGTAACATAATATAATATGATAAAGATCTTTGTTGTGGGCACAGCTATTTTAAAGGACAAATTTTGTATTAGCTGATATCTGTCACGTCCTGTGCCTCTGTGTCATAATTCACTTCCTGGTTTCTCCGTTTCTATGTGTTCTCTGTGTTTTCATTCCGTTTCACGTTTTCCCTTTTCCCGTATTATGTTTCCACGCCTCCCACACCATATGTGTGTTTCCTCGGTTGTATCATCTCACCTGTTCCTTGCATATAAGCTCACCTGTTTCTCTGTTCTGTGCCAGATTGTCTTGTGCCCTGCATTCATGCTTGTGTCCATTACCTTCCAGCGTTTATTCCTGCATTCTCCTTACCTGTTCCGAGTTCCTGCTTCCAGTCCTGTGTCGTCCGGTCCCGCTCCTGTTCTCCTGCCTGCCTTACCTGTCTCCGTCCAGCCCTGCTCCAGTCCTTCTGCCCGCCGACCCATCTCCGTCCAAGCCCTGCTCCAGCCCTCACCCTCCTGTTCTCCAGCCCCACTGATTGATCTCTCAGTTCCGACCTCTGCCTGTTCTGGGACTTCGTCCTGCCTTCTCCGCATTGCTCTGGTTGCTTGGACTTTGACCCCTGCCTGGATTTGACTATGTTTCTGCTTGCCCTGTATTGCTCTGATTGCTGGACATTGACCTTGTTTCCGTCTATTCTGATTAAAGCCTATTATCTACTATATCTTGGCGTCTGCGTGTGGTTCCGATTGGTTCCCTAACAGAATGATCTGGCCACTATGGAACCAGCAGACCCACGACAGGCTTCCGAGGCCCTTCGTTATCAGGGCGCTCGACTGGGACAGCATGATACGGAGCTGCAGTCGCTTCAACAAACCGTACAGACCATCTCGGAACAAATGACGTCCATGACACTGCTGGCCCGAGACTCCGCGACCTCCGCCTAAGCCGCCAGCACCGCCGTGCTCCAGGTCCAGTCCATGGCTGCTCCCCGAGGGATTCTAGAGCCCCGTCTGCCCACGCCAGACCGGTACTCGGGAGAGCCTGGTTTCTGTCGCGCCTTATGAAGATGATAAAATGTTCACTGGTTTTCGAGCTTCAGCCCTCCTCATTCCCCTCCAAGCGACCCGCCACTGCCACCTTTCTGTCCTTCTCCACCGAGATGAAGAAGGTTTTCGACCGAACCTCAGTCGGTCACTCTGCGGCACGACAACTCCTGCGCCTCCGTCAAGAACAGCAATCGGTCTCTGAATTCTCTATCGAGTTCCAGACGTTGGCGGCATCTGCTGGGTGGAACAAGGAGGCATTGTACGACGCTTTTCTGCATAGTCTGTCAGAAAGTATCCAGGATGAATTGACCACGTGCGACCTGCCCCAAGATCTTGATAGGCTAGTGGACATCACTATCAGAGTCGACACTCATCTGCAGGAATTACGGTCGGACCGAGGGATCCAGCGCAGAGTCTCTCCATCTCCTTCTGCTCCTCGCCGACCCCGTCTCTCTGTTCCTCCAGAGCCGTCTACTCCACCGGAACCCATGCAAGTGGATCATGCCCGGCTAGCACCCCAGGAATGTCAGTGACGCTTCACCAGCCACCTATGCCTGTACTGTGGGGGTCTGGGTCACTTCATCCACAACTGCCCAGTTAAAGGCAATGCCTGTCAGTGAGAGAGGAGGTCCTGACGGGTGCTTCCCTGAGCCCAACCTCCTCCATGTCCCGCCCCACCCATCATGCCCTGCTCACTTGGAAAGGGATCCAGCTACCAGTACAATTACTCTCTTCCCCCTCACCGTACCTACGACTGCACTATCTTCGTGAGCAAGAAGGATGGCTCGCTACGCCCATGCATTGACTACCGTGGATTGAATGACATCACCGTTAAGAACCACTATCCCTTACCACTCATCTCATCTGCCTTCTCCACCTTACAAGGCTGTAACGTTTTTACCAAGCTAGACCTCCGCAACACCTATCACTTGGTGTGGATCCGAGAGGGGGACGAATGGAAGACGGCCTTCAATACCCAATCCGGCCACTACGAGTACCTGGCAATACCATCCACATGTATACCATGCCACAGTACCAAACAATCCCGCTGTGTTCCAGGCTATGGTCAGTGACGTGCTCCGGGACATGATTCCCAAGTACGTGTACGTCGACCTGGACGACATTCTTGTGTTCTCCCGTACCCCTGAGGCAGGTGATTCAGCGAGTCCTGGAAAAGTGTGAATTCAGCCAGTCGTCTGTCCAGTTCGGAACTTGGGGTTCGTCGTGTCCAAAGGAAGACTGGAGATGAACACACAGAAGGTGAGGGCGGTCCAGGAATGGCCAGAGCCAAACTGCCGCAAACAACCAACGCTTTCTTCGCAAATTTCTACAGGAAATTTCTACAGGAGATTCATCATATCCACAGTACATATAATTGACCTTTCTATTTTCTCATCTCTGAACCGAATGTTGTAAATATCTAATAATTAAGTGATTAATTAAAGAATGTCATTAAAGGCTTGTTATATTTAATCACTGGTATTTTCACACAATTTACTTTATGCAGATTGGCAGGGTGTTTCTTCCAGCATTGCCTTGAGTATTAGGCAATATCTCATAGTATGTGTATTGACAATTGAACATTGAAAAGAATGTTATCAAAAATATGGCAGGGGAATGTATGATGTATGCAATATTTTTGATAACATTCTTTTCAGTGTGCAAAATGTTATCAATAATATTGCATACATCATACATTTCCCTGCCATATTTTTGATAGCATTATTTTCAGTGTGCAAAATGTTATCAGAAATATGGCAGGGGAATGTATGATGTATGCAATATGTTTGATAACATTTTGCACACTGAAAAGAATGTTAGAAAAAAATATGGTAGGGGAATGTATGATGTATGCAATACTTTTGATAACATTCTTTTCAGTGTGCAAAATGTTATGAAAATATGGCAGGGGAACATTATCAAAAATATGGCAGGGAAAATGTATAATGTATGCAATTTTCTGCGCCTCTTCATTTCAGGGATTGAAATTGCACTATTAATTGGATATTGCAGGTTTATGCACATTGTATGCACCTTGCAATCACTATATTTGTGACTATTACTTTTTAATATTAGTCTTCCTAGACTTAATATCCTGCGATATTACTTTCCCCCATAATATTGTGGTTATGAGCTTTTGTCAGATCTCACAGTGCTACCAGACTGTCTCGTCTGATTTGTCATTCTTTCTTGTGCCGTTTTACTTGGGCATTTCACCCAGTTTAGTTTTGAAACCAAGCACTGCGATTCATTAAGATTGATTTATAGACCCCTGCATGCACAATGTTTGTTGCTGAGGATATGTATGTATTTATTTATTCACTTTTCACTATAAATGAGTGCAGCACAGAGTAAGTAACTTTTATACTTGCCAAACTCATGGTGTTGCATACAAGAAGCATAATAAAATTGTTGTTCAAAGTAAATGATAAAGCACATTTCAGGTGGGTTGAATCTGGTCAGAAATCATTAGAAATTAGAATAGGTATCCAGCTTATGCCAGGCTTATCCAAGACCAATGTTCTTATTTGTATTTCTTGCAAATAGGGACATCTTTTGTATTTAACTTGAAAATGAAGTTAATTTCATGGAGTTAGGCCTCATAAATGATGTTGAAGCCAATCACTGCATTAGATTAATCTCTTGCAGCTACTGTGGTTTTGTAACATTGGATAACCATCTCTGGTTTAAAGTTGACAGTGGTAGATATGGTAGCAAGTTGAAGTAGAGGCATTTATGTCATTGGAACAGTTGCTTTTATCCTGGTTTGAATTGTAACGAGGAGTTACACAATCTATTCATAGAAGGAGTAGGCTATCAGTGGTATCACTGTCAGCGTGTACAGCTTATGTATAGTTCTCTGTGTACATGTATTATTTTAAATGGTGAAGATAGTTAATTAACAAATATTTAATATACTTATTGGCAACTGGAGTATGCTTCTGTTGAACAACATCCAATTTTGAAAACAAACTACTTCCAAAGGCTCCACTAAAAATATGTCTGATCAATAAAAATATAGTAGTGCAATGCCATGGAATAAAATCATATTTGTACGGTACCTATTGCAGTAAAAATACTATTGATTTCCTGGGGTTTCAATGGGGGTCGTTGAAGGTACTCTAGGGGGTCCTTGGACAGACTTGATATGCAATGACTACATATACTTTAAAAAAAAAAAAAAAAAAACTTTTTTAACCTATGATGGGGATCCCCTGGATGCCTTTGAGCCTGAATGTGTCATGGGTTTCGACCCTTTTTCCCATGCGGTCGTTTTCCTCGGTGGGCACGCGAGGGCGCTGCCCTTTTGGTGGATGCTTGCTCTGCCCTGCTTTGATTGCGGAGCTTCTGTCGGCGTCCACACCTGTGCGTGGTCACCTTGGAGCTATATAAGCCTCCCGTTTCCTTCATTCAGGGCTTCGATGTTGTTTTGTATTGTCTGGTATTATTTGTACTGTTTAGTGTGTGGTATTATTTTTTGCCCTTTGATCGCTTAGCCAGTATGGTTAGGTCGAGGTATTTTAGGAGACCATTTTTGCTCCCTTTTGTTTGATTGGAGTTTTGCGGGACTTGCCTGTGTGCGTTGAGCTTTAAGGTTAAATTCCTTTTTTCATGCTCGTTTCAGTCGCCGCTTCCTGGTTCTTCCTTTTTCTTACTGAGATGTAGGGCTTTATCCATACGGTGAGTCAGGGCGTTATTTGTTATTTGTACCATTTGTGCTACTCCCTTATTCTAACGTCTCATTACTGAGGCAGGGCGTTTATTCTTGCTGGCTCTTTAGTTACTTAGCTCGTAGAAGTATGGGACCGCAGATCTCTGCTCTATTCGCCTGTAAAATGTTTCTCCTGGGAGATCGGGCGTTCACGCTTTTACTGAGTTACTTAGCTTGTAGAAGTATAGGGTAGCAGTTCTTTGTCCCGTTCGCCTTGTCTGGTTTTCTTACTGTGAAACCAGACGTTTGAGCTTCTACTCATCTGTGTGTTACAGTGAGCCGGTTAGTAGCTTCGGTACGTTTGTTTCCTTGTTTTGTCTCCTTCTTGTGGACTATGTTTCCCCTTTGTTGTGAGTCAGGGTTTTTTATTATATTGAGAGGCAGTGCGTGTTATTTTCTACTAAGCTTGTGTTAGTCATTTTTGCTAGTAAAGTTATGGGACGAAGGTGCTCCGTCGGCTCGCCTGTAAAATCTCTCTCCTGGGAGATCGGGCGTTTACCTCTTTACGTTTTCTGGAGTAATGCGGGACTTGCCTATGTGGATGTAGTTATTAGGACTCTTCCCCCCTGGCGTACTTGCCTATGTGGATGTAGTTATCTGGACTCTTCCCCCCTGGTGTACTTGCCTATGTGGATGTAGTTATCCGGACTCTTCCCCCCTGGCGTACTTGCCTATGTGGAGGTAGTTATTAGGACTCATCTCCCCTGGTTTTTTTTCTGTTCCTGCTTCCTGGTCTTTGCATGTGACTGCGAGCTTATGGAAATAGTCATGGAACGTTAAATCTCTGTTCCTGTTTGCCTCATTACATTCCTCTTTATCGAGAGGTAGGGCGTTTATTTTCTACTAATCTCGCTTTGGTCTTTTAGCCGGTAAATGTCCAGTGCAGCCTGTCCTGTTCATTCCTTTCGGTACCTGTCTCCGTACATGGAGCTTTTGACGATTTTATTAGGAACTGTAGTTCTGTTTCGTCCTTCGGTACTTGTCTTCCTATAGGGAAGATTGGGCGATGTTGTGGACATGTTTGTGTGTGACTGCGAGTCTGAGAGTAGCCTTGGTAATGTTAGATCTCTGTTCCTTTCGCCTCCTCATATACTATCGTATTATTTTGCAGTGTTTGTTGACTGTGTTTTATTTGTGCCATTACGCTACTCGCCCGTTCTTATGTGTCTCGTTACCGAGACAGGGCGTGTATTATTTCTGGCTACTGAGAAACCTGTCGTTGCGCTTGTACTTATTGGCGTGTGACAGTGAGCCGGTTAGTAGCGTCGGTAGGCTTGTTCATTGTTTTGTCTCCCTCCCTTAACTGTGGGGTTTCCCGCCTTAGTGGCCTTAGGGCTTAATGAATCCCCTTGCTGCGTTTGGCTCCTCCTACCTCACACGTCACGCCGCCATTACAGAATGGGGTCCCTGGATCAGAATAGGTTGAAAAATCCTGCTCTGTTCAATCGATCCACATTTGCTAGCCGTGAATAACAAATGCTCTATTTCTACTCTACTTGCATCACTACATCAGCAGTCACTGCGATTTAGTAGAAATGTGATTCATTCACGAAACATGTGTACGATCAGATTTGATCGTTACTGTGCTTGTGTGTTTGGAAACATGTGTAAAGGCATACTCAGAAGGTGTTTCTATTTAGAATACTTTATTATATATGCAAAGTCATTTTAATTAGTTACAGACCTCATAACAAAAAATGTTTATCAATACAAATATTATATTAATATTAAACGGGCTATTGATTTTCATTACATTAAAGGAGAAGTTCGGTATTTAGCATTATAAGCCCTGTTAAAAGGTTATTTACGATCATATGCAATGGTCCATATCAACATTTTGACGAACTGTGCAGTCTTGAGATACATTGCTTATTGCTCATGTCACAGCTAACTTACACAGTGGATCTGGATGGGCATATATAAAATCCTTCAAAAAACACCATAAACTCTCGTTTTCAAAGACGGGAAACTCACCGAGTGGTCACTGGTGTCTTCTTGTAATTTATGTTTAAAACATGTTTTAAATAACCGTTTAAAGATTTATATAACTATTTTCAGTCGCCGTACAGCCATGGATTTAATAAAATGATTTTTTTTAAACCCGATAGGAAGTATAGCCTACTTTGCGACGATTTTTGTGTCAGAACATCAACGGACACCAGTGACCACTCGGTGGGGGCACCACGAGCAAGCCGACATTTTTTGTTTCCTTCCCCAACACAAAGCACTGGCTAGCTGAACCACCAATCAGAGCGCTCTTGTGCATAGCAATTGTTGCTCCGTAAAGCTTAGAAATCATTACTTTCTAATTTGAGGATTGTAGCAAAAACCGCTTCAAATACATGATTTTTGACTCAATGAATGAAAACTAAGGAGCAGAAGAATGAAAACGGCGCAAAGTTAGAGACAAGTAACGTTAAACTCTGACCGTACGGAGGTTTTTAGCAAAGAATTTGACTAAAGACACGACAACTTACTTGATTTGATTCACCGTTACAACTGGTCGAACACAGTAAATACAGTAAGTATGGTTGAATATGCTTAGTTTAGCTTCCTTTAGGCTACTTAGGAAAATAAAGCTGTTTTTTTCCTTGACATGACATTGAACTGAATGAAATGTAATACACTGTAACGTAGCCTACCCAAAACTCGCTTGATTAGCAAGGGGGTAATGTGTGTACAATTTCATAAAGTAGGATACAAATGCAGGTTAACTAGGCTATAACTGACGGGTTCTCGCAATGGCACAGGTTTGCAAGGAAACTTGCTTTTCTCAGTCGTCCCCCACTCTCACGCCAGAAACTTGACTGTACTGTACTCTCACATTAGAAACTCTGGAAGAAATAAAGCCATCATAAAGACAGTCAAAGGAACTTTTGGGATTTTCACTTGCATATTTCTCCTGTATTGTAAAGTTTCACCTGCGGAATAAATTAGACACAAAATGCCTGCCCAAAGCTATACCGTAATATGTACAGTTGAAGTCGGAAGTTTACATACACTTAGGTTGAAGTCATTAAAACTCCATTTTTAACCACTCCACAGATTTCATGTTAGCAAACTATAGTGTTGGCAAGTCAGTATCTACTTTGTGCATGACACAAATAATATTTCCAACAATTGTTTACAGACAGATTATTTCACTTTTAATTCACTATATCACAATTCCAGTGGGTCAGAAGTTTACATACACTAAGTTGACTGTGCCTTTACATTTTTAACATTTGGTCGCATATCCTTTGCATGCCATGACTTCCTGATGTCTGTGACCCAACAACATCAAAAGACTCTTGATATCTTGTTTCCTGGTACTCTTACAAGCGATACTATAACGCCTCTGCATTTTAATGCAATTCTCTATGGGAATTGGGGGGTGGGACTAGATTTAGCTGTAAATTATGCTGGAACAGTATGGAATACATGATTGGTAAAATTGCTGTAAGTCATCAAGGGTCTGAGGTATCAAACAAGCCTCAAACCATCACTCTGCTGCCAGATATGCAGTAGATATGGATGGATCACTTTAAGGGTTGTTTCTCCTGACAGATCTTCCTATTGAACTCTATGGACAAATAAGTCAGAAGAAACCCTTCAAGCTATCCATCCATATCTACTGTATTTCTGGCAGCAGAGTGATGACTTAAGGCTTGTTTGATACGTCAGACCCTAGATGACTTAGAGCCATTTAGCCAACCATGTGTTCCATACTGTTCCAGCGTAATTTACAGCTAAATCTAGTCCCACCCCCAATTCCCATAGAGATCCATTCAAATGCAGAGACGTTATAGTATCGCTTGTAAGAGTACCAGAAAATAAGATATCAAGAGTCTTTTGATGTTGTTGGGTCACAGACATCAGGAAGTCATGGCATGCAAAGGATACGCGACCAAATATTAAAAATTTAAAGGCAGTCAACTTAGTGTATGTAAACTTCTGACCCACTGGAATTGTGATATGGTGGATTAAAAGTGAAAAAATATGTCTGTAAACAATTGTTGGAAAAATTACTTGTGTCATGCACAAAATAGATGTCCTAACTTACATGCCAACACTATAGTTTGCTGACATGAAATCTGTGGAGTGGTTAAAAATTAGTTTTAATGACTTCAACCTAAGTGTATGTAAACTTCCGACTTCAACTGTAGGTTATGTGTCAGCATTTTCAAAATAATGTTATATGCAAATTTCCTGTTAAACGTTTATTTTTTTCCTTTCACTCATGTCCAGCATCCATGTGTTTGGAGAATGGGCATTCTTCTCAATTTCCTTGAGTCTTTGTTGTTCACTTCAAAGCAGTTTTTTTTCATGCTTTTACATTAAAATACAAATTTCTGTATGAGAAAAGCTGATAAATATCCCGTTTTGAATTATTTCCTTTAAAAGCAATTTCTTCCTTCTGAACTTGTTTAGTGTTCATCAAAAAGTTCCACACAGCTTCATTTCAAAATGTATTGATGTCTACAGACAAGGAAGATCCAGCAAAAGCTTTGCCTTAAAATCTGTTTGAAATACCAAAGATAATGAATTTTACTAATTTACTAAAACATTCAGAGGTTGCAAGTTTATGGTGAGCGTGTTTTTGAAAGTGATTGAAAATATACAGTATATGTCAATCACAGGACATTTTTATGTAAACGCAAGTCATTTTATGTAAATGACCAATAAAAGAAGACTAAAAACAATTCACATGAATTGGGTTTTAATAAATTGTTCCTTTTAACCCCATCCCATTTCCCCATACTATCAGGTCAATAGGAAATTGAAAAGGCCTCTTATTAAACTGAATCTTTATTTCATGACTTCACAACATATTGTTTATTTTTTCATCTTAGTGAATATTGCCTGCTATTATTAACCCTGACAATCAATATACAATTGTACTTTATGTAGTTCTAGATTAATAATTTGACTATTATTGTCGAATCAAATAAAGCTAAATCTATTCAAAGTGTTTATGTTTACAGTCAGTTACTCTCAAAAGAGCGTAGTTCAATTTTGTTGAAGCTCAACACTCCTGGATGCTGAAACATGCTGTAATAACCCTTGCTCCTTGACATTTACCACAACAGTACTGCTGTTTATGCAGTATAGCAATGGTTATATGAGTTTAATAGGTAAATAGGAAACAAATGTATTTATATTTGAAAGTATTCCATAAAGGTTGATTTTACAGTGAAATTTTTGTTTTGTATTGTTGTATATGTTAAACGTTCTGTTCTGTGTATTGTGATTCTGTATATTTCCCTGGTTAAAAAAATTCAATCACGTTCTTATTGTACACTCAAAGTGCAAATACGAGCCAACCAGAGAACATCAGATTTCATCCTGTTGTTTATTATTTTGGCACCCATTGAGATGAACTGGTTGACCCTCTAACCCCACAACCCTTTGCCCCCCACAGATTCAAATGTATGGCCAACAGAGAAACAAAAGGCTGCTTAGTCACCAACTTGCTGCACTCAGCAAAAAGGACATTATACTCTGGCCTGAATTCAATCAACATACGTCCTTATTTCTGAGACTAAATGAACAAAAATTTGAACTTTTTTCAGTGAAATGACATGTTTTTAATAGATTTTTGTGATAGCTATGCTTGCTAAATTCTTTGCATTCAAATGTATAACTACCCCAGAAAAACTATATTTTAATCAATATTTCTGTGCCCCACTCCTATCATTACATGGAAAAAGCATAATGAAAAATAAATGTACGTCTTATGCAGAATGGCCATTCTTTAATTTCATGCAAGATAAAAACAGGAACATGTGTAAACTAGCCTATAGCTCACACTGTGAGCTATGCGGCATACTACACAAGAATGTACCAATTAAGAGATGAATCACTCACTGATGACATCTGGTAACCTGTAGGTGGCTGCCAAGTAGCTAGCAGGCTCTGATGTAGTGTTAACCCAAGGAACCTTGGCTGACCCTAGCAGGATGAAACTAGTTTTGTCTTGTTTCAGACTCCTGGCTTTATAGGCTAATCATTGTCCAGAATCAAACTGGAAGCATGGGACTTAACCTGTGCTTGTGGGGAGCACCGTTGCCAACTGATCAATTTGGGGAGACTGAAGATTTTATTCACAGCAGCATAAGGAAAAGACACAGAGACTGTAACCGCAGTCCTCTTGGTGCGCTCTTCTATTGGAATATGATGGTTCAGCCTCTTCTCTTGCTTTTAATCTGATAACGATGAAGGTTTCCAGGGTATTCACCCCCTTGAAGACACAAGAATGTTTTTAGAACTGGGAATGGCAGACGTGTTTCACAATGGCATTGTTTTTTATTTTATTTTTATTGATTGTCCCGTGTAGTGTAGGTTTCAGCATAGTTCAGCATATGGTTCTTGAGATTAAGACCAGAGACTCATGGCCCCTACAGGGGACAAAATGTATTGCTGGGTCTTAGGAAGCAATAAGGACATGCTGAGCAGAGCATTCTTACAAATGCGTTGTAATGGTTGAGTATACTACGTGCTCGAACCTCATCTCGCTCTTGTAGATCTATGCAAGAGAAATATATTACTCTTGTATGTCTATCCAAAAGTTGTGTCACCGCAATCCGCCCCACAGGACAGCTTCCTCCCAAGTATACAAGCCACCCTTCTTCTGCGAGCTACACAGAGTCGCAGTCACACATAGCTCTACGTTTGCACCACTGCCCCACCCCCGAAACCCCACCTCCTCAGAAGGCAAGCAGAGCATTTGCTTCACCACTCCGTCTTCCTGTGCCTCTCTCTCATTCTGCCACCAGTGCCTCCCTGAGTGACATCTGTGGGGCTGCCTGAAATGCTTCTGTCATTGCAGCAGAGAGCCTATGGCACCCGTCACCACCCGTTACAGTCGGACAAGAAGGTAAAATGCAGGCACATCTTGTCTCCTCCTTGTGCGGGATGGGGGTGGGGGGGGCTATGACCTCTGAGTTAGAGAAACCACCAGGGAGGAAGTTGCTGGGAGATATGAACCCTTGAAAGGAAGTTACATCTTGCTTTTAGCAGCTTTGCTTTTTTTCAGGCAGTAGTTGAAACAATTGTGCTTCTTTAACTCGTACCTTCGGTATGCTACAGCATGTTTCCTGTCTCTATAAAAGTTGTCTTTTTATGAGGTGCAAAGGGTTATGCATGTTACCTTACTGGTTTAATTAAACATTTGAGTTTGTAAAAAGATCTACGGATGTGTCTGTACATAAAGCAGGATCTATCTTACTGTAAAGTGAAAACTGAAATTGTGAGATGCGGACACCTGAGATGACTTTGAAAGAAAGGTGCTGAATAGGACAGGTAGTCTTTCTGAAAATCTCTACCCAGAAAGTACAGAAGGTACTGTGTATTGAAATAACATCCACAGGAAGTCATTTGTGTCTCATTTCATTGTTGGTTTGCCAGGTGAAATGCTTGGCTTTTGTTAAGGCTAATCTTTAATGGATGCCAGTCTTTTTGAGCCCACGTATCAGTGCTGTCCATAGATGTCTGCTTTTTGTGACATTTTGAAATTCTCCCTTAATGAATACATTATCTATCCTTCCAATCAATTTATTTTCTCTCATTGCTATGGCAAGAATGATAAACATGACACGGCTAACTTAGTGGGGGGTACATCCTGTTACAATTTGAGCCAACTCTGGTGCGCTTTCTTGCTCCACCTTTGGAACCATGTCCGGTTGGTGCGATTCATGGTGCAGATCATGCTCACGTACAACTAAATCTTTATATATACATAATTGCTGTTAACTAGCTAATAAAGTTGTGCCTAACCCCAAATGTAAGTAAGATACAATAAACAGACAGCAAACTCAAGCTTGTCCATGTAGTCAAAGCAGCAAGGCCCCATGTTGCCCTTCTTCTTGAGCAGGAACTCTTCATCTTGGATGGAATTTGGTGTGACACATAGGCCTTAGTTATCATTTAGGAAAGAGAATGGACAATTCTGCAGCTTCCTGAGTTTGTGCTTAGGTTCCTGGCTATTGTTCCTGGTCCGCAGTTCCTGATTGTATGGAAGTGGATAAATGGTTATTGGAGCCTTCAGTCACTATTTGGCCAGCCATTTGAGTTCCTGTATTAAATTGGGCATTTACTTTCATTTTAATTTGTCATTTCAATGTGTCATGAGTTAAATATCCCTGTACACATATTATTTGTGATTGTTAATGTTTTGTGTGGCATGCCATGCTATGTTGACCTCTAAAACATCAGGAGAACTGAATTATTACTCAACAGTACTCTGAAGGGCAGAATTATAATATCGGTACAGAAATTCAAGAATATTTTTCAGCGAAAAAAGAAAATGTTGAGAAATAAACAGTGTTTGATTGCCCAAATTATATTTTGGCAGAGGTGAAAAGAGAAGATGTACAAATTTTTATTAGTAATTACTTCAAAGCCTGGTCAATCAGTTCAATTCATTTAGTAAAATTGAATTTACATTTTACAGTGCACTAACCATTATTGCACTTGTAGTTCAACGATTAGGATGCTAATTGGGAGATTTCAAGTTAGTGTTTATCTTTATTATATTTAACCTGATTAAACTGAATCAAACCTTGTCTACTCTACTAAGTGTTAATTTGTGTGATGTGATGTAGGAAATGTTTTCGAACATTCCCAGACAAGAAGCCTATATTCAAACCAGTTACTTAGAATAGCACTACTTTAAATATATACAGTAATAGTTCTCCAGAATCACTCTGGTGGTAGCTGAATGACCTTTTCTGTCATACCAAAGTGTCACTTTTGTGTAGTTACAGGACATTTGTGAGAAAATGCCACCTAAAGTTGAGGAAATAGATTTAATAGATTTATATTGCTGTTTTTATTTACGTAATATATTAAGGATCGACTTACTCTAAAAATGTTCTCATAAATTACCCTGCTGGTAGCTGAGCACTTGGTCAGCTATAGCAAAGTGTTAATTTGTTTTAATTGTGGGTAACTACAATAACTAATGTTTTAGTTAACTACAATAGAATCATACAGGTGTTATATTATTTGCATTCGTCCTGGTGGCAGGTGAGGACTTGATAAAAAAGTCTACCATGATAAAAAGTACATCCATAATAAATATGGAGCACACAGAAAAATGTTCAGTGTTAAATCAACTCTGAACCAACTCTACAGTTTACACTCTAGAGTGAACATTTGATCCCTACTGGACAAACATAAACTGTTATGGTTGAATTACCACAGTTTATGAATTATGAATTCATTATTGTAACATTTATTTAGCATAAATGTTACAATAACTGCATTAAAATTACATTGTCGAAGTCTATTTAAGTAATATTATCAGAACTGTTATTTGACCTGCTATTTAACTGTGCTGGGACAAAAAAAAAAATTTTTTTTTTTAAAACTAAAGAAAAAATAAAACAGAAAACAATGTTTAGCACAAACAAACAACCAAATGAATGGTTACGTAGGTAACCTCGGTTCTATGAATATGGTCAACACGCCACGGTATGGGTCACCCTCGCCGAGAGAATGAGCTAATAGGAGACTGAATAGCAAATTAACCACCACAATGAACACCACGTTCATCATAAATATGGTACGTGTCCGCTGCCCATTCTCTTATTCTTCCCCGCATTACCACGCTGCGTGGCGAATCGACAGTATTCATAGAATTGAGGTTACCTACGTAACCATTTGTTCTATTTCATATCGGTCAACATGCCAAAATAGGGGTGAACAGTATACCAAATAAAGTCATGCGGGGATGTAGTGGGGTAACACTACATGACAAAACCATGCGGTACAAAATATATTCACTTTATTAGATGCTTGTTCTTTGAAAGAAGCGCAAGAAGTGCAAATACCCACTGGTGATAAAAACAGCTAAAATGGTAATGCAAGTCATACTCAAGATTGCTCCACTGCCCTGCGGACAGAGGAGGCAAACAATTTGGATGAAACCACGTCCAGGGGATACACCCTGGTGACGCGAGAGACAAAGGCCCACCTGCAGTAGCACAATCGTCAGAAAGCGGGGCACCATGAAATGAAGCCTGTGAGGCAGGTACACCCCGAGGGGAGTGAGCCACCAGCCCTGTGGGAGGGGGCATGCCAGCACTGCTGTAGGCCATGGGAAACGTATCTACGATCCAGTGGGCCAAATGCCATTTAGATAAGACCCGGGCCTGCATAGGTGCTCCATAACCAATAAAAAGATTGATGGTTTTCCACCACAGCTGCTGTGTGGGGAAACATAAGACCGCAGGGCCTGGACAGGGCACAGTGAGTGAAGTCTGGCTTCCTCAGGTGATTCATGAGGGGAGGATGAAAATCCTCCCACATAAAAGGCTGAACTATATGACCGCGAGAGGATCTTAAGCCGAAAAGCGGGATTAGGGAGCAGAAAAGCTGCAGCTACCGCTGCCCATCTGCATACAGGAGGGCTGTACTGACAGCGAGCCTACAGGACGCAGGAAAGCAGTTTTCAGGCAGAGGTGCTTCAGACTGAGACCAGCCAAGGGCTCGAGGGCGGCTCAGTGAGAGCTTTAGACCGGAGGACCTGGCGAGTGTGCGGGTGTCATCCCACCTCAGGCCATTCATATGCCCATGGCAGTCAGAAATGGCTACCAAGTGACCTCTCAGCATAGACTCTTCCAACCCTTCGTCCAAGAGGGACTGAAGGAACACTAATGCGACTGGAATTCCACATAAGCACGGGTCAGGCCCCTTAGCGTGGCACCAGCAGCTGAACCTGCTCCACTTCCCAGCATCCAGCTATTTTATAGAAGGGGCTTTCAATGCCTGAAGCATCTCTAGCACCCTGGATCTAGGCCCTGCAGTGACCTCCGTCCAGGGGATAAATCATGCAGGCTGTAAATACAAAGGTTTGGATGCCATAGCATATCCATTCTGGTTGGGAGGCGTCCCACTAGCAACCTCCTCAAGTCTGTCATCCAGGTCAGATGGGGCCAGTTTGGGGCAGCAAACAGGCCTCATGCTAAGTCGCTGATCCTTACCAGAAGCACTGGCAGGAGAGGAAAAGTGGGAAAGCATAAAGCAGAGCTGGAGGCCACTGGCTCGCCAAGGCTTCCATGCACAAAGTCCCCACTGAGCATCCTCTGCTGATGCAAAAATGTCCCCTCTGGACAGCAGATAGACAGTGCCTGGAATGTGGACTGCCCTCAGGGACACGCCTCAGGCGTGGGCCCAGAGCAGGAGTTAGAATGCCTTGGTATGTAGGGGTGGAGACCGAATGCCACCCTGTTGGCTATTGTAGGAAACAACGGTGGAGCTCTCTGTCCGAATGAGGATGAGGACCATTGGGAGGAAATGCGTCAATGCCCGAAGCACTGCCTTCATTACTAGAAGGTTGATGCGCTTCGCTGCTCATGAGGGGCTTCACATCCCTTGCAGGGACTGACCCTCCCAGATAGCTGGCCAGCCAATCTCGGAGGCATCTGTGGTGATGTTCACTCTCAAACACACTGGCCCGAAGGGAAGGATTTGCAGTCCATCCTTGTGTGGCCACACCCTGTGTACCACCAACCACCGCTGTAATGGGTGCATGTGCAGCGGCCAAAGTGGCTCAACCTGGGCAGCTGCTGCTATCAAAAAAACACTCTCTCTGGATGTGAAGGGGCTCTTACCCAGTTTAGGGTCAAGCCCCGGCTGACTAAAGGGGCCAGCACAGATTCTGTGTCCCTTCTAGCTTGCACCTTTATTAGGGCACAGATTTGCCAATCGTAAAGGGAGGACTGAGTTCTCTTACTCCCTGCCTAGCAGTAAACGGAGGTACTTCCAGTGATCTCAATTATGGGGATGTGGGAGTATGCCTCCTGCAGGTCCACCGAGGTGAACCAGTTCCCGTCCCTCACCAATAGGACAGGGGAAAGGCAGAGCATGCAGAAAGGCAGGCATCTTAGTTTAAAATGATTGAATTGGAGCCTGTACCCCGACTATGGTGCTGAGCAACTATGGTCGCTGGGTACATAGACGCCATAATACAGGGCTGGGGGCCCGGATGAAGAGGAATACTTTGTGATTCCCTTTTTCACTCCCCTATTACAAAACTAATTTCACTGAATTTAATTTGAGACCATCAAAGACTGCAGTGATAAGCCGACAGACAAATTACTAATTTTCTAATGACATTCCAATTACCAATGGTTTTTATTACTGGTTAATATAATATATTGGTTAATATAACCTAATATTTATAGCCATTAAATGAGATTATGTGCCTTAGAAATAAGGCACCAATAATAAAAGTATAGATTTGCATCATACAAGGATTCAAATGATTAAAATCCTTCATTTTGACAGCTGAGCTGATCTATTACCCTACTCCTTATATTGTTCTCTTTCTCTGTCATGCAATCTCTGTTTCAGACCATTAAGCTCAATCGGTCTGTATTCAGTATTACCAGGGACTACTGGCCATTTGCACATGTTCTAATGTACTATTAGTTATAGCCTGTTTGATGGTGTTCTTTTATCAGGAGCACTGCCAATTCTGGTAAGTATTTCTGAGGATCTTCAGGCAAAGTAATAAATCTGTTCCCATAGTTACTTTCTCACCAACAATATTGATAAACGACAACTGATATGCCCTTCACATCACCAGGCGAATTCTCTTGGTCCGTCATTGTTGTGCTTTCACATTACTAAGCCATGTAGTCATGGAATTGCAATACTTCAAAATAAACAATAGTCATCATCCTGTGTTGTTTTTGCTTTTACTCCAATGTACAATTTAATCTTTAACGTGCACAAGAGTATGGAACACAGAGTGCCACAATGATAGATAAATAAAAAATAAAATAATAAATAAATAAATGTGGAAATCTCACAATGATGAAATAAAATCATCTAAAAATAAATAAACGTGGAAATTAATACAATATGAGTAGATAAAATAATCAAAAAATAAATAAATGTGAAAATGAATGCAAAATATAAATGTATGTGCCATTGATTTAAGTTATATTTTTTCTGAATTTATTTTTTAATTCATTTTCAGGTTTATTTTCACATTTTTTTCTGTATATATAGTTTCAACCTTTAAAGTTTTTGGTTAAAATCCTAAATAATTCCTGATCCAGAAACCCTTGTGGCAGTATTACAGGTCAGATACTTGCACTTTGCTCCTACATGCATGCTGTTAATACAGGATAATGGAGTATAATGGTCACAAAACGCAATGTTTCTGGGATTTACTTTTGTGTTTATATCTACCTTCTATAAACCTACTGAGACATAAAATCTGATGGAGACTATATGATTATGCAATGGCTAAAATGTATTGTGAAGAGTTCTGATGAACATATTTTCTTCATTGTCCTTGTCATTGATTACTGCTATCAAACTCAAATTCTGCCATGACAGAGTAGTTTGTTCCATGAAAGAAAATAATGCAATAATCCTGGAAGTAATATTTTTGCTGACCAAAAACATCAAAAAGGCTTTCATTAATTCTATAAATTGATGTAACTTTTTGAAACTGATGATGGGAGAGTGAAAGTTCATGAACACCATAATGTGTGGAGCTGTTTTCAGTCACTGACTTACTGTACTAACAAATTGAAAGTGTGCCTACCATAGAGAATGCTATGATGTGTTTAAACCAAGGGGCTTTCGTTTTGAAGCTCACTTCCTGGTTGGGCTGGGAGCGGCAATTGTGCCGTTGCTCACTAGCGCCACTGCGATTGGCTCCAGTATAGGTCTTTCACCATGTAAGTCAATGGCAGCAATGTGGTCAAAATACTCAGTCAATACATTTTTTGTGATGTTCTCACTCCCGTCCTCTTGTATCCCGTGTTTCACCTGTTTCCTTTCGTATCATGTTTGTCTCTTCCTATTTTGTTTCCCTCGTGCTGCAGGTTGGGCGTGGTTTTTTCCCTTTCGTGTCACTCTGTTCCACTGCTCATCGTCCGCCTATCCCTTTCCTCCCTTTCGCATGCATTCCACACACTCTCTGCTCCGTTTGCCACTCTCGCACACATTCACACGCGGCACCTAATTGATACTTGTTAATGTTTGTATTTAGTCACCCGGTGTTCTTTGTCCTGTTTGTTAACTCTCCTTGTGAAAACCTCTGGTCTTGTCTCGTGGATACATAGTATCTAGTCCAGTCTTGCACTTTGGAAACTTTGTTGTGCATTCCGGTGTTAACTCGCCTTTCAACTCTGTCTGGTTTTGATCAAGCTCTCGCCAGGAACGGCGCTTCTCGCTCTTCAGTCTGTCCTGCCTCGCTGTACTAACTTCTTCTGCTCTGAGTCTACCAACCTGCAGTTGTTTGTATTCCCTGCTTGTGCTGCTGTTCCTGCCAAACCAACTGCTGTGTGTGCATGCAGCCGGAGCTCCAGCTCTACTATCCTGCGGCGGTGCCCGCTTCCTGCTTGTGCTGCTGCCGCTGCCATCCTGCTGCTATGTACACGTCCAGCCGGGACCCCGCTCAGCTAACCTGCAACTGTTCCTGCCACTCCGCTCTGCCCTGGTTCCCGCTCCCCGCTCCTCCTCTGCTCAGCTTGCCCGGTTTCCTGTCACCATCACCAGCCCCTGGCCTCTCCCGCTCCCGCTGTTCCCCTGCTGTACCCACCATCTGGACTGTTTGTCTTACATGTTCTCCCTATGCTTCAGGAGGGATTCTGGTCGAAGCATAATTTATTGGAGCCTAGCGCTCCCTGTTTGTCTGTCCTGCATTGAGCCCAGTTCCTGCTAGGAACCGTAACTGACTTTTCTTGTTCTCCCTCTGCTTCAGGAGGAATTCTGGTCGAAGCAATAAAATAATTGAGTATTGGAACTTCCTGTGTTCGAGTCGTGCATTTGAGTCCAGTTCATACTCGGAATCGTAACATTTTCCCCACAAAAAAATGTAATTGCAATAGGTGCCTTTCCTTCCTCTAATGCCTCTGCATGTGCTGATTTTTTTTAAATATTGTGTCGTTTGGACAGGGTATTAACATTTGTTCAGGACCAATCAGAGGGACAGGTTGAGTCCTCTTCGGCTCCACGGAGCAGTTGCAGTTTGTACAAATGGGCGGTGAAAAAGACATCCAGAGCTTCAATTCGGTTTTTACGAGGCCGTGGAAAGGCAATGGGTAACGTCACAGTGGCTTTGTCCATATTTTTATACAGTCTATGGTTTAAACCAGTGAGTCTCTGCTCATGACAGCTCCACCCATTTTGGGTCATCCCGAAGCTTCACTCTATCACTGGCATCCTGTCACATAACCATTCTCTTACACTGAAAACTTTTGGATAACAAAAAAAAGTTTTTAATATTGGATGAAAATAAGGCATTCACTTTGAATTCAAGACAACAATTTATCTAAGGAGATTTAAATAAATAAATAACTTTTACTGGTTTAATTGTTTGTTAGAACAAAGAATGTTTCAAGTCATTTTTAGGAACCACTTTCAACCTACATGGCAGGAAATGTAGTTTCCCCTTTGTTGGGAAAGAGATAGATTCAGTTATTTGTCCCCTTTCATGTCTTTCCAAAATCAATTTATCTTGTACTTTGGTGTCAGGCCTGAAGGCCTCCTGTTGGCTATATGGGTTCTGAAATCATTATCATGTCTCTAAAGAAGGGTATTCACTGTCTGCCACATATCAGTGGGAGGTCATGAGAACGGAGGGGCTTTCTCTCTCTTTATCACCCTTTTTCAGAATGTGTTTGCGGATATCATATTACATTTTACATTTTTGAATTTAGCTGAGGCTCTTATCCAGAGTGACATACATAGCTGCTTACATGTAGGTTTTATTATTATTAATAATAATAATAATAATAATAATAATAATAATAATAATAATAATAATAATAATGGTTCATTAATAACATGAGACTTAGCACTCAGTGTAGTGTTCCAGCATGTCTGTTTGGTTGTACACAATATAAACAAATAATTTTCAGTTGGTTGATTACATTTTAAGTTAAATGAAAATACATCAAATTAATATTGTATTATTTATCGAGAACCTGTTTTCTGATACTGCTGCATATATTTGTAATTAACGTATATGTAGTATGAACCCATTCATGTTCAATATTAATTAGGTGTGTTGTGGTTGTCATACCTCATATTATACCTTTATACACCCTCCAGGTTGCTATTACCTTTTACCTTTGTACCATGTAAACCTTTTCTGATAATTGACCTTTTATCGCCAAGAAAATGAATGGGAGTCAATGGGCACATTTTGAAATAGAATGTGGATGCTGTAACGTACACTGCTTATGACATCACCATGCCTTCCTCTACAACACTGTTATGACTCAACAATACTATCCCAGATGATTTGACATTGCCATTACTTCTTTGTATCACTTCCAGGTTCTTTAGACTACTTACCACAAAATACATCACCATATTTTAACACTTTCGCCTTCTTTAGATCCCTTTATACCGCATTACCACTTCATACCATTTCCACCTTATATTTACCACCTCACACTATACCATATTACCATCTTTCTATACCATTTCCAGCAATTGATACCACTGCAAAGCAACCACACCTACAATTTATTTAGGAATTGTTAATCTAGATACAGAATAATGTTTTTCACGTTACACTTAAAAAAACAGTAAAATCAAATTAATGACTTTTGCCCACTACTATATTTAGAATTCCTCTCCATAAAACAAATGTTAAGCATTCAAATACTGAAAACACAATGCTCTCAACCCTGCTTGGCAAAGAAAAACACACTCAAACACCTATTACAAAAATAGTTCAATACTCACTGGAGTGAATTGTATGAGTTGTATTATACTTTTATCTTATATTACATTTTTGGATGAAATCAGCTGCTCAATGTTAAACCACTGAAAACTACTACGAAAAAATTAATTTCATAATCTATTTAAAGGAATCACTGGTTGTGGCACAAGTAACATTTTTGTTTGCAGTCATGTCTGAGTGTGTGAATGTGTGAGTCTGTGTGTGTGTGTGTGTGTGTGTGTGTGTGTGTGTGGCCATGTAGGGGGGTTGAAGCAAACTCCCTATACACTGATATGACCTGGGGCTCTTACCATCTGGTTTTATTGGATTTTGGGAACCACACACAGGGGATGGGGGTAGATTGTAACCACATACATCTCACCACACCAGATCATATGTGACCTTTCTAATGTCATGTAATCACAACCCATAGACTATTTTGGGTATATTGTAAACCACTCTTGACTACAATATTAACATATTTCCATGAAATAAGTAATTTCTGTAACTTATGTGTATTATATTATTAAAATATGTAATGTATTTAACTCATTAATTCAACTGTAGGCTATGTATGACTGAGGTACGCCAACAGTATAACAGTGCCTGGTCTTTAAAATATTTAACTATGTGTTTAGCAGGGTTAGTTATTGGATCACCTTCAGACCATTGACATTACATCACAAAATTAAGCTTCATTTCACGTTGGGTATTTCCTTCCTTTGTCCAATCCATCAACAGCACAGTCAGGCTCAGTTACTGTGGTCTTTGATTGAACATATTGTATTCTTGAAAGTAGGCTACCCTAGCCTAGGATGTTTTAACAGCTTTTTATGTGCGTGAGTTTGGGAGGGGATAGTAAACAGGGTTAATCAGGCAACGATATATTTATATATTGTATTTTATATCGTAGCCACTATCGTTGTTTCATTTTCTAATTGTTGCAAATGGGTTAAATGGTTACAAATCAGGTACGAAAGAAACATGTAGGCTAATGCTTTACCGCATTTTAGAACTCACACTGTATAGTTGTCTGCCACTTTAAGTACGGAGGGGTCTGATGGTTGCTCTATGGAATGTGAGGAATGCGAGCCAGAATAAACGAAGAGCTATCAAAGGGGAAACGCCACCGTACCCTGTGTTAAAATTGATGTGACAAGCAACGTACGTGTTTTATATTTGTATTTTGCAGTTATCTAAATATATTTATGTGTATTACGTGTATGATGAATTCACATTTACTGTAAATGTTAATTTGATATTGTTTGGCATTCTTCCTTACCTCTTACAGTACAGTGGTTTCGTCCACAGAAGGTGGGTCCTTGCTGCGGGGCTCTGAACGCAGATCAATGAACTCTTCTAAATAAGCGCACAGGGCAATCGAAGTTGGGACAGAATACTTGTCATCTCAAATTGGCTAAGTTTATATCCCCTTGGAAACTAAAACGTAACATTAACACGCAGGGGAGCTGAATTCTAGCATTAACTCTAGCCTATATAGTAGACTATAGAGTGAAATTTATAACTTTGTCAGTCTAGCCTTTGGATACAAATACATCTAATATACAACTGGATAAATATACAGTTGTGTGCCGAGGAAATTAAAAACTGAGGATGATTTTCGCTAATACAGCCAATCCCATACGGACGTCATATCGAAAGCAGGTAGGCCTAAATGTGAACCGCAACATTTTAAGAGGTCAGTGATCGCAGTCTTAGCTGTAGTCTATAGCTACTGTGCCTGGTGAATAGCTATGTGTTTCAAATGTAGGCTATATTGCAGCAGTTATGATTTATAGTTTTGCTGAATGCTGTTAGCCTTCATAAAGCCTTGTGTCTAAACTGTGTATTGTCAGTATCCATTGCTTCTCAGAACAACCATTGTAGGCTACTGTTATTTTTGATATTGCCAAATCGGGTTTTGTTTACAGATGGCTTAGCTAATCTTTATTCAGCAGGCGACGGTGGTCATGTTTGAGTGAAGCGATGACCTCGCTCCTGTCCTTAGCTATTTCAAAAGTGTGTGATCGTAGCTTTAGTATTGATTCTATCATTTTTACGTAGGCTACAGTAGCTTAGTTCAGTTCCGACTGATGTTGTGTTTGGGGTAGGCTGCAAGTAGCCAATTTCACATTAGAATCAAATTACAAGACATTATATTTTTCTGTAAGTGCAACTTTAGGTTACACTGTCATTCGACCCGTCGAATCTAGGAATTGAAATAATCTTCTGTTCAAATTTGATTTAAGATACATTTTAAGTAAATAAAAACCAATAGCTGACGGTGAAAGTTTGGAACATCTTGGAAATACGTGCAGTCCTACTGTAATTATTAGTATGGGCGACCTATGCCTAGTTTAAACTCTACGAAGTAGCCTTGTGTTATAAAGAAATGATCAGCATCACGTAGCTAAGGCTACTCATTATTTTCTGAAGTCGTGTTGAGAAAGCCTAACACAAAGCTATTACAAAATCCTGCTTGGCGGGGGTCGTGGAAAAAAAAAAACAGCAATGACATTGGAGGCTAATAATGTGAGGACGTGTAAAATGTAGGCTATAATATATCTACAAATGTAACCTACTCTTTGTGTGAAGTTGTACAGAAAAGCACAAAACTTCTATTTCAGGTATTGAGTGTCACACTAACCTCTTTTAGCAGATGAAAGTGCCGATAGTGCGGAACGCCAGGGTGTTACATATTCATAAGTTATGTAGCAATGGGCCGGGAGTGGGGTTCTCTGGGGGCGAGGCCGCTTACTGGAAACCCTGCGTATTTCTACCAATGTGATGAGCGCTATTGGACTGTAGCCGGCTGATAAGATGCTGTTCTTTTCAGTCTGCAAACCAGCTGAGTAGATAGAGGGCATGCCCATATGTAAAAGGTCTGTAAAAATCCTATAAACATCACATATGCCATATACAAAAATTATAATATAAATATGTGGTAGTGAACTAGCATATACATTTCATACAAAAATTAAATAGTTCCCTAACATACATGGTACTCCCTATAAAAAACATTGAGAGATTGTACAAGAATTGTATACAAATAATATTATACTAATCTACATATAGATGTCTATGATTTTTATGAAACTTTGCAAGTATGATCATATTTCTACAGACCAAGTTTTGCACAAAGGAAAAGCTAGTACCAAAAAGAACTGCAAACACTTGCTTCTATTAATCTATTACTTTATTATTTCACCTAATGTTCAGAATATGATGTGGTTATAATATTAAAATCATATAAATATGCAGTGGTACTGTACTTGCAGCCTTTCCTTTTTGAAATTTCTATGATTTAGTCATATAGCTTTTTGAAGCTATTATCAATATATAATCTATTTCCAAACCTTTTCCATCCATCCATTATGTAATCCGCTTATGCCTGGTCAGGGTCACGGGGGTGCTGGAGCCTATCCCAGCATGCTTCGGGCGAGAGGCAGGAATACCCCCTGGATAGGTTGCCAATCCATCGCAGTGCACACACACCATTCACTCACACACTCATACCTACAGGCAATTTAGAGTCTCCAATTAACCTAACTGGCATGTTTTTGGACTGGGAGGAAACCCATGCGGACACAGGGAGAACATGTAAACTCCCTTGACCTGGATTCAAACTCATGTACTGTCTTGCTGTGAACTGCACCACCGTGTTCCCTCCAACCTTTTTTTGATTTTAATCGCTTCATATTTATGTTGCCATAATAACATATAGCCTGCATTCAACATCATGTGTGTTCTCCTCCCAGACATGAGCAAACCTGTTTTCCTTGACCAAGAAGTTCACTCAAAATGGCCTGATTGTGGATAGGCTAAATGAAATGTAGGCTATTAATTTTTATCTGTGAGAAATTGATGAAAGGTTTTGTCCAGAAAATGTGGGATATTCCTTTGCAATACTTTTTGTAAGACAAATTCCTATTGCTAGTTAGCCATATAGTGCCCTCTGTAATGTTTGGGTCAATGCTTTCTTGATTTGGCTCTGTACTCCACAATTTTAGATTTGTAATCACTGTGTAATCAATTGCTTCCTTAGTGCAGGTATAAGAGCATTTTCAGTATCTAGTCTTAATTCTAGACTTCTGATTGCCTATTGCCATTCGTCAACATGAGGACCAGAGTTGTGCCAATAAATGTCGAAGAAGCCATTATGAGGCTGAGAAATAAGAAAAAAAACTCAGAGACATAGGCCAAACCTCAGGCTCACCAAAACCAACTGTTTGGAAAATCATTAAGAAGAAAGAGCACTGGTGAGCTCCGTAATCTCTAAGGGGCCTGGTAGCCTAAAGAAGACCTCTACAGTTGATGATGATGAATTCTCACCATAATGAAGAAACCCCCCCTAACACCTGTCCGACAGATCAGAAACACTCTTCAGGAGGCAGGAGTGGACGTGTCAGTGACAAATGCCTGGAGAAGACTTCACAAAAAGAAGTACAGAGGCTACATTGCAAGATGCAAACCACTACTTAGCCGTAAAAAAACAGGATGGCCAGGTTAGAGTTTGCAAAGAAGTACCTGCAGAGTTCCGGAAAAGGGTCACGTGTACAGATGAGAACAAGATTCAATTGTATCAGAGTTAGGGTTGTAAAGTTCTGTGAAAATGTCTATTTTTGAAGAATTTTGAGGTAATGTTGTAAATGTTGAGGTAATTTGGGGATTTTATGCTGTTAACAATATTTTTTGTAATTAATTAATTAACTAATCGTAAGTATGTCTTTGGTTTTTTATGTATTGGGCCTATTTGAGGGGTCACTACAAATACTTTTCACACATTGGGGGATGGTGTGTTGTGCAATTTTTGGTAACATAAAAATGTAGTTCTTTTCACACATCTGCTGTAATACAAAAAATCAACAACAAAATCCTGCTTAAAGTGTGTTGCAGACAAAAATTAAATAAAAAATACATTATTCAAATAAATATATTTATTTCAGTTAGGCAACTGAATATTTAGAAATGTCACTGGTTTAGCTTTAAAATGACTGAACATGTAATACATTAGCCAAACTCAAATATCAATTATATCTGAGCTTAATAAAAATTGCACAAGTCCCATCAATTATTATTTTATAACCATTTCCTTTTACAGTGTCCTATCCCTTATGGAAATGTAATATACTGCAGTATTTTTAAAATATATTGTGATAATATATAGATATATAGATAATTTTGATATATTTACAATATATTGCGGTATATTCTTTTTCCATAAGGGATTCTCACTGATTGTCATAGGCTTGTGTTTAAAAGTGCTGATCTGGTGTTGGCTTTGACAATTCAGGGAGGTTGTGATGGACATGGGAAAAATATTCCTTGATCAGCTCTAGTGATAACACAAGCGTCTGCTTGCCTGTGTGGCGAAACTCAAACTGGCATTCCTCGAAATGCTTTTTGAAGAACGGAAGAGAAACAGTGCCATTTCGCCTCAATTTGAGCGCATTTCAGAAAAGGTCAAATGTAAACTTTGCGACCATGAGCTAACATACTCCACCAGCACTGTAAAGATGCAAAACTGGGCGGCAGTGTAGTATAATGGTAGTATAATGTAGTATAATGGTTAAGGAACTGGGCTTGTAACTGAAAGGTTGCAGGTTCGATTCCCAGGTAGCACACTGCCGTTGTACCCTTGAGCAAGGTACTTAACCTGAATTGCTTCAGTATATATCCAGCTGTATAATTGGATAATATATGTAAAAGAAATGCTAAAAAGTTGTAAGTCGCTCTGGATAAGAGCGTCTGCTAAATGCCTGTAATGTAATGCAAAATCACGACAGTGACTGTGAGTGAACAACCGTGTAGCAGCCGTACTATCAGCTCGAGCCCGACCGTATCTAATTCTCAGCAAACATCAATACGAGAGCTTTCACTTCTTTAAAAGGTGCAACAAAACTAGACAAGAAAACGTGACCAGCGGTGTTCCATTTCTTATTGAAGGAAAGCGCTCTTGAAATTTTCTTTGGTGTCATTTAAATAAAACATATTAATTTGATATTTTGCCTGTTTTTTATTTTTGTAGAATACAGTACCTTTTTTTAAAGGTTCAGTAAACCAACACCGTTATATCCTCTCAATGCATTTGAAGTTGCCCGCTCTGTACTACCCATCATGTGGCATTTTTCTGTGATTTGTGCTCCTACGTATATAGGTCACAGTATTTGCTTTTGTCCGCTCTATGGCTAATTTTGCATCTTTGTATTTAAAAGCACTATGGCTATAGTTACGGATAGCTGGATAGCGACAGATTTGACAATTTTACATATTTTGCCCATCCCTACTTGAAACTGTTGATGGGGGGTCAGCGATTAGTGGGCGGCTGCTCACGATTAGTGGGCTGCCCGCCTACCCTAATGTCTATGGTAGGGAAAACACTGCTGCTGCACACTCTGCTGTGTGTTCCACCAAACAGGGACCAGTTCTGCTGTGATGTAGATGTTGGAGGGATCTGGAGAATAATTGAAGTGACAGGGGACATGCTTCATACTTACAGAGTCCCTTCCACCTGGTTGCTGCCTTGCAGTCTTTGGCTGCCTTCCAGATCAGGCAGCAGCACTCCACAGCCCTTCCTTGCTGGAAAATTTAGCCAAACCTATAATAACTTTCCCCAGATCTAAATTAAGGTGCTGTGCAATGGAAAATGAGTGTAAAAAACTCATCCTACAGAAAGACAGTGATCCCAAACATACTGCTAAGGCAGTCAGTCATCCGATCTGAATCCAACTGTACATGCGTTTCATATGCTGAAGATAAAACTTAAGGCAACTTGCCCCTGAAACAAGCAGGAGCTGAAGATGGCTGCAGTACAGGCCTGGCATAGCATCACCAGAGAGTACCTGGTGATGTCTATGGGTCACAAACTTCAAGTACATTGAAGTACAAGTCTTTGCATGCAAAGGATATGCGACTAAACATGACTAATTTTATTCACATAACATTAATATGTCCCAAACATGGTTCCCTGAAATGGGGGGCTATGTATAAAACGTACTGCAATTTCTACATGGTGAAACCAAAAAAAAAAAAACCTTTATCCCCTTCGCGCAGACCCCCTAGTGGCCATGGCGCCAGCACCAAGATTTTGCTCAACTCAGATATTAATTTCTCCTGCAACCAACCTATGAGTGGAAACAACAAACTCCTATAAATATTCTATCTTTATTAGTACACAATTTGTGACAAATATATGACAAATATACTGAGTACGAAGTTTCTATGTGCGAGGGATGGGTATTGAGAACCGGTATTAAACTGGTACCGGCTCCTGATTGGTCAGGACCAAAATACCGATAAGCTCCTGGACAAACGGTGCTGCTATCGATATTTGAACGCAATTCACTTTAATTCATTCTAATATAGCTGGCAGGCATTTTCAAATTACCAACCGTCAAATATATGTTTCTACTCGGGTCCTAATGATGACAAGTTTTTTTTTCCATTCTAATGATGAGGAGTTGCATGCTTCAGGTGATTAAGTTCGACGTTGTCCGTTTACGTTCTGTGCACTCTAGTCATGTGGCACTGATGGCAGGCAGGTTAAGACGTTCAAAAGTGTGGGCCCACTTTACCAAAGCGAATGTAAACACAGACGAAATGCAATTTATGTAAAAAAGCTGTCGCGCGTAAGGGGAGTAGTACTAGCAATCTCATGAAACACTTACAAATACAACATGCCATAAATCTGAAGCAGTGCAGTGTATTTGACTGCTTGAGCAAAGCTGCCACTACGCCATTCCCTTCAGCGTAGCCCTCGATCCGGCTCAGAAGCTGATGCGATTCCCCAAAGTAATGTGACTGTCTGGACCTCATCAAGTCAAGGTAACATTCGTTATACCAGTGGTTCTAAAACTCGGTCCTGGGTCCCCCCTGTGTATGCTGGTTTTCTTTCCAACCACAATTGCGATCCGAGAATTTTAACAAGCTGTTAATTTTTCTTAATTGCACGTTTCATCTTTTGATGGATTATTTACCCTCTTATGTCAGAAAATAGCTATACATGCCATGTAGAATAAATGTCCCATGTTCAAATTTTGCTTATCCTATATTGCCAACAACTACATAAAAAGAGTTAACAAAATGTTATAACTGATCTAATTGAAGACTGAGGTGAATCAATATGCTCCTAATTAGGTTGTTGAGCACATGTGATTACGTTCTTTCATAATTTTGTTTCCTTAATCTTTTTAACACAATGCAGGTTTGACTCATTATCATTTTGTGTTGTCTTTGAATTGTTCATTATCAACTAAATGGTTTGTTTTCGTGGCCAAGTGTCCACACTTTTGCCAATTAGGAGCCTATTGATTCACCTCGGCCTTTCATTTACTCTGTTTTCTTACCTGTTTTCTTAAAGAATTTGGTTTAAGAGGGTAAATAATCCATCAAAACATGAAAAGTGCAATTAAGAAAAATTAAACAGCTTGTTAAAATTCTCTGATCGCAATTGTGGTTGGAACGAAAACCAGCATACACAGGGGGGCCCCAGTACCGAGTTTGAGAACCACTGCGTTATACGATAAAACAAGTCCATAGTTATTAATTTCGGAAAATAACATCGTCAGCATTTACTAGATGGCCAGCCACAACAATGTATTGTATGTTAAATGACCTGGGGGAATTATTTCCTGTACACTACGAACAGGTAACAGAGAATGCCTTGGAGCAACAAGGCATTCTCTGTGGAGCAATACATCGTTGTCCAGCACTGTTTCTATGTTATAATAACGCTGGTAATCTAGCAACGTCAGCATTAGTTTTAAAAGCTCATCCTATAGCTAACATCAGTCAAGTGGCAGCCCCCTCTCCTTTAGGGGATAGCAGTTCAAGACAAACACCCAAGCCTAACTATTATTCTGTTAGCTTCTGAGAAGCTCAAGAACTATAGTTCTTTGGTAATCTATAATCTTGTTCATTTAAGCTTATTGTATTTGTAGTGAAGCAGCAACAAAACACACTACCAGACATTTATTTATAGCAACTGGTACCCTCATTATATACTCTCAGGAAACTATGAGGAAACAAATTAATTTCATTTTATAAAAATAACTGTTGTTATTTCTGCTAGAAGTAATAATAAAATAACTTAATTCTTTTCACAACATCTCTTTTTTAAAATAAAATTAAGGAGAGTATTATCGATAAGAGTATCGGTATCGATAAGCAGTACCGGTACCGGTATCGGTATCGATAAATTCCTAACGATACCCATCCCTACTAAGTGCCAATATTGTTGCGTAGCTAGTCATTCTACTATCAATATCTGCTAGTATAATTATACAATCCTACCATTGGTTTTATGCATGGAGATGTCCCTTTCAAAATTCAGTGGTCATTTATTGTCTTGGACAATCTGTTTGAGAAATACACACCAGTTTAGCACGTTATTACACAAAGTGGAAAGTCTGCGCGCAATAGACTATATGCCCTACCTGCAGCTCTGAAGTAGTTCACGTCATTCCGGTTTCATTCACAACTGTTTTATCCGATAGAGGACAGTAGGTGTCTGCTTTTTCTGGGATGCGTTGACCAATAAATTACAGCCCAGCGTAACAGCATTTTTAATCTAGTCAATGTACTATGACGCAAACAGCTACAGGAAACGCATTTGCTGACGGGAGTTTTTTGTCCTCCATATAAAAAAAGTACTGCTTGTAATATGCGGTTCTTCTCGCTGGCTACATATGTCCATTCGTTTTTCACTGTCTTGTCTAGTAGACTATGTTAGATGTGGTTATTTTTGCATTTTGAGTGCATTTCACACACTGTAGTGTAGTGTAAGTATTCATTGATCAGTCATGTTTTATGTTTGATGCACCGACTTTCTTTGAAGCTAGAACATTTGGCAGCATTTTCTTGTTGGTGGAATATTATTTTATTGTAATGTTATCGTACATAATGTAGGCTTTAGGCTTCGTATCTTTTGAAAGAAATCTTGCATATCCTTCATTGCACACAAAATTATCTAGGGGGTGGGACTAGATTTAGCTGTAAATTACACTGGAACAGTATGGAGCACATGGTTGGCTAAATGGCTCTAAGTCATCAAGGGTCTGACGTATCAAACATTCATTAAACCATCACACTGCTGGCAGATATGTATGTATTCTTGTGCCCGTTGCAAGTGAACTGGGCGTGTTGGTCTTAAGATGAGGAGTGGCCTGGATTATTTTTGGCGTATTGCTATCTTGAGCCAGCAGAAAGTGCTTGCGCTAAAACCACCACAAACCTGGTCTAAAGTCATGTCGCAGTTGTTTACATGTTATTTTAACGGCGTATATAAGTGCGTCTACATAGGCATGTGTCAACGCGCGTACACCTTCCTGTCTGTTACACACTGGGGCACGCACAAGCATGACTAAAATATCAAGATTACAATGTGAAATATTATTATTGTGTAAGCTATATCACATACCTGTCCCTCAGCGAAGGGGAATTCCGCATTAAATTGCTTTCAGCCCACTCCATCAACATTCAGGCGATGTGCTATGGTACGTGTAAGCATGGGCCGCGGAACACATTTGTGGTAGGTCGGGCCAAACATCGTCGTCACAACTAAAAAAAAAAAACTTACGCGCACCCGCGCCCCCTAAACAAAAAACGCAGGCTACGTGCGCTAACTGAATGAATGAAACACAGTATACACTTACATTTCCAAATATAGATAACTTTTTATTTAAGAAATATAAACTCATAACACTCATAACACATAACTTTTGTGGCTGCAGCTGAAAATCAATTTGGCAATGTTCGTCAGTCCTTCCTTAATTAATTTTTTTATAAATAGGCTGCGTGACCAAAGCATTTTTAAAAAGCAAGACGGAGAGAGGGAGGTAAATTGAGTTGCGGTTTCATGCAATTTTCTTAAATAATGTAATTAATGACAAAAATAACCAAAATTGGTGCTAATTTTATGGTATAAAGTTGAGAAGGAACTATTTGCTTCCATATAGAATCAATTGTTTTCAGAACTACCAACGAGAGGTTTTTGCATAACTACGGACAAAGTAGAACTAGTAACGAGAAATAGAATTAGCAACGAGATGTTTTCTGTTCAAATAGAACTATCAACGAGCAGTTTTGCATGACAACGGCAAACTAGCTAGCTACATGCCAAAATGGCCTCGCAAGGATAGCTATTTAAATTTCAGCTGATAAAGTCGATAAAAATCAATAAATATAAATGTGACTATATATAATAATTGTTGGTAACCATGGTATAAGCGCAATAATGACCTCGGAGCCGGGCATTACACAGTTTAAAATTTACTACCTCCGCGTCGGGCATTTAAACTGTGTAATGCCCGGCTCCGAGGTCATTATTGCTTACTTATTTAATGAATTAATACTCAAACTTCCCAAAGAATTGCCTGCGTCGATCATTTTGCTTTGCAAAGTCCGCTGCAATCGCCTTAATGTCTGTTCGTGCGAGGATCTCTCTGTGGGTGTGGGCGCCCAGTAGGTCATTCAGTCTCCTCTGTGTCATTGTAGACCGAAGGTACGTTTTGACACGTCGAAGTGCAGAAAAGCTTCTCTCTGCTGTTGCTGTAGTTACGGGTATTGTGAAGTACAGTTTAAGGAGTTTGTGTACTTCACAAAGTAACATTTTTGACACAGGGACCGCATTCATTGCGTCGGAGACCGATCTCACTGTTGTTACAGTTGCGGGTTTGTTTGCCTCTTTAACAGTGTCTGGCAACATTTGTAACTGTGAATGCAAGCGATCAAAGCTGAAATCGTTCGCATATAATGACAATGTTGATGGAGCAAAAGTCACGTCTTCTCCGTTGGCTGCAGTGACTATAAGTTTCTCCAGATCGACAGCCACCTCAATGTCTCTCTGTTCGAAACGACGCCCTAGTTCACCGTCCAGTAAATCTAGAACTTCAAAGTACTGTCTTTTATAAAAATCTGTTGGGCTCTGAAATGAGTGCTGCTCAGCTTCGCCTTCATCCAGCCTTCTTGGACGCCTTGCCTGCCGTGGGAGTACAGGGGCTTCGGTCAAATCCACGGCGGCCTCTGTCACGGACTTGTAGAAGTTCTCAAATTCATTGTCTGACCGCTGCCGCTGAATATATCCCCGTGTCACTTTCACTGCCAGTTGTGCGTCTTGTAGCGTGATATTGACAGTTTGCAGTGTTCTCGACAACTGTTCAATTGGAGAGAAAACCAGGAGAGATAGACGCAGACCATAAAATGTGCTGAATTTCTCTAGCACTGCCAAAATGCCACCAGCTCTTCTGCCAATTTCATCGTGCTGCTCCTCATTTACCTGTGCCATCATGGTAGAGAGAACAGTATAGTTCTCTAGGATAGCTTTCACTGCGCCAGTTCGAACAGTCCATCGAGTTGGACATAGAGTGCGCAAGTTTTGACCCTCCGACTTTAACTCGTTCTTTAAAGACTGAAACAGGTGGTCTCGCTTTGGGGACTGTTTGATGAGGTGTGTTATCTCTAACACAAAGTCCAATGCATCTCGAATGGCCTTACAGCTTTTCCCGGCATCTTGCAAACATAAATTTAAACAGTGTGCCAAGCAATGCACATGAATTGCAGAAGGATTCTTTTCTTTAAATTTCGCAGCAACTCCTCGCAAGTGCCCTGACATATTCGCTGCGCCGTCGTATGCCTGCCCCTTGCATAGACCAAGCGATACGTTGCAACGTACCAAAATATCATTTAGTACAGTGAATATGGTTGATGCGTCGGTTTTAGGCAAGTCAAAAAGCCCAATGAAATCTTCGTGTATTGTGTAAGTTTCATCCACCCATCGAAATAAAGTCACAAGTTGTTCTTTATTTGAAATGTCTCTGGTTTCATCGGCAAGAATGGAGTAAAATCCATGTTTTTCACGAATGGATGACAGCACTGTACGTAAAATGTCAACTGAAAGCAGGTGGATCAATTCATTTATTATGTCATGAGACATGTAATGTTTATCAGTGAGCCAGTCGTTTATATCCGGACAGTCCTCGGCCCGAAGCTGCATGAGCTTATATAGATTGCTGTTTTCGGATTCGTGACCCTCAATTGCAAGACCCTGGCCGATCAGGTAACGTATGGACGTTAGCTGTTTAATGAGCATTTCTCTGTTATGCTTCTGTTTAGCTTTCAGTTGTGTGTCCAGTTGAATCGCTATGCTTGGTGTTTGTGACATACATGTTTGAAACTGAGCCGTGGCCTCCCGGTGATATTTAGTGCTTTCATGTTCACGGAAGGAAACTACTGCGTTTTTCCAATTTTGAAAACCACTAGTTGCAAATGCATTTTCACTTTTTTTTGACAGGGAAAGGCGGCCTTTAATTGCACAAAATCGACACTGTGTACAGAAAAGTTTAGCTCGTGTTTCACACAAAGTTAGCCAATTGAAGTCTTTAAACCATTGTGACTGAACGGTTCGAGTTCGTTGGGAGGCGCCAGTTCCATATACCTTTTTCGTTCCCTTTAGCACAGTAGGATCGTCCGGGTGATTGGGTCTAGAAAGATCTCTGCAACATTCGCTGGAGCAATGTATAGCAGCAGTCGCACAGACTGGGGGTGTAGATGCGGCAGGAGGGCACACAGTTGTCGAGGCAGCAGGGCACGCAGGCACGAAGACGGCCGATACAGCAGCACACGCCGATGTCGGGGTAGAGGGGGCGCCGACAGCACACACCGACGATGCGGTAACGTTAGCGGCGGTAAGAGACAAGACTTCCACAGTTGAACATGACGATGAGGTAGCAGGTGTTTCGTCTGTAAGGTTAGCATCTTGTTTGTTCTGTTTTGTTTTAAAAAAATATGTAATAGGTTTGTTTCGTTTCATTTCATTTCGTTTTAGCATTCTGATGGCGCTCACAATTTTCTTTGCTAGCTTGTCTCACTAGCCTCTTTCACACATGCAATACGGAACATTACCGGAAAAGTTGATCCAGCAATATTCCAGAATGTTCCGTATTGGTAGCGTTCATACAACCAACGCTCTACCCTATGTTGCTAGGATACGTTTGTTTATTTAGCCTACTACTGAAATAATGGCGGGTGATGAAGTGACAGAGTGTGCAGTTGTACTACAGTTACTCTTGTTTATTTATACATTTTCGAGGCAAACGCTGGCAATAATACATCTGTTCCAATCACAAAACACCATTCATAAACAAAAACTTAACGAAAAAATCTGGATAAGTCGGGAACAACTCCGCTTTAGCTTGGCTCAAAGCCGGAGACGTCGCCTGTGGCGGCTGGAGGCTGTACGAGTCTTTCATGTGGCTCGGGGCTCGGCGAGACGAATGTGGGTACGGGAGCGACCCCATGGCATGCGTGATTGATCCGGTAATGTTCTGGCTTTGTTCACACGTCACATCGATACGGAACTTTTACGGAAACCTCACTAGGTCTTTTGCCGGCAAATTGCCGGCGCGGATATTCCGGAATTTCGACTTCGGCTCTTGTTCACACATGACCCCTATCTGGCAATGTTCCGGAAAATTTACGGATAAGGCTGCATGTGTGAAAGGGGTTACTAGCAGTTATGCGCGCGTAGCAATGTAACATGCAGCGATTGGTCAATCGAAGCATAACGTGCTGTTTTACGTAATTACATCACTAGCATTACAGCAAAGATATTTTAGTGTTTCGAGAGTCTCAAGACGCTCTAGTGTTGGGCTGATTAGTGCTTTTGCGTGCTGTCTAGCTAGCTGGTGTGACGTCAATCCTCCAAAAGTAGGTCGGGCCATGGCACGGGTGGCCCCTACCGTTCCGCGGCCCATGCGTGTAAGGTTACATGTATAGACTATTCGCAATTGTCCTGGATCAAGATAGCCTATATGTGCCAATAGTTCCTGTAGCCTAATTTTCCGGGGGGACAATCTTCTGTTACGGGACAATGGCTATCCATTGAAATCTTTGCTGATAACACCTATATCAAGCCTAATGCGTGAATTGTCATGTACACCTAATGCGTGAATTGTCAATGGAAACTCGCGCACTGCAATAGACGGACATTTGAGTTCTGAAAATGCGCTTTAGATGTCATTACAATAGCTACAGCTCTCTAGGCCTACAGCCTGTAAGTGAATATAATGGTTTTGACTGAAAAAAGAATATTGCATTTATTGTTTTTCAAATAGCCTAGGCTACAGCGGATTCGCTGTGCATAAGGTTTTTTCGATAGCCTACGGTTAAAAAACTGAGATAAATGTCACAATGTTAACTGAATTGTAACCTTAGCTATTCTTCGTCTTTCATATTTTTAAAATTACAGTGACAAGGTTTCCATACTCTCAGCTTATTAAAACCCAGCTGATTTCACCTGTTATTCCATAACTGAACAAAAGATTTTAAAGAGAACTAAGCGTCTAATTAGAAATGAGAACAAATTTGCAGCACGTTACACAATTAATTAATAATTAATTTTAATGCCATTCTCTGCATGTGCGCTTTAACTTCATGCTGGAGCAGGTCTGTTTCCCCTGCTGTAAATCACACTTTTCACAGTCTTCCTGGGAAAGTGGATTGTTTTAAAGCATTACGCTACCAGTAAAACAGGTTGGTCACATTTCTATAAGCAGGACTTTATAAAACAAGGGAAAATATGAGTGAACCTATGGGTTGCCAACCTGACAGCTTTATTGTATTTATAGTGTCATCATTAAGGCAAAATAACGTTATTTATGTTATTAATCAAAATTAGAATGCAGGTAATGAACTTCGGATAATGCTTGAACATGAGTTAATTGCTTCATTGCATAATCAAACGAAATTCATTAAACAAGCAGGCTAATTTGGCGTTTTCTAAGGTGAGAGGGAAGCCATTGGTAGCTTATTCTCAGCTGTTGCAGGTGCTTTTAACTAAATTTAACCGGATATATTTTGTAAAATAACAGCACTGTCGGGAATTACTGGGAACTCATAATGGCTATATTGATCCATATAGCCTATTCCTTGATCGCACTAAACACGCACGAGCATGTCTGTTTCGCCATCATATAAGCAATCCGCCAAGGTGGAAAAGCAGGCTTTTAAAGGGAATGGGATATGACATTTTGATTGGTTTATTACATGTCACGCCCAAGACACACCTATAATTAATGAAGAGACTAGGTTCAGCCCATTTGCACCTTGCAGCCGTGCTTACCACTCAAAACATTCCTTCTAAATAGCAAAAGTGGACTTGGACATGCCCTAAATGTACTTAACGCCATGCGCTTAGACCAAGCGCTAAGATCGCCAAGATAGAGCCCTGGAGTTATAAAGCCCTATAGAACACCCCTAAATAGGTGATAATTGACCAAATTTGGCATCTGCGCAAAGCGGTTAAATTTCATGGGTGGTTACTTTATCCACAGAACTGTGACTTTAATGCCTTAACTCACTCAATTAGCTTGTTTGTTTACCCAATGTTACGTCACTTCCGGACTGGGAGACATAGTTGAAGACAGAATAAACCTAAAAAAGTCCTAAATTTATATTGTATTTTTAAATTATGATGTAAACATCCAATCATGACAGTTGTTTGCTAAATAAATTTACAAATTTACAAATGGTGTTTAAACTATGCCTTTTAAGAGAAATTAATGAATTAAAAAATGGGAACAAAATGCCGGGTTTGTTGAATGAATCTAGTCTTGAATATTTACATTTTGGAATTGCTTCAGCTGCCATGCTTATGTAAATTTTTGCTGCTTTATTGGACCTTTTATGTATCCGACTTCCCTCTGGGCTCAGTGAGGTGGGATATGTGTGACTGAGCTTAAAATGATCTCATAAAAACATTCTTGCTAGGGATGTCGTATGGTGAACTATATACTGGAATCAGGATAGTAAAATAAAATTTGTGTATTGTCTCATGCTTAACTGTGTGTGTGTCTTTTTGTGTGTGTTCTTTCTGCTAGCTTTGTGTAAATTAGCAGCTTAAAACTAGACATAGATTTCCAGAAGAAACTGTTTGCGTGATAAAGGCTCAAGTGATAAAGTTTAAACTAGAGAAAAGTTTGAAGGACAAATGTTAGTTGCCTCAGACTACTTTTTAAAGCTTAAAATTGTAAGGAGAGAGTAAAATAGTGGTATCAACCTGAAAGTAAATTTTCAAATTACCTAGCTTGATAACTGTGTTATACCTGCAGTATTGTACTTGCACAGGACTACAAAGTCATTATACTTTATACACGCTATTATTATACCTTTACCTAACAATATCATTCGCTAGCCCTGTACAGAATTAAATGAAAATAGATATATTAGATATATTTTCAAACATTTACAGCCAGCTAGCTAACACATCCAAATAATTAAAATGAGTTAAAGTTATAGCTGGTTAGTATGCATTCACTGTTTGTAGCTAATGTTATCTAACATACACATACTAGCTATCTTGCTGATAGTTGTTTTATAGGAGCTAAGTTGCTACTAGATAGCTATCTGACTAATTTAGCTGTTGTTAGGAGTTAAAGGGATAGGTCACTTTCTGGAGTTTTTAAAATATTACTTCAGTTTTAGTGTATGTTTTTGATTGGGCCAGACAATTTTGTGTGCAATGAAAGGATATGTAAGATTCTTTCAGAAGTTTCTCATGACCTCTCGGTTTCACAATGACTGGTGTAAGGGCATCAATGAGGTGTAAGGTGACATTATGCCTCCACTACTCCACACTTGTAAAGTCAATGGAACTATGTTTTTTAAAGCTTTATAGCTTTACTTTTAGTTTAAGTTTAAAGCTTGCTTAACAAAGCACAAGGGCCATAATAGGGTCAGGAAGTGTATGGTTGTGAAAGTTTGTGAAAAAACTATAGGAGGAGTTTGGTTCAGAAGAACTGGAATGATAATAAAAAGTAAAGATTCTGTGGAAGATCAAGTTATTTGCACCTTCGGCAAGCAAACTAATTACGGATCACTGCACCATCTGACCTTAATTCCAGCAAAACAACGCTGAACCAAAATGGAGTAGTTCAGAGACAACATGTGCAAATGTTGCTGACTGCAATTGTCAAGAGAACTATACTTTGTCTGACCACTTTCTACCTATATGTGGGGTAAACCTTATGCCTGCATGTAAGTGATTCGAATCATTTATCATTCATAAATGAAAATGAGAAAAAGTTATTCAGAGAGAGGGAGAAAAAGCTGTTTTTGTTCAGGTTTTCAGTACTACTCGTTACATCCTCAATATTTATCCATCATAACATGTACCCTTATATGAGGAGACACTTGTGATTGTTAAGGTAAGGTGGCTGTGTTCTGCACAGCGGCCTCCTGGACATGTGGACTGTTGAATGGGTGCCCGAGCACTCATGTTCGTTCTTGCCAGCGGTACTTAATCAAGCCCGTCTGTTACTGGAGACCCTTCAGCCTTGAACTTTCCACTCCTTCACATCTGTTTCTAACGTTTTAGATCTCATTGTTAGGCCACGTCCATAGGACACAAATTCTTATGCTGTGATATAGGCTTTGCGGCCATTGCTTTTACTCTAAGTCCAAGAGAAACACATACAAAATATGTAAACATGTAAAGTTGGAAATTATATTGATGTTTCTTTCCAGACATCCTCCTTAATTTGTGAAATCATTGTCCCTGTATTTATCCAGGTCTGCTGAATAGAGAGTTTACAAACACATGATATACACCACACCCAAGTTGAACTTAAGTCCAAGATTGAATTTGATTGGCTATTTAGAAGTTAAGTTTATTATTTAAAAACTAGATTAAAGGTTGCCCTCATGTCATATCATCTGACGTGGACAATTCAGTTCCATACGCGCTGCCTCAATATTGTGAATTAATGGCAGAATCTCAGGCAAGCCGCACATAAATAATGGACAGACGGACACAGAAAGGTTGTCCGGCCTGCGCCATTCTGCCTCTTCAACTGATCCAGAATGCAGCTGCCCGGCTTGTGTTCAACCTCCCGAAATGTTCACATGTAACCCCCCTGCTGAGGTCACTCCACTGGCTGTCAGTTGCAGCCAGGATCAGGTTCAAAGTTCTGACCCTGGCCTACACTGCAGCCAATAAGACAGGCCCCGCCTACCTGCAGGACTTAATCCAGAACTATGTTCCTGCTCGACCACTTCGCTCTTCTACAGCAGGGCGACTCGCACTTCCCCCCCTCCATGTCAACGGCTCTCGTTCGTCCCGACTGCGGAGCTTTTCCACCTTAGCTCCTCAGTGGTGGAATGAACTTCCCATTCCCCTACGTTCTACTCGAACCCTGCCTGCATTCCGTCGAGGCCTGAAGACACACCTCTTCAGACTCCACCTTGACTGATATTCTAACCTAGGAATATCAGTTCCCTGTGTTTACTAGTTCCCTGTGTTTTTCCTGTCTGTTTGTTATAGTTTATAATAGTATTTAGAATAGAAGTGTAGTATAGCTGATTTACCCACAGCTTACTGTGAACTACAGTCAACGTTATAGGGATAGCTGCTACATTATGGGAAGGATGTGCTTTGTCTTGTCTGTTCTGCAGTGATCTTGATGACGTCTTTGTATGCACTTATTGTACGTCGCTTTGGATAAAAGCGTCTGCTAAATGAATATAATGTAATGTAATGTTTTATTCCAATGCAGATGCCTATAACCACACACTGTCATGCTGAGGTGATGGTCTTTTCCCCATGTGTCCTCAAGTGGTGTCCAGATGCTTTGGCATGCTCCATTTTTGGTGGATACACACAACATAAAGACTAGCTTGGGTTACAGCCCAGCCTAGACCAACTTTAACCTCATTGGTCACATGCCACTTTGCCTCTCTCCCTGGCTTTTGCAGTAACAGCACAGCATGTGGGTCAACAGAGCAGTGACTGTGGACATCCATAAATCATTTTTATGCATATTACTGTTGCAGGGGAAAGCAAGCAAGGAACATGATCAGGAGGATATGTTCTAATTGAATGTACAGATATGCAAGTTCACAGACCACTTTTGTATTTGGGTGTCTATCTGGGAGAAAAAAATGTCATCAACCCCCACTTTTTGGGACGTTTTTAAGAAAAATTTTAATTGTAAAGCATCTTTATGGAAAGAAACCTGCTTGCTGCCTACCCACCTACATAGAAACAAACTCACAGCCCCTGTGTTATATTGTGATGTTCCAGGAAACAAACACCTTCAGGTATGACTGCTGACAGTAAACATATTAGGCCTATTTTCCTATTTTTATAGGAGTGTAACTACCTTTACTGATTTAAACCATGCTACAAGTCACCACTTAGGACAGAACCCAGTGAAATGTGTTATATTTGTAAATATAAGGTGTATAAACACTTAGAATTTAAATCAAATAGGTCACATAAGATCACCAGCATGACACTATAATAGTCTTAAAGTTGCAAGAAACCCCTTTATCCTGAGCCAGTATTTGCCAGGGTTAAAATATAGGCATGCTCTTTCTTGTTCAAAGTCAGATTGTGTCCCTCCATTACGGCAGGGTCCTGTCTGAGGACACGTGTGAGTTTCACAACGTCAGGCCAAAGGCATTTTATATCAAGAGCACAGAGGGGGATCTAAACCGTTTAATGAATGAGTTAAGAGGAAGGAAATGGTTGACCGACACAGGCTGCAACAGGGCCTGCGATCAACATGCTGTGGGCGTGGAGGGCCCGCCTGACTCACCCAGGACTGCCAGATCATGCGGCTCCCTGTCTCCTTCCACTCGGAAATGACTCTCTCCCCAGTCCTGACCTCAACCATTCACAGGGTATTTACAGCAAACTGACAAACATGTTCCAACCAAACCCTGGGACATAATACCCCTCTCTGTGTAGCCGCTCCATGTCCGGATCACTGCCAAGTGGGATATTTCCATAAGTGACATGCAGGGTGTGACACAGGAAGGTGAATTTATCTGAGGCTTTATAGTGCAGTTTAAAAATATGACTGTACATGAAAGGTGCAGGTTCATTCAAGGGAATGGAATGATATATAGGGGTATATATTCCCTGGAAAGCAAGACAGTAAGACTAACAAGGAAACATAATTGATTTGGCAGGTTAGGGCAGGCGTATGTCATCAGGTTGTGGTATTTGTGGAAACTACATGTATTTATTTTAAGGAAGAAAAGCATGCAGATGAAAGTGTCTTTGCATGTCACAGCGAGACACAGACACATTTCTGGACTTTACAGTTTTCTTCGTCTTAGATAGTCAGTCACATTGTCATGGTTTCTAGCAGCCTCTGCTGTTTCTGTTCGGTTTTCCTTTTGGCGTCGTCAGGATGCTCTATCGGATTTTTTCCGCCTCCGTTCCGGTGTTTGTAGCTTACCCGACAATTATTCCCTACACCTGTTTTGCGTTTCCTGCCGGCTATATATAGCCCAGGACTTCCGCATTTCCGACACTATGATATTGTCTTTGCTACGTTGACAAACGAAGTCGGTAAAGGTATAGGAATTTCGGTCGCTGCATTTCTGGTTCGTACGAATAGGAAACGCAGCAAGTCCGGTTAGAAGATTTAGGATTAGATTGTTTTTTTCTTTCCTTTCCAATCTTTCTTTATTCTTTTTTCTTTTCACCTGCTGCCAGTTTTGTTAAGCTCTTTTGCCACAAGAGCTCTGGCTAACAGGTCTTTTCTATTCTTTTCCCTCACTCGTTTTATCGTGTTTTGTTTTGTTCCACCACCTCCTGTTACACCTAATATTTTAGTGTGTGAGGTTCTTTTGTTAGTTATTCTCACTGTTTGTCGAGATCGCCTCAGTTTTTGGAGGTTGCTTTGTTTTGCCTTGTGCTAGGGAAGTTTTGTTCCCGATCCTGTGTTTCTCAGTCCTGGTGCGGTGCTTCTGCGTTTTGTGGCGTATCTCTTTAGATACGCTTTTAGAAATCCTTATCGGTCGCGTTTGGTTCTCCGAACCTTACACTTCCCCTTACACAGATGTCTTGACTAGCTGGCAACCAGTTAATTTTCTGATCTATATTTCACATGCACAGCTGGTAACCTCTGACTGTATTGGGATGGCAAGTATGCCATCTGCCAAGTTATATGTTAGCGGGGCATACCCCATACCTATACAGCACAGAGAGTTTGGCACTTTCAGGGTTTCCAACAGAAATTACCACAATGACCAGAGACTCTCAACCGTTAAGAACATCAACTTCAGTACCTTCTGACCTCATGTAAACACACAGAATTCAGATACATAAAACTTCAAACAGCCACACAATAAAGCCCCAAACTTGGGTATTTTTCTTTATTCTCCTCCTTCTTCTTTTTCTTCTTTTTCCTTCTGATTTCATCATCACAAATGCTCCTGCCTCCAGGCACACATTGAATAATTCTCCCCATTGCGGACCCAAAAATTTCAGTCCGACCCAACATGAGCCCGCATCCTTTTCAGCCCTAGCCCGACCAGAGCCCGCGTATTTCAGCATTTTAAGTCCGGTTCTGATTTGAACCTGACAAGATTTGAACCCGACACACCCTGGTGCGCTTGATTATTATTATTATAATGCTGCGGATGTGCGCGCAAATCAAAAATCATTGGTCTGCTACCAATAGCCTACATTAAGTTACAAATGAAGAAAATCTGAGAAAAGTACAAGCTACAATATCAGAATTTTTTTAATAAACATACCTATTTGGCCTGGTTACAACATCATCATCAAGCCCAAAAAAATCCTTATTCAACGCTTGCACAGAAACTGGAGGAATGGGCTTAGGACTTAGGCTGTTGATTCAATTTAACATCATAGCAGGCTAAATATTTGCGATTTTGTTTTCTTTTACAGCTGCCATACTTAAGCAGGTAGGCTATCACAGTATTTGAATTTTGCAAACCCCACACTTTAATTTGCAGCTAGATCAAAAACCATGTAAAAGTTTGTCTGAACCTCGGATTTTCATTTTGATGGCGGCTCCCTTGTTTCGTACTCCCCTGACGATAACTTTCGTCTTTACCGGCTCTGCCCTGCAATCGTATAGCTTAGTTTACTAGCTTGCCTAACTGCCATCCCGCTCGCAAGGTGCTTTGCGCTCAAACTTTAAAGGGCCAGCTACAAACTGGGCCCGACCCGAACCAAGCCGATATACACTGCCCGGCCAAAAAAAAAGTCGCCATTGCACCCGTCATGCATAGTGCCCACTGTACAAGCCTCTGGAGGCAGTGTTATGATCTGGGGTTGCTTCAGTTGGTCAGGTCTAGGCTCAGCAACGTTATGCAGCAATAAAATGAAGTCAGCGAAGTACCTGAATGTACTGAATGACCAGGTTATCCCATCAATGGGCATATGCCAGGATGACAATGCCAAGATTCATCTGGCTCAAATTGTGAAAGAGTGGTTCAGGGAGCATGAGGAATCATTTTCACACATGAATTAGCCACCAGATTCCTGACCTTAACCCCATTGAAAGTCTTTGGGATGTGCTGGAGAACACTTTACGGAGTGGTTCGACTCTCCCGTCGTCAATACAAGATCTCAGCCAAAAACTTATGCTACTCTGGATGGAAATAAATGTTGTGACATTGCATAAGGTTGTCGAAACAATGCCACAACAAATGCGCACCGTAATCAAAGCTAAAGGTGGTCCAACAAAATATTAGAGTGTGCAACTTTTTTTTTGGCCGAGCAGTATAAAAAAAACCTTAGGTTCTGGTCAGGTTTTTTTTGGATCAGGTGAAAATTATTATTGTGATGCTTTTGACATATAAGGATGTGAACATGTGATGCTTTTTGACATATAACAAAGTGCGCATGTGATGCTATTTCAGCCAATGGAACATGTTTTTAAAAACTTGGTGTCGCCATCTTTGTTTTGTGTGGAAGCTAGCTTGCTTGCTAACTAATAATAGCCAAAAAAATTTACATATTGCTTACAGCTGTATAATCTTTGTGGGAAGCTCATGTCTGAAATGTATTCTCTATCATTTCATATACAACCCCCACATAATATCGTTTCATGACTCGGTAGGCTATAAAACCTCGGACTGCATTTGTAACTGTTATACGTGGTTGTCCAAGTACATTTTACAAAATGTACGAGTTTTAAATCGAAACTTAAAATAAATATCTATTGTAAACTAGATACTCTAGATAGATAAATAGATAGGATATATTATTATCCCCATGGGGGAATCTTTCTTTTACATTTATAAACAGACATTTATACCGAGAAACATGCGCAATCATCAGATAAAGTTTAGTCAAATAAGTAGAAAAGTATAATTTGTTTCAAAATGTAAAATAATAAAAAATATTATGTGTGAACAGGATTTTGTAAAGAAAAATTAATTTCATTTTAAATGAAAAATTATTCTTAAATAATTGTTCTTATTTTTAATGTTTAACATAACAAAGACAAGGCAGGAGACAACAACAACAATAATGATAATTCTACTACTACTAAAATAGCCAATAATGTTTGCAACTTGGCCTCATTTTTATATCAATGCTTTTACCGGCAGGCCTAGATTTAGCCAGTTTTAATGACTTATAGACAGTACTATGTACACATGAGTAAATTGGTATTTTTGTATGTTGAAAATGTTTTTTGTTGAGATCCCATTTACAGCATTGGGGACATAATACATTTTCAATAAAAGGCAGCACAAGGGATTGTGTGACTAAATAAAATCCAGAGAAAGTGTTTGGTAGGCCATACGAAACATCTCTAAATCAACCTGTGGTGAGGACACCTTTACTTTATGTTTTTGTGTGGCACAGCATAAATCAAGTTTCCTTGAGGTTCACTTTCAAATACTTACTGTTTTTCTTCCAGTGAAATGAACTTATGTCAAGGTACACACAAATGGTAACTGCAAGCTACCATACCAACTAGCGATAAATTGTGAAAGAAAGCCATGGCCTTCAATTGAAAGAGATAGTTCACTCGCGGTGCTGCTGAACACAGGAGGTCAAGTTGGTTCCTGTCCTCCAGGCATGTGAACGGTAGAAGCCGATCTCTTGGCTTGGACCCCGTCCAGTGGATGATTGCGCAATCCTGTCACCACTTCATGCCTGGAATTCCATCTGCTTCCTGTGTGTACTCAGGGGGGAGGGGGGTTGCCGTTCAAAGCTTCACACTCGGAACAGTTTTAGGAAGAATGCTCTGCAGATTGTAACATCTATCCCAAAGTAAACAGGAAGGAGGCAGCGACATAATCACACATACCAGAGGAAGCTATTGTGTGTGTATGTGTGTGTGCGTGTGTTTTAGTGTGTGTTAGTGCGCACACATTTTCTTATTTTTGCATGTTCGATTTAATGTTGTTATGGTCTTTTCTGACAAGAACAATACGTCATTAAATGTATTATGCAAGCTGAAGTTATGACATGATTTATGCATTGGTAACAGCTGGATGAATTATGATTCTGAACATCTCCCAAATACGTACAGTTGTGCGTGTGTGTGTGTGTGTGTGTGCGTGCGTGTGTGTGTGTGTGTATGTTTTTATTTATGCACGTTAAATTGAATGTTGTTATGGTCTTTTCTGACAAGAACAAAACATCATTAAATGTATTCCGCAAACTTGAGTTACTACATGATTTAAGCATTGGTAACAGCATTGGAGGAATTATGATTCTGAACATCCCCCAAATATGTACAGTTATGTGTGTGTGTGTGTGTGTGTGTGTGTGTGTGTGTGTGTGTGTGTGTGTGTGTGTGTGTGTGTGTGTGTGTAAACTCAGTAGTATATATATTTGTGTTATCATGAATATTAGCTTGCATTCTTTAACATGCCAAGGTAATGATTAATATCTGCACTCTTATTCTTTGATAAGCGTGTTAGTATAGTATATCACTGTGGACTCTGTGTGAACCGTAACACAGCGAGGTGACGCTCGAGCGTATTCCCATACGTGCCTCAGAAATATGGAGCAACGAATTTTGCGCACGAGCCGTTTCCAGTTGCAAGTGCCAGAAGTCCACAGGACATATGGGAGTAGACGTGTTTGGTCAGCAGTACCGGAAGGAGGGGGGGGGGTGATATTCTGCTTGTGCTCAGACTCTCACTGTCACACGGGGGGAGTCAGAGGTTTCAGCTGACTGCCGAGAAGTAATGGAGACCACAGGGCAGACCTATATTATTGTGCTGTAGGACAATCCGTGCGTTAGGTGCCTACCTGTTGGTGAGAAGCAATGCCGTATCTGGGATGTTTGACCACAGCTCACAGTAACTTGGAGCAGTGGTATCTGCTTGACGCATATCTTTATGACGCATCTCTTTATGAGGCCTATTTGTTGCCAGGGTCAGCTGGCTGTTTTCCTAAGGCCTAAGGCTAAGTTTCCTTAAAGGCCTTTTGCTAAGTTCAGAAAATAGGGCAGCTGATTGTCTTAAGTTCATTTGGCTGAACACTATGAAATGAATATTGGAAGAGCCAGTTAAAAAAAACTATTTAATGAATGGGGAAAAAAAATTATAAATCCTGTTATTTCAGGATTTGGTCTTTTTTAACAGTGTAGCCAGGGTATAGACTACTGTTACATTGAGCAAGCTAGTGGAAGCATATATTACTATGAACTGTTTCACTGGATGTCTCTTAGTTTCTGACGGGACTTACAGGTGTTTGTCAGGACTGAAATGATCGTAACTATACTTACTTGCACTACTCGCGCCTTTAGTGTAACATGAAATCACATTTTCATTTGATCATAGATTTATTAAACCCATGCGCGCGTAGCGCAAGCAGAGGGTATTGCTTTCGCTCCTGTCTGTGCGTGTGTCTGTTTGTCCCTATCATCCATAACTCAACAATTATACTCCGATTGTGATGAAACTTTGTGGAAATGTTGACAATTGGGCACTGACCTGAATCTTGAATTTTTCTCCCAATCGGTCAATGCCCGACTTCACAGTGCAAGATCAAATTTTAGCCCCATGCATATTACGTTCAGGGTCGACATTAGCACATGCGCGGGTGTAGTTTGTATCTAGTTTGTATTCATTCTAGTAATGTATTTATTTGCTTTGTTATTCACTGTTTGTTATTATAGAGGTTGTATTGCTCGATTCAAATACTAGCTACTCTTGTATTCTGTAACACGATTTGCTTCATGATTAAAAATGTATTAATTCCTATTGTTCATGATGTATGTATCCGCAAAATCTTTTTGTGTATTTTGAGCGTTAGCTAGAATGGGCCAGTTAATTACCCCCCATTGTTACGCAATCATTCAGAATGTTCAGTTATAGATATTCCAAACACACCCGTAGCCTACGTGTCTTGCTACAATGAAAGCTGTGGTCTTATCGATTGCACGTCTTTTAATACCTGCTTTCCTTTTGTACTAAAACGCACATGCGAATACCTTTCCCAAACTTGTTTTCCGGTTGAGTAAATCACTTTACACATGCTAAAGTAATCTATTTGAATGACCTCCTTCCACTATTTCGCAAAATAACATAGGGACACCCATTTTTGCCTAATCATTCAGACTAACCCGCAAAAAAATTAAAAATCCATGTATCTTTCTAATTTAACACACGCAGTCCTCTTTGCACCATGTTAGTTTATCACGTCTGATGATTTTTGCGGGTAGTTTTACACGTGATTTTGTACAAGCAAACCTTTAGTAAATCGACGCCTTTATGTCTTTATAGTTTTAATTATTTTTGTTTTTGAGAACTTAAGACAGCTGCCTTTTTTGTGCTAGGAGTTGTCAACTATAGGCCAGTTATTATAATGCTGAATCTTGTCATGCTGCAAATTTCAGAAAGCCCATTTTATATGACATATTCTAATTTGTTCTCGTCTTATCTTAGTTTTTTATTGGTTTTAGAACTTGTGAAGCAATTTATGGTCAGAAAATGAGTGTCTCATTTTTAAAATATAAGGCAACAGTAATAAAAGTAACCATTCCAAAGAATTATTCAAAAATTGGTGTATGATGACTTCACTTAGATACAAACATGTTAGAGTTCCAAATGGCCCCCATTCCCAAAGCATTTGTATCTCTGAGGTTCTACTGTAGTTTGAACGTGGCTCTGAACTGCCTCAGAAGGCTGTTTCTTCCTGTTTTCGATCTCATCAAATGCCTTAACCATATGAGCTGTCAGGAAATCATCAGTCCACTCTGATCTCTAATCAGTGTCTTTTTCAGGTCACTTTTGGAATACATGACATTTGCATTTTGTGCAAGGGAGTTCTGTTTTGTTGTTTTTAACGTGTGGCCATTTTGTGTCCCCCGCGTTTAGCAGTTTCCCGTCGCACTGTCCTCACACCCAATGGCTCCAACCAGCCCCAGCACCAATGGCAGCAACAACAACAGCAGCAGCAGCAGCACTGCAGGCTGGGACCAGCTCAGCAAGACCAACCTGTACATCCGAGGGCTGCCCCCAGCAACCACCGACCACGACCTGGTCAAGCTCTGTCAACCGTGAGTACATAGTCATTCCTCATAGATTTCCGCTCAGCAGTGGCCCTCACCTCAGACATCCAAACCACTCACCACACACCACATTCAACAGTCCTGCTGGAAACAGTAGCATTTCTTAGCTTGTTACAAAACCTTTGGTACTATTGGATCTAAAAATAGGCCCAGAATTTAGTGATGCGTGATGTCTGGTGCAATAATTACATGATATACAATTAAAAAATAGATGCCACCTACCTTGAACACTGAGTGCAGTTGAAACTATCCTTCCAACTTTGTAATTACGGAGTAGAGACTGTAGAGAGATGGAAGGCTAGCTTATTCACGTCAGCCATATTTATGTTTTTCAGATGAATGTTTTTCAATTACCTATTCTGTGCCTTTATGTAAATACTGTCACATGTAAGTCTAATGAATGCTGCAAACTTGCAGATATGTTGGAATAATGTAAGGTACCTAATTATTGGGGGCTGTTTTCCATAGTGGAACTACATTACACAGCATTTGACCTACATATTTTGATGTAAACCTCTTGTTTAGAACCAAGATTGTATGCCCATATGTTAATAACTGCTGGCTGCCATCGAGCTGCATGATGCAAGTTCCGTCCCTAATGACCATTCCCAACATGCTATGTAAACCTGAAAAAGGTGGCATCAGTGTGAACACCTTGAATGTCATTATTACATTCTTAAAAAATGTACCTATTATTTGACTTTATTGGAAATGTCTGTATTTAGAGATAAAAATCTTTATTCTTAAAAAGAGGGAATTTCTTTTTGATAGCAATTGGAATACACTAAATCAAATGGAATCACTTTCCAGCTTCTGCATTTTCCATTCAGATTTTAAAAAATATTAGGTGCAGGGGTTAATTCGAGTTTTTTTGTTATCTTGTCATCTCGCTAAAGAAAAAAATTTCAGACACGAAATGGTAAAAAGCCAGTGAGCGCTTTTAGTAATAGAGGTATGTGGAACCATTAAGTAAGGTGCTTTTTGGATCCAAGGTTCATATACAGAAAATAAACAACAGAAGGCTGAAATGAAGTCAAGCACATCCAAATATATCGAAGATACACTTACCGCTTTGAACTTAAAAGGCCTTCATTCACATGGATTTTCCAAAAGAAAGTTTGAAACGTGGCACACAGGGACTATAGCCCACGCATAGCAGCTTTGATTTGCCTTCATCGAGGCACAGAAAGCAAGTTTTGTGTGGTTTCTCTAAGGTCCCTAACAGTGAGAGCTAAACTGCGGATATCACGTTCGAAACACAGCGTTCCTTTCCCGTATCGCGAGCTCAGATGTGTACACACAGGCGTGCGATTCGAGGGGGAGGGGGTCTGAAATAATTGAACTGGCGGTGGTGAAAAGCAGTGGTTGGGGGGGGCGGAGGTGGGGGCACAGCAGCATCACACTTTAATTAAAAGATGAAAAACGATATTGGCGGTTGAAGGGTAATCCGGAGAGCCGTGGCAGTGTCTGAAGCAGAGGAATGGCGAGTGTAGGTGCGCATTGCGCCAGGTTAGGAATAGATCTTTGCCCATTCTGTCTAAAGCTCATTGTGTTATTGTATACCTGCTGCCTGCTGAAAGACCGCTGAGGTGACTTTGAAATCTCATTCCACCCCCAACAGCCCCCCCGTTCCCCATTCCCCCTCCCCCCTCTTCCTGCACAATGCCATGTTGACTTTGCAGTACATTTGATCTCTCTAACAATCGTCTGGGCCATCCTTATGCCGGTGTGCTCGGAGAAGCAAGCTGGTTCAGTATAGTGAGCTCTGCAGTAGCAGATTCACTTCAAAGAAAAAACCTTATCAGAGGGAGAGCCAACACTATTGGTGCTTTTAGAAAGGTCATTTGTGAGTTTATTTAAAAGGCTGCATTTTCCAGCGAGTCTTTGCATTGGGGATGTATGATGACATTCTAGGTGAAAAGAAGGGGCTACAGTATTTTGGATCTCTGAAAGGGAAATAAACTTTTAAGGCATGTACAGTTGAAGTCGGAGGTTTACATACACTTAGGTTGAAGTCGGAAGTTTACATACACTTAGGTTGAAGTCATTAAACTCATTTTTAACCACTCCACAGATTTCATGTTAGCAAACTATAGTGTTGGCAAGTCAGTTAGGACATCTACTTTGTGCATGACACAAGCAATTTCTCCAACAATTGTTTACTTACAGATTATTTCACTTTTACTTCACATTATCACAATTCCAGTGGGTCAGAAGTTTACATACACTAAGTTGACTGTGCCTTTACATTTTTAATATTTGATCGCATATCCTTTGCATGCCATGACTTCCTGATGTCTGTCTCCCAACAACATCCATATACTCTTGATATCTTATTTTCTGGTACTCTTACAAGCGATACTATAACGTCTCTGCATTTGAATGGATCTCTATGGGAATTGGGGGGTGGGACTAGATTTGCCAACACTATCTGGCACTATAGTTTGTGGTCTGTGGAGTGGTTAAAATGAGTTTTAATGACTTCAACCTAAGTGTATGTAAACTTCCGACTTCAACTATAGATCATGATATGTATATTCAAATAGTTTTCACCAAATACCATCTTTATTAAATAGTTAGACCTTTATATTTCATTTCATTTCACTTTCTTTTTTTAAACAATTAGTAAAAATTGAACCAGGTCTTTATATGTAATATGAGGCAATCTTACTGTTGCATAAAACTTTAGAAAACCATTGGTTTAATGACACAGAAGGGAGATTTGAACATATGAAAAACGGTATGATTTGTGCCTGGATTAGGTAGTTGTCATGCATGAGAAAAAATCTGCATCAAGGTTTGCTGTAGACAAAAAGTTGAGTTCCAATAATTGACCTTTCTGACACAGGATGCTAGTGTACTTTTTGAATGCAGGCAAGTGTCAACTGCAGATTGAGGTTTCCTGTTAAGGACCCGTTTCCAATACAAAATCTGTCCCTGCCCTTAATCCACATAAAACATAAGCTTAACTTGTCATTTTATAGCCCTTTTCCATCACCATGCTGCACTGTACCGTACCGTGAAACCAAGATCAGGGCTTCTGGATGTGTCATTTTTCCTCAGCTCTTTACAACATACATTTAAATGATGTCTTCTTCCGTGAGGCAAGTTTTGTTGTTTGACACTGTGATGTGACACATGAAGTCTGATTGACCACCTTCTCTTCAGATGGTAAGATGAAAAAACACAGGGCCAAGAAACAATTTAGGAAACATTGGGTAGCATTGCTTTGGAATAGAGCTTGTTTCATTTGTGTGAGCTAAGCCGATATTGTTTGTTGTGACTTGGCCTCGTTTTGATGTCAATACTCTTAGGGCTTTATTTTCCGGGAAGCACGTTGGCGTGCGGCAAGCCGTCATAGTCAATGGCGTAGCGTATGGCGCACTGGGCGTGGCTACTGAATTTGGCTATTTTCTGAACAGAGGCGAGGAGCACACAGCTCACAGCTCGCTGCGCAGGTTGAAAATGGGCTGGGTTATGCTGAATATTTATCAGTGGTTGTGCTTCAGCTGCACTATAGCTAATCAAATGACGTCTTTTCAGTCCTTTTAAGAGCCGTGTGCATTGGACTCGTTTAGACCATGTCGGGCTATCCTGCATCACGTGGTTTAGTGAAAAACGACAGCAGAACACGCCCATTCGGTCGTGGTCGGGAGGCCTGCCGCTTGCAGAACGAGAACACTAAAGACGATAAAAGTCACTAATAGGTTATCTGGACTGTGAAAAATAAAAAGCTTTTAATAATTTCCTTAGCCTCCAATCAGTCAATAAAATACATTTTTAAATAATTATTTATAATTTACTGGCTTTTTTTTTTTTTTTCTTTGTTTAACTCCTCTCTTTTCCTATTTTCTAGGTCCTAAGCATACGTTTAATCATTTATCTATTTCCAATTTTCTCCATGCAACATATCCATTTATTAGTGACTTGTCGCCTTTAGGATTCTGCATTGGAAGACGATAGGCTGTCTATTTTGCATTGATTTAATTGAATGTAATTGAGTTAAGAGGTACGTTTTTATCGCTATACGCAATAAGAGTGAATGTATGCACCAAGTTTGTCATTATTCTCATTACAGACGGGTGTAAGAAAGAATACAGTACCCCTGGGAACACAGTGCCGTATAATAACAGCCATAATCAATTAAAAACAGAAAGAAATACAATAATTAACATTATAAAAAAGACAATGATAATTTTTTCCTGCTTGGGGGATTTATTTCAAAGTCAAATTGGACCGCATATGATGGTCGATTGGCTTTTGAATATAGGTTATGATCATGCACGCATTGGGGAAAGCCCCAAAATGAGCAACTGACCGTACGCTGTGGTGTGATTTGCGCCGTTAACGTGGTTTCACCTGAGCGCGAGCGCGAATCACAGTGTAATTTAGCCCAAAATAGCATTCCGCTGCAGTAAAATTGAGCTGGGCTGCTCCCTCTTGACGAACACACCCCCACAGCAGCGACTTCCCTCCCACTTCAGCGCACGGCGAGTCCCCAAATGACCAAACGAGCTCAGGCGCATGCAAGTCCGTGACGAAGTTGCTACCTCGCCAGTGATGGCTCGCCAACGGCCGGGAAATAGAGCCCCAGATTTCGCTGCTCGCTCTGGACTGACACACCTCCTCCGGCGACTCTCCTCCCACTTCCGGCGCACGGCGAGTCAAACGGGCTCAGGAGCGTGAAAATACATGCCGAAAATGTCACTTCGCTCGCCAGCCGCCATGCGCCAGCCGGAAAATAGAGCCCTTAATGGCAGGCCTAGATTTTGTTAGTTTTATTGCAGTGCTTTGCATGCGTGAGTAACCTGTCATTTTTGTACGTTGAAAATATAATTGAGATATAATTTATTTTTGTACTGTGTTTATGAGTAACTGTAATGATAATGCATATAAATGTACGAACCATAAGATAATTAAATCTAGAGAGAGAAACACAGATGCAAACACACATTTCTAGCTCAAAGAAACACATAGGCCTGGTTTCAGTCATTTTCCCTTTACTATCAATTACAAATAAATTAAAGTGTAGACCAATTAATGGTTTGTATGTCGGTAGATCATCTATAGGCCTAGCTAACGTTCATTTTGAAACCTTGGCGTTTGCAAGGTATATTCCAAAGATGGGGGGTAATTACAGAATGCCGTATCTCCCATTGAGTGCAACCTTCTCCTGGGAATAGATAGCATAATTGTGGAGTGACATTGGACCTATTCATAGAAATGGTAAGTGATGGTAGGTTTGTATGTTGTGGAGTTAGACTGTGCTGTTCTGTACTTTAAGTCCCTTAGCTGGATAATGGAAAGCATTTTTTTCTCAGTATTTTCCATCGTATTTAATTTTTTCCCCATCTGTTGTTTGTGTTGAACATCTGTGGCCCATCTGTACTATTAAAATGTATTTAAATGAAATGTATTTAAAGCCTTTAGACATTCATTCAACCATAAATAGTCATGATAAACCTATTTAAGTCCAAGTTACCTCGATGTGCCACATGTGCAGCATTAGCACGGTGTAGAGTACCACGCACTTTACAGAACTTTGCAGAACATAAAAAGACAATTAAGAAGAGTTCAGTTTAAAAATGTCCGGTTTGTGTTTAGATTTAAATAGGAAATAATTCAGGATTTCTTCCTTGCAAGAGATTATTCAACAGATTATTTGAAGGCCCTGCCACCCACCATAGGCAGGAAGGAACAGAATCAGAGTTACACAGGGAGTTGGTCGGTCACAGATGTTAGAGGGAACTGAATGGCTTTGTTTGTGAATGGCTTTAGGTAAGATGAGGAGTGTTTTAAAGTTTAAAGATGTTCTGGGAAGCCAGTGGAGGGATTTATATATGTGAGTTATATGATCTCTCTCTTGCCTTTTCTAAGAATTGTCAGTACTTAGTACTGGAGTTAATGTAAGACATACTTTAGCAGGCTAGTCACTGGGACATTAAAATAGTCAAGATGGGTGGAGACTGAGGTAGGGCTTAATTTCTCAGCTGTGGGTCCAGACATCCAGACAGCATTGAGTAAAGCTAGGAAATGCTTCTGTAGCAACAGAAACACTGTCTCTCTCTCTTTCTCTCTCTCTCTCTCTCTCTCATTCACTGTCTGTTGTATCTCTTTATCTGTGTCTCTCCCCGTGCATTAAATTAGTTGGTTTTATTATGCACAATATCTGATTATGTCTGTGCCAAATATTTAGTTTCTAAAGGTGATGCAACTTGATTCCACTATCGCCACCAGTGTGACAGATGCACATGCAGTTTCCTTAGAGTTGCTAATGAACTCCTTATATTGTCAATTGCTGGTAAGCTGGTGAGTGAGAAAGCTGGCTCAAGTATTAATTTGGATGTCAATTTTCAATTGATGTACTGCGACCACAAGGTGAGTTTTCTGTTCTGTAATGAATGTAACAAATAATGGCCTTAGAATGATTGACGCAGGAATTATATTTGACCGTGTTTTCAGGCCAACGGGAGGCTGATCAAGTGTGCAGGGTTGCCAGAGTGGGAAGCTCTCTCCCAAATGTTGATATTTAAGAAATTACAGCCCCATGTTTTGTAATACATTTCTTCTTTCTCAATTCTGAATTTCCTAACTGTATTTGTCTCATTGCTGAAGCCTTCTGTCAACTCTGCAGAGCGTGGACAAGGATACGCTCCTCTCAAAAAGTGCATGCTGCTTGTTTCAGAGGAGTGAGTACACATCATCCATCGCTGGCGCAGAGAAACTCGTGCACCTGACTGACCAGAAGACTACCTACTTGTGATTAGACACAGACTCAACCCCACCCTCCATGGGCAATGCTACAGCCAATTACGCAGTGCCATGCAGGGATGCAGGCCATAGACCCACTAATTCTTTTGGGATTTCATACCGCTTACTGTGGGGTGTAGCAGTACACCAGAACTCTTGTTTTCCCCGGATGAGCCACCTGGCAACCTGATGAGGGCATTTCGACAGATGGCACGTTTAGCAGCAAAATGTGTGTGGGTTGATAGACGTTTTGATTGTGTATGTATAGTGGAGAATTCATTGAAAATTTGTAAGGGTCAGAGGAAATTCCAAGCATCTGGCAAATGTATTTATGTACACTTTCGGCCCTGCTCCGATTTTTCATCTCCGACCCATTTGGCAGAAGCTCAAGCTATTTACTTCATTAAGGCTTTAATGGGCATGTAGTAGGCTTGTTCCAGGATAAGGTAACATTCTGGTGAAGATTTTGGTCAGATTTAACAGGAGGAATTCATATGTCTCCCTAAGGCTAAAGACTTATCATGCCATGTAGTACATTCAGCTAAACATTTTCTCAGGGGTTTACGGGCCAGATTCAGAATTGAGATAATCACGCGCAAATGGGACTTAATTCGCACTTAATCATTTTTTTCGCGCAACTTTGTTCCGAAAAAAAGGTGGTTTATGTCTAGTGCCGCCAATAGATGATTATGAAAAATACAGCATTTTCCACATAAATGGATGTCGGAATGAGTGCATGTTCTTTGAACATAATATTGGTTTTATTTCCCTTTGCCTAGCTAACTAGCAATTATCAAAAAGCTGTCATACAAAATTTGAATATGTAAAAGTAAGCTATGATTGACCGTCTGATATATCATACCAGACTAATATTAGATGGATTCATTGATAGACAGTGTCTGGATCATATTCACTTTGACAGAGAGATGATTTTGTAGCCTACGTGTGTCAGCACAGCTGCTCCAAAATTATTAGGAAGCGCAAAGTAGCCTAACTCCCCGCAGTGTAGATCTACCAGTGCTCCAGGTTACAATCTCTCTCCTTCCTGGCCGCATCCTTCCAGCGTGTGCACTCAAAAAATAAATTGTTGGACAGTGGTTGCACGTAATGGGCTATTATTAAGTATATGTCACTTCAACTGGTTAACTTGAAGACGTTACATCAGCTATTGTGTTCAACCACCGTACATGACTTTATTAGGTAAATTGTAGAAAAAGATATTTAAATTTTTTTAAGTAAATCCAACGATTTATTTGTTTACTTAATAACATTGTGTGCAACCACTGTCCAGCGATTATTTATTTTGATTGCGTGATGCAGTGGCGGCTCCTGAGCTGAAAATTGGGGTAGCGGAAAACTTCCCACTGATTATTGGTCTTAATAATTTTTCAATCCGTTTCCTTGATTAACAATAGGCTACATCAGCGTTTAATTCACCAATTACTCAATGCCATCAAATGTAGCCGGTTCTCCTCAATTAGGCTATTAGGCAAGTAATAAAATTAGCACAACCTGCAATAAAAAAATAATCTAACAAAAGCTGAGCTTTAAGATCGTTTAATTTCCATGAATATTTTCGGAATTAAGAGTGCGGAGAACGAAGAGCACATGTATCCACAATTATAATGTTGATTAAAATGTGCACAATTTTGCGACGCAAGTTAAAATAATTTTATTACTTGCCTAATAGCCTAATTGAGGAGAACCGGCTACATTTGATGGCATTGAGTAATTGGTGAATTAAACGCTGATGTAGCCTATTGTTAATCAAGGAAACGGATTGAAAAATTATTAAGACCAATAATCAGTTTAAAGGGAAGTTTTCCGCTACCCTAATTTTCAGCTCAGGAGTCGCCACTGGCGTGATGGGTATCCAGGTCGTCAACAGGAGCTATGATCAGTTTATCAATGCGACAGATTAATACGTTCACTGCCTTCCTCATCACACCTGAGCAACTACGATGCACAAAGGTGGAATTTTACAGGCAAATGCAGTTATTAAGGGCACTGTCACTGAGACTGACACGTTGAAAATGTATAGGCTACCCCCACAAACATTGTTTTAGTAGAATGCTGGCAACCCAGGGGGCAGGTAGCCTACAAGAAACAGGTAATTAGAATATCATGCCCCCTGCCACCCCACATTTTGAGAAATGCACCCGCGTAGGTTAGGATACACCGTATTAAACGTGTAAAAACCACGCAGGAGAGGCACTTAAGCGCATGGCTTAAGTTGGCCATCTCTGAATCCGGCCCTTTGTATTTCTTTTTTAAGAAAACTTTTAATAATATTCAAGGCTTCTGAGTGGCTTAGATAGTAAAAACACTCACCATAAGCACAGGCTGAGCCCTTCAGCCATGCACTGCATGTTGCATTGTGTCACAGTTGACCTCGTCCCACCGATGGAAGGGAGGGTTTATGTTGGTTCTTCAGGTTACAGCTACATTTGATCCTCACCGTAATGTACCCGGTACCAGCAGTTGTCGTCAGTGATAGAAATGTCTTCCCCGCAATCGTAAGAAGTAACGGTAGTAAAATATAATAATATTGTATTCCAGTTAGGTACTACGAGTTATGTTAGTATTATGATTGATAACAGTGTAAACTATTGATGCAATTTCATTGTCATTCATGTCAGCCCAATATGTCCACCCTTTATGAATGTAGCCTATTTGGACATGATATGATAGTGACGGCTCACTAAATACCTTCAGACAGCATCAGTTTATCTGTCATCTGAAAGCATAAGAGAGCACAGCACCCGTTTGCCGGAGCCCTGCTCTCCCACAGTGCAGGGCTTATGCATAATCCCCTCCGTTACCAGCTGCCAAAGGTACATTTTCCTGTTACTTTAACGACAGACGGCAAGGAAGAAAGACGTGACGTGACCGGTGCCAATGTCGTTAATCCCTGTCAGTGAAGTGTGAGCGTGTGAGTGACATTGCAATAAATTGCATTGTCTGCAGTAACTATGCCCAGTGAAAGGCACGAGCGAGCATGGTGTCCAATGAGGAACCAATGCTCCCCGTTTCATTGCTTCATTACAGCGGCGCTGCTACCTCTTCTCTTGAGAGGGCTGATTCGTATATGACTCATACATTAACAAAATAGCTCGTTTTTCAAAGATTACTTTTTTTACCACACTAAAATATTTTTAAGTAAACAGTCTCATGGCTGTTTATTTTATTTATAGTCATTTTTTGAAAAATGAGCTACTTTGTTAACCCATGAGTCAAATATGAAGCAGAACATTAGTTTTTCTTCACTCTACCTATTGGCACCAGGGTTGTGCACAATTCAGAATTGAATTCTGAAGGCCTTTTTAATTCCAATTCAGTTCTTGAATTTGAACTGAATTTGAATTGAGGCAGCAAACAGGATTAAAAATTGACCTATCGCTATGACCCGCCCCTCTTGGTTAGTGTTCCAATGTCGGACAAACAATTGATTTCATGTCAGAACTTCACAGTGTAAACAATGATTAAACATGTTATCATAAAAACAACATGAAATGCTGCTAAACACTATTATTATCATAATTGTTATTAATTTTAACAATGTTCTTACTGTGACTATCTTGATTATGTCCATTCAGAAAAAATGCACATTATGCCATATTAATTCAACATGTAAATAAGCAATGCCTTAAGTGTAAAACTTTCAATTGGAAATGAAAGGCATTGTGGCTTTAAATATAAAAAGATTTCTGTATGAGGTCTAGAACAAAGATAGTCTAAAACAGCATTTATGTAGTTAATCTAGTGAGATTAAAATGTAAAACAATATTATGCATGATTCTACACGAGGGAATAGATGGGAATCATTTCTGGAAATTAATAATGGAATTCTTGGTATTTTGTGGTAAATTATGTGCCAGATGTAAGGAAGTTCTCTTGTTGTGTGACTGATGGAATTTCTTTGAATTGCAATGAATGAAATTCCACTTCCTGGCATTCCAATTCAACATCCTTTGGGGTGTGGCCAATTCAATTCAAATTCTAGCTCGTGAAGTGAATGGGAGAAAATTCTAAAAACCCGATGGGCACCCACAGCTAAGTATTATAGTAGAATGGAAATATCATATGAATTCCCTTTTATGAATCACTTATCTAGCATGCAGGTAAGGAACTGCTGCTGTGTCATTATGTTTCATGGTTCCAAAGCATAGTTTCAAAGAATGTGGAGAACCTCCAAAGTATGTGGAGTCCTGCAGTACTGTAGCTATGCTAGTGTTTCCATTACGTGTAGTTTCATCTTAATAAAAGGCCCTATTGTGTCTGTCAGGACTTTTATGTGCTAGGTGTGTGTCTGCATCACCAAGCCTTCCCAGGTTACACGCTGGCTCTGTATTGCCTCAGAAACTGGCTTTCTTCTTTGCCCCCTACCTGGGTGGGATCGACATCTGCCCAGGGACTTTCCGCTAATAATTTTTTCTGCATTCTGCTTTGAACTCCGGGCCGCACTTCTGGTTGGGATCGCGGCCAGGTGTTCAAGGGTGGCAGTGTGTTCAGACGGAAGCTTAACCTCTGAACAGCGCAAGGAGAAACGACATGCCTGCATGATTCACGCATGTGTCAATGCAAATTCACTTACCTCCCCGCTTCCGCTGTGTGCCTTGGGTTAGCGGTCGTGAAAGACCCTTAGAAAGTCACACAGACAAAAATATCAAGAGCATTACTCAATTTGGATACGAGTTTCCCAGCTGCTTTGACAGTATTTAGCCAGGTGAATGTATTTTCTTTGGTCTAGGCCTATAATTTAATTCCGCTCTCTATTGCTGAAGGCAGAGTATTCCTTGATGATGTCCACAGGAATCAATAGCCTAGCTGTGAATAGGAAGAGGACCTGCGATTAGTAACAGAGGCAGGATGAGGGTTTAGAATTGAAGATGGGGGAAGTGGATGTACATTGTTCTCTAGCTCCTCTGCTTCAGGATCGGTATCCTATCTCATCCTCGCTCATCTCTTCTGTCTGTCCACAGCAGCCCCACAATGGCGTCGCAAAGTTCAAATTTCTTTTTTTTTTTTTACTTCAGGCTATAGAGAAGGCTGTAATTGAAATTTTTAAAACGTCCTTCTCTTCTCGATGTAAACATCCTCGGTAGTGTGGCTCTCAGCTTTTTGCAGTTCAGTAGAGGGCGTTGGAGTTTGATTATTCTTCCCCTTTGTCAGCTCGCTTGCCCCGGAAATGGAGCAATATAAGCCAGTGACATCGTTAAACTCACTTTGAGGGTTTGGTTCTCAGGGTTGTAACCGCTTCTGTACTTGTTCCAGTATCCCTACCCCACCTCTTACACTGGCAGAATGCCATTCAGTTTCAGGCTTAGCAAGGTCACTAAAGCAGTTTTTGCCAAAGCAGATTTTTGATGGAAAATGTTAGTATTTTAGACACTGACTGATAAATGTTCTATTTGTGATGTCTCTCAGTGAAACAAGGAAACATAGATTTTAGCCTGACTGTGTTCTGTGGTGTGGAGGAGCAACGTAGTTCACTATGTTAAGAGGCTAATGCTAAGTTCATTTGTCTAGCCTCTGGGATCACAGGAGGGGGGTGGGGCTGTGTGGCACCCAGTTATTCCTGTACTGTCACCTTTTCCCATCATGCTGTGCCATTTTAATTCAATTACATTTAATCAGAAACCCACTGAGAGTTCAGCAAATATTCTTCAATTAATGCTGAAGAGAAACCGCTAATTGCTAACTACCTCATCTAATGACTTTGTTTTTTAATGATTTGCCCTTACATTGGGAGGTGCTACAATACCTTGATAAAGTATTTTATTTCGGTGTACTAAATGCAATATATGCATTTTCTGTAAGGGTCACTTATATTATTATATTTATGAGCCAGTTGCATGACCTAGCTTATTAACCCTATTTACTTAACCCTGGCCCAATAGAGGCCATTTTCACCTAGTTTTTACTAGTGTAATTTAACTGTCAATATCTCAAGAACTCAATCCATAATTGAATTAGAATTAAAGAAGAGGCTTGTGCCATTCATAAATTTGTCACAATAAATTTATATCAGAATGATCACATACAGTTATGTTAATGCTACAGCCAATTATGCCAATTTTTTTATATGTTAAAAAGTAACACAACAGTTTACATAACAACAGCAACGTTAGAATTAGAAATTCAAGTGCAATAGGTAGTCAATGTGAAATGGAGACTTTGCTGGACAATAGCTAAATGGAATAAGAGAAAATATTCAGGGTTAATCAAAAAACAGTTCTATCTTCATAACCAGGTAGAATATTTGGTTCCTTAAACATATTTATATCAGAGATTTTGTAGAAAATAATTATATTTCTTCTAAACCGAAAATAGATCAGGTGTATCATAGTAAAGTGAGCAAAGGAAACACTGAAATTATGAATGTTTATGCAACTTTTGAATAATATATTATTGTTCCTATATTGGAACATGATTTTTTAGCGTGTAGAAACGGTACCAAGAGTTTTTGCGATGTGCATTTTATTGTCTGTGACTGTGGCAAGGTGAAGGTTGTAACCAATTGTTTGGGCTATTAGCCTGGGCTGTTTTATTGCCCTGCAGTGCTGCGCAACTGAGGGGCTGATACGGATATAAACTATGTATAAAATGTTTTCGCAAGCAGTGACACTTTTAACAATCCTGCATCTGAATTTTGGAGTTTTCTTAAAGCTTTCATTTATAATTTTAGAGAAATATGAATACTATAATTGGGATGTCGACGACCCACCACTAGGGGGCCACTGTGAGAGTTATATATTTATTTTATGTGTTAGTTAGAATGTTGGCTGCAGTAGATTTCTGTATGTCTGTGAAATATATTCTGGGTATTATGTTATGTGCAAATTCAGTTGCATGTTTGAGTTGTATTTTCATGCATGTGCCCCTTTGTCTGTCCTTGTGATGATACTGATGTACAAATCTGAGTCTCTTGAGGCATTCGACTGAAGAAAATTAATTGGTTAACATGTGATCCAATCAAGAGAAAGTGTTCAGGTATTACAGTTTTTCCTTGTTCGGTCGCTCCTCCTTTCTGCTACGTCCTTCAAAGTGCTTTCTTTCCCCTTGGTCACAGCCGCGCCAGATGACAGAGGGGCTTGCTTCATTCACAAGCTCTCAATTTTTCACTCCTTGGCAGATAACTTTAAATCAAGGTAAAGTAAAAGCCTGTGTCGCGGGCTTTCAGGTCATGAGCCCAATATCCTAATTCCATTTGAAGCTTCAGTTTTAGTCCGTACGCCGATAACGTGTGTTGTTTCGTGTCCCTTCTCGGGCAGTTTATCGTTCTAAAGTGCCACACAGGTTCTCAACCATGGTAGAGATTGAGCTTTTTGGTGTTAATGTGCCTGAATCCACGTGCAAATAACCAAATCAAATAGTCGTGAACTTAAAGCAGCAGACAGTGCCTCTCCAGGGCTGCAGTTTGAAACTCATGCAATTCTCTCTTGTCTTTTTTGTAGGTACGGGAAAATCGTATCGACAAAAGCTATCCTGGATAAGACGACAAACAAATGCAAAGGTCTGTATAGCTCCTTCTATGCGTTTTTCCCACTGTCAGAGATGGCCTGCTCACCACGTAATCGGGCCGGATGGTTCATTCGGTGGCCGTGCGCCCCGCTCATTCATCTCTGTCCAGGTTCCACCGCTGAGGTTAACAGGTTTTCTAAGCATTTATGCCCCAGTGTACCGTTGACATCTAACCAGAGTGATGAAGTCATCCACGTTATGCTTAATTTGTGTGCGCTGTCCTGGGAGTGTAAATTTACTTTCTCTTTAAATTATTCTTTTTTTCCCCCTTTGAGTTATAGCACAGTATGGGGAAAACTGAAGGAAGCCTGACATTATAAATCAAATATTGTCTTTCCTTAATTTTATATCTTTGTACAAAGATGGACCCTGAGGACTATATGATGACGCCCCACTAAAAATAGCCCGTCACGCACACCCTCGCTGAGACACGGTCGCACTGTAATGAGTCGCTGTATGATGACGCATGACAGCTGCACAGGGTAGCGGGATGGGAGCCGCGTTTGATAAAGAAAGGGCGAGAACCACCCGCGCCAGACTGTATCTCGGTGACTCCCGGGACCGTATTTTTTTGTGGAACGGGTACCAAACTTTACACACGTGCTCTTCAGCAGTCGGTTTAGCGCCAAAAAGGTGGCCTCGCGCTGTCGCGTCCTCCGTGAAATACGGAGGCGGGCGCGCCCGCCTTGCAGGTTGCTTTACATCTACTTGTCCGGGTGCCCTTTCTAGAATTTCAGCTAAAAATGGGCCTCCAATGCTAAGAAGCTAAAGCTGGCTGAAAGATCCCGCTGTTACAGTAGGTTATTGATCCAAAGCACCCATTCAAGTCAAACGGAGAAATGGTTAACGCAAACACAAAATGTACATTTTGGACTGGACGCCGCCATCTGCTGATTTGGACTTTTTGTGCCTCACGCTGTGGAAAGTTGTTTTGTGGCTTGCCCTGCCAAAGCGCAGGGCGTGAGTGCACTGACCCCCGTGGTCCTGTATCGAATCCCGACTCAGCCCACAGGGAAGTGCATAATTGGCTGTGGCGCGCAGGGGGAGGGAGAGAGAGAGTCAATCCGCAGGGCTTCTCCCGTGTCCAAGTGTACTCCTCCAGTGCAGTGACTGTGCAAGGGCAGTAGACTGACTGCAGGGCTGAAAGGATCACCGGCCGGCAGTAGGCACTGTATAAGATAGCACAGGGTGCTGATCTCTCCTCAATTAACGAAGGACGCTGCAGTGGCGCGAGAAACGCGGTTGGGTGAATTCAGCAAAACTGGGCATTTTTGCACAACTCACCTGCCGTGACGGTACCTATCTGTACGTGTACGCCTCTTTCAGTAAGTGGATGAACTGTGAAAGATCGGAACTCAAACTTTTGATCATAAACTTCTCTCTTGCATTACCTATACATCAAGTATCAGTATTTGATATAGCAATACTAAGATAAGGTATGAGAAGTATGAAGCCTGTTTTTGTTCTTTTTGATTTGAGATCTACAGTTTTGAAAATTGTTGTTATGTCTATCATTTATGTGCGAAGACGTGTTTACTGGATAGCTATGCAGTAAGCGGACGGCATACTTCATCAGACAACGTAGACAAAAGACGTCCACAGACACCTCAAACTATTTACTTGAAAAGACAAACCGGTTAGAACTGGTTTTACCCCACGCCACTGGGGGGCAGACAAGTATATATACCAGAACGTCGAACTCTGCGTCACGGGCAACGTCACGGCAAGCATGTGATATACAGACCAATTGCAGACAGGGGCGGGTCAACGAACAACGAACTTCGCCTGAGAAAGTTCGCCTCGGCAGCCTGCATAGAAGACGTCGTACGAAGGCAAAAAAAAAAAAAAAAATTTTTCTTTTCTATTCGATGTCTGCAGACGTCTAAATGACAGCGTCTGATGAAGCATGCCGTCCGCTGTAGCCTACAGCTGCAACACCCACAGGCTACCGGGCTACGAGATCCAAAAGCATGCACGTTCCAAGCTGATAGCTGCTGAACGCGGTATACTCTTACGAGGCCCCGTCATTGGCAGCAGAGCGCAGAGTTGCGAGCCCGGCAGCCGGGGGCCGTGTCACTCAGCAGGTATGTGGAGCAGAGGGCTGCACGAGAGCGCAGTGCTACGAGTCAGTCGCCGAGCAGACGGGTGGGGAACAGCCTCGAGTCTCTCCCAGTCGCCACGCCTCAGGTTATTTTTACACCTCCGTTCGCCCTGCTGCCCCAGACCGTGGCTCTGGAGCCGCCGTGAGACGGACCGGTTCCCCACTCGTCCTGCAAGCTCCGCCCTCCTCTTACAAAAGCATGACTTTTGGCTGGTGCTGCTCTGAGACTGCATTAGGTAAGCCTGGCACGGCAGCGTTGTTGCACAGTTCAAATTCCAAAAGAAAGCCCTCGACAAGCAAATCACAAGTCCACACAACACTCCGTGCACCCCCCCCCCCCCCCACCCCCCCTCCCCCCTTCAAAAAAAGAGAAGGAAAATAGCACGGGATCATATTTTGCATGCCTTTGTGTTGACACTGCTTGATCTCTTTAGGAATTCATCGCTGTTGTACCTAGATCAGTCTTCTTATTTTCATCTTTTTAAGTAGCTGGAGGTTTACAGCACTGGAATGAAATTTCACGTTGTAATCAGTAGCCATTTTAAATTCATAATGAACTTAATAATTCCTTGCATTCATGTAACGCTTTTCTCACACTCAAAGTGCTTTACGGTCACGAGGGGGGAAACTCGCCTCAACCGTCACCAATGTGTCGCGCCCACCTGGGTGATGCACGGCAGCCATTTTGCGCTAGAATGCTCACCACACATCAGCCAATTTTTAGCCAATTTAAACCGGGGGGTGATTAGGTGGCAGGTTGATACAGCCAGGTTGGGAATTTAGCCAGGACACTAATTGAATGCTAAACACATTTGCTATATACATACTCCAAGATTGTTTGTGGTCAGGAGTGTGTGTGTGTGTGTGTGTGTGCGCGTGTGCCCGTGCATGTGCGTGGACAGGAATGTGTGCCTGTGTTTTTTTTTTTTTTTTATACAGTACCCAAAAACTATGACATGTAATCTGTGACATCTGATTATTTGTTTACCAGTGCTAGAGTAGAAGGGATATTGCTAGATATTGACTTAGTTGTTTCAGTGGTGATTAGGTCAGAGGTTACCTTTCTCTATTTGTCTGATAGAAAAGAAAAACGTGCCTGTGCCTGTCTTGGTTAAATATTTTAATATAGGCCTGCTGAAGATGTAGTTCTGTGGCAGTGTGACCTCCTCAACCATGAGAGTCACTCAAACAAACCTCAGCATTCGATGTGACCTCGCAACACAGATGTGAGGTCAAGCGCAGTACATATTAATGGCATATCACAACTTTTCATTGGTTTTCTTTATAACAAGTGTTTACACTTTTACTGCATTCTCAGATCAACTAGAGTATCAGCCAATGTTTTTAGTTCCTGTTACAGTTCTGTATAAACCCAGGTTTTTTAGGTTGTTTTTGCGCCCGAGGTTTTGCCCCTTGCCGTTGTCTTGACATTCGACCGCGGAGGCTATGTGTCCCTTGCCGTTGTCTGACATTTGACCACGGAGGCGATGGATATTATCCTGTCCAAGCATGAAGCGGAAGAGAGCTGTCTGAATCTGTACTTGTCTGTCCCCGCAGGTTACGGCTTTGTGGACTTCGACAGCCCAGCTGCAGCTCAGAAAGCAGTCTCGGCCCTGAAGACCGGTGGGGTCCAAGCCCAGATGGCTAAGGTAGGAGCTAATCTCCTGTCCAGTCGCACTGCTGTTGCCAAGTTACCGACAGCCCTGCCAAGTCACTGAAGGGGGCAAGTAACAGTCTCTAAGTCGGCTCCAGCACTACCAAGGTGTAGAATCACGCGGCATCAATAGCACAGATGTACATGCATCTGATCTGTATACAAACCAGATGGTCAGCTCCGGTACTCTTTCTTCCTTATTCCAGGCGGACTTCGGTTGGTACCGGGAGATTCCAGTGCTGTCTGCATTGCTGAGCTAGATATAGATATTCTGTCCTTGGCCCCTCATGAATATTCATAATGAGCCAACGTTCATTGCTAAGAATACAGAGCTGACCATCTGTTTAGTATATAGACAGTCTGCGATAATAGTCACAGCAGAGGGGGGGTGCACCCCTCTTGTACTCTCCAGATGGTTGTGCTTACGCATCTTAAGATTCAACCAGTTGTTTGACTCCAGTTCCCCTGATGTGAAGAAGTCTTGATTGTGAGATGGCTATCGCTGGTTTTTAAACAAAAAGCGCTCGCACATGCAAAAGGTTGGAGTACCGGTGCCGTCTATTGGAGCCATTATAAACAGAATGATGAAAAATGCACCGACGGTATTATTGTTTTATTTATAAAAGTACAGTCACATGTGTAAAAGCCAAAAAAAATGCAACCGTGCACACTCAGGGAAAAAATGAAGCATGCACACGCAAACATGCACCTACACACAGGCACACGTGCACTCGCATACATGCACTCGCATCTTTACTTTTCACACACATACACACAAACTCACACGTGTATGTTTGTTTGACCATGTATTCTAAAGCATGTGAGCCTAGCAAAGATTTGTGTTGTTTCATAAACTCACTTTCCTATTAAATAAGAATTTCAACTTTGAAAATTCATCTATTATTTTCTATGGTGGATATTCCGGTAATGTGAGAAGGCATTAATTACATTTGATGGACCATTCATTAATTGATGGAACATTATTAGAATATATGGGGTATTCGGTTGTTGTATCACTGCTAAAAAGTTTTAAAAAGTTTTTTGTTCACTATGAATTGCTGATGAGTGTCACTGTTGAAATGACTGAAAAGGAAGGAAAGAGGCTTGCATTCTGCCTTATTTTCCCAACTTTTAGGCTGTTAAATAAAAAAAAAAGAAATAATTTTTGTGTGCGGTCTGCATTTTACATCAGTGGTAGTTTCTGACACGTGGTCATCTCAGGCATCTGGGGGACGGACATGGAGCCAGTGTTGCTGACAGACAGAACATTCTGGAGGACATGTTGTGATTTGGGGGGTGACACATTGACCAAGGCACGCGGGGGTCACATGGACTGTATGTGTCCTAGAAGCAGGGATCTGTGTGCGGGAGGTCACTGTGGTGGTCTCTCCATGTCTATGAGGAATGTTGAGGTCATCGTGGAAGGTCTTTGAAGGCCTGCCTGCAAAACCCCAGCCATATTTCAAAGTTCTCTCCGTATAATAGATTTCAGCAGGGCAAAATAGATCATGACTAGGTTATGTCATTGTTCATGTTTTGTTTAATATATTTTGTCCATGTGCTCCTTCATCAATGCACAAAGAATGGCTGTTGAAGTGGGTATTAGCCATTAGGGCTTACAGAACAATGTAAGAGGCACTGTTTTTTAAATAAATGTCAGAGACGTCTTCAGCCTCCTCTGCATAGAGAACATGGCAAGTGTGTTAATATATTGGAGGGAGGTAACAGTATTTAAGTTGAACACACCAATGAAGTGGATTCTCAAAGATTGATAAAAATCAGAAAGACAATGATGACAGTACTGAAAGTGAAGAGTTGGGGAACACAAAAGTATACTCTTGCTTAATTAAAATGTTCTTTTTACATAAGATTAAGGTCAGTGAGAGTGGAACTGGAAACATCTTGTAGATTTGGGAATTCTGTATATTTAAAGTTTTGTATGGCATTGTAGGTTTTTAATTTGTGTCACTGGTGTGAATAGATGGTCAGATATTGCAATATTAGTGGCATTTGTAGGGAGAGGTTCATAAGTAAAGATTTGTGCTGGAAGATGCACTGGTTAGCTCCGGTTTCACAGATTGTGCTTTGATTGGATCGTGTCTCGAGAAATCAATGTTATATTTGGAAATAACCATGCTTCGGTCATAATCTAGCCTACATGTATTTTACATCCATTTCAGATTTGCATGTCGGCCTATACTTTTATTTGTGCCACTGTGGAGACCGAAGATGACTGTGCTAATGGCACAGTTTCAGGCTTTTTTTATGTTCAATGCTGTAAGTTGGAGGATGGACTTTTTTAGTTTTAGACCAACTGACCTTTTTATGGTTTCAGGTAATGATTGTGGGTCTTGTTACAATGGAGACTACTTTCGGAGTTAACTCCAAAACTAAGGAAGTGGATTTGGTGCGAGGTGGTTGATACTTTAAAAGTGAGTTAAAGCAATGAGGTAGAAACAGAGGTTCAGAAATAGTTCAACAGAGAATTGTTGTTGGCTAACAAGGGAGAGATTTTGAAGTGAATGTAATTATCACATTATTATGTTACGTATTATGTTTTTATAGCGATTACATTTCTTTGCAATTTATTCAAGAGTTGCCCCTGGAGTTTCTGGTTGAACTAGTAGGTTGAAACTCAATAGGATGTTCCAGCATTTGGTCAATCATGCTCTTCCCATTTTTAGTAGTTAAGCTTATTCTTGGGCTAAAAAATATATTTTTTGCATGACCAAGGAGGCAAGCAGAAGGTAGCTGCTTTAGCAATTAAGGTAGGGCTCTGAGCAGACATTTTAAATATGTTTGCAATACATCGAGTCACAAATCCTAAATCCTAGAAAACTGTCTATTGACTGCCAGGACCTGATTGGTTTTCCAGAGAAATGGGATTTAATGTGCAAGAACATAATAATAGGGAATATGATATTCTCATAATGAAATTAATCTGGAAAGCATTCTTTGGTGTTCATTCACAAATCGGTTTCCCATATGTGTTATCAGATATGGTGCAATCTGGAGAGGAGGTTAGGCCTGTTGCCTGTTTGGTGGGTTTCTTTGGACACGAGTGCTTTGTTAGCTCACTTCTAGCAGTGTTTCTCTCCAGATTCTGGGGTTCTAGGGCATTTTTAAGGAAGTCAGATTGGTAATATGTTCAAAGACCAGAGGAATGGGTAAGGAATACAGGCCTGCTGATGGAAGATTCTATGTGCATGTGAAAGTTAACTAAAAAGGTAAAGATAGACTGTATTCCTCTTTATACATTATCTGCTATCATTGGTGTAGATAGTTCATGTAGTAGTATTGGACCAGTCACAGACAAATGGTGGGTATATAAAGGAAATGGATGCAGGGTACCTTGTTAGCCATGTCTACATTGGTTCCAGTGTAATGGAAATGTTTCCAGTTAAGTGTATCTTTAAGAGGTAGATTTATACCGCTTTTACACACAAAACCCGGGAATGACACGTGATATTGAATGTTTGACCTATTCACACCACACTATGGCCACGGGTAAGTCCCAGGTCGTCGCCATTCACACAAGACCCGGGTCCGCAAGTTTACTTCTGTTCACGTTTAATTTTTCCCTGCTAATACAGCTAGTTTTCTAGCCAGCTGGCTAGTGGATACAATGTAGCCTAGTTTGCCATCATGCCGGCTTAACCCAGCATGTAATCTCCTGAATCAGTAGCCCAGTGTGCTCCAAATCTTGAAAATGCTTTTATGGAAAAACAGTCACAAGACGTTTTATGTAACGTAGGTTATTTGTTATTTAATAGGCTGTTCACCATTACATAGCCTATTTACCTGTGACAACAGAGCAATCATCTTCTTGCGTGAATCTTGCTGTGAATCAGAATAAGATAATGAAGATAATTCCAGAATTGTTTGGGTCTCATACGTACATTCACATGAATAGCCTACGGTTTTCATTATTTATATAAAAGTTTCAGAACATCGTTTCTGCACAAGTTAAAGACGTGACAATGTAAGGGTCGGTCAGATAACCGTGCTGCGTAGAGTAACCCGGGTCACCGCTTTCACACCGAAGCCGCGCCGTGTCCAACCCGCATAAATCCCGGGTCGCGAGCAGGGTTGTAGACCCGAGTCGGATAACCCGGGTTGACCCATTCACGCCAACGGCAAATGCGGGATTTACCCGGGTCGTTGCTTCGGTGTGAAAGGGGTATAAGTATCATCGTAAATATAGGATACATGTTGTTCATTTATGTTCCTCCTTTTCATCTCTCAGTTCCTTGACTTTAAGATGGATGTTATATCATTTGAGAATGTTTCTTCATGCAGTTATTGGGCGGAGTCTTTGAGATGTAGTTGACATGAGTTCCTATCCTCAAAGTGATAGTATAAAGTTTATTAGAAAACGTGGAGGAACTCTCATTCTCAGTCTTCCTGGTAGAGATCAGACCAGGGGGTACATCCCAGCTCTGTCCTAACCTCAAGCAGAGAATTTCTCTTCCAGAGAAATCCAGCCGGCTTGCTTCATTGCAGAATATGAGTAACAATCCTGAAAAATATTTGTCATGGTGCAGACAGATTTTTGCTGGAAAAAAAAAAAAAGATCCTCTGGCTTTCATTTATTTCCGAGTCTTCAGAAGAGTGTGGGTAAGATGCGTTGCATCATTCACTTCAAAGAAGGTCACTTTGTCCTCATTCTGTGTTGCTGTAGCCTGTACCAGGCCTGGAAAATGCATTGAACCTGTTTTGACTGCTGTTTCAATTACATTGAACATTTAAATCATTTGGCTGACATGAGAGACTCTTGCAAGTGACAATTGGGCAGAGAGTTCCCATTTTGTCTCTTGAAAAAGGAAGCACACTGTAATGATTGGGGCGAAGGTGGTTTTGCATTCCTGGATATAAGAAAGGGTAGTGAATAATAGGATGTTGTCACGGTAACAGCTCAGCTAAGCCAGTGAATCAGACCTAGAAGGCTAAACAATGACACTCAAATGAAATTTCCTGTGAACTCTGGCCACACAGTACAAGCTACTTGACATGCTTCCCCCACCCCTGTTTAAGTTTTAATTAAGATATGACTGTTGTGCCCAAGTTTAATCTAGGCTTTGTTCAAGGTTTAAAGGACCATTGAAGAGGTTTAAAAAGTTGTTTTCAGATAATTTTTGTCTCATTATAGCTGTGACTGGCTCTTCACAACCTTTTTCTTGAAAGCTGTGAGCTCATATTACATTGACATTTTATGACTGGGGTCAAGTTATGTTTGGGGTCAAATTAAAAGTTTAAACTGACACAAAACTATTGTAATAGAACAATTTGGACACTTTCCATGTCACTTTTTGTGTGTCTCCCAATTGACTAGCCTTTTATTCCTAAATATTAAAAATCTGTGGTGACACATCTCATTTTAGAGCCTGAGGTAAGTGAAAGTTTGTGAAGTTAACCTGTATGGGAAAGTGCCACCAGAATTACTCAGAGATAAAAAATCTGAGATAAAAATTATAAAAGGTTGTATATTTTCATACATTTTATACAGCTACCCCAAAAGTGACCCCACACAACACCTTTGTATACAAAGTTTGTACAAGACTTTTGTAAACATAGCATTGTTTATTGCATGTTTACGATTTACTCACAACAAATTAGGAAAAGTCATAGTCAATAGTGTGGAGATGGAAAAAAAAGGTTAACTGATTTTTAATAGATGTCAGACACTGAATCGGGTCAAATTGACCCAAAACATAATATGAGGGTTAAAGCAAAATTGAACTTTGGTTGAACTTTGGGTTGTGTAGTTACCTGGCCATGATATGAGTCCAAATGGTGGCGAAATATGTTCATTAGTTGCTCTGTGCTCCCCTGGGGTGATAATCTAGAATCGGGTATTTGTCACTCTCCATTCACTTCTATAGGGCAGCTAAAACAGTCTCAAAATGACACTTCTGGCATGTATACAAATGCAAACAAAGTGGATTCTGTCAGTACAAACAATAACCAGTCGTTTTATGTATTTTTTTTGTGTGTAATTAAATTTATTTATAAAAGTACTATTGTCTATGTTGTTAGAAAGCTACCAGAAGAGACTAGCAAAATGTCGGCAGGTCGGTTTGTTTACTACCATGAACACTTGCTTCCGTGGAAATTTGGACCAATGAGTGGTTTCTGGCGCAAGAACATACCTACCGGATCTACGTTCCAAATTAAATACGAAAAAGCAAGAAAAGGGCCATTTAATTTTCTCAAAAAAATACGTAAGAGGACTGGTTATTGTTTGTATTGACAGAATCCGCTTTGTTCGTGTTCATATACTAGAAGTGTCATTTTGAGTTTTAGCTGCGCTATAGAAGTGAATGGAGAGCGACAAATACCCTATTCTGGATTATCACCTCGGGGGAGCACAGAGCAACTAATGCACATATTTCGCCACCATTTGGACTCATATCATGGCCAGGTAACTACACAACCCAAAGTTCTACCAAAGTTAAATTTTGCTTTAAGAGGAAGCCAGTCCATAAATTCTAATTTTAACTTAAAAGCACTTGTAAGGGGTGCTTTTGTTTGTGATACTGAAATCATGGACACTTTATATTTTCAAACACATCAAGCTAGGCAATCTAAAGACTCATATATTCCAGATTTAAATTATTTTCATGCTTAAATTTTGCTCTGTACCACAGTTATAAAATTGTCCCACCTGTTATACCCATCTGATGAATGGAGTGCTTTGTTTGAGCCAAGCCAGGGCTGGAAGCGGTTAGTGTGGTGGTCAGTGGGCCGGACCCATTTCCCTGTCACGTGACCGAGTCCCGGAGGCCTGCACGGTTTGAGCCGTGCACTCTTTATAGAGGAAGGTAGGCATTAAATCCCCCCCAGCCAGCGGGCCTGGCCTCGTGCAGGCAGGCCTCTGTCACATGACTTCTAAACGACCGACTGTTTTCGCTGGTGACCCCGTTCATCACAAAAACAGATGTCTTATCTGCTCGCCAAATTTCTTTCTGTGCCTTTCAAGAGCACAGGGAAGGATTCTCTGCCCCTCTAATTTCTTTCATATGATGAGTGAGACTTTCACAGGAGAGGGCATGAGCTGTGTGTGACCTTGGGTTGAAATATGTATGCTAATTACCCAGATTTCAACCTTTGAAGTGAAAGTAGGCTATTAATGTTACTGCTGGAAACCCTACTGAAAACTGGAAATGTGTGCTGAGAAGTGGCTAGATTCCTAGATTCTTCCCTGAGTCAAGAAACAGGTCAGTTTCTGTATTATGAAACTGTGTAGTATTCAGTTTTCACAGAATCGCGGAATCGACCTTCAAAAGCAGAATCTTGGCTTTTGCGTGGAATTTCAGGTTTTTTTTTTTTTGGGTCAGATAGTTTCCAACGGACTGTCCGTGCCCTTAAAACCTATTACAAAAAGCAGGGAGCTAACTAAACTGACCTATAGGATTTTTATTTAAAGTCTAAATGTTCTCTATTTTCCTTGCCTCAGCTAAGTTATGGTCTTGTGATCATATGTAGGCTAGCCTAAGTACTTTATTTTATTCCATCACTTTACAGAATTAAGCATGGGATTGCTTATTTGGTTATTAAAAACATCCGATCGGCCGATTTCCCTTCCATGAGACTCAATCGGCAGTCCCTGAAATCCCCATAACCTACTCTTAACCGATCTTTAATGTGCTTGTTATAATCGAACAGTAGGCCTACGCCTTGTTTATATAGGCCTATGTCAATAAAAAAGAAAAATAAACAAGACGTGAAATGATAAATATCAGCATCTCGGATGCAAATGTGATACTTCCCCTTTAATCAGTTTTAGTTTAATTTAGCTGTGCCTAATCTCACCACTTCAGAACGTAAAAACACAAAGGCACAGCTAGAATTATTGTGTGTCCCATTTTAAAATGTCAGTTACTAGCTATCAAAATCATTACTGTAGCTATTTATGCTAGTTTGTTGTTTGTATTTTTTAATTGAATAGATAGACTGACCTGATCTGTTCTGCCTTCATCTTGATTCCATCTGTGGAATCAATCTAGTCAATCTCGCCATTCCATGAGGCCAAACTCGCCACGTAATTAATAAATCGAAAAAGTGACGTTTTACACCGCAGAGAAAATGCTTGTCGCAGTGTTCGGTTTAATCCAGAGATGTTTTTTTCATTTTCTTGAATTAAAAGCTGTTCAAATGTTCTAGGGCTTTGTCGTTCCTGCTAGCTCAGAAATGCATCTTGTTGGACTGTTCTTTTTATTTTTATTTTTTTGGTTTTCTCAATAAATCATTATATCCCTTAAGTCTTCTCCTTGCGTTTTATAAAGCATAATAATAATAATAATAATCATTTATTTCTAATAAATCTGTGATCGATATCATGCCCCAAAAATCCTGATTGGAGCATCCTATATATTATTTGCTTGTCTTTATTTCGCTTACCACAAGTTTGCATTATTATTATACACACATATTTTAAGGTAATTTGTGAATGAGAAGGGTTGAAAATGGGTAAAATGAAAAAAGAATCCTAGGAGCCCTAACTGATATATTCTGCATTATGAAACTATGATGGGTATTTTACAACCGGTTATGTTTCCCTGTCTGATTTGTCAGGCATTTATTAACCAGCGATAACAAATTACAATAGGAAAAGAGTCAATCTGTATTGAAGTGTTTTATACAAAGTATATTTTGTTTAATCTTCTTTTCTTTTCTTAAATGCACAAATAAAACAGTGGTTACAAAAGGAATACCTGGGCCCGACTCGGACAATGTGATTTTCAGTGGATTCATCATGTCCTGCAGAGTGAGATAAATGAAAAGTGAGATAAAGTGAAAAGGGGAAAGAACGGACAGAAAGGTATTAAGAATATGTCATTTTAGCGAGACGTGTGATTTCCCCTTCGCGGGTGGGGGTTCGATCCCCCATGATGGCACCTTCTGACCTTCTCAATCTGTTGTCCTCTCTGCTTTCTACCTGTGTGAATGAAGCAAAAAAAGGTTGGACTGTCTTCTCTCCTTTTTATGTTTTTAAAAAAAGGAATATATTTTTGGGTTCAAAATGCATTTTTTGAGACAAAATGCATTTAACAAACATACTAATTATACTACTTTGTCTTTGGACCAAACTGTATTGTAACCTAACAAGCATAGTCCATTTATGTGATATATTATGGTACAGCTTACTTTTATGTACAGTTAAGTCATTTCAAGATTAAGAATGAAGAATAACTACTTAAAAAAACTAGTTAATGGTGTGCTCAGTATGTGCTTGGGACATTATCTTGACAATGCTAAATGCTAAAAATACAAACCCACACACACACACACACACTTTTGTTTACCAGTAATACAAATGAAAACTTCTGACTACCAGTAATACAAATTAACCACAAACAAGACAACAAACTACAGGCTTATACAGAACAAAAGGGAAATCTGTATTCTGTCGTCTTATTCGTGGTTCTTTCGTGTTATTGGTAATGGCATACACAATTATGCCGTATTAAGCTCCTTATTATTATGGCGGGTGCAGAAATACAGTCGTTAGGCAAAAGTAAGTCACTCTTTCGATTGATAAAACACTTGAAATACTTGAAGAGACGGGGCCATGTCTCGGCACTACTGCTAAAGACATGGCCATGTGGCAAAGTCGATAGTGGTTGATATAAAGAATGGGGAGAACAAAGTCAAACGGTCTGCATTTGAGGGCCTAAGATAGTAAGGTCGCTGAAAGGAGATATGCCACTAGAGCCTTTAACACCCTTAATTAATGTTCTAATGAGATCACGAGTAGCGCTGGTTTGATTATTTGTTATTATTTTAAACTAAGGATTATAGCTACAAAATGTTCAAAAAAAATAAGTCTGTTCAGTCTGATCAAAAAAAATAAGGTTACTAGTGGAAAGTAGGAGTACAATACTAATCAGTCCAAGGATTTCAGTTCTTAAAATTTGTATATTTTCAAGTAGCGTTCATGGAAAAGATCTGAACGACCCCGGTTCCCCATGCTTTCGTATATTACGGCAGCTGGCTCTGCTTGAACGCCCTGATTACTTTTTATATCCATTTTTTCATTATTTGTCCACTCTACCTGACAGGTGTCTCGCAGTCTGCTCACCTTATGCTCATTAAACCGGAGAAAATGGGAACAGGAGGATTGTTAGATGCTAACGTGGTGCAGTTATGTCCAGCTTTGACATTTACTTCATAGCTTTGCCTCACAGTTTTTCCCCAGTCTGGATCATTCTGGGAAGAAGACAAATACCAGACTGGATTTCACATTTCGCCTCCTGGATCTGACAGCGAGCCAAATGTGAAATCAAACTCGGTTTGTCAAACTGAAGATACACATCCAGTGGGAAGAGTTATGCAAATGAGGAACTAGACTTTTTTTTAATGCTGTTTTCATTGTAGAATCGAAGTCAAGGCAGAATAGGCATTGGTATTCCCCTTGCACGCTCTACTCTCTGTCCTTCAATTTAATTTGAGCTTGGCATTGCATTGCGAGTTATGGGAGAAGAGCTGTTAGCCTCTCCTATTTCCAGACAGCTCATAAGAAAGAGTACTCAGAGTAGGCCAATAACATCGCACATAAAAGTAACGTAATCCTTGGTGGTCAAATTCGGTAGTCGTGTGTTCACACCCCATGAATAAAACTGACAAAGAAGAATAGTTCTGCGCCTTCCGCCTCTCAACCATCAGCATTTGCGACGTAGCCCTTCCCTCACATGACTGAAAGATATGTTGTTGTCCCTTTGCAGTTGAGCATATAGATTTGTCAGTGTATAACTGCCATTAATCCAGTGATGTACAATAATGGTAAATTAATGCAGTCCTCCTCTTACAGCGGGTTTGTATGCAGCATTGCGGCGGTGAATACTAATGGCGAGCAGCCGTTCCCAAGGGCCCCCGTTTCCACGTCTTATTTCTGCTGACGCCGTTAAAAAGCTGGCGAGGAGGATCAGCCAACGTGCTTTTTGAAGCAGCCATGGGCTGCATGCAAATCCCCGCTCGCCACACACCTTTTTCAGCTAAAAAACCAAATGATGGGGACTGGTGAAGAAAGAGCAACACAGTGGACTAGATTTAACCTCGCGCCTTCTGTCGGGAAGACGCGCCGCGCGACATGTCGGAACGTCGGAATCCGTCGTTAAATATAGTTGTGTGAATCGGAACAAAAACGTTTTAAGAATTCGGAGAGCTTTGTCAGATGTCTTCGTCTCGTCATTCAGTGCTTTCTTAATGTCTTCATTTCTTTTTCTTTCTTTCTTTCTTTCTTTCTCTCTTTCTCCAGCAACAAGAGCAGGACCCGACAAATCTGTACATTTCCAACCTGCCCCCCTCTATGGACGAGCAGGAGTTGGAGAACATGCTGAAGCCTTTCGGACAGGTGATCTCCACCCGCGTATTGAGGGACTCCAACGGGGCCAGCAGAGGCGTGGGCTTCGCGCGGTGAGGGGGCTGTCACTGTCAGCGCGCCGGAATTCTCACCGCTAATTAAATGCGTGTGATTTAAAGGGCGCCTGCAGTCACTGTGTCTAAAAAGAGGAAAACTAGCAGTGCAGAGTCATGCCATTGTCGTTTACATTTTTTTTTTTTTATGGCTCCCTGCAAATTCAGAATAATCATCAGAGAAAATAACTCAGGGAGGTCTTTATTATGGTTTGTGTCAATTCCATTTCAATTCAGTCAATTCAGGAAAATAATTGAAATTCAGTTCATTCATTGATAAATCCCCATAGAACAAAATGGGAATTTTTTAATTCATGAATTGAATGTCCTTTTATGTTGTAAATTCACTGAACTGACATGTAGTTGACCACAAACCTGTAATAGACTGTGCTTCCCAGGAACTGCTGGCTCTGCACTGTGATTTTCTTTTTCATTTTCAGTTGTAAATGACATGAGGAGGAATATGACAATTTCTTTTGTTAGGCCCTGCTTTTGGGGAGATTTCATACCGACTCCGCCATGTGTAAATAAAGTGTGAATGCAAGCCGCCTCCTTCAGTCATCGAATAACCGATACTGTTGAGGAGTCAGGCCTACAGTTCATAAAGCAGCACTCTGCTCCATCCAGAGAATGACGTAATGCGATCGGCCCATTAAGGGAATGTAGCGCCAGCGGAGCGGTAATGCGACCCTTTTTCACTGGTTGTGTTTGTCTGAATTTCCGACAGGATGGAATCCACGGAGAAGTGCGACGCGGTGATTTCCCACTTCAACGGGAAGTACATTAAGACGCCGCCAGGAGTTCTGCGTAAGACCGTCCTCTGTATTGCAACTGCCTGTTAGCAACCATCACTGCTACAGTGTTCACTGGGGTGAAAGTCTCTATGAGCATATTTCCCCCAACTCAAAGGAACACACCTTGGCCAATATGATATGAAACAAGGAAACATCCTCATTTTTAGACCCTATGTGCATGGAGCCAATGCAGATTTGAAATAAGCACAACACAATCGGGCAGTTGAAAAGCTGTAATCCTCGAATGCATCTCTTAATGGAACCTGCGATTCGTATTTATGTCACTGGTGGATTTGCGGATTAACATTTTGTGCAATTCAATTTTGTGGTGCGATCGGTTAAGCGAGTTGCTGCACAGCTTGTGTCTGTTCACTGTGGGGGCAAAATGTGTTGATGACAAAGGCCCCCTAACAAGCTACACTGAGAGAGCACATCAAAGGCAGCCTCTGTTTGGCCTGCTTTCCCATGTTAAGCTTTTTTAAATTGGATTATTAGGCTAAAGTAGTCTCCTGAAGGCCGCGGGCAGTGATGCTTTTTTTTTTTTTAAATGAGCGATAACAAAAACGCAGCTGCCAATTTAGACCTTCGAGTCTGCAAGTGTTATTTGAAAATGAGACACGGTCGGCCAGGCCGCATTCACCTGCCCGCTCTGTGGCGGCAGCGGAGGGGCGTGGCCAGTGGCGCGTCGCTGACGTCTGTCCCCCCCCCCTCCCGTTTCCCCCTCGCCAGCTCCATCGGAACCCCTGCTGTGCAAATTTGCCGACGGCGGGCAGAAGAAGAGGCAGAGCCAAAACAAGTACATGCAGAACGGGCGACTGTGGTCCCGGGACGGCGATGTGAGACTCGTAAGTCCCGCCTTCTCATCTCAGCCTGGACGCGTGATTAGCCAAGCCCGTGCGACAGGGCCGGGTCACAAAAAGCCGACGGGTCGCATGCATGGATGCCGTTTAAATACCTCTTTGAGGTCCCGCAGACCCAGATTAGAAGTCCAAGTCTTGGATTAACCTGCTATAATCAGAGTTAACTAGCCAAGGGCAAGTTTAAGTCCTGACTTTCGAAGCCACTTGAGATATTATTTCACGGCGGAGTTCAATGCAGAATATTAGCAATAAATATGTTGAAAATCCTTTCAGATGTTATGCATATGTATGAGCAGAAGGCAGTTTGATGCTGGTGAGAATATGTAAAAGATGTGACTCAGTATGCGGAAGAGCTTATGCTACTTGTACCTGTGTGTTGTTCATTATCTCCTCAGGCAGGGATGACTCTCACGTACGATCCCACCACAGCCGCCATGCAAAACAGGTAGATGGGCCAATAATGTGGAACGGGGAGGGAAATGGCGCTCCAAATCGTGGTTGTTTGAGCCCTGCCAAATTTTACAAAGCTGCAGGATAGTATACCACCACAGGCATACAAACCAGATGATCAGCTCCAGTGTTATGCCCTCTGTGCCTCCTCGTTGTAGTAGGCCCTGGTCGGAACAGGCCGTTCCAGTGCCGTTTGCCATGTTAACTATCCGTTTTCTTTATTTGGCCACGCCCCCTTTTTTGAATAGTCATAGTAAGCCAGCAAATCAAAAACACTTTTTTCTTTTGCAATGGCTGCAACAGAGCTTCCAATGTTAAGAATACAGAGCTGACCATCTGGTTAGCACATAGACATCTGTGGTACTCCCAACTGTTGTGTCTGTTGTACCACCCACAGGCTGGTTCTTCTCAGAACAACAACCTGCCGCTTTAGTGAGACCTGGAATAGCTCAAACCGCTATGTGCTGGGAATATATTTCCTTCCCAGAAGACAACATGGTGTATTTTAATTATTGTTCTGAAAATATGACAGTTGGTTTCTCTCCTCCCCGCAGCTTTTACCCCTCACCCTACAGTATTGCCAACAGGATGATCGCTCAGACGTCAATGCAACCGTACATCTCGCCTGTTTCCACGTATCAGGTTGGCGTCCCTCAGCAGCCTTCGAAAAATAAATGTTTCTTTTGAGATCGGGGGGGCATTGATGCATTTACTGAATTTAATGTGTATGCCTTGATCTAGAGTGATTTCAAGATATGTATCCAGTGACCAGTTATGTGTGAATTAAGATCCTTTTTTAAAATTTGGATGTGATAAATATGAAATTGGGTTCGTCGCAAAGGTTTAGGTTTAAATGCCTCAGCTTGAAGCACAGTCTGCAGTCTGTTGTCTCACGGTTGGTGGGATGGTGACAATGGGCGTCATGCAAGAAACGCTTGTACGCACAAATCCATTCTTAAGTGGCAGCGATCTTATGGCATTCACCATTTTTCATTTATTTTGGATTTACTGGTAGGTGAGAACAAAAAATAGTGGTCGTGACCTCTCGTATGAGTTACGCACAACGGCCTGTTATTTGCCAAAGCAAATAAGTTATATTCCCCGCAACTGGGTTGTTTTAATTTTGATTATTTAAAGAAAACACGGGTTTTAATTTATAAATTTCTCACCATAATCACAACTTAATTAAATTACCGTGTTATTTTGTGTGTTTTATTGTTAAAATTATCTGATTGAAATACGCATCGTAGCCTACGCATCAATATAGCAAGCGCCCTGTACTTTCCTTCCTCAATTGAAAACAATACAGACAACTCCGCCAACGTCCAATTTAATAGCCTAGACGCAACTCGTCCTCGCTCGCTGCCTGGCTGAGAGGAGTGCACTCACCTCAAATTATCAACCAGAAATACATCTCGTTTCACTCCAGCCTGGAAATGACTAATTAGCCTATAATATCAAGCGCACAACTCCTTGGCGCAGAAAGACAGTGCATGTGGGATGTGCCTTGAACTATGTGCTCATGAAGATTGTCATCTTTTTTTAAACTTTTTTCTCTATCCTTTTTTAGACACGATGCTAGTTTTATGAATGCTTCTTCCGGGTACAGGGGGCAGGACATCTGGCCCTATTTGGAATTTTGGGAGCCGTTAAGTATGCTAATTCACGTGAACGGGTGTTCATTTAAAGTGGTACTGCAGTCAAAAACCGACTTTTCGCATTGAAAACCGATGTTTTGGGTTAGACTATGACCATACACAACAGTTTTTATCCATATTGCGTCGAAGTGGGTGTCGTCTGAGTTTCTGTGTCGCTGTTACCATGAGTTACCATGCGCTGCATTTCCGGGGATTCGTGACGTGCCGAAATCCTTAGCATAAAAATAGGAGGAGTCTCGGCTAGTAAAGTAAAGAGCTAGTAAAGCGAGCTCTGTGGCAGAGAGCAGGAAGGGGGCTGAGTCAGTTCACCAAGACACACCCTTTCACTCATTGACCGTATGAATATTCATAATATGACCTTGTGGCATCATCGTCATATAACCACACCTACCCACAGCTCCATGTTCAAATTGAAGCTGCAGGATCACTTTAAGAACAGGTGAATTTACACTGGTCTGTAAGAAGAGTTTCTGGAGGTTATGAGCGTTTGGCGAATCCGACGTGAAGTCCTCGTATGTTCCTGCATGAGGCCCAATGTTTTGTTGAACCTCAGCGTAGAAGTAGGATGAAGTGATCTTGAGAATAATAAACATGTAGCAACAGTAGGAGCAGCAGACACATCAGCAGGGAAGCAGGAGCTTTTTCCTCTGTCCTGTTGGCCACGTACAGAAAAGCATATCTGTGGGATGAATACGCTCAGATGGGCTCCGAAGTGGATCAGTTGCTTATTTCTACATGATATTCCTCAACTTAACTTGATGTGGGAAAAGTTAATGTGTTTGTACAATTAGCGGGTGAAGCAACAAATTTATAACCACAAACAAAGGTTTTGTTAAACTGAAAGAGACCGGACGTCACGTGTGTACCATGGTTATTCCAAGGGCATTGCTCTATCCAGTTCATTTTGAAAAGCAGCTGAAATGACAATTGATGTCACAAAGTGATCAATCGAAACAGTCATGTACGGCTTACGCAAGGCTCCACAAATCAGCCTTTACAGTGAGATGGCGTGGCGAATATACGGCATGCTATAAAATGAACGAATCGGCACAACTGAATAACCGTAATGTGATGAGCAGCAGGCTAATGTGAATATGCGACGAACACGTCAAATGAATAACATAAGAAATGTATCCCCTGAATAAGATTCGACTCATTACGTGTCTCCTAATCAACATATTATTCAGTATTTTGGTGTAAGCAGATGGTGTTTAACAGTTAATCCACCTTGGCAGAAGTTCTCCCTGTTCTGTCCTGTTCTGGCTGCACTTGCGAGCTTTCATACAGGCCGACCGAGTGCTTCCGTACAAGCGTGTATACCTGCAAACAGCTTCTGCATCAAGGGTGATGCATGGCTCGTGAATAGACCGCCTCATAAGGCAAGTTAAGGCTGTTCACCGGGAGTGGAACGTAAGCACTTGCACGCATTTGCAGGGTACACACGATTCGCACGTATTGTGTGGCGTAGCCTACAGAACATTGATAAATACGACCGTTTTCATGCTTACACAGAATTATGGATTTCAGCGTGCAGTGTATTAGAAAATTATGGCAAGTCTGGTAAATGAGGCCCCAGGGGTATACTATAAAGGTACATACCCAGAGTTTTTTGCACCAATGTTTATTTATAAACTCAAGAATTATGGAGCCTATCACTGTCCCATAATTACGGAATAAATGTATATGGACATGTAGGGCTCAAGAAGCTTGCATATGTAGCCTACTGTATTCCCTCTGTTAAGAATCAATATCATTCACAGGCTATAGTGTATCCTTGGAGAAAGACAGAGGATTTAATTGGTCTCTAAATAATCTCCGCCCTGCATAAAAGACCCCCTAGCTCTATGGGCTCCTCCAGGAATAGAGACGCCTTATTCCAAGGAGTTGCGATTTTTCCCCCAATTTTTGCATTTTGGATGAATGGAAACTGGCCTCCTTGTATTTGACAGGCTATATATAGAAAAACACAAAAATCGATTTTGTGGACAAAATTTAATGGAATACGGTTCTGTTTTGGTTTTTTGAACTCTGTTCCAAACACTAAGAATAAAAAACCCGCATTGTACGATTTTCGTTTCAGAATAGGAAATCGAATGAATGGAAGGTACAGGGACCCAGGTGGCCATGGTTTACTGGTTGTTGTCGGTGAGAGACACGCCTCTCCTCTAACGAGTGCTAGCCAAGAGGCCAGCTTTCGGGCTCTCAACCACAGCGCTGGATATAATGTTGCCTCATTGTGATATCTACGATTTGCGCTCAAAAAGCCAGTTTCCCTATTGGGCTCCGTTCATTTTATCAAATAAAAATACTTCCACTCGTATATTGATGTTAACTCTGTATTATATATATTTTTTAAATACTTATTATTTTCTCTGAAGGTCAAATATTTTTTTTCTTACCACGCAGGCAAAGATGTACATTTTTTGTATTATTTATTCTGGCCTATGTAATATTTTTATGCGCTAGTTGGCTACCAATTACATACTCTTGAGGCTTTTACGTAGCCTTTTCCAAATAACAACAACAATAATAATAATAAGTTGCACCAAGAATAAAGAATAAAATAGAGAATACGAGGAAAAACAGTTAAAAGTCAAAGGTAATGGCATAATTCATGACATCAACTCTAAGACTTATTAAAAAGTCTTAATACTCAAGGTCCTTCAAGGCTTTCAGCAGAGTGTTGCTACTCTGAATTGTGCTGGAGTCATTTTGGGAAGTGTCACATTTATAAGCAGGCTGATAAGTATGTAGGGCACGCCTCTCTCAGTGACGGTTGGACAAAGGACTGTAAACTGTGCTTGAATCGGGGATTTAAAGCTTTGCCCAAATGGCAATAGAGGCCAGAGCCAGCAGGGTACATTTAATCTAATGAGATGAATGGAATTATGTGCGACTCTCCAAAAGCACGCCTTGCCATGTGCCAGCGTGTTTACCGCTGTGTGTGTGTGTGTGTGTGTGTGTTTGTGTACGTGTGCATATGTGTGTGTGTGTGTGTGTGTGTGTGTGTGTGTGTGTGTGTGTGTGTGTGTGTGTGTGTGTGTGTGTGTATGTGCGCTGTTCCAGGTACAGAATCCCTCATGGCTTACCCACCAGCCCTACATCATGCAGCACCCGGTAAGATAATATACCGCTACCTCCCCTTCCTGTGTGGTTCTATCCTCTCCGCATTCCACTCCTGTCGTCACCTTTCTCCCATCTGTTTCCTCTTTTCCAGTACCCTCCTCCCCTCTTCTCTATTCTTTGTGCATTATCTCCCTCTTTCTCACCCTCCTGTTTTCCACCCTTGTCCTCTCATCTCCTCTCCCTCCGTTTCATTCCGTCCTCTCTTTCCCTCCCCTCCCTGACTCTCCTCCTTCTATACCTTCCGTCCCTCTGCCCGCCTCTCTTTCTCTGCTAGACGCGCCCTTCCCCCTCCAGTCCTCTTGCTGGCCTCCCCGCCTCTTCTTTCTGCTTCTCTGCCTGTCCAGCTGCAATAGGCTCCCTGCCGAGTAAACAGTGGCAATTTAAATGGCGTCTGTGATCGGTGCCAGGGAGAGAAGTTTATTTTGTCTGGGTGAAGGTTCCCTGGTGAAGAGATGGAGGTGAACCCCTCTGTAGGCCTCCTTTCCAGGAAGCGGCCCTTTCAGGATTACTCACGCGCTGCGCCGTCAACCGACACCAAAGAGCTGGGGCTTTTTTCCCCCCAAAAAGTGCCCCCCCCTTCCCCCCTCCTCCTTCCTCACCGTATTACTCACGTCTTGAACTCAACATAGAAGCACAGAAAATGCCCCCGAGCGCCCGGGAATTCCTGAACAACATCTAAGCGGACACTCCTCCGCCCTTTTTGATATAAGCCGGCAGGGCTGGCACTGCACGGAGGTGTTTGATTTCACCCGACAGGTTCCTGCGGCCAGCTAGCCTTTAATGTGGGCATGAATTCTGGCACCAAGGTTTCCCTGGGAGTTTATTATTTGATATTACACGAAAAGGATGAGCATTGTGTGTAACAATATATTAATTCCAAACCTGTGCTGTCCTGCTTTTCAAATGTCCACTTTTCTACAGAGAAATGAATGCAGTTTAGATGGACTGCATAGGCTACCTTTCCCATACAGTGTCTTTGCCATACAGTGCATATACATTTCCATTTAATAACTGATGTTTAAATGTCTGTAGTTCGTTTGTCCCAGTTTCCTGAGGAACATGGTTTCAGAACTCCTGTTGAAGTTTTTTTGGTTTGCCTGGTCCAGCTAGGTTTATTTTGAAAGGATAATTGTTCGGTTGTAGCGGGTGCCTTTCTCTTTTCTAAGTAAGTCTGACCTCTGTCTTGAGGAGAAAGATAATGCACCATTTGTCCCTCAGGGAGCGGTGTTGTCGCCCTCTATGGACCACACCATGTCACTGCAGCACACATCGATGATGAGTCCTCTCACGCAGCAAATGAGTCACCTCTCCCTGGGCACCACGGGAACGGTGAGAGCTGTCCCAGCAGGAAGGGGTGGAGTCCTGGCTGTGGAGTTACATCAGAAAGTGGGACACAAGTCCAGCCAATTTGCTGTGAATGTAGGAACAGACATGCAAGCTAGTTTTAGCACAGGGAAAATGTTAAAGATAAACAAAATGGACAGGCAGGGTTTATGCACCTTTACTCACTGCTTACATTCAAATAAGTCTTATTTATTCAATGGGCAACATGACTCATGGAGTATATATTGTAAGAACTAGGACATGGGTGTTAAACAGAAAATCCTTAAGCATTAGATATGCAGTACATTGCTGTTTTACAGATAACAAACACAACATAAAAATATATTCACTTAAACTGTATTTTTAACAATATTCTTAACCTTGTTTCAGTTTGATTGATTGCTCCACTCATCTTCAATATTTGATTGGGTCAATAACACCACATCCCTTAAGCATTTAATGGAATACAATAATAACAATGATAATTGTTGTGAGTAGTAATTATGGTAACTAAAGCTAATGACTTCTCAGGCATGGAGGTATCATTCTAACATTCAAAGGAATAACTCATCATTTTTTTACTTGCAGTTTATGCCTGCCAATACAGCTATGCAAGGAGCCTATATTCCACAGTATGCCCACATGCAGACTGCAGCTGTCGCGGTGGAGGTTTGTAATTCTGTTAATAGCGTTTGTTAGACACGTTTCAATGAGGCTTTCAAGAACACACGTGTTCTGTCCCTCTTCAGCAGCTACTTCGTGTAACAGTCCTGGGTGCAGGCGGATCAATGAGCATCGCGTTAATGTAGTGATATCCCACTGTTGAATGGCCTAGCGGGGTTATGAAATTTAATAGTTTCTTAATGACCTTAAATAGTAAAAGGAAGAACGTGTCAAAATTTCCATGGTTGAAGTATTGTAAATAATTTTGATGAGTTAGCATTTCATAGTGGAATGTAAATGACAAATAATTTTGCAATCGGACACTCATATTCTCTAGAAATGACAGTCAGCTAAACTTCAGATAAATGCTAATGACATTTTTATTAGCACATTAAACATCAGGCAACACAAAGCAGTACGAACAATCACCTTTTAGGGTAAAGGTAAAGATTTATGAATTCAGAGTAATGTTAACATTAAATGACTTGAAATGAAATGTCTGGACAATAAGAGGCATAGACACCATAGATTTGCCGAGGCACTTTAGTATAATTACACATGCTAGTTATTCCAGTACTGTACCGCACAATTTGCAATTCACATTCCCACTGTCTGTTTCCGTGAAATGATTCCACCATGCTACACTTATTGCTTTTATTATTTCTAGCAGGCGGGCTAACGTAACCTTTAACGAGAGTAGCCTAGCTTTGCTCACACTAATTTGTTAACCTCAGATCAGTCTACATGTCTAACGCCGGCCTCAGGATTCAGGATGTGTAACATACATATTTTTAGTGCATTTCACGGTTTTAAAATAGGCTACAAAATTAGATGGGAATAAGACTTTTTTTTTCTTATGAAAGGAGAGTAGAGTAGTGTATTTTTCCACTTTATTCGGACAGAGGGTAAGCAGAGAGGGTTACAGATAGATATGGGATCACAGTACAGAAAGTACCTTGGCAGGGAATTAAATCTGCGGCCACACAGGGGATTTGTACATTGTTTGAGACTCTGCAGCCCTATGGATTGCACCACACAGTCTCCCCAGGAATAAGAATTTTATGGAAATTTTAATGAAATACTTGTTACTCCTTCGCATTATCCAAGTTATACATCTCAAATGAGCGTCTGAATATTCAGATATTCATTTACATCCCTAATTTGATGCATCTTCCTCAGGAAAGCGGCGGACAGCAGCCAGTGGAATCTTCTAGTGATCATTCTCCTTATAACTATCCACAAACCAAGTAATAACAAGGCAAGGTCCTCTCTCTTTTCCTAACAAGTTGTTTTATTGAAAAAAGCCACCATCTAAGCAAAAAGGCTTGCATACACACTCATGCCAGTTGATAATACTTAAAATTCAATTGTTTTTCTTTTTATAAGTCTTTTGAATAAATTTAAATATATTTGTGTGTTCCCTCTTTCAGGTGTTCTATGAGTGCTGGGACAGCTGGAACCATCATAGCTGCCTCTGTTAGGCCGTACCGTATGGATTTATCAACATTTTGCACAGGTTCTTGGTGATAATTCAACCAAAACTATTTTGGTATAACTTCTACGAGGTGCAAATAAATGCAGAATTTTGTCAAAGGATATTACTTCTCTTTTAAAAAAAGGAGAACATTTTATTTTAATAAGGAAAGAGCGTTTAGTTTTTTTTTTATCAAGGATTGTCACAAGGACACAAGAACACAGAGGATTGTGTGACATGACGTATAATGCTCATGACATAAAGAGGTCTTTTGTTAATGTTTTATATGATTTTAATGATTTTTTTTCTACTTTTGCTTTGTACTTTCCCCCCCTGAAGTTTATTAGCCAGACATCTTGAAAAATGATATTTTGTGCTTGCTGTGTGAGTGTTATTGTGTTACTCTGGTGAAGTGTTACCTGTCAATTCTTGTAAAGGTTTTGTCTTTAGTATAGATATGTCTTACCATTCAATTTGCCTTAAATTCTTCCATACAGTGGCTGTTTAGGCAACCTTTAAGACTAGGTGGAGCAAAAATGTTGAAAATAATTGCCTTGTAAATCAGCTAGGTAGGGCTTTTTAGGATATAGCTAATTAAAATTCTCTGTGTCTAGGAGTTTAGATTTTTTTAGGAGTTTTGATTTTTTCCCTTTTCTGATCTTTGCTGAATAATAATCAATGTAGAACCCATAGATATAGAACCATAGATGTGACATATGTCATAGTTAGTGGCAAAATTGTTGAGACCATACCCAGGTAAGATGATGGCCAGTAACCATGGGTTTATACACTGCCCGGCCAAAGAAAAAGTTGCCATTGCACCCGTCATGCATAGTGCCCACCGTACAAGCCTCTGGAGACAGTGTTATGATCTGGGGTGGCTTAAGTTGGTCAGGTCTAGGCTCAGCAACATTATGCAGCAATAAAATGAAGTCAGCGAAGTACCTGAATGTACTGAATGACCAGGTTATCCCATCAATGGGAATATGCCAGGATGACAATGCCAAGATTCATCGGGCTCAAATTGTGAAAGAGTGGTTCAGGGAGCATGAGGAATCATTTTCACACATGAATTAGCCACCAGATTCCTGACCTTAACCCCATTGAAAGTCTTTGGGATGTGCTGGAGAACACTTTACGGAGTGGTTCGACTCTCCCGTCGTCAATACAAGATCTCAGCCAAAAACTTATGCTACTCTGGATGGAAATAAATGTTGTGACATTGCATAAGGTTGTCGAAACAATGCCACAACAAATGCGCGCCGTAATCAAAGCTAAAGGCGGTCCAACGAAATATTAGAGTGCAACTTTTTTTTTGGCCAAGCAGTGTATCTATGAGCCAATCATCTATCATCAGCTATCTGGCTTCTGAGACCCGATTACGACATCACAGCGGGTTAGAATGTGCATTGCACTTTGCCATAGGTTCCTATTATGGCTGTACCCAGGTAAGATGGCTGTCAAATTGTTCTATTTCAGAATTCCAAATTACTATTACATTACAGGATATGTCATATCTATGGTTCTATATCTATGGTAGAACCTAAACTAGAGTAGATGACATGTTTTGAGTGAACTACTTCCTGAATCTGATCCGTTTTAATAGGATGTAATGGTTTTGAGTGAACTACTTCCTGAATCTGATCCGTTTTAATAGGATGTAATGGTTTTGTAACCGGATGGCCTAAGTTCCTTCTGGTTGTTTGAGTGTAATAGAAATTCTGCTGAATGATCACTTTTAATTGTTGCCTTTTAGCTAACCTTTTCAGCTAACTAAATGCAGTAGTTGTAGTGAAAGATGAATTTATTTGGATTGGGGACGGTAAGGGACAGGCCAAGCTGACCAGTGGGGTTTGGAGGGAGTGCAAACTACCAGGAATTGGCAGGAATTTTATTTTTAAGAATTTTTTAGTTTTTCAGTCAAAATGCAGCATACAAGCTCAGATTTATGATTGTGCAAAAACTAGCAAACAAAACATGCCTTCCATGACAGCTGTGGCAAAATAACAGAGTGTTAACAAAAAGTGAGAGGTGAAAAAACAACTTTAAATGAAACTAGCTCTTTCGTAGGAAAAAAAACCCTTGGCACTTTCAAAAAAAAGTTTACTTCACCAAAGATCTGATGAGCTAGTACATTTTGGAAATTGTTTAATGTTTTTCTCTCTCTTGCAGTTTGTGTAACAAATGTAATTATTTTTTCTTTCCTTTTTTTGCCAGACGAGAGTGCGGTTTGGATAATGTGCCTTTTTTGTATGTTTGCATTCAGTTTTTTTCTAGACCTAATAACATTTTATTAATGTATTGATACCAACAAGTGTGAAGGAAGATCTGGATCTCGCAAGTGCCACACCGGCTGATTTCATCACTACAAAGACGAAGAAATGCAATAAGAAAGGAAACCAGGAAATAAGGCAGTTTGAAACTATGAAATGATTGAACTCCGTAATCTGCTTTTCCATTGTATCGCAGATAAATATTATAATGAAAGCTTTATTCTTTTTAATCACAGTAGATAGCAAGGCTTTATAAATTAAGTTGTCTTCCAAAAGACTGTATTTTTACCTGGTTGTCGGACTGACCAGTTATCTACCTCAGATTTTTCTTTTTTCTTTAAGTTGGGCCGGGTTAGCGGGTCCAGCCCGCCCTTCCAGACCAAAAGCCAAGCTCAGGAGCTGGCCATATACAGTTATTTTCAGTTTATTTTTATTTTTTTTTAATAGAAAAAGACATCTTTTTACGACATAAAAAATATTATCATTATTACAAACATTGTGCGTTGAGCGTATTTTATCTGTGTCCACACATTCAGTTTCATAGTTTCAAAAGAGAAAAAAAGAATTGCTGCTCTGGTCACAAGACTAGCCGATGAAGTCCATCAGAAAACAGAGTACGAAATTGAATGTTGTGGTATTTAATGGATCTGTGCTCCTGAGGACAGGGTCCGGCAATGCCTATGGCAGCTTCTTCCTGCGCAGTTTCCACCATGACCGTACTTGGAATTTCTTTATCCAGTTTGCCTGAGACTGAATCATAGTATAGTACTATCGAACACAAAAAGGTTGTGCTGCTTGTGACATCTGAAGAAAGTGCCATACTCCACCTGGATCAAGAGCTGTTAAAGTACACCATACCCAAAAAAAGGAACGCTCATTGGAATCGACCATCATGTACTAGACATCAAATAAGTTATATATAAAAAAAAAGTAATTTATGGAGAAAGACCTTTTGTACAGACTGTTTGAAGAAATTAATAATAAAAGAAAAGATTTTCTTAGAGATATCTAAAATGATTGCTAGAGTTAATTTCTTTTAATTTAGTTTTACATGTGCCACAGATTTGCCAGTGGTAACTTGTATGTCCGGTTACAGGAAACCCTCTGTATTTTTGTCTTTTTAAATAAATTTGGCACCTAACATGGGGCTGAGCATGTCCAATTCCCACCCTAATTTGGAATGTCCAACTGTCTGCAACTGCAGCTGTGTTCATGTGCGAACCCCACTGCCGATTCGGGTGTAGACAACGGCGGTAATCCTCCGAAATATGTGATGGCGCTATTCTGCTTCTTTTCACACCACAGACTACAGCTAAGCTTGCATAGAGTGGAGTCGGAGGAAGACCTTTCATATGCAGCTTTAAAATGCAGTCCACGGGTGCCTGATCGACCAGCGGAGGTCGCTAGATAGCTATGAAACGCAGACCCCCTGAACCCTCCCATACCCTGGGTGACATAATTGGCAATTGCGCATCGCCCTATGGAGCTCCCGGCCACAGTCGGCACTCGCACGGTCCGGATTCGATCCGAGACTGTGGGGCTCAGCCAATGCACCACAGCGTGGTGCCTTAACCTAATGAGCCGCCCGGAAGCTCTCTTTCTCGTGTTTGTTAAAGCCAAAAAATACTGTTTATTGTAAATTTTCCATTGGTTGTTACTTCACTTTCGTTTTCTGTTCATTTCTTGGAAAAACTTTTGAATAAAAATGTCAATCAGACCTGGAGTCTGGGTACATTTCTGTCTCGGGACAGCGTGTGAGGTGAGGATGTTGTTTTTCCAGCTCCCTTTAATCGCAGTCACTCTTCACAGCTCGAGGCGTTCCCCTGCACTCCATCCCAAACGCTGGCAGCGAAGGCCTGATTTCATGGTGAAATCGGTGGGAACGTAGCTGAGCCTGGCCTCCTCGCGCATTGGAAAACAGCTTGGAGTTGTGTCACGGGTTCCCTTAGCGCCCGGCGCTGCATGGAGAACAGCTGAGTTACTGCGGAACCCACGCAGACTCCGGTTGGACAGGCAGGGAGAGAGGGAGGGAGATTGAGAGTGTAGCGGGAGGAGGAGGAGTGAAAGACCGAGGAAAATTCAGTCCAGCCATTTGCCACTTTCTGTAAAATTGCTGTTTATTCTGCTAAACATGATGGGCCGTGCTGGTGCGTTTGGGATCAATCGTACTCGTGTGTTGAGCCAGCTATATTTTCTTCTTTAGTATGCGATGAAATCCTGCAGACTGAAGGTGTTTTGTTTAGGCCTTAATAAAACATACACAAACTGTCTGTGGAACTGTAATTACCTCACTTTGCCAGCAGGTACTGCTGTCTACTGCTGCAGTAGCCAAATGACATGTTGCTTTGTGGCATTGGTGTTTTTCCCTTAGTTGGAGAATACATAATCATTGTATCCATGGTCCAATTGCCTACAAATTTCATTTGGTTTAACATCAGAAAATGAGTAATATCCCAAAGGTATGTAAGGATTTCTTCCATTATCTAGATTTTATTATTTTCTCACTGCAGTAAAATATCTTAAACATGTGGAACTGTTCAATAAAAATATGCCATTTGATAATAAGAATAAGCTGAACATGGGTGGGCAGTCAAAGAAATCTTGAAAGGTGTTATTTTTTGTGGAAATGCTTGTTTTTTTTTTAGTCTGAGCAAAGTACTCATTTACACTGAATAGGAGATTTTTAACCATTTCAACCTCAGCTGTATGAGCTCTTATTGTCCATAACTGACACGGCTCGGTTTGCTCTCCTGATTAAACTGAACAAAGGAGAGCTGCTTCCGTCTCTATCAATGGAGCCTTTATCAATAAAGCCTTTGTAACTTCAGCCCCTATTGAGCTCCTCAAAGCCAAAGGCCTTAAATGAGATAATACCATAGACAGTAAGGCACCGCGCGTGTATCTCTGCCGCAGCAGTTGGCTTGCCGAGGCCAGAGACCGAGATTACCGGCGGCTATTTCCTCAAACCGGACGAGAATTCCAGCAATTCCCGCAAGGCTGCTCCACCGAGCATTTCTCACTCAAAGGGTGTACCGACAGCCCTCTCGGTAACCCACCACAGCTGAGAAGACATGTGCCGTGTTTTCCACACGCCACAACAGGGGGCAGAATACCGGGGATTCAATTTCACTCTATGACTTTACAACACTGTACACGTACATGCATCTGCTGTGTTAGACATCATATCTCCCTTATCAGTTATAGTTTATTTTACTTCAGTCACACTTCAGTATCGCAGCATTCAATTCCATTGACTCTTACAGTAGAATGTCACACCAAGGAATTGGTTACACATATCATGGTTTATAATCATTTACATTTAGATTAAAGTGTAAGGACATTATATATGACTTATGAAACATTTATTGATTGATGCAGGATCTGTTCCACTGTACAGAATGACCAGTCTGTCATAATTTCTATATCAAGGCAGCTGCTGGTCTGGTGACTGTTGTGGGAGTTGCATAGAGATCAAGAGCATCATTGTCATAAAGTGATGAGGTAATTACTAACAGCTGATTAAACAATACATAGGAGGCTCAGTGAGACCAAACCCCAGGGAAAGGACACATCTAACATTTACAAATCTAGAAGATCTTTATCTGTAAAAGCTGGTCCATTGGGTTCTTTTTTTAGACACTTGACAAGAAAATAGAAGTAGTCCAGATGCCAAAAATACAGTATTTTGAAGTATCAATCAGACCGATTCTAAGCAAATGTTGAGTGCGCAAATCAATAAAATAAAGCTGTAACTTGTATTTTAACACGTATTTATTTTTATATGAATCAAATTTTGAATTATTTATACATTTGACGGTCGTTTATTCATTAGTATTGGCAGGTTTTCGACTGCATATTTGTCTCCCAATAAAATTACAGTACTGCTGGTCAATTTTGAGAAAAAGTCTATGTGTTCTTTAATCTCCTTGTGGCTCATGGGCTCCAGACCATGCCTTCAGACCACTGCTAAAAGAAACAACTCAGTCAAAGTGTGGCCATACTCAAACTACCGTTTTGCCAATATAACCGTTGTATCAGGTTAAGTCTTATGAACGTGTCCTGTGAACTGGCACAGGTAGCGCTATGCCCAGATTGCATCTCTTTCACATTCCACTGAGGGGAAGGAACGCAGCTCCCAATGTTATTTGCGTCCGTGGGCCCTTCTCTAAACCGGAAACAAATGTCCTGATTCGGTGAATTTGCCCACAGACAGGCCACAAAACAATACAAATCTCTGCACACAGGCATTTTTGTCTGAGTTAATTTCGCTTTGTGCTCCCCTAGGGAGAGGGGGAAAAAATCAGGCTTCAGGCATAACTTCTCCGTGTGTCATCTGCGAACACTTACACACTTGGCCCGTCAATCTAAATTTATCCTATTATCCCCTGCTAATGAACGGATGGTATTCCTATGCATCAGTCCAGCAGTTGTTACTATCATTCAGGGTCGGAATAAGCCTCCCTGCCCTCCACCATGTGCAGGCGGGAGAGAAAGTGTGTCATACTCTCTAAAGCGCTCTGTTACTGTTGGTTTACTGTTACTTTGTTAAAGAGCCACCGTGGAGTCCCGTGCTTTTCTCTGTTTTCCACCCCTGAAGCCAGAACTGGACACTTCAGCTTGGACAGCATGTTATCAGAGAAGCCCTCTGGAGGTGAGTTCATTCTAAACAATTTGTGGGTCTTGAGTGTGAAGCTGAGTTTTCGATTTTCAAATGAAATGTGTGTTTCAAATTAGCTTTATTGCAGTGGTATGCATGCCAGTGAAGGTGACCAGGCAGTGTGTGTGTGTGATCCTATTGACCTGGTAGTTTTTAGCCCCTGGGTTTGAATGGCTCATCAGGCCACAGAAGGGTATGCGCTGTTGGTTTGAAGGGGACTGGGTTCACTCTGATCACGGTGCTAACACAGCTGCGGTTCATAGGGGGACGACAGGGGGGGCGAATGACATAGGGCGCTCCCAAACACTGCATCAGCGGGCGCGTTCGCCGTCCCAGGGAGAGGGGGACGGCGGCCGGGTCGGACGCCGGTCCTCGTCGGCCCCCGGCCGCTGCGTCAGAGAGCGCGCGATCGATCCGAGGGAGAAGGGACAGGTCCTCGATGGTCCCGGTTGTCGCGATAGCGAGAATGCTGGTAGTCGGGCGGGAGAGGGGGTGTGAGTCGGGCGGGAGGTAGGTCCCTGAGCGGCAGATGGGGCTCCCCAGGATATAAAGGGGTGCGGCGGCGCCTGACAGGAAGCCGCGAGGAGGAGACGAGGAACGAGATCTGTGCTGCAGCTGTCTGAGTTCCGCCACCTGCGTCTGCCAGCCCTGTTCTCCACAGGCCTCTTTCACACACCATTCACCCTCTCCGTCTCTCTCTCTCTCTCTCTCATTCTCCCCCACTCTCTCCCTCTCTCCCCTTTTCTGCCATCTCTGCCCCACTCCTTTCTCTTTCTTTCTCCCTCAGTCTCGCTCTCTCCTTCTCTCCGTTTCGCCTCATTAGGTAAGCACACATTTGTGTTGCCATGTGCATACCAACCAAATGTAGCAAGAATGGCACAAGAAATACTTTGTCAAAAAAGTTCCTTTGTTTGATATTTTTCACCGTTATCAGATAATCTTTCACAGTGCAATGTGTTCTCACGGTCCCATATCCCTCTCTCGTGTCATCTTCGAAGCATTAGCATGCGTCCACACAAGCCGACAGAGGACAAAGTTTAACAATGAACACTTTTCACTTTTAGAGTCAGGGTCCCCCGATTTGAAATAAGTTACGATATTACCCTCTTGTAATATTATATCATCAACAGCTGAGACAGCATTTTTTTATGTTCTCAATGTGACATACTGGTTTGCCTTAAGGGATTTCTGGGTAACCAAGACCTGAGTGAAGCAGGTTTATCTGATATACTGTAAATAAGATGTTTACATGATGAATGCAATCCTCATCATTTCCAGTAGATAGATTACAAAGACTAGAAGGTCTGGAGAGTATCATATTGGGCTTTGCTTATGAGTCCAATGTTAAACCATTGCTGTTTAATTCATATTGTCTAATATAACCGTTCTCCGACACAATAACAGTACTAGTTAATCTTACAGATATCATATAACAAGTTTACGTAATTTGGTTGTCACATTAATTTGAAGTGTTCTGTGCAAAAGTGAAGTATTTGAAAATAATCTCAGCAAGCTTTTTATCTTTGATAAAAAGAATTACCAGAGAGGTCTCATATAAAAAGCATCAAACATAGGACCAATAATTACATATGGATTCTTCCCTCACATGCCTTTAATCATACAAAAAGTCAACCACTTTTACAGACATTCTGAGGTGACTTTTGTTATACAGCGTCCTAAATCAAATTATAAGAGTGGAATCATGAGAGGATATGCTAAGGTGGAAATGTGTATGCAGAAAACAGCAAGGGGTGAGTCTCAGTGATGCTTCAGTCATACTCCTGGACATGTAATGAATGTAGCTACAGAGGGTGTGATTAACTCAGATTAGGACCCTACACTTGCTTATCTACAACACTGAAACTGTGTCAGGGGTTTTTCTGTCAGCATTTTGGCTGTTCTGGTTATGTTTCTTTTTTCTCTTGGTGTTAATCATTAAAATAGTGCCACTCCTTGAAATATGAAGACTGTGCTCTATGCACATTACTTATTTGTCTGTCATGTTAAATATTAACTTATATTCCATTGGTCCAGTGCTCGGTAGGCATTCAGAGGAAGTGACTCATGATTGTGATCAGAACAGAACAGTCGACAATTCCTTTAAGAACTATTCCTATACATCACGTCACCATATTACGTAGGAAATATATGTAAGAAAAAATACCTTCCTGTCTTTCTGTACCTTTCCAGTTATGATTTCTGTCATGATTGCTAATATGTTCTCTGGAGCTGATATGTATACATATTTGGTATTAGAAATTGCACTGGGACATATTAATAAAACATTATAGCATTATCAGTCATAATATCATTAACATTGTCATCAATGATGTAATTTGCATTACTGCACAAACAGTGCAAACTAAGGTCTCCAAACAGTATAATTCTTTTGAATATAATTTGTTTCCTAAGTGATAATATCTAATAACCTAAAATGTCCGCAGCCTTTTCTGCAGTGGAAATGATGCAATGCATCACCGCAGAATCCACACTTATTACACGCATTTCTAAATTTACATTAGATTGTTCCATAATATCCCATATACGTATGCTTATTTGCATTCAGATCTGGTGAATGAGGAGGCCATATATGGACGGATAATGTCAGTGTCAGTGTCATGCTCCTCAAACCATTGGGCAACTACTTGGTTCCAGGTAGACTGGGTCATTATCATCTTGAAAGACACCCATCTCTGCAGCAAATAAATTATATAACTTGGGGTGAAGATGATCACTCAGTACTATTAAGTAACAATTGGCATCAACCTTGACCCAGACCATGCCAGGAAAATGCAACCCAAACTATTACAAAACCACCAGAACCCTTACCTTTGGAACACAGTTGTGTGTCCACCTTTTTGTTCATTTACATTACGTTTTACATTGCATTCACTTGGCTGAAGCTTTAATCCAAAGCGACGTGCAATAAGTGCATTGTTGTATTTGTTCACTACCAGTTTTATCAAGTTAATCTTGCAATCTGTTCAAATTCATTTGTTGGGTTTCAGCTAACTAGAGTACTGAAATACATGCCAGCGTCAGCTATTACCCATATCCTCGAGGCAACCACATCACAATTACTCCTCAACATAAACAGTGAAGTGTCTCTTCGTTGCGAAACTCTTCCTCCTCAAAGCCACAATGTCTGTGTGCGAGCAGGCTGGCACTGCCTTGGGACAGGGGCACCATTGTTTAGACGGCTGCCCTGTACCAGACTCAGGGAACAAAGCTCTATCTACTGTCCCTCTGTCTTTGTGTGCTCCCCTCAGGTAAAATATCCAATCCTTCCCTCCCTCTTTCTCCCTCTCTTTCTCTCCCTCTATCATTCTGCCTGTCTATTTCATCATCTCTCAACTTCTTTCTACCTCTCTTTTTCTGGTGCTCTCTCCCTTTCATTCTCTATCTCGCTAATATGGAAAGAGCCCTTCTTAAGCAGCCGTACAATCCTTCAGTTCATAGGGATATTGACTGCTTCTCAATCCATTAGCATACATAACTGGTAATCTAAAACATGCTGGGGTCCTTTGTATGAGACTTGATACATATGTGTCTAATTGATTCAAAGCTGCAGATCCAGCTCCTCACATTAACTCCTGATGCTCAAATCTGGTTTTATAATGTTGATTCTTCCTCTGGTGAATCCCGTACACAAAACTGGACTGTAATACTGCTCAGTGTGAAATTGACGAAATCACTGTAGTTTGAAATACATAAAACTGATGTTACAAGATGACATCAGTACAGCTTTCTGGGCAGCAGCAAATGTACAGTACAGCCATATATGTGCCGCATTGTATAAAAGGGTAAGATTTTGAGTGTTCCCTCATAAAGTCTTCATATCACAAGTAAAATGCATTTTTACAAGTACAAACTTGCAATATCTGTTTTAAGGAGTCCCTTCATTTAGGCATTATGTAAAAACAATTATCATTTAAAAGTAGCAAGAAACATCATCTAGGTATATTTATGTTAGGTGTCGGTGGGGGAAGGACCCAAACGCAGGCAGGAGTATTAAAAAAACCTAAGTTTAATAAAGGGCAAGGCAGCAATCCGTGGTAAACAGGCTGGGTCAAAAACCGGGGAGACAGGGCAACGGTACAAAGCACAGTCCAAAGAGTGGTCAAGGAACAGGCAGGGGTCAAACCGGGAAGGCAGAGGAGGAACAAAAAGAAAACAAAACAGAAATAAAACAACAACAGGTAACGGATGAGGGAAACAAAAAAACTAGAAAACAGATACTCGGAATAAACAGAACAACTCGGGCAGAATCTCTGGAAAAACAAGGCAACACAGAAGCAAAAATATAGGTAAGGAACTCGCGAAGAAACACGGAAATGACAAGGTATATATACACACAGAGGGAGACAGACATAATGGGAATCAGGTGTGTAGAAGCAGGGAGGGGAGATTGCTCACAGGTGAGAACAGTGAGGGTTAACAAGGACCAATAATACAATAACAGGGGAAACGTAAGACACAGACTGGAATGCACATAGACACAATGATAACAAACAGTCTGGGGTTAGCAGGTAAACAAGTGCACAGCTCAGAGGGGAGGAGCACGAAAGTGGACACGTGCAGAAAATGCAAAATCACAGATAGATACAGGGATAGGATAACGAGGAGGGAAATGACAGCTGCAGGTAGAAACTCAAGATTAATTAGTAATGTTAGTAGTGAACTCTAAAACCCTAATGTTAGTAGGTTAGCTGGTTAATATTATATACACGTTAGTTTGTTAGCAGGTTAGTATATACACAGAGGGAGACAGACATAATGGGAATCAGGTGTGTAGAAGCAGGGAGGGGAGATTGCTCACAGGTGAGAACAGTGAGGGTTAACAAGGACCAATAATACAATAACAGGGGAAACGTAAGACACAGACTGGAATGCACATAGACACAATGATAACAAACAGTCTGGGGTTAGCAGGTAAACAAGTGCACAGCTCAGAGGGGAGGAACACGAAAGTGGACACGTGCAGAGAATGCAAAATCACAGATAGATACAGGGATAGGATAACGAGGAGGGAAATGACAGCTGCAGGTAGAAACTCAAGATTAATTAGTAATGTTAGTAGTGAACTCTAAAACCCTAATGTTAGTAGGTTAGCTGGTTAATATTATATACACGTTAGTTTGTTAGCAGGTTAGTATTAAATCTAATCTAACAGTTAGTATGATTAGTACATTAGTATTATATACAAATATAAATAAAGTCAGAAGGAAGAAAACGAGATACGAAATACAGAGGAAACACGAATGTTCCCAAAATCACCCGAATAGTGAAATGAAAAGACAGGGAGTGGAATCTCAGAAAACATGGAACGCGGACTGACAATCGCGAGGGAAATGCAGGAAAAAAAAGGAAGAACTCAGGAAACATAACAAATAAAACAGACAGAATTACAGGATCCTAACAATTTATGAATGCTTTATGATGATACACTTAAGGTGATCCATCACCAGATGACATGCTCTGTTTACAATGGTCCTCTTACACTCTCAAGGGAGGTGTCACAGTGAAAATAGAGCTGTTCTCTGTGATCCGTTGAATGCATACATGGATAGTGCAGGTAGCCTAAGTGATGATACCCCTAAATAGCAAATTGTTCAGTGTTAAATTAACTCTTACAGTGTACATGCGGTTCCCTATTGGACTCATATAAACTATATTAGAGTTTAATTAACATTGAACATTTTACTGTGTAGTATTATTCTTATTGTGATTTTAAGCATGCACTATAGCTTTATATTTAGCCTACAGAAACCCTAAAAAAAAAGTCAATATTTGCACAGCAGCATTTGACTGAGTGTGTTGGGGGAATAGATGTAGACAGTTAGGGTTAATTACAACTTTTGAATAATAATTGTGTTTCTTGTACAACATAAAAGTTAAAAAATAATGAGAAGGTATAAGTCATTATTATAATACTGTGGCCGGCTCCTCTGTGTCTGAAAGACTCTTCGGTGGTGCCAATTAAAAATGAATAATGAATAGTCCTGGAGTTGCTATAGCCTAGTCCTTTCAACATATTGGAAGCTGAATAGGCTACTTTAGCTTTTTATGTAGGCCTATTTCAAATTACGACATTCTATTACATAGGCTGGTGTACGGACACATATAGGCTACCATTTCCCCATTTGCCTTTTTATTTATAAATCCACAGTGACCATAGGAAAACAGAGAAGAGCTATAAAGAACCGATACTGAAATTTGATTATGGGTCACTGTTCTATGAAAATTGCCGAAGTAGCCTAGTGTAAAACGGCCTACCCTAAAAAACGAATAGGCTATAAAGGGTTTTGATTTATAAACCGGTGTATCATTTCTATCAAGGTTTATATCCATCTAATTAGAGAATAAAGGAATGCTATATTACATGCTAACGATTAAATTATGGACAAGAAAAAAAGAATCAACCTAATGATTTTCTCGCCGAACGCAGGCATATGAAGACATTTACAAAGTATCGTACACATAGACTAATGTTCTCGTCATAATTCGAGCACTATTGCTTAAGCTTTAAATATGAATTACTTTTTTAATTAATTAAAAGTAAAACAGCGAACTCAAGAAGAAGCAGAACTGGTGTGGGAGACAATCGCATAGCATAGACTATTCACCGGCGATAAAATACACCAATATAGTAGGCTAATCTTTTAAATCAGTTGAAAGTAATATAGAGCTATAGACTATATATAACGTTATATTTTTTCATCTCACGTGTAGGCTATATATGACGTTTGAAATGTATGCAGGTAATACATTCAGTTTAACGTACCTGCGGTTACAGCAGCAAACATGCAACCATGCCATCTGTGATTTCAATCCTCGCATAGGCTGCATTTTCACACACCTTTTATGTTCTTACCTGTACGGAAGTGAATATAAAAGGTAAGACACGTAACTATGTCTGAACAACACGCAGCGTTATCTTCCAGCTCAGGTGAGATCGAGTTGTGGTCCTTTTTACCAGACCTACTCAAAACAAGGAGATCACCTTCCCGATATTTTTGAATAGGCTAATGAAGGACAACTGCTACAAAATGAAATGATCTGAAAACTTTTTACTTTTTAGTTCAGGCAGAAGCAACCGTGAAGACTAATGGGGATTGTACTTCTAAGCCTTATTCTTCTGTACAGGGCCAGCAATGTGGAAGGTAAGGACGCAATTGAAATGACATTCACCGTGAATAGATACATGCCATTTTTTTTCTGGAAACTTGTCATGTCGGTATGCCCCAAATAATGCACGTGCCTATTTAATATGTTGTGCACAATGTTTAACCCCAATTTTAACCGGTGAAAATTGTCCGGTATTAGGTAATGACTTGGTAATGAACGGTCTTTGAAATTTTGAACCAAAAGCAGTGGTTCACATCAGAACATTATGGCGATATCGCTACAGAGGACACACACACAATATGTTTTCAATATGTCCTCATATATATAATAGTATTTTTATCTGTAGCCAACGTTAATTGTGTGGTAAATTACAAAGAACAAGGTGTCTTTTCTAAAGGATTAAACCCACAAAAAAAATGAAATGACAGCAACAAACTAAGAAAGTGATGTGCCTTCCGATGTCTTAAGTGCGTCAGTAGCGCGTGAGAATGCAGTCAATTCGTGACAGTGCGAACCACACTGACCACTTTTTTGTTTGTGACATTCAGGGACTTGTTCCGTTGGGAGGGCGATCACCTGCAATGAGTGCCTGCGTCTCGGTCCACACTGCTCCTGGTGTACGCAAGAGGTAGCCTACGATACACAGTTGTGTTCATTCTGAAATTCACCATTTTCTGTTCACCTGTTTGTGCCAATAGGCTATATGCACAATACGTATTTTCATAATATTTTAATTTTATTTCTACTATCAATATCATTGAACTCGTTCCTGATCTGTATTGACACATACATCCTATTGGAAATGGTGCGGTTTTGGGTAAATTCAGAAAAACTGAATACAATGCCTCTCATTCAAAATCTGATTTGTTTCCCCCCCCCAGAACTTCACAGACTCATTTTCAGTTAGTGAAAGATGCAATACACCACAGTCATTGATGCATATGGGGTGTGCAGAGGAATTTGTGGAGTTCCCTGTCACCAGCACACTTACCCATGAAGATGAGCCTGTGGGGCGAAGGGACGATAGTGACAACTTTACCCAAATATCACCACAGAGAATGTCACTTAAACTACGACCAGGTGGGCCTAGTTTTCTTCAGTTTTTACACACCGACTTTACTCACTAGTAAAACTCAGGCTCTGGCCTATCCCCCATATGAGCAGTAATCTGCATGGAGGAACCTGCTTATACAGTGTAATCCTCTTGCTAATATTTTGTCAGTTGATGGTGGTGGGTCAAACCTGTGATTGAATGTTGCGCCTGAGTTTCGTACAGATTATTGGACTGCAGGAGAGCTCTCTCCAGGTTTAATTGTAACATTGCAAGCACCCAGCATGGTGTAGCATATTCTACTGAATACAACTGATGCTGGTGTTCTGCGCCTGTTGAGGATGTGCGAATATCAGAGAAAGATACTTACAAAAAGTAGTCAGTTGTGTTCTCTATTACACCTGAATGATAAGCATATAAAAAATAATCTCTGGGCTTTTTTTTTGACAGGCAGCAATGTCACATTCCAAATCAGTGTTCAGCAAACAAAGGACTATCCAGTGGACATTTACTACTTGATGGACCTGTCTGCATCCATGTTCGACGACCTCGAGAAGATCAAGGACTTGGGGTCCACTCTCTCCAAAGAGATGGCCAAGCTGACCAGTAAATTCCAGCTGGGCTTTGGGTCGTTTGTTGAGAAACCAGTCCTCCCTTTTATTAAAATCACACCGGCGCAGCTGGAGAACCCGTGCAGGTCAGTCTGCCAGAATACAGCTCCAGAGAATCAGAAAAGGTGTGATGTGCTATTTATCTGAAAAATAGCACATCAAATTATTATTATTATTATTAGTAGTAGTAGTAGTAGTATTTTTATTATTATTATTATTATTGTTAATAATAGTAATAATAACAACAATAACTTATCATTATTATCTTCATCATCATCAGTCTTTTATCATTAGATGTCTATATTTTCAAAACGGCTTAATGCGTTATTTATAGAAATAATTTTATCATTTAGTTCAAACATCTATCCTTGGTAAATGATAAAGCATCTGTATCAGATCAATGTTTGTAGTTGAGTCATATTCGTAAATCATGCTTTCCTGTTAAGCGTTGTTAGCACCATTAGGGGACAGGGCACTGTCTCTTTTTAAGGACCTTTCGAGCAGCGAGACCGCTCGTTCCCTGTACGGGCGGGGAGAGTCTGACCAAGCCTCCCCTCTCGTTTTCCATAGTAGTGTGGATTCTTACTGTTTGCCCACGTTTGGGTACAAGCACATGCTGCCGCTGACCAGCAGCACCGAGAAATTCAACGAAATAATAAAAATGCAGCGGGTGTCCGCCAACGAGGACCAGCTGGAGTGTGGCTTCGATGCGATTATGCAGGCGGCGGTCTGCGGGGTGGGTGAGATATTTTGCTAGGATGCAGGCAAATTGTTTGCTGCAACATTTTTTTAAGTTACATAACTTGGGAAATGTCCCCTTTGTGCCTGTCTTTCTTCAGCTAAAGCAGCTTGTGTCTCCTCCCCCAGGATAAAATCGGCTGGAGGAATGACTCCATGCACCTGGTGGTCTTTGTCAGCGATGCAGACTCACACTTTGGGATGGACAGCAAATTGGCTGGCATTGTTGTCCCCAATGACGGGGAGTGCCACCTGGACAATAACAATGAATACTCTAAGGCCACAGTCTTGGTAACGTGCACCTCAAGTATAATGGCCTATAAGTTTAATGAACTCAGAATAACATTAACCTTTATTCATGAGCCCACATTCAAAGCTGAAGTGTAATAAGTGTAAAAAAAATAAAAAATCATAGTAATTTCAATATGCACTTTGTGAGAACGCAGCGTATAGGAAATAACATCAAGTATCTTAGACTCTATTTAATCAAGTAATGCTTCTCCAATTGAGGGCTTTTCATTTGTAAACCCCCAGGAGTACCCAACTCTTGGCCAGCTCATAGACAAGCTGGTGGAAAATAACATACTTCTGATATTCGCTGTGACTGAACCCCAGAAGACCAACTATGAGGTGAGAGAACCTTTCCTTTTATCATCTTGAGACAGGATGATCTGACAGTGCACGTGGCAATCAGAGTTGAGTTTTCCATGGCAAGTAAACCACGTTGACACGACAGTAAAAACCACAGACGGTACAGTAATGTTCTGTGTTCCCTTGATGTTCTGTGAAGTGCACCGTGGGATGTGTGTGAGCAAGAATCCCCCTGCTCAAGGAACCTATTCCGCATATATTAATGGATCATGTTCCTTTGTAAGAATGAATAGAAACTATAGGCACAGCCACATACACCACAGTGATTACTCCAACAGCATGAACACAATGCTGTCGGCTAATAAGGTTCCTCCCAAGGTTTTTTCTAGTTACACCAGGGAGTTTTTCCTTGCCACTGTTGCCTTTGGCTTGCTCTTGTGGGGGGTTTAGGCTGGGTTTTTCTGTGAAGCGCATTGTGACAACTAGTTGTGAAATGCGCTATATAAATAAATATTGATTTGATTTCATTAATAAGGTATAATGCTGTATGATGAGCAGTCAGAGGGTAAATGGCCCAATCCATGCTATGTGTGTGTGCGTGTGTGTGTGTTTGTGTCTGTGTTAGTATATGTTTTGGGACGGGGTATAATGTGTGTGATATCTCTCCTAAAACAAAGAAAACATGGAAGGACTGCCTCTCTGTCATCTGCTGCCCCTGTTTGAATTGATACTCAGTTTCTATTTGTTTGTTACAGAATTATGCCAATCTCATCCCTGGAGCCACAGTTGGAGTTCTTGAAACTGACTCACAGAACATTCTGGAACTGATCATGACTGCTTATAAAGTAAGAGAGTACTACTAACCTTGTGTGTGCATGTGAGCATTAAGTGTGTGTGTGGGTGTGTGTGCGCGCGTGCGTGTGTATGCGTGTGTGTGTGTGTGTGTGTGTGTGTGTGTGTGTGTGTATGTGTGCACGTGTGTGTGTGCGTGTGTGTGTTTGTGTGTGTATGTGTTTGTCTGTATGTGTGTCTGCATGTGCCATTATACTGTTAGTAAACAGTATAAGTTTAAGTTTATATTTCTGCCTTAGTCTATAGTATGCTGTCCTGTTGAGACTGGTGGTCTGAACTTCAGACAGACAATGCATTTCAGTGGAAGTGTGAGATCCAGTGGAGTTGAGAAAGACAAAGTAATTAAAGCTTATAGAGAAAGTAGGCTTGGTGGGGCAAATCGTAGTAGAGCTTACATGAGTGTGTTTATGGTCTCAAGGCCTGGGCTCCACTCCCTACCCCTCCCCCCCCCCCCCCTCCCCTCCCCCTCTCCCCCTTGTCCCTCTTTTCCCTCCCTTTTTCTCCCGGCTGACTCACAGCCTGCCTTTGACAGGCCTCGACTCGCTCGTAGTTTGATCTCTTCTTGCTATTTACTCCTTCAATCCCTCCCCGCAGCAGCAGGCTTAGAGCAAGATAAAGCCTTTCCTCCAGGCATTCTGACCCTCTCGTCACCATATCTAAATTAGCCTAGAGCTTTGAGATGTGATACATTATCATTCATGCAGGGTGAAGGAAAGAAGTGTTTGTGAAAATCACATGGTGCGAAGGGACCAGCCATTTCTTTTGTGCATTTTCTGCTCGATTCAACTGAATGGTTCACCAAAGCGGTATGCAGCCCCCATGTTCAAGTCCTAGATTTCTATAGGTTATAGAGGCTATAGAGTTGCCCTTCATTCTGCAACTGATTTAACCATAGAATAGTAGCAGTGACTCACTATCCCCATAATGGCTTGAATTAAGCCGCCAGAAAAATAGATTGAAAATCAGAAGATCTCTGCAGAGTCAGACCAGATCTCGGATAAGCGTTGGCATTCTTGCCACGTTTGCACTAACACGTAGCTTTCGGATCTGATTCTGGGGTTGGAATCCCAGCCGGAGAGTAAGACTGCTGAAGTAGCATGAAGAGAAGACAGCGGAATTCAAATGGATTTTGCTGATATCTATTTTCAGGAACTGCGGTCTGAGATTGACATGGAGGTCTTGGGGGACACAGAGGACCTTCAGATTGCCTTCACCGCCATCTGTAACGACAGGAACGCCCAGCTTGGACAGAAACGCTGCTCCAATGTGAAAGTGGGAGACACGGTAAGGTGCCTCAGCTCCAGACACCCTGAACACACCTAGCCCGTGGAGCAGAGAATAATAGTCCCCAAACAGAAACAAAATGATAACCAGATAGGAAGTACAACTTGATAAGGCCTGTGGTTGTATTCACAGGCCTGACGCAGCCCTGCAGCGTGTCCTCTATCAGTTCAGGAGAGCACAGATAAGTTCACATTCTCCACCAAAGCACAGCTTCTTTTCTCCAAGCCTGAAGCTGTGCAGTCATTGTGTCACAGGAGGCTACATCATGTACAGCTGGTCACGGCAGATTACATGTGACCAACCAGAGGAGCTTCACAAGGAAAAGGGGCAACTCTACAATTTTGAACCTTCACATCATTTGCACTGCAATCGCTAGTTTTCCATTGCCCACAGTTAGGATTCCATGCCAGACATTTAAAGGTGGGGGGGGGGGCTAAAGGTCAGTGATTTAGCAGGGAGACCCACCCAGTAGCCTCCAGAAGTACGTCAAATTTTGGTCAAGGTCTCCTTGATCAAAATGTTCATTTCTGTTGCGTTAAAGATAACACGTTCGATGGTGATGTGTGGAAAGATGGCCCATCACATGTTCGCCTGTTTCGTTCAGAGTAAAAGAAAATTGCACCCTCTAGTGTTTTGTAGGTGGTTTCCAGTTGTTTGGGTTGGTTTCTGCCCAATGAAATCTGCAAAACCTTGGGTAGGAAGTGAAGACTTAACTGAAATAGTTTCAGGTGTTGAGAGCTAAATGCAAATGTGTTGAACCACATTGACATTCTGTTCTCACATGTCTGAGAACTTAACTTCCACATTTCACGTTTCCAAGGTGGCAATATGATCCTTTTTCATTCAAAAGGTAAGGTTCAATAGTTGAAACATGAAAGGAATTACATCATATTGGGATGATGATGATTTTTTGTGCATGTATTAGATGGCTCTGTGGAAAATTTGAGGCCATAATATGTGAGACAATGCAAAAACAAGACAATGCATGACTATCTATATGTTATTCCCCTTTTCTATTAAAAGCAGGTATTAGGGAAGAGTATATGTTACCACACACCAAACTAACCATACAAGTTTCTGTATGTTTAGTAGGCTATCCCTTTTAAATATGAGCATATGTTTGCCCCTCAGACTGAAAAGTTTTAGTTCTGTCTTTTCCTTTTTATTTTTTTCTGTACTAATTGTCAAATCCTGGCCAAAATCTAATATTAGGTATACATACAATGTTTGAATGCATGTGGGTAGGATGACCAAGTCTTTCAGGCCAGAAACATACCTCACTCAAATACGCGAATGTGGACGCTTCAAGCTATGCGAATGGTTTTTCTTGTGCCATGACATTTGTGAAAGACAAGCACAGATCGAACAAGAAAGTTGTTTACTGTTGTTGCCTGCCATATCGTCCCTTGCTGCAACGCTCTGGTTTGTCTTTCAGAAATGTCATGGCAAAAGAAAAAATTGTTTGCGTAGCTCGAAGCATCCACATTCGCGTATTTGCGTGAGATGTTTCTGGCCTACATACTCAAGGAACATAAACACCATGCAGATCCGGGACATACACGCGCTCTTTGCTTACATACCATACGCGCGTTTACCGGCTTCTTTTCGCACTGTCCCCTAGTTGGCAGTTGCCAGACCGAGTTCTTATTCGTGTTTATGTCATACACAACAAAATTATGCATTATAAGCTTATCTATTGTTCTCCAATGACCCGTAGCTGTCATTCATTCACCATTGATATGTAGCTGTCATTCATTCTCTATTGATCTATAGCTGTCATTCATTCTCCATTGATCTGTAGCGGTCATTCATTCTCCATTGATCTGTAGCTGTCATTCATTCTCCATTGACCTGTAGCTGTCATTCATTCTCCATTGATCTGTAGCTGTCATTCATTCTCCATTGATCTGTAGCTGTCATTCATTCACCATTGATCTGTAGCTGTCATTCATTCTCCATTAATCTGTAGCGGTCATTCATTCTCCATTGATCTGTAGCTGTCATTCATTCTCCATTGATCTGTAGCTGTCATTCATTCTCCATTAATCTGTAGCTGTCATTCATTCTCCATTAATCTGTAGCTGCCATTCATTCTCCATTGATCTGTAGCTGCCATTCATTCTCCATTGATCTTTAGCTGGCATTTATTACCCGTTAACGTGTAGCTATGACCTTCATTACTCATTGCACAGGTGTCTTTCAACGTGACAGTGGAGCTCTCGGAGTGCTTCGCCAGCCCCAGGCGCTTCTCCATCAAGCCTGTGGGTTTCCACGATGCCCTGGAGGTGGAGCTCGAGGCTCTGTGCAGCTGCGCCTGTCACCAGCGGCCCGAGCTCAACAGCAGCCACTGCGGCGAGGGCCGGGGGGCGCTGGAGTGCGGAACGTGCTCGTGCCAGCCCGGGTACATGGGCCCGCGCTGCGAATGCACCGAGGAGAGCCTGCACTCCGGTGACTGCAGGGCCCGCCCGGGGGCCGAGACGTGCAGCGGCCAGGGGGAGTGCTACTGCGGCCAGTGCGCCTGCCACCGCTCCAGCTTCGGCCGCATCTACGGGACCTACTGCGAGTGCGACAACTTCTCCTGCCCCCGGTTCCGCGGGAAACTCTGCGGAGGTAGGTGTGCGTAGGCCTGTTGCCAAGCAACTATAGAAAAGAACAGATTTCTTACACAGGGATTTAATATGAAGGTAGCACTGTTGATGACACTACTGTACGCTAATTATTTTCCTACCTCCCGTGGCATGCTAATATATTACACACAATAGAAACATGTATGGATTATTCTGAAAAATTATAAGAGAGGATTGTGCAGATAACTTAACCACTTACAGTAAGATTTGTGTAAAAATGTAATTTCCACTAACCACCCTATGGCTCTCCTCTCCCTGGTGTTTGTGGATCCTTGTGCATACGTGTGTGCGCGGATGTGTGTATGTGCATCTTCACGCCTGCGTGTTCACATGCGTGTGTGTGTGCGTGTGTGTGTTCCTTCACACGTGCATCTGCGTACTTGCGCATGCACGTATGCACTTGTGTGCATATACATGTATGTGAAAATGCGTGCATGTTTGTATGCGTGTCTTTGTGTGCATGCGGGTATGCGTGCGTGCGCGTGTGTCTTTCATGCGCATGCGCGCAGGCCACGGGGAGTGTACGTGCGGGGAGTGCTCGTGTCACAGTGGCTGGACAGGGCAGTACTGCAACTGCAGCAGCAGCACAGATGCCTGCGTCTCGGAGGACGGCGAGCTGTGCAGCGGCAGAGGGAAATGCGTCTGCGGGAGGTGCGCATGCTCAGTCCCGGGGGCCTCCGGGGACACCTGTGAAAGATGCCCCACCTGCGGAGATTCCTGCAGCTCCTCCAGGTACGCGCCACCAAACGCCCAACTCTCTGTCAGCAACGAACACGGGACATGCGTATTTTTAGCACCATACGTTTCCTACATTTTTCTTGAGTGGAACAGTGTGGTGTGACTTGTGTGTGCATTGTCATCTTATTTATCTGGCTCCTTACAAGTTTGTGTGTGTGTCAAAGTTTATCACCCCTAGCATTGAGAGAGACAGAAAGCGATACTCCAAAGCATTGTTCTGAATGATCTGCCGCACAGTCCACCTGACAGCAAAGCACATGAGTGGGAATGCTCTGATGTGTGTCCAATAGCAGGAAGTGACACCAGGGGCCACATGTATAAAACTCTGAGTAAAAGAACGCGTAAAAGAACGCTCAGGGTGAAAGTTGGAAATCTTCTTAAAAAAAGTTTTGCATTTTTTACCTCTGCCTTGCTGTCACGGTGTCGCCATATCACACAGACTCCAAACATTGCGTACGTAAGGTGTCCATCGTGTGCAGAGGTTTCTGAGGACATTTTTCTGCTCAGCACTGTTTATACATGTGGCCCCAGCTCTCTTCCTCCTACGCTTGGTCGCTGAGGAGCATTAGTTTGTGAGAACGTAATAGCCCGGCGGAGACTGACTTTTATAGAGGTGACAGCCTTTGTGTCTTATCAGGGGCTGCGTCGAGTGTCACCTCCAAGCGAAGGATTCTCCCGAGGAGTGTCACCACAAGTGCAGCGTCATTCACACCTATGTCAACCGGACCACAGGTCAGAGTCTCACACACTGTCTGCGTGGTTGCATCAGTTAAATGCCGAATACATTTGCACTGTGTTTCTCGTATAGCGCATGTTACGGGGAAGGATATGACTACAACTACTACATTACATGTATTGGCTTTGCGGCATTGTGGCTGAAGACTAATGGATATTCCTTTGGCGCACATGGACCAGTCTGGCTGGTGTAGAGCGCACTGTGTTAGAGTGTCACATGGGTCAGGGGACGAGGGGAATGCAGCCCCGCCTCTATTGATGAGTCTCTGAACGCTCTCAGCGTTCTAGAACACAGCCAAGATTTGTTCACTTGACGCTTGACTAAGGGGAACATATTATTTACCTTGTCTTACAGACAGGCCTATTGTGGGCCTGTTGAATACAGATCTCAGACCCTTTAAATAGCACTTATTATGAGTCCATTCACACGAATGCAAGCTGAGAGGTGTATCTGATGGACGAAGCCGACGGACCGTACATCCAGCGGCTACGAACTTGAGACACAAAGTCTATGGTCCTGGTCTGCCATTGACATGGAAATCTCAGCCCACTCAATAAAAAGCCCCGAAAGATGGTATCTACCTCTTTATTAGGCAGAAAAGAATAAATGCAGAAGAAGAGGCGGGAAAATAATACACAGATTTTTCTTTTTTTTCCATGCGGATCTCTTTTTTAGACTATGACGAGAGCCAGTCGATCCTCTGCATGTTGAATGGTGAGAACGACTGCACAATCTCTTTTATCGTCACGCCCGGACCACAAGGAAACACCGTCTATGACCTCAAGCTATCCGGTGAGGCCCCCCCCCCCCCCCCCCCCCCCGCCTCCCCATTTATCACTTTCCTTTAGTGTACTATTACCATATGGTTTATTTTTTTAAAACAAGGTATATTACTTGAGCAGTTGTGGATTGTTGCATCATGTTGCATCATTTCCGCGTAAAGTCATAAAACCTGACGTAGTCCAACACAATGGCTGCGCAGCTCAGCCAATGTGCTGCTGAATGAAAAAAGCAGGGGCAGCGCTCCTCCAAACTGGAGAAGCAGAAAGGACCTAGCAGAAAAGTAGAAATGTGAAAATTTCGAGTGTGTCTCATTTTTGGCAGACTGTCCGAAGCCACCAAACATACCAATGATAGTGCTGGGAGTGTCTCTGTCCATCCTGACCATTGGAATCATTCTGCTGGGAATATGGAAGCTGCTGGTGTCCGTTCACGACCGTAAAGAAGTGGCAAAATTTGAGGCGGAGAGGGCCAAGGTGAAGTGGCAGTCGGTATGTTCCCGAAGATCACTTTAACATTCATGTTGATTTCCCAGCACAGAAGAGTATTGTGCTTTTTTTTAGAAGAACAATGCTTTAATAATTTTCCTTTCCTTTACAGGGCACAAATCCACTTTTTAAAAGCTCGACGTCAACATTTAAAAATATAACGTATAGAAGCACAGGGAAACAAAAAGTTGACATTTCAGCGGACAATTACTGAACATCCACACTGTGTTTCATAAATGTGTATTCTGCATTGAGAAGCTGAGTGCACTAGTTGGGTGTGTTTTCACAACCTGTGTGGAATTGTGGTTGCACTGTGTGTTTTTGTGAATATCATCAATGCATTACTTCAGAACAGGACAAAAATGCTTTCTTTTCAGATTTACTGTGTTTCCTGGGGCATTTCAGCTCAAAAGCTGTATGTTTTTATTCAATGTGGATTGTTCTAGATTTTGCTGCTTGAAGATTTAAAATTTAACTACTGATCATAATACTTAATTAAACACTGGACTACTCTTATACTGTTGTTTTTATACATGTTTACAGTTTTAGTTAGACAGTTACAGTACACTGTACACAGATGTTTATTTTTTGTTGTTTGTTTTTAAGGATTATGAAACTGAAAATCTTTAGAAATATAATTAGTTTTTTTTGAGGCTGTGCCTTGAACTGTAATTTTTTATTTCAAAATTGTTCTAATAAAGTTTACATTTGCTGTACTGCTGTCTTAAAACATACATCTGTTGATGCAATAACAGGTGTGATTATCCGGCAATGTTTGTTTATGTATTGTATGTGTATTTGTGTATGTATTTTATGTGTGAAAATTTTGTGTGTGCGACTACAGAATGTGTGTGTATGTGTGTGTGTGTGTGTGTGGTGAGAGAGAAAGAGAGACAGAGAGAGAGAGAGCATGTCTACATTTGAGTTTAACTACAACATAACTATGTCATCCACTTATACTGAGATATTTGAGGTGATTATACTGTACCACTAATAGCTCCATGCAATGTAATGTGACAAATGATGTCTTACTGTAAAACCATAATTTTGTTCTGTTTGAATGAAGTCATTACAATATACCCACTTAAGTCTATGCAGTTAATTGGCCAGGGATCCAGTGTGTGCATTTCTTTTCATGAGAGCTGGCTTGTAAAATGGTAACTGGCTAAGGATTGAGATCAGCCAAAGAGTGAACATCAGATTTATAATTTCCACAAACAACTTCTTCCTCCATCAAAGTAAAGAAAATCAAAGGTAATGTAAATCAAAGGATTACTTGGATGAAGAAATTCCACGATAAAGATTGAACAAGAATACCTGAACAGCTGGTATGTTAGTTTAGCCCCTGAACTGAAACTTCTAATCTTTATACTTTATATTTTTCTAGTCTTTAAAAAAATGTTTTTTTAAAATGTTTTTGGTTATTGTTTCACATATATGTCCAGGAGTTGCTTAACCAAAGTAACCATAACGTTGTTTTGTGAAAATTAACTGAGGATCCAATATATGGTCATTTGTCTCAGCAGTGGACCACCAATGCCTTGCTCTTGTTTTGACTCCAGTCTCCAATGCTCATTTGTTGAGACTAACCATCTCTTATCGGACATAAGCGGTAATGCATGTTTCTCCACAGTTTAATCATTTGGAATGTGACGGGTCAATTTCAGTGCCATTAATATGAACACAGAATGAAGCATTATCATAACCACATAGCCAAATGATGGGTCAGTACACCCTCCACTTTTTGGGATAGTATGGGTGTTCAATGCTTAAGCTTGAAATTAACTGCAGTTGCTGACCCATTTCACATCATACCATAAAGGGAAAGGAGGTGGGTGTGTTGGTCTTTTTCTAAATATAATTGCTATAACTACTCCGAAATTCTGCTATGAAATTGTTAAATGTAAACCAATTGGACTTAATATTAGCCATGACATAGGTTACTGTGCATTTTCAGGAATTACTTGTAGGCTATTTACGCTGCAAAATGTGCCATTCGTGAACCAGGAATCAGATAGCCTACATAAAGTGTTGTTTGCATAACGCATCTCGTGAACAGACCCTGGCTGTAAGTTTTTGGAGAATTCTTATTTAATTTGGATACTGGGACCAGGTTTTTAGTGTAGCCAAATGGTGAATCCCGCCCAGCACCAGATACTCGTCTGGAAGAGAAATATTCTGCCCCTTACAGCCCCGCTGAGAACGGTGACGGAGCAGATCCGAAAACTAGCGGAAAATTCCCGAGAAGGTCAGAAAAAACAACACACAACGAGATTTTCAGTCTCTCGGAAAGCTCTTGTCTTCACAAAGTTTTTATCAGGGAAATGAGATCATATCGTTTATCCCATTTTAATGTTGGAGCGGTGGGACTACTTGTCGTTTTCTGCATTCTGCTGTTTGCGAAAAGCTGCTACAGTGACGCCGAAGATGTGGTTTTGGAGAAAACCCAACTTTCCGAACTATACAGTAAGTTCAGTCGGCCTGTACATAACATGATCACTGTGTGCATAGCATTTTCCGAACAAAAAGGATGTGTGCGCCGTATTATTTTTTCCATGTCAGCTGGAACAAATCGGCTGAGTAAAAGCGTGTGCTGGTAAATCCGTATTATCAGTAGTAAACGAAGTAGATATCCGCGTTTTATCTTGATAATAATGCTTCTAAGATACTGGCGTATGGTAGCTTAATACAAGTTTGTTTCCTGGAAGTTTTCTAACGCTGGCATGTAGGATGTTATACCCCGTGGAGTCCCGTAGATTCTCTAGAAACCAATGAGAAACTTGTTAGGACATACATATTTGTGTACATTTTCCATTGCAATAATTTAGCAGTCTTATCTAGAGCAACTTGTAGCAGAACATAGGCTATTTCAAACTTAAATCTCTATTTGACTATACTATAAATATGCTTTCAGATAGCTAGACAATAGGGTTTTTCTTAAATGTAATCGTATCCTATAACTTTTCAAAATTAGTTTATAATACAAACCCTACTCTCCACGCCTATAAACTAAAAGAGGCTAAAAGAGCACTTAAGAAAGATGATACTCTGTATCAGGTACTCTGTTTTGAAAAGACCCCACTGGCACATTTTGGCGATATTCCAGCACATTCATGTATCGAAGGTCTAAAGGAACACATTATACCAGCTAGTTCAGAAAGTCCCCAGCTGTCTGGCCTTTTTAGATAACTATTTATCAGTCAGATATTTTAACATGTTGAAAAGTTTATTACATTGAGTTAAATATGCACCCAGGGACACCTACCTCCCTAAGTTTGTCTGTAGCTCCAACTTCCATGACCTTTCACTGCTTGTACAGTTTCTGGGATTATCAATAGTGTGTTTATACACTCTTAGAAAAAAATAGTTCTGAAAGGGTTCTTTGGCTTGGCTTAATGGGGGAAGTGGGAAACCCTTTTTAGTTCTTTATGGAACCCTCTTCGGTAGGTTTGGAACCTTTTTGGAACCCTTCCTTCTGAGTGTAGTGTTTTTGAAGTGGGGTTTTATGCACCTTCCTTCACCTTTTGTGTCCTCTGGTATGCATGATCATCTTCAGCTGTATGTGTGCTATCCATATGCTAGCTCCTCTTGTTTTTATCGTCTTCTGCATTGTTTGCCAGCTGCTGTGCCTTTGTGAGAGTTGATGCATGGTGCTATATGGGATTTGTAGTTCTTAACAGGGAGCCAGATTCCTTTGTACTGTACTTTCTGTATGGAGAGATTTGTGACTTTGACTGTATGGAGTAATATTGATGTCAGTAAGTGGTGAATGTACCAAAAATGGAAGTAGGTAATGATGAGTGCAGCAGAGGAAGCCGTTCTGATGGTCGCAGTGGCTGGAAATGAAGGTCCCTCACTGCCAAGAGGGATATTAATGGTTGGAAAATTCATCCTGCACCCTTAATGAGGTTTAAGGCCACTGCACTGTGAATGGCTTGTCTGATACAGGAATTCAAGTACTGGTTACCGCAGTCAGGCACTAGCACAGTCAGAAGCTTCTATGATTCCGGACTATCGGACCATCGTACCTTGATAGCATGCTGGTTTGAGACCGAAGATTTGTCACAAAGTGAAACGCCAGGTGAGGTGACTTTTGCATTTAACCTCATATCCTTGTCAAGCGTGACCACCCGCGAGAGAGCCCACAAATGGCTCATGCTGCTAGCTTTCGTACAGCCCCTCACCTCTGATAACACCACAGCACATGCCTGACACCTCCCTGCTCACAAGCCAGGGCACAACAGCATCACTGGGGGGTGGGGTTTACAGCAAGGAATGTCAGTCAACAGTCCTTCCGTAAAAAGATGCCAGGCTGTGCTTTCCTGGAGGCAGACCAGAGAGGCATGGTGTTAGAGCTTATGGCATCCTTTGGAGAAGTTAATGGACATCTTTGGCAAGGCCATCCACTGGACTGGGGGTGGAATAGCAATGACACGGAGGTAAAGTGCATCTGTGATTACCTTACTCACTGAGCAAGCTGCTGCTGGGGCAAAGGCAGAGGAGGAGGCTGCTGTGCGGGTAATTGAGACATATAACAGTCTGTGCTATTTATATGCTAACTGACCACTAAGGTGAGGATGGAAAGCATAATACTGGACGCAACTCAGCCGGAGGAGTCAGCTTGTGGCTGTATTACACAGTGGAAAAAATAATTATTGAGGCACGAGAAGTCAGTCCTTTTCTTAGTCAGTCCGAATACCATCTACAGCATAGACCGTTTGTTGCCATTTTTCAGTCAGCTACATCATTTGGTTTCCTTGTTTTCAAATTTAAAAAAATAAAAACACCATGAGGCTTATCAGGACCTACAGCCCCTTTTCCACTGCAGGAACCTTTTCCGGTACTCAGGAACTTTTTGTGGAACTCAGGAACTAATGCCCCTTTTCCACCAGAGGAACCAGGGCCGATTTTGGTTCCTGGTGCATGGTTCCTATCCCCCTTTATCGTCCCTGCTCCCAAGGTAGTACTTTTTCAATGGTTTGGAACTGTTGGAGTAGAGCTTGCAGTACTGAACACCGCTGATTGGTCAAGCGCAATATTTGCGACAAGGTGCAAGCTTTAAACGGTTGACAACATTCGCGTATCTGACACATACTGCAAGCAGCTTGCACTGATTCTGCATCTCAACTAGCCTATTTCATGCCAAACTAGTTTGATTTTATTCATGATTATGGTATTCTCACTATTGGGAAAGACTTTGCGTGTATGGAACTTTGTATAGTAGGAAAATACAGAACAAATTGCATCCCGTATTGATTCAGTAAGGAACGCAACTTATATTCGTCATACGGGATGATTCCATATTATAAGGAACAAGTGACAATCCTAAATGAAAATGTCTGCCAAAAGATTTCTATGTGTTTTTCTTGAACTGGGCATAGACCATTCAGTTAAACAGTGCCAGGAAAAAAAAAATTGAAGCAGGGACCACAATACCTTTTAAATGTAACCGTGGCTCCTCATACTTTCTAATCTTCACAGGTCTCAAGGTGCGGTGGGAAAGCAAACACAAACCGGCTCTAGGAACTGTTTTAGACCTCATTGTGGATAGTTCCTGCCCTCTTTTATTGCCTACAACCTGATGGAAAAGGGGCTGATATCTTCCATTTCCATTAGTCTACTTTTCTACTTAATTCAATCAGTTGGAGGATAACATTCCTCCAGGAATAACCAGTGTATGTCTTAAAGAGATACTGCAGAGCCTTTTCTAAAGCCTTTTACCGCTTCAATTTGAACTGGAACTCGTGAGTAGGTGTGGTCATATGACGATGGTAGTCAAGTACTCATATTATGAATATTCGTACGGTCAAGGAGTGAAAGGGTGTGTCGATATAAGTCGTAATATTAAGCAATTTGCAATTGAACTTGAACTATAGCTAGTTAGCAGTACAAGGGTCTCAGTCTCAACGAGGAAAAAAAACTGTTGGTCTCTGCTTTATACCACATGCCCAGCTGAGACCACCCTAGGATCACCTCAACTCCACCCATTTTTATGTTAAGGATCTCGTGACGTCACGAACCCCCGGAAACCAGCGTATTGGTAAGCCTACACAGAAACTCCGAAAACACCCATTTTGTCTAAACATGAGATTTTCGGACAAAAGCAGTTGTGTATGATCATAATCTAACCCAAAATATCGGTTTTCAATGGGAAAAGTCGGATTTTGACTGCAGCATCACTTTAACAGATTTTTAGGTGCAGGAGATCATCTTGTCATCATATTTTTAAAATGTACTTAGTACACCCATGTTGACCATATGGCTTCCAGGCAGAAACCAAGATTCCTCTGAAATTTCTTTCAGGGTTCTCCAGCGAGTCGTGTGGTGCCGCATGCTGCTGCTTTTCTGTAGTTCAAGTACGTGTTTGCATATTTCACAGCAAAGGTCTTGACAGCACTGAACTGGCTCAGACCACCTTGGGTTCTCACGGTGGGTTCCTGCACCAAATAAACAAAAAAGAACCCGGGGGTGTCCCAGCTGTGCTGCGTAGTGTGTACGGGCAAGGTCAGGCGAGGTAGTCATGACACAAGCATGAGGGGAGCAAAACAGCTTGCAGGCCCCAGCTTGTTCACATGGTTGCTCACTGAACTTTGTGAACAGTTTAGTTTTACCATGTGTTTTAGTCAGCAGTGAGGTAGAAATGTAATTTCTGACATTGCTGGAACAAAGCTAGCACATTAGAAATCCACATTCATCACTAATGTTTCATTTTCATAAATGGATAATCGATTTTTTTACTGACATCGGAGGCCGATTTATTATTTTATCTCGTTATGCCTACTTATTATTTTTTGTTCTTATCAGTAATTATTGTTTATTATTTATTCTTGTTTTGTTTTTTTACCAAATCATCACCTTAACCTAAAATACATTGGCCTGAATTGGAAACCATTTGTCTTTACAATATGCAACTTTTACGCAATTAAATACAAGTGTCCAAATACAAATATTCTGTATGATAAATTGACTGCGGCTTGGGTTTAATAAACATTTGTCCTTGACATTGACTTGAATATGAATGCAAGTGCTACTTTTTTCATCAAAAACACAGTAAAGAGTTTTATGCCTCGATATTCTTACAGAGTTCATCAATCAAAAAAGTTTACTTACTAACTTTTTTATGAACAAAAGCAACACTTGCTTTAATATGCAAATCCAAGTTAAGGATAAATGTTGATTTCATCCATAGTTATGGTCAGCTTATCATTAGGATACATGTTTACTTTAAAGCAGAACTCTGCAACCAGCTAATTCTCTGTATGATAACCAGGTCTTTGGTTACTACTTTGGATTGGCCTCTCTTATGCAAGTTCACTGTGGGATATTGAGTTCCAGTGGTGAGTAAAATGAGAGTGATATCTTTCTATCTGCCTTTTCTATTGTCCATTACATCCAACAGTACTGAATATGAATGGCCCTGTGTGGGGGTCGGTAACTCCCACCCTGTCATCATTTTGAATAAAGAGGTAAATTCCAAATGACCTTAGTCACTTCTAAAAATAGTGAATGTTGGGTTTCTGCTGTGCTGCTGATTTATTTTTACACACAGCTGTACATGATATACGGCCCACAGTGACTGTCTGCGTCTGCAGTTCACATCTGTAAAGAACTGTGCTTTGGAATGCATGTCGGCTGTTTCGTGACCATGACAACCCCTTTAATTTCTGATAACAAGCTAAATACTCATGAAACAAAATGGTCAAGAATTTGCCATTCAGAATATGTTTGATGGGATGAGGATTGTTTATTACAGAACCGTAATAAGTCATTCAGGAAATGAAAAAACCACGCTTCTTGAAATCACTACCTTTGCAGTGAACCTAAGTGCACAGTTTTAAGGGTTGCAGAACGGCCTCTTCAAAGTCTTTTTTTCAGTGTGTGGTGTCCCCTTTTATGAATCGTGGAAAACAAAAGAAAAAAGATACTTGTATTATATCATTTATTTGTATGCCAGACACTCTTAATCAGGGAAATTTACCCAGATTACTTGCATAATAGCTGTTTATACAGATGGATATATCCTAAAACAGGTCACATGTACACACTCAATCTATAGGTTCACTATGAGTTCATACATTTAACAAGTAAAAATTTATAAATGAATAAATATGTTATTTCAGTTTTTATGGTTATTCACACTCTTGATAAAGGAATGTTGTATAAAAGCAGCAATACATGTAATTAGCTATATTGTATGCTCAAAAATGTGAAAAGTAACATTTTTTCCAAAAAGATGTGATGCAATTATTTACAGCTCTAATATCCAACAAAATAAATTTGCAAGCACGTCTTGCTCATATGCACGGTGAGGCAGATAGTTTGGGATTCAAAGAAAAAACTCAAGGGCCATAGATCTACAAAACCTGGTGGCATTTTGGGGACACAGAGTCTCCAACTCTACCAACAATTCTATGCCAATAGGCTTTTTGGAGGGTTTTTTTTCCACAGCAGTAACCTTCTATTTAGGGCAATGAAGAAAAATTAAAATGAGCAGTTTCTAAATGCCACTGGAACTTTGATTGGAACCAGATCAACTTCAGATGGCATGGCCGAATTTGAACTTTTTGGCCATGCAGTAGTGTGTTGGCATTGGAAGACGGATACATGTTGAAAAGGACATCATACATACGGTGAATTATGTGAACTATGGTGGTGCATCTTTGATGTCATGGGATTGTTTTATATCTACTAGTGCTGGAGCTCTTGGTAAGGTCAATGGAATCATGAACTCTAGCAAGCACCAAGCCAAAAAGCCTGGTTCCCTCTGCCAGGAAGCTCAAATTTGGCCACATGGATCTTTCAGCAAGGCAGTGATCCAGGCCTACCCCAAAATCAGCCAAACATGGTTATAACTGACCCTTTCTTCACTTTTGCAATGGGCACCTCAGTCTCCAGATTTAACTTGATTAAAATTGTGGTTTGAATTGAAGAATTGAAGAGGGCAGGATCTGAAGGATCTCAGTAGATTTTGTTTCCAGGAATGGTTAAACATCTACCCAATATGTTCACAAAACTCATAAACACTTGACTCATTAATGTTATAAAAGTAGGGAAAACTAAGTATGGTGGTTTCAAAAAGAACTTCAAACATAAACTCTGAATATTTGTGAAATATATATATTTTTTTCGGACGCAGAGCGTGTGTTCGTAAACGAGTGAATGTGGGTAACTGACTGACTGGCTGGCGAACTGACTGGTTGCCTGATCCCCCGATGTTGAAAAGCGAATGCGTAAATTTCGAGTGTTGAAAAGCGCATACGTAAATTTTGAGTAGTTATGGTAAAAAGTTGAAAAGTTCATGCGTACATTTCTAGTAATTACGGTAAAAAGTTGAAAAGTGCATGAGTAAATTTTGAGTAATTACGGTAAAAAGTTGTACAGTAAAAAACTCGCTCTCCCCTTTTACTAGTGTAATATGGGATTTATTTGGATTGAATTTGTTTTCTTTGAAATATATTTTATGTGAAGGTTTAAATTCTGATTTAATGACAAATACTTTTATCATGAAATATTGTATTCCTGTTTATGTATTGCTCTACTGCGCAAGGGCAGAGGCGGGAGAAGAGAAAGGAATAAGTTTTGTTCTTGTTGGTCCCGGAAAGGAAAAGGATTAAATGGAAAGGTTTGACGTGGACCATAAAATAATTGCTAAAAGTCACAATGTTGAACATTATCTTTTTCAGTGTAAAGAGAGGTAAAAAGCAGGCAAAGGGCGTGATATGCAGGTGTCATGAAGCGACAGCATATTAACAGACATACATTTTTTAAATGTCAGACCTTTCACTTTGCTTCGTGTCACATGAAAGATATCCTACCCACTGCCTGCCAATGAAAAGATAGTGTTCAACATCGTTACCTTTTGCAATTACTTTATGGTCGACCACAATCAATAGATCAATCTACTGTATTTTTTTAGATATTGACACTTAACTTAAATAAGACTAGTAGAAACTAGGTGAAAATTTCCTCTTGTGGGCAAAAGTTAATAGGATTAAGTATGAAAATTGAATCAATACGTAGCCTACATTAAGATTTAGTTGTTGGATAGTCTATGGCAGGGGTTCTCAATCCTGGTCCTGGGGGACCCCTGTGTATGCTGGTTTTCGTTGCAACCGCAGTTGCAATCCCAGAATTTTAACAAGCTGTTAATTTTTCTTAATTAGGTGCTTTTCATGTTTGGAGGAATTATTCGCCCACTTAAGACACATTATGTCAGAAATAGCTATGCATGCCATGTAGAACAAACTCCCCTCCTTCGTGGCTTTGTTTGAGGCAACGCAACGGTGTTGCTTTTTGCTCATATGATTGTTTGATGTTCTTATCTGTCCATTATATGTGTCCGTATCAGTCTTTTTCCCCACAGGAGAGAAATACGTTGCTCTAGTACAGCCCATGCTGCACCGCTATAGGCTTTTATGGGAATGTGCACAGAGCTTGATTAATAAAGCCGGTGTTCACTTAGCAAGTTGATTATGGCAACCACGTTTGTAGTACTGGTTAAGCCAGATTGCAGTGTTTAGGCTTTTTGAAGCCAGCTAACGCAAAGAAACACTGGCTATGTTAAGCTTCCTTCATAGTATACCCCCCTGGGGTGATTAGAACACGAGATCATAACATCTGTTTATGAATGACGCACCAATAAGCCTTTGGGTTAAACCTCGTTCTTCTTAGGACAAAACGCACTCATGTTCCACAAAAACATTGCACCAAATAAACTCTTTACAGCTTAGGTCTGTATGTTCTCAATGTGAGCATGTGGACGTTCACACTTTCTCAGAAGTAGCCAGTAATAGCAACAGTTTAGACGGAAAAATTGACTCGGCTATATAGTTAGCTAACGTTAGACTACTAACCAAGCTATCAAAATGAGCCAACTACAGCTGACAGAAAGCACAACATAAACATATCTAGCGATTACAGTTTGCAATAGATCATGGGTAAACTCGCTAGTGATAAAAATAATTGACAAACTGCAAAAGTTGAAAATAATCCGACAGTAATACTGTTTTATGGCGCTGCCATCTTGTTTTTCCCACATTCAATCAAAGATAATTATTACATTACATTACATTACATTTATTTAGCAGACGCTTTTATCCAAAGCGACGTACAGTAAGTGCGTACAGAGACATCATCATCATTACAGAACAGACAAGGCAAAGCACATCCTTTGCATAATGTAGCAGCTATCCCTAGCAATGAACGTTGACTGTAGTTCACAGTAAGCTGTGGGCAAATCAGCAACACCACACTTTCATTCCAAATACTATTATAAACTATACTGTTATAAACCATTCCAAATACTATTATAAACTATGCTATTATAAACCATTCCAAATACTATTATAAACTATAATAAACAGACAGGAAAACACAGGGAACAGGGAACTGATATTCCTAGGTGAGGATATCAGTCAAGGTGGAGTCTGAAGAGGTGTGTCTTCAGGCCTCGACGGAATGCAGGCAGGGTTGGAGTAGAACGTAGGGGAATGGGAAGTTAATTCCACCACTGAGGTGCTAATGTGGAAAAACTCCGCAGTCGGGACAAGCGAGAGCCTTTGACACGGAGGGGGGAAGGTGCCAGTCGCCCTGCTGTAGAAGAGCGAAGTGGTCGAGCAGGAACATAGTTCTGGATTAAGTCCTGCAGGTAGGCGGGGCCTGTCCTATTGGCTGCAGTGTAGGCCAGGGTCAGAACTTTGAACCTGATCCTGGCTGCAACTGGCAGCCAGTGGAGAGACCTCAGCAGGGGGGTTACGTGGGAAAATTTCGGGAGGTTGAACACAAGCCGGGCAGCTGCATTCTGGATCAGTTGAAGAGGCAGAATGGCGCAGGCCGGTAGGCTTGCGAGCAGGGAGTTGCAGTAGTCCAGGCATGAGGTGACCATGGTCTGGACAAGAAGCTGGGTGGAGTAGGTGGTCAGGTACGGTCGAATCCTCCTGATGTTGTACAGGAGGAACCTGCAGGACCGTGCCGTCGCCCTGATGTGCTCTTTGAAGTCCAGCCGGTCGTCCAGGAACACCCCCAGGTTCCTTGCAATAGAATAATTATCATTATCAAGATGACAGAAGGGTTTTACCTAGATAATCTGACCAGAACAGTGGGCCTGACTGGCACCTGGGCACAGAGTATTGTTTTATTAGGATACTCACGGTTTGATTAAATATCTCCGGTATCACATCATCCAACAGGCGGGTTTGCATTGTGAATGACAAAGTTTGGTGTGTGCGTGTGAATGCAATAGCAATAGCTAGTAACAAATTAAAATAAGGCTTTGATGCATGCTTCTAAAAATCAAAAAAAATCAAACGAAGGTGCAACAAAGATAATTGCAAAAAAAAGTCTTTAAAGTTCAAATAAGTCCATACAAAACTAAATAAAGAGCGTGTTTAAAAACTGTTGCACTTTAGACCAGAATCTCCACACACACCTGTATGTCAATTACTGGTGAAGGTGCTATCATTATGTCATCCCAATATTAACTTTCTGTCGATTACGCAGGTGAACTGTAGGGTGCAGAAAACTATTTGCACTGTACAAATGCATTTTAGAATTACCGGTACTACAAATGGCTCCAACAATGACCAGAGACCTTACTCACAAGTAGGCTCTCAGCGTATGTAATATGTAGAGACAGCGATGCCAATAGAATCCAATGGGGAGCACATCCAAACCAGGGGTGCGTCCCAATACTCGAAAAATGCATTCGCCTTTCCTCCACTACCACCTTGTCTCCTCCGTGCCCCGGAAATTGATCTTTGTGTCCTCCCTCCCTCTACTGTCCCAATATTGGAGGAGACGAGCGAACCGGCTTCAAACTTGGCTCCTGTTCTCCTTCCGCAAAGGATACATCGATGTATCCTACTGCGGAAGAACATCATCATGCTCACACCCAAAGAAATTGAAAGATGGCAACAATGATGTGTAGCTATGCCTTACATGAATTTTCCCAAGATAATGATTCCCCAATGCAAGATATTTAGCCTAAATTGTGTGTGCACCAGTAGGTTTTTATCACACATAGAACATAGAATCCTACCCAAAGGCTAGATTGCCTACAACGAATAACAAAATGCCAGTTTGTCGTTGTGGCTCATATTCTTGAGACAAATTCGACAATTTAAGATGGGGAAGCAGGTTTAGTTATTTGCTTGTACATGAATGTTGCTCGGTATAGCTACAGTAGTCTATGAGGTGATTTAGTGCTCTGTATGTTCTGGTACATCGGGCACGCTACGGGACTATTTGTGGGCTCGGCGTCAGTCAAAGTTATGATTGGGCAACTTCATCAATAGTCAACGGCAATTTGGTGACGGAGAAGCAGATTAGTGGTCCCAATTTTCCTCATGACTCCTCATTCTCTCCTTTCCTCCACTCGTCTACTCCCCTCCTATCGTCCACATACTACCGGGTAGGAGACGGGTGGTAGTGGGGGAGTGGAGGAAAGGAGGAGAGGAGTGAATATTGGGACGCACCCCAGGAAGTATAATTGTTGTCATACACAATGCATCATTCTTGCTGTATGCAGGCTAAGAGATACATGTTCCGATAATGAACCATTTCTTATACATGAAGATGGCTGTATATGAAGGGAAATAAATCTAAATATGAACAACCCCTTTAGATACTATCTATGCTTTTATATTTCTACATGGGAATTGCAGTGTATTTGATCTCATTCTGCCATTGTGCCCTTATCCATTTATGTCATCTCCAAAATTGAATGGAAACACAGGTTTGTCTAAAATGGGGAATTTCACTCTTTTTGATGCATACACAGTAGTATGTAAAATACACAGGAGCTTGAGTGATTTGGGTTTCCATTTTTAGGTAAAGGTATATTCATTTTGGAGAGCGTTCAGCTCAACCGCTGTGTCAGCCAGGACCGGTCCAACCTGGTTCTGGAGAGCTGCGAGAAGCCGACCCGGCTCATGCTCTGGAAGTGGGTGTCCCGCCACCGCCTCTTCAACCTGGGCAGCAGCCTGTGTCTGGGCCTGAACACCAGCGACCCGCTACAGCCACTGGGCACCTTCGAGTGCGATGCGCCCCTCCGCACCCTATGGTGGCGCTGCAGCGGCAACACCTTGTTTGGGGCATCCCAGCTGAAGCTGGCCGTCACCGGACGCCTCGTGGTGGCCAAGAGGTCCGCTTACCACCAGTGGAGGAGGTACTCCACCTCTGGAGAGGGACCTTGCGCATACCCTTATGAAGGCAAGTCGGTAAAGGAACCCGTCAGACTGTCACTGCCTGTCTGTGGTGTTGCGCTTGGCTCGTGCTAAATGAGACCTATTTGTTACAGAGATCCATACACTGTTGGGCAATGCACACGGCATGCCCTGCGCTCTGCCCTTTCAGTACAACAACAAGTGGTACTCAGAGTGCACTGCTGAGGGCCGGGAGGATCACCGTCACTGGTGCGCCACCACCAGCCGGTATGACCAGGACGAGAAATGGGGCTTCTGTCCAAGTCCAGGTACACACCCGCATTTATGTACAAATACACACTCATATACACATACATACACACACTCACAGCTCACACACACACATACACTCACACACACACACGCCCACACACACAAACACACACACGCAGGTTCGTTGCGCAGTTCAGCATCAGAGACAGCCGTGAGGAGGAACCGTGTGTCGCTTATTGGACGAGGTCAGTGTCTTCTGTCAGTTCGAACTCCGCCGAACCTTCTGTTGTGATTTTCAGAGTCGGGTTGCGACATGTTTTGGGACACGAACCAGGAGACGAAAGCCTGCTACCAGTTCAACCTGTATACCATAATGACATGGAGCCAAGCCCACTCCTCATGCAAAGCTCAGGGAGGCAACCTTCTGAGCATCACTGACCTGGTGGAGCAGAGGTACATTAGAGGTATGGAGAGCGAGCCTGTAGCCTCGCATCACTCAAACAGTGTGCTGAATTTTTTTGTACCTTTGAACTCGACCATCAATGCCAGGGACCAGAGTTGCTCGCAGTCCCCGTTCCAGGCTCAGGCTCTGCTTGCTCTCGCACTCCAGAGAGACTGAATGACGTGGGGGCGATGGTGTGGTTCGGCCTGAACCAGCTGGAGGAGAGGGCAGGCTGGCAGTGGTCGGACGGAGCACCTCTAGCCCTGGTTAACTTCACTGCAGGTAACACATCCATCCCGACCAATCAGGGGAATCGAATACAGAGGGACTGCTAACCTTGCACAGCGCTGCACTGTAAAAGGCAAAAAAAAATTTGTCTCATATTTAAAATCTTATTTCTATTACTTGTTTGCTAAATAAGACAAAACTATTGCTAATGTGGTGAGATAGTTTTACTCATTTCAAGATTTGCCAATGGGGTAAGATAATTTCACTTGTCAAGCAAAAAAATTACTTAAAACAATTTGATAGACAGAAAATTACAAGACTAAAACATCCATATCGGGTGAAGGGTGTAGCAATAGGGGGCAATAATTATTAGCAATAATTACAAATTAACATAAACTTAAATATGTCTGTACTGCAGCCATCTTCAGTTCTTGCATGTTTCGGGGGATTTTGACTTCAGTCTGAAACGCATACTCAATTGAATTGAGGTTGGTTGATTGACTTGGCCGGTCAAGAACATTCCACTTTTTGGCCCTAAAAACACACTGGTTGCTTTTGCTGTATGTTTGAGATCGTTGTCCTGCTACATTGTGAAGCGCCGTCCAACGAGCTTTGATCCATTCGCTTGGAAGCCATAACACTACCTCCACCATGTTTGACAGATGAGGTGGTATGCTTTGGATCATGAGCTGTTCCTTTTTTTCTCCACACTTTCCTCTTTCCATCACTCTGGTGCAGGTTGATATTTGTCTCATCTGTCCATAACACCAAAATTTTGCAGGTTTTGTAATGTACTAGAGAGTGTACTTGATCTGTTCAAAATAGGTTTTTCATTCCAAGTATTCTTCTGTCATCCACTACACTGGTCTTCCGTGGTCTGCCAGGTCGTTTGCAATTCAAGAGCTCACTAGTGCGTTCTTCCTTCTTAATCAACAGTTGATTTTGACACACTTAATGTTTTGGCTATGTGTCCAATTGATTTATTCAGATTTTCAGCCTCCTGATGGCTTGCTTAACTGGCATTGACACGTCTTTGGTCCTCATGTTGAGAAACAACGACAACAGACTCCAAATGCAAATGTCACAACTAGAATCAACTCTAAACCTTTTGTTAGCTCTCTTGTGCATGAAATAACGATGAAACAAAACACACCTGCTCAAGAAACAGCTGAGCAGCCAATCGTCCAATTACTTTTGGTCCCCTAAAATGGGGGGGACTATATACTGTATAAAAAATGGCTACAATTGGTCCACAGTGCGTCAGATATGGATGTAAACAATCTCAAATTAAAACTCAGTCTGCACTTAACCTCATAGTCACTGTTTCATTTCAAATCCAATGTGCTGTGAGTATAGAGGCAAAACAACAACAAAAAATGTGTCGCTGCACTGTATGTAAACCCAACCTGTTATGTAAACCCAATATTGATTATATTGTGCTGTAGCTTTCAATAATCATAGAATTAAAATAATTGAAAGTGAGTTCATCTTAGCGGGGTTTTTCCCCCTGTGAATTATTAGTACAGTGGTGTTCAAAAAAATAGCAGTACAACATCAGTAACCTGATGAACCACTGTTATTAGTAGTAGTGATATTTCTGCATGGCAAATAATTTACTTGTAGATGTAGTAGTGTAATAGAAAAACAACAGACCCAACTGTCATGACATGCACGCTGCTTGTTCTGAGTAATTGACTCATTCATTGAAAGGGGCGTGTTCAAAATAATAGCAGTGTGGAGTTTAATTAGAGAATTCATTCATTCTGTGAAAAAAAAACAGGTCAAACAGGTATTCCACAGGTAAACAGGTGATGCCATCATGATTCTGTATAAAAGGATATCACTTGAAGGGTTGTTTCTCCTGACAAATTTTCCTATTGAACTCTATGGAAAAATAAGTCAGGAGAAGAAACCCTTCAAGTTATCCATCCATATCTACTGCATATCTGGCAGCAGAGTGATGGTTTGAGGCTCGTTTGATACCTCAGACCCTTGTTGACTTACAGCCATTTAGCCAACCATGGGTTCCATACTATTCCCGTGTAATTTACAGCTTAATCTAGTCCCACCCCCCAATTCCCATAGAGATCCATTCAAATGCAGAGAGGTTATAGTATTGCTTCTAAGAGTACCTGGAAATAAGATATCAGGAGTCTTTTGATATCCTTTTATACATATATTTCTATTACACTACTACATCTACAAGTAGATTATTTGCCATGCAGAAATATTACTACTACTAATAACAGTGGTTCATCAGGTTACTGATGTTGTACTGATATTTTTTTGAACACCACTGTACTAATAATTCACAGGGGGAAAAACCCTGCTAAGATGAACTCACTTTCAATTATTTTAATTCTATGATTATTGAAAGCTACAGCACAATATAATCAATATTGGGTTTACATAACAGGTTGGGTTTACACCACTGTATATGATTTTGAGCTTGTGCTTCATGTGTAAGGTTGTCATATAAGGGGTAATAATTGCAGAGTGTATGACTTACTAGGTGAGTCCATGCTCTTTTGCAGGTATTTCGGGCATGTTGGGCCAGGAGAGCAGGCAGTGTGGCGTGTATAACTCCGCGTCGGGACACCAGTGGCAGAGCCTTGCCTGTGAGTCAGCACTGCCCTACATCTGCAAGAAAACCCCCAATGACAGCCGGACAGCCGAGCTCTTCGGTAACCCCGCCCGACATTCCATACATCTCCCTCATCTTTTACTCACGATAAGAAAAAAAAAGCCTTGCATTGTGTTCCTCTATTTGCACACGCACTGGCGTGATTCACTGGGAAAACCCTGCTTTTGGTCGCGCGGTCAGGAATGTGTGACTAAGGGTGAAATCCAGGTTAGATGTCGCGCTCAGGTACGGAACAGGCCAGGGTTTGAACTTGTGACCTTCCGGGTGGCACCCCGATGCCCTAACCGCCTTGCTACCCTGTAGAAAACTGGCGGTACTATCGCACGGTGTGCGCCGCCGGCTGGGTGCCCCACAACCGCTTCTGCTACCAGGTCCTGTCGGAGCTGCGAAGCTGGGAGTCGTCGTCTGCCTCCTGTCAGGCCGTCCAAGCCAACCTGACCAGCCTCCACTCCCTAGCTGACGTTGAGCTTCTCCTCACCCTGCTCAGCAACTGTGAGTGCCCTGTAATGGAACCCTGGCCTACATTCACTCAACATTTGTCAAAACACTCAAATTCTCAAACACTGAGATAAATTCAAGTGTAACCAATTTTCCTCAGAGACAGAGTGCAGCTTATATAAGTTAAATTTCAGGATTGCTGAATTTATCAGATTGCATGTGTTAAGAAAAACAAACTTGCTTTTAAATGTGAGTCACAGGTTTAGGTTTTAGGAAAAATGTTAATTGAATCCAGGTCCCCGTCACCATGTGAGTGACACCAGTGTTCATCTGTTTGTGTCATACTTTTTAAATGTAATTATTGTTGATTCTATTTCATTTTATGTACTCTAGCCTGCACGTGTTACGGGCTGGTGGGGGAAGGACCCAAGCGCAGGCAGGAGTACAAAAAAATCGAAGTTTAATGAAGGGCAAGGCAGCAATCCGTAGTAAAAACAGGCCGGGTCAAAAACCGGGGAGACAGGGCAACGGTACAAAGACAGAGTCCAGAGAGTGGTCACAGAACAGGCAGGGGTCAGAACCGGGAAGGCACAGCAAAGGCACAAAAACAGAATCCAAAATCAGGGTCGCGAGAACACAGGCAGGGGTCGAAACCAGGGAGGCAAAAGAGGAACAAAAAGAAAACAAAACAGACAGAAAACAAAAATAAAACAACAGGTGAAGGACGAGGGATAACAAAAACTCAGATACAGATACTAAGGAATGAAACAGACCACTATGGCAGGTACTTGGAAAACTAGACTAACACACAGTAGCAAACCAACAGTGAGGAACTCACGAAGAAACACTGATATGACAAGGTATATATACACAGAGGGAGACAGACATAATGGGAATCAGGTGTGCAGAAGCGGGGAGGGGAGATTGCTCACAGGTGAGAACAATGAGGGTTAACAAGGACCAATAATACAATAACAGGGGAAACGTAAGACATGGACTGGAATGCACATAGACACAATGATAACAAACGGCCTGGGGTTAGCAGGTAGACACATGCACAGCTCGGAGGGGAGGAACGCGGAAGTGGACACACGTGCAGAGAATGAAAAATCACAGATTGATTGCAGGGATAGGATAACGAGGAGGGAAATGACAGCTGCAGGTAGAAACTCAAGATTAATTAGTAATTGGTAATGTTAGTAGCGAACTCTAACCCTAATGTTAGTAGGTTAGCTGGTTAGTATTATATACTCATTAGTTTGTTAGCAGGTTAGTATTAAATCTAATCTAACAGTTAGTATGATTAGTACATTAGTATTTTATAAAAATATTAATAAAGCCAGAAGGAAGAAAACGAGATACGAAATACAGAGGAAACCCGAATGTTTCCAAAATCACCCGAATAGTGCAATGACAAAGACAGGGAGTGGAATCTCAGGAAACATGGAACGCGGACTGACAACCGTGAGGGTAATGCGGGAAAATAGGTAAAAGAAATCAGGAAAAATAATTACACAGAATAAACAGACAAACAAAGTACAGGATCCTGACAGCACGGGTACAGATGGACGTTAGCTACTCAGCACCTTCACACTGTGAACTGTCCCTCAAACGTCATGTTGTCGCCTTAATGGACTGATACCACAAACGGAACCCTGCAGTTCGGATATGTGGTGAAGTTTAGAATGCCTAGGGCTGGCTGCTGCAGCAGGGCTTACTGTACGCCTGACGATGTAGTGTCCCATAGCGAACAGAGCCTTTAACCAGCCTTGACATTCACACCCACTGCACCATCTTTTAAAGACCTTCTCCCTGCCACACTGAGGCATAAATCCTACACATTAAAGGGATCACAGCACAGCTGTGGATGTGCCATGTCATGCTCCAACATGTATGTTCGTAGCATTCGATAACTCGCTGCACGTGCGATCTGTCGGAAGTTTCAGGCTCCGGATCGGAAGTGTGGATCGGTCTGAACAACAGGACCTCGCCTGTCTTCGAGTGGTCGGACGGCTCGCCCGTGACTTTCACGTCCTGGCACAAACGGGAGCCCAGTCTTCGCCGCAACCTCACGCAGCCGTGCGTCAAGGCAAACAAGGACGTACGAGGCTTTCTGCATTCGCTTTTTGCATGCTGTCTATTTCAAACTTTTATCGCTGTTCGGAAAAGGGAAAGTACGTCTATGTCTGTGAGCGTAGTCTGGGCCTGCGTTGATATTGCGTGTAATGTGAACGTTGTGAGTAATCGCAGTTTGATAGCTGTAGTAATGGCAGCGAGGTGTCTGTGTATGTTTGTGTTGCAGGAAGGGAGCTGGTTGCTGGCTGCCTGTGATGAAAGGCTACCTGCAGTGTGCAGGAGGGCAGGCCTTCTCCCAATACACAGCACTGCTGCGTGGGACGAGGGCTGTCCTGAGGTGAGGAGACAGAGCGACTTAGCGGTCCGGGAAACTCCCTCTTTATCTTGTCAGAACGCGGCTTCAAACCGCTGCGCTCCTCGTCAAGACTTTCAGGGCACGTAAGTTTTAAAGGGCGCGGAAGATGGCCTTTAGCATTGTAGCGTCGGGCCTCAGTTTTTTAGGCAAATGCGCCTCACAGTTCTGTGGGATCGGGATCATTTGACCAAAACATCTTAAGGGAACTGAAAGTATGCATTTTATCTTTTAAACAGTGCACTAAACATAATCTTTAGTGGAAACTGTGTATGTGTTTAAGGAGCTGAGACAGTTATCTGTGTTTGATCTGGGGTTAATTATGTGGAGCACTGCCAATTTACCCCCAAGGCAGGTGCTAAATATCACACTGTAACATATCACACTGTGATATGTTAAAATGTAAGCTACCCTGAGTAAGGGTGTCTGCTGAGTAAATCAATAGCAGGAATTGTGGTTTCTCCTTGAGATAATTACGGGAATTCTGCCACATTTTTATGCAGTTTTATTGCAGCGGGATTCATTTTGTGCTACATTAGTCAGATCCGGTATACAACAGATTTCTGGCACAAGTCTGCACTGCGCAGATTAAGACATGTATGAAAAGGACTTTTTGTGAATTCTGTGAACCAGACTGTCGGTAATCGGCACAATACGCTTATTCAAGTGACCGAGTGACGTATTGTCTGACTTTCATATCATGCTGAGGTCTTATTTAGCAGAAATTACTCACTGGCGAGCCTCGTTGCTCAAGAGACTGATGTGTTTGGAATGCCCTCTGGAGACAAACAGTCTCACTGTGCACACGCTTGCCACCCCACTCACTTTATATATGAACAGTAAACTGTGCCAAAAAGAAAAAATAGATCTTAAACAAGGAAAAGTAATGTAAAATGAAAGGTTAGATTAGTTAGTGAAAAATAAAGTAGGAATAGGAATGGTTTGACAATGTTCTTTCCTACTTTTTTAATATTTCTATTAATTAATTCCCTGGAGGATTCTTGAAGTGGGTTTGTCAGACACCAGATTGTAACATGGTTGCAGTGGGGATGATTGTTTTCAGAGTATTAGATTGCTTGTAAAATGAGATCAGCAACGCACCCTATCAGGCTAACATTCCTTCTAAAGCTAACGTCCATACAGCTCTGTCTTTAAAAATCCCCAACACCGTTTTAAATTAGAAAAGGGATTATACTTTGACAAATGAGGATATGGGAAATTGTGCAAAATAGGAAAGTGGAGCAAAAGAAATGAGAAAAAATAGACGATTCATTGTCCTTTTTAATTCTCGGTTGAATTTTTTTGCTGACATTCTTTCAGCTTACATTCTTAATGCTCTCTTTCTTTTACTTCAGAAATGTCCCCCGTAATTTATAGCCACCGTGCTTGTCAGACATGGTGTCAGGTTGGTGGTGCGAAGAAGGTCTTTGTAGTAGGATATTCCATCTCACCAAGCAATGTGGTAATTGTGGAGAAAGAGAAGGGTAATGTTACCATGTCTGTCATGTAAGGTCTATGCCAACTCAAAAAGCCCGTTTGCCAAAATATGTGTTTTACAGGTAGTATTTTTGTTGTGGGTAGTATCACTACTCTTTAACATATTTACTCCTATTAATATTGTATTGTATATTATTAAAAGCAAATTAGAAGAATGTTTCCTGTATGTTCCAGTACATATTATTTCAAAAATGTCCTGTTTACAAATAATCACAGAATTTAAATATGAACAGCCTGTCAGTTCAGTAGAGCACTGGTCTGTTCTGAGTATTTTCTCCATAAAATTGTGAAAGGAGGCCACAGAATCTCTCCAGCCAGACAGCTTCCACTGGAATTAAAAAGCATTCCTTCCTTGTGCGAGATCAGGGGTGTCCATGACAGCCATTGGTCACTAAATGTAGGAGCAAATGGGAGCCACTTGTCAAAACAGAGGGATTTGGGGGTCTCGTTACCCTCCCAGATGGTCACTTGTCAGAGCACAGCCTGAAACTGCCGCCCCCAGGTTCTCTGCTGCATTGGTTTGCTTGTTTTATCCGCGGCTGTTCTTATTTGATTAATTGTGCGGGCTCCGTATCTTTGTGATGACGATGGATTATTTTTACTGCAATAAAATGCAGCGGGTGAAGGAGTCATCCGGTAATACGAGTGTGATTGTATCTCCTGTAGACCTCTTACAAATACTTCTTCTGTGTCAGTCAGCCATGCTTGGCACTTCATTATTTTGATATTTAAACCATTTTAGAACACATTGTCATATCATCTTTATTTTTTTAGGGTCCATGATAAAAAAAAAAAATGGATGTATTTGGAAACATCTAAAGAGCACAAATATAAATCCTGCACACAAATTATACCAAATTATTCTTACAAATGCTGCAGGGACTTCATGCGTGAGTAGACATGAGAAATTGTTTTGTGTCTGTTTGTTGTTTAAGGGTTGGAAGAGGAGAGGCCACTTTTGCTACAAAGTTACAGGTCATTTACAGAACTATGAAGATGCTGTCAGAGGCTATTACTGCAAAGCACCGCTCGTCACAGTGGAAAACAGGTAATAAACCTCATTGTGTGCTCCTTCACATCTCCCTGTGCCTGTGATCAAATGTGTTATGGTTCCATTGCAGTTTATTTATTATCGTTTGGTCAGATTTGCTCCAGGAATATTTGATCCATATAATAGGTATACACTATAATATAGTCTAATATTTGAATTGTATTACAGTACCTGTGTAAATTTATTCATCATATTCTGAAACCTTATCATTAACCAAGCCAGTATACAAAGTGTTTGACCAGGACTAATATTGGAAACTAAATCAAGGATGCAGGAAACTCATTTGTAACACAAATTTAGAATCTCTGTGTTTAAGAGCTAACTGTCCTTAAAGAAGACAGCTAGCGAACCAAATTACGTTTGGACTGTACTGCAATGTAGACCTCCTAGTGATATCAGTGTTTCACTTTCCTTTATCTGATTTGGTGACAACTGACAGTAAATACACGTGAACCAGTTTCCATATTTTATTTGAATTTGTTACACCTGTTTGTTTCAGTGTTTCAAGAACAATTACATTGTTGCGCAGATCACAACGCACATTTTCTGTCTAGTGAAGTCACTGCACATTATGTTTGCATGTTTATTCTGTTTATACTTTATTTATAGAAATGTAGAAATGGAATGAAAGTTGTACCATTTATAGAGAGTCTCTTTTTTATTGCATTACTTGTGTCATGTTTTGACTCTTGAATTTCAATGTGATACAGTCTGTTTCCATTCATGAACAGTAATATTTAATATTTTAATACTCTAAACTCAGATTACTGGAAGTGTATCTGTTGATTTCAGATTTGAACAAGCCTTCATAAACAGTCTGATAAGTTCAGACAGCAGCCCTGTGGGCCAGTACTACTGGACCGCTCTGCAGGACCAGAACAGAACTGGGGAGTACAGCTGGCTGGCGCTCAATGGGTCTGCCCAGCCTCTTCTGTACACCAACTGGAACCGACATCAACCAGGTTTGCAGAGCGAGGGCACATATTTGCCTTTGTTTTAGAATCATGTGATCTATGATGTCACAAAAGAAATAAGGAGGCTGCTATGACACACACTAGCAACAATGGCCCTGTCCCAAATTTGAATGCTTGTGCCCTAAGGACAAAATTTAACACCCCTGGGTTAAAGTGTACCTGACTGGCGTCTGAAGACGGGTATCGACTTGAAGGGGAATTGGTACAAATCATATTTTGCGATACATTTCTGTCGTCATTCAAGAGACAGAGGTATGTTGTCTGTTGCCAGCAGGCGAGATGGTAGTTTTGAGAAATATTTCCAACCACTGCTAATTTTGCCCGATTTAATTCCTGAGCATGTCCCAGCACAGGATTCTTGTGAGACAGCTGAATCACTACAGTCAAAGAACAATAGTTTATATAAGTCAGAACATATGCATTATTACTTCTATAATATTCCATTCTTGTAGTTGTCAAAATAACTAAAAATAATAGATTTTAAGTTGAAAGTTTACAGCTGAGAGCAAGCATAAAGTGGAACTTCAGTTAGGCTTAAATAATAGTAGTCTTGAGGTATGGAGAAAGATAATTTAGGGAATTGTATGTAGCTAATGTGCATAAGAATGTCTGTAACAGCAAGAAATGTGTTTACTCTATGAAATTCCCTTGATGCTGGACTGAAACAACAATTTCACAAAGAAAACGGCCAGTTCCTTTCTCTTGAAACCTGATGTTTGATGCTGTTGACTATTTCAATCAAGAAAAGTACAGTAAATATAGGAGCCCCATACCTTTCCCGTTCTGATTGGCCAACACACAGACGTAATCTTCAGAGGCTTATGGGCATTTCTTTTGGGTGGCTAAATCTGGAGGGATTTAGCATTTGGTGAAGGAAGCAGCAAAGACGCTTTAAGAGTTTCAATTGAGCCTGTATGCTCTAGACGGATTGGAATTGGGACACTTGTGTTTCCCAACTGTGTTCCTGGGAGCCACACGGTATTCTGGTCCCCCCCCAGCAGAACACAGTTTGGTGTGCTTAAGCTCTTGATTGAGCTTATTTCACGCCTCTTCACTTACTCTGCCAGAAATACTGTGTGAAATATGTGCTGTTGTACATTTTTTCGAAGTATTTTTTCTAGGCCTCGTTGAACAGTAGTAGTAAAAATTCACTGTCATGCTGCTTTATTCAGTTATTTAGCAGGCTTGACTAAATATACATAAATTGGAGGATCATAGTTACTTACATCCTACATTCACAAGCACAAAAGCCCAAATCTGTCATACAGAAAAGATGCATTCAGTAATGTCAAATCCAGGTCAGAATGCAATTCATTCACTTCAGGAAGTTCGTTTACAGACTGTACAAGTTGATTATGGAGTATTCAATTTTAGAAAGTGGCAATATACAGTATATCCTCGCATACAGTTGAAGTCGGAAGTTTACATACACTTAGGTTGAAGTCATTAAAACTAATTTTTAACCACTCCACAGATTTCATGTTAGCAAACTATAGTGTTGGCAAGTCAGTTAGGACATCTACTTTGTGCATGACACAAGTAATTTTTCCAACAATTGTTTACAGACAGATTATTTCACTTTTAATTCACTATATCACAATTCCAGTGGGTCAGAAGTTTACATACACTAAGTTGACTGTGCCTTTAAATTTTTAATATTTGGTCACATATCCTTTGCATGCCATAACTTCCTGATGTCTGTGACTCAACAACATCAAAAGACTCTTGATATCTTATTTTCTGGTACTCTTACAAGCGATACTATAACGTCTCTGCATTTGAATGGATCTCTATGGGAATTGGAGGGTGGGACTAGATTTAGCTGTAAATTATGCTGGAACAGTATGGAATACATGATTGGTAAAATGTCTGTAAGTCATCAAGGGTCTGAGGTATCAAACAAGCCTCAAACCATCTCGTTGCTGCAGTAGATATGGATGGATCACTTTAAGGGTTGTTTCTCCTAAATTTTTCTATTGAACTCTATGGAAAAATAAGTCAGGAGAAGAAACCCTTCAAGTTATCCATCCATATCTACTGTATTTCTCGCAGCAGAGGCTTGTTTGATACGTCAGACCCTTGATGACTTAAAGCCATTTAGCCAACCATGTGTTTCCATACTGTTCCAGTGTAATTTACAGCTAAATCTAGTCCCACCCCCCAATTCCCATAGAGATCCATTCAAATGCAGGGACGTTATAGTATCGCTTGTAAGAGTACCAGAAAATAAGATATGAAGAGTCTTTTGATGTTGTTGGGTCACAGACATCAGGAAGTCATGGCATGCAAAGAATATGCGACCAAATATTAAAAATTTAAAGGCAGTCAACTTAGTGTATGTAAACTTCTGACCCCCTGGAATTGTGATATAGTGAATTAAAAGTGAAATAATCTGTCTGTAAACAATTATTGGAAAAATGACTTGTGTCATGCACAAAGTAGATGTCCTAACTGACTTGCCAACACTATAGTTTGCGAACATGAAATCTGTGGAGTGGTTAAAAATGAATTTTAATGACTTCAACCTAAGTGTATGTAAACTTCCGACTTCAACTGTATTTGGGACCTTTAAATGATGATTTGGGAGCTAAGCTTTGCCTCTAAGCTTAGACATGCAGTCTGCTTAACCATACTCTTGTCCTTGGCATTTCACAAGTGTATAAAAGTGTCTGTTTTATTTTAACTTTAGTTTTACACCATATGTTCAGTGTTAACTCTGCTAGACACTCATTCTGATAGAGTACTTGTGATCCCGGTTGCACCAATATAAAGTCTGTTAGAATTGAATTAACACCAAATATTTTATTGAGTATATTCATTCAACGTTGCATATATGAAGAAAAAAGTGACACTGATTATTATTTTATACTCAACAAAGTACAAGGCACATTGTGGAAGCATACACTGGCAAAGTGCTATTGTCATTGGCTTATCACTTCTTACACGTGCCAAATATTGGCCATTTTAATAAAATTGTAACAGGGTGGCATCTCCCGTGGGCTTGCTTACAGAAATTTTGCTTTGTGCTTATCTCCCTTCATGAAAAGCAAACGCACAAACAAAACCAAATTTATTCTGACTTCTTTTAAGTTGTGTTTTGGAAGGAAAGAAAGCTTCTGAAACTTGCCATGTCTTGCATGCAGATTAATAAAGACATAAATTATGTATTTCAATAGTCCTGGGGTGTTTACCGTGTAGGCTGGCAAAGATCCTGCTTTCAACCTCATTTCACATGCAGACTAATATGCTTATGGCAATCCACGTACTCTACTGCTCAGCAGGTTTGTGACTGGTGACAACAGTATGCAAGGGTCAGCGCAAAAGTATGGAAAATAGAGGTGAGATGATAAGGTGAGGAAAAGCTACTGAGCTTAATATCATGTGTTTGCAGAGACACTGGCATAGATTTTCAGAGAGGAAAGACATCGTTGGGCAGTTTGGACGAAACAATGAAAGAGTCAACTTTGTGCATACCATTGCTATTCTCTGTTCTTTAAAGTACCTCAGGCAGCTAGCCAGAAGACAGCAAGGGCTGTAACACTCGTAGCCAAAGCCTGAGTTGGTGAGATGTACTGTTTATCTATTTATTTATTTGCATATAGAATACATACAGGAAATCAAAAAGAAAAAAGAAACAAAAGCTTTGTTGGAGACGTCAAATCCCCTAGGGGCTTATGGGAGACCACACCCACATACAAAAAGAAACAATTATATTAATCCACACATAGTTGTTTGTGAGGCTTTTTTTCATCAAGAAACCACACATAGTACCATTGAAAACATCAAATTACCAGACAAACAGACACAATTAGGGGTGGGAATCGAGAACCGGTTCCCGTTAGGAACCGGTTAGGAACTGGAATCTGATTCCTCGGAATCGTACGCCTTTGAGCTTATCGATTCCAGTATGTATTCCCGACAGCTACGCATAGCAAAACAACGTCACGTCATGCGCGCCGTCGTTTTTCATTCAGGCAGCGCATGATGGCAGGCAGAGTTTGGCGCCCCGTCTAAAAATATTAAATGTAAACGTAATTTTTTAAAAACTAATACTGCTGCTACTGTCATTTAAAAATCAATAGAAAACGTGTTCGCGGAAGCTCCATTTTGTGATCCATCTTCGGAAATGATCAACTATTCAGAACTATAACAGATTTGTGGAGTGTGTGGACTTCCCTCCGGAGTCTATAACCAACTACAAGTGTAAAACTACAGTGTTTTGATTGGCGGTAGACTAATCTGACAACGATTGCCTGCTTGGCGACGCACAGATGAGTAGCCTAGATTTGGAAAGCGAATAACTAACCTAAATTAGCTAAATGATAATCTTCAATCTTCGTCATCTTCAGCTAATAAGAGAAGCCAGCTTGCCTCAGGTAACGTTAAAGATCTCATCTTTCTTCCATGTAAATGTATCGGCTAAATGAGATAGGGGAGAATGGTGACAGTTGAAACTGTTCTGATAATACAGAAACCAACGCAAATGTTACGGTGCAGCTTATGAAACACGCCTAGGAGCGTAACTAACTCATAAGTAAAGTTTGCGATCTTCGTTAGAGAATGAAACTACTAAATATCCCAATCACAGAGCAGCGGTTAAACAACAATATTTTAGCCATCTTTTTTATCAGTTAAACTGATAATTTATCCTCTCTTCTCGCGTCCTTTTTCATTATTTTACGGTGTCTCTTATTTTCTTTGACGTCTGATATTTTTAAGCACTCGTATTGATCAAGCCAAATGACATTTATAATGCCATTTCAATTTACAGAATTATACAATTCTGACTGTTTTATTGGATGCTCTGCCACTTATGCAGGCATAAATATAGCAGATAAATATTTTCCATGATATGACTAAGAAATATGAATGAAAAACGAATGCTTTATACTTTATAAATATTGTGTCATTGAATCCATTTTAGATGACCACCCAATAGTAATAGTTGGTCTTTTAATAGCCTGGGAGCAAATAATATTTAAGGAATCGATAAAGGAATCGATAAAGAATCGGATCGATAAGCGGAATCGATAATGGCATCGGTATCAATAAAATCTAACGATTCCCATCCCTACACACAATCTAACTAGGCCTGTCAAACTGCATCATTGAAGGAGAAGTTCGGTATTTAGCATGTTAAGCCCTGTTATAATGTTATAACAACATTTTGACAAACTAGTCTTGAGATATATTGCTTTTTGCTCATGTCACAGCTAACTTACACAATGGATCTGGATGGGCATATAGAAAATCCTTCAAAAAACACCATAAACTTTCGTTTTCAAAGACGGGAAACTCACCGAGTGGTCACTGGTGTCTTCTTGTAATTTACGTTTACGTTTAAAACATGTTTTAAATGACCGTTTAAAGATTTATATAACTATTTTCAGTCGCCGTACAGCCATACATTTGTAAACTTCCGCTTGAAATTTTGGGAGGTCTTGGCTGAGTTTGAAGGCTACCGTAGAAGAAGAAGAGCCGCTTCCGGGTCACCAGGTCGGGGTTTGCTTTGCAGCGTGTACGAACTCTTCAAAAGGATCCATTTTGCTAAATTAGTGTATGTTTATGCGACTGATTCCTTCACTGTGAGCACACAAGACCGCTAATGAGCAACAGAAAATGACAAATTTACAAAACAATTCAGAAGTATTTCCGGTTTTCCGGCTGCGGATATGTCTATCTAAACCTCCTTTGGTGTCTATACATGTCAATGGATTTAATAAAATGACAAATAAAAAAATGACGTGACGTTGTTTTGCTACGCATAGCAAAACAACGTCACGTCATGCGCGCCGTCGTTTTTCATTCAGGCAGCGCATGATGGCAGGCAGAGTTTGGCGCCCCGTCTAAAAATATTAAATGTAAACGTAATTTTTTAAAAACTAATACTGCTGCTACTGTCATTTGAAAATCAATAGAAAACGTGTTCGCGGAAGCTCCATTTTGTGATCCATCTTCGGAAATGATCAACTATTCAGAACTATAACAGATTTGTGGAGTGTGTGGACTTCCCTCCGGAGTCTATAACCAACTACAAGTGTAAAACTACAGTGTTTTGATTGGCGGTAGACTAATCTGACAACGATTGCCTGCTTGGCGACGCACAGATGAGTAGCCTAGATTTGGAAAGCGAATAACTAACCTAAATTAGCTAAATGATAATCTTCAATCTTCGTCATCTTCAGCTAATAAGAGAAGCCAGCTTGCCTCAGGTAACGTTAAAGATCTCATCTTTCTTCCATGTAAATGTATCGGCTAAATGAGATAGGGGAGAATGGTGACAGTTGAAACTGTTCTGATAATACAGAAACCAACGCAAATGTTACGGTGCAGCTTATGAAACACGCCTAGGAGCGTAACTAACTCATAAGTAAAGTTTGCGATCTTCGTTAGAGAATGAAACTACTAAATATCCCAATCACAGAGCAGCGGTTAAACAACAATATTTTAGCCATCTTTTTTATCAGTTAAACTGATAATTTATCCTCTCTTCTCGCGTCCTTTTTCATTATTTTACGGTGTCTCTTATTTTCTTTGACGTCTGATATTTTTAAGCACTCGTATTGATCAAGCCAAATGACATTTATAATGCCATTTCAATTTACAGAATTATACAATTCTGACTGTTTTATTGGATGCTCTGCCACTTATGCAGGCATAAATATAGCAGATAAATATTTTCCATGATATGACTAAGAAATATGAATGAAAAACGAATGCTTTATACTTTATAAATATTGTGTCATTGAATCCATTTTAGATGACCACCCAATAGTAATAGTTGGTCTTTTAATAGCCTGGGAGCAAATAATATTTAAGGAATCGATAAAGGAATCGATAAAGAATCGGATCGATAAGCGGAATCGATAATGGCATCGGTATCAATAAAATCTAACGATTCCCATCCCTACACACAATCTAACTAGGCCTGTCAAACTGCATCATTGAAGGAGAAGTTCGGTATTTAGCATGTTAAGCCCTGTTATAATGTTATAACAACATTTTGACAAACTAGTCTTGAGATATATTGCTTTTTGCTCATGTCACAGCTAACTTACACAATGGATCTGGATGGGCATATAGAAAATCTTTCAAAAAACACCATAAACTTTCGTTTTCAAAGACGGGAAACTCACCGAGTGGTCACTGGTGTCTTCTTGTAATTTACGTTTACGTTTAAAACATGTTTTAAATGACCGTTTAAAGATTTATATAACTATTTTCAGTCGCCGTACAGCCATACATTTGTAAACTTCCGCTTGAAATTTTGGGAGGTCTTGGCTGAGTTTGAAGGCTACCGTAGAAGAAGAAGAGCCGCTTCCGGGTCACCAGGTCGGGGTTTGCTTTGCAGCGTGTACGAACTCTTCAAAAGGATCCATTTTGCTAAATTAGTGTATGTTTATGCGACTGATTCCTTCACTGTGAGCACACAAGACCGCTAATGAGCAACAGAAAATGACAAATTTACAAAACAATTCAGAAGTATTTCCGGTTTTCCGGCTGCGGATATGTCTATCTAAACCTCCTTTGGTGTCTATACATGTCAATGGATTTAATAAAATGACAAATAAAACCTGATACGAAGCATACTTTGCAACTATTTTTGTGTCAGAACATCAACGGACACCAGTGACCGCTCGCCGCGCTCGGTGAGTTTCCCGTCTTTGAAAACGAGAGCTTATGGTGTTTTGTGAAGGTTTTTCTATATGCCCATCCAGATCCATTGTGTAAGTTAGCTGTGAGATGAGCAAAAAGCAATATATCTCAAGACTGCACAGTTTGTCAAATGTTGATATGGACCGTTGTCTATGATCGTAAATAACCTTATAACAGGGCTTAACATGCTAAATACCAAACTTCTCCTTTAAGCACTGGCTGGCTTATTCACAAGCATGTTTTCTGTTTGTGTGTAATTGTTACTTGAAGAGGCTGGAAACCGTTCTGCTCCTTCTCCTGGTGTGGGTGTTGGTTCACGCAGGAATTTGCAAAGACACACTTTGCAGTTTCTTTCATCTCCTCGAAAAACTGTGAAACAGCACTGAGATACGAAACTCTACTTCACTTTTAAAATATCAGCCCAACCTCAACAGGGTTAGGGCAGAATTTGGAAAGAGGCTTTTTTAGAGAAATTTGATCTTATTACAGCACATTTTTTGTTGAGTGAAGCTATAGCCTGTAGATAATTATTTTAGTGTGATATTAGAACATAAAGATGTTTATGTTGAATGAAACAAGATGAACATTTATTAAATATAGTGAATATTGAATATTTGGGATACATGTGAAGAAAACTAGGAGTTCACTTTTGTATTGTGTGTTTTCTTGAGTCAGCTGTAATTAAATGTAACTAAATGGTTTGCAAAGACTGTTCTATTGTGATATTCAATTTACCATAACATTCTGCCTGCCAGACTTCATGGCTTCTGTACTGAGCATGTTCGGTCTCTCCATACATTGGCCACTACATGTTTGCTCAGAGTGAAAAGTCCTTCCATATTTGGGATTTATCACTCATTTTACAGCCCTGAACAATGCATATTGGCTGTTAAAAACCGCGCTGCATTTCTGGCTTCGTTTAGCCATGTCTGGAGTGACAGGGAGGCCTCGCCTCATCCTTCCTGTCTCAGCTTTAGCTGATTGTCAATGTGTTGTGTTTAATCTCTTTTTGTACATAGGATTTCACATTTAGTATCCCACTGAGCTGTCTGTCACACCAGCTCTCCATGGTGGTCTTCTCACCCACACATATTCGGTCCTTCATCTCGTAGTGTACATTTTGCACTTTTCAAAGATTTAACAATGAAGACTTTTTCTTTCTTTTGTTGTGGCAGAAGGAATTAATTTGGAATTTTACACATTTGAAAGCTCCTCATAGGGTACTGCGTGCAGTGTGGAACTATACACAGCAAAATGCTCAGTGTTAAATCATCTCTAAGAGTCCAAAAGAGACCAAATCTACTCTGTTAGAGTTAAACTCTATCAGAGTTTTTTTTCTTTCTGTGTAGTACCTAAACCAGTGAAATCTTTTTTTGATATAGCTATTTTAGGTATGCCCATGCTATTTTTATCTTTTTGTTTTACTTACTAAGGTATGTTTGCTTTTATCTTCTTCAATCCATAGTCAGCAGCGGTGGGTGTGTGGCAATGACTGGAGGGCAAGCACTGGGCCACTGGGAAGTAAAGGACTGCAAATCCCATAAGGCCTTGTCTGTGTGCAAGCAGACCATCAGCAGTTACCAGGAAGTCCAGACCCCCTCCACCCACATTGATAAGGACGCACCCTGCCCTCCCGGGTGGGAGAGCAACCCCCTTCTGCTCCACTGCTACAAGGTGAGGTGATGGTGCGATGGAGTCTATTTCGGCTTTACTGAAAGCTAAGCTGTAAGGACTGCGGCTTGTGCGACACAGTCAGTGAGATGTGTTGTAAACCCTCTGGTCTAGGTGTTTCACAATGAGAAGGTCCTAATGAAGCGCTCGTGGGAGGAGGCAGACTTGTTTTGCCAGGCCCTTGGGGCAAACCTTGCCAGTTTCCACCACTACGAGGATGAAGCCTTTGTCAAACGGATACTAGTGACAATGTTTGATGGGTCAGCTGGACTTTTCATTTTTTTTCTTTGCATTAATGCATTGCATCCGAGAATTAATAAACTATTGTGGCTCACAATGCTTTATTTACTACGGTCATTCTTCTGTGACTGTGTCTCTTGTTCTTATATGACTGCAAATCTGTAACTTTGATGTAGGTGTGACTTTGATTTGAATGTCTCACTCCGCTGTTACTCCGTGCATGGCTTGAATCGCTTAGCTGTGTTCCTCACTTTTCAATCTATGTCTCTGACTCTGTTTTTCACTATGCCTCTGTGCCTCTGACTCTGCTGTTTGCTACTGTGACTCTGACACTGCTATTTATTATTTACCTTTATTTATACAGGGTAGGTTGACTACTTTATTTGCTTCTATGACTCTCTCTGACTGCTGTTTTTCACTATGACTGTCTCTGACTCTGCTGTTTGCCACTATGATTCTGTGTCTCTCACTATGTTGTGTGCCACTTCTATGAGTGTGTCACTGACTGCTGTTTTTCACAAAGACTCTGTGTCTCTGACTCTGTGGTTTTTCCCCTATGACTCTGTGTCTCTGACTCCGCTGTTTGCATCTCTGACTCTGTGTCTCTGACTCTGCGGTTTTTCCTCTATGAGTCTGTGTCTCTAACTCCGCTGTTTCTGACTGAACCTCTGTGTCTCTCACACTGGTATGGTCTTCACTACCTCCCTAACTCTACTTTGCCTGTAAAGGTCAGAGAACCGCATGCTCTGGGTAGGATTCAACAAGAGAAACCCACAGTCCGCAGGTGCTTGGGAGTGGTCTGACGGTACACCTGTAAGTACCAACACACCAATCTCAGTGCCCTTTCTTACCTTAGAGACTTCTTCAGTGATTTATTTACTTAAACAATGGCCTTTAGCCACTGCAAGTTTTATAGTTTACGGATTAAATAACCCATTTATACAGCTGAGTTGTACTGGAATAATTGAGGATGGGTATCTTGCTATTGGGTATAGCAGCAGAGTCTCACTTAAGATTTGAACCTATGACTTTTGGTCCACACCCCATGAAACACATCAGCATCAAGTGCAAGGCAAAACACAACTATTTAAATAGGAATGGTGCAAAACTAATCAACAAATGCTTTTAAAACATGATTTAATTAAAATGGTTTGATTTTCAGGTTGTCTCGTCATTCATAGAAGACAAAAATAACGAAGACGACATGCACAACTGCGCTGTGTACAATTACCCAGTCAATGCTGTGATCCCTCAGCCCTGCGATGCCAAACACGAGTGGATCTGTAAAACAGCAAAAGGTACGGCACAAGGCTTTTATTCAATAACACTCAGCCAGCTGCTGTTCGTGAACAATCATGACCAGTGACTGATTCAGGTTTATTGCAGTTGCCCCAAGGGTATTATATTTAATCTGGTCTGTCTGTCCACATTATCTACATTTTAAACAATAATAACACAAAATGAAGATCCACCGTTAGTTGTCTGCAGTCTCCAATTATTTCTGTTTGTGTCTGTTCCGGGTTTGTAAATATGCTGTCTTCAGTAATTTGATTAGAAAAAAAGCAAGTTTTGAAGAGCAACAAGAGTTTACCAGAATTTGGTCTGTAATGTCATCTATGTAACTGTATTAATTTGTCTGTGTAAGGGCTGTAGATCCTAACCCTTTTTAGCCTGTACTGTGCATTGAATTATTTATTTTAATTATTAAAATTAAATGCTTCTATTTTATAGGTGTGGAGTTGCAGAGGCCATATTGGTACACGGAGCGTAAGTGAAGCACTACCTACTGTGTCAGTGATTCTTTTTTAAAATAATGAAGCGTTTCTGTATTTTTTGGGAGGGAACACCACTGTGCAGTAAAATGATGGAAATGCATTAGAAGCTGAAATTGTCTCTGCCATTTCATTGAATGTATTTCTCTAACCCCATTCTCCTGCTGCTGCACTAACCTCTAGGCCCTAGTGGGACCGTAAGGGTTTTGGGGGGTTTAGGTCAGTACACTACACACCACGCTGTTAGCTTGGGCAGGATAGTTTTACTCACTTTATTTGTTGCTAGGCAGAAAAAAAGAACAATGAAATGACATATACGTATATACACAGACGGGTGACAAATTAAAGGAAAAACCAACATAAAGGGCCCTATCTTACACCCGGCGCATAGCGGCGCTAACCCAAACGCAAGTGTCTTTGCTATCTTACACCCGGCGCTAGGTTCATTATAACGCTTAACGCTTACGTCCTTTAACTAGCATGTATTCTTGCGCCCATTACAAGTGAACTGGGCGTGTTGGCCTTAAGATGAGGAGTGGCCAGGATTCTTTTTGGCGTATTGCTATCTTGAGCCAGCAGAAAGCGCTTGCGCTAGAACCACCACAAACCTGGTCTAAAGTCATGTCGCAGTTGTTTACGTGTTATTTTAACGGCGCATATAAGTGCGTCTACATAGGCGTGTGCACAACGCGCGTACCCTCCTGCCTGTTACACACAGGGGCGCGCACAAGCATGACTAAAATATCTAGTTCACAATGTGAAATATTATTATTGTGTAGGCTATATCAAAAATGCATAATAATAAAAGGTTCCATAGGTCCACATACCTTTCCCTCGGTGAAGGGAAACGATGCCACATTACTTTGCTCTCAGCCCACTCCATCAACATCCAGGTGATGTGCGATGGTACGGGACAATGGCTATCCATTAAAAAGGACCTGATAACACCTATATCAAGCCGCAAATTGTCATTTACATCTAATGCGTGAATTGTCATTCAATGGAAAACTTGCGAACTGCAATAGACGGACTTTTGAGTTCTGAAAATGCGCTTCAGACGTCATTGCAATACAGCTCTGTTTATCTAGGAATACAGCCTGTAAGTAAATAGAATGGTTTGTGACTGAAAAAAGTTCAAAACCTTGTCCAGTGAATATTGCTTTTATTGTTTTTCAAATAGCCTAGGCTACAGCGGATTCGCTGTGCATACATAAGGTTTTTTCGATAACCTATGGAAAAAAACGGAGATAAATGTCATCATGTTAACGGAATTGTAACCTTAGCTATTCTTCGTCCTTCGTGTTTTTTTAATTACAGTGACAAGGTTTCCATACCCTCAGCTTATTAAAACCCCGCTGATTTCACCTGTTATTCCATAACTGAACAAAAGATTTTAAAGAGAACTAAGCGGCTAATTAGAAACGAAATTTGCAGCACGTTACAAAATTAATTTACAATTAATTTTAATGCCATTATCTGCATGTGCGCTTTACAGGAGCAGGTCTGTTTCCTCTGCTGTAAATCGCACTTTGCACGGTCTTCCTGGGAAAGTGGATCGTTTTAAAGCATTACGCTACCAGTAAAATAGGTTGGTCGCATTTCCATAAGCAGGACATTATAAAATAAGGGAAAATATGCTGAACCTATGGGTTGCCAACCTGACAGATTTATTATATTTAGTGTCATCATTAAGGCAAAATAACGTTATTTATGTTATTAATCAAAATTAGAATGCAGGTAGCCTAATGAACTTCGGATGAAGCTTGAACATGAGTTCATTGCATAATCAAACGAAATTCGTTAAACAAGCAGGCTAATTTGGCGTTTTCTAAGGTGAGACGGAAGCAATTGGTCGCTTATTCTCAGTTGTTGCAGGTGCTTTTAACAAAATTTAACCGCATATATTTTGTAAACAGCACTGTCAGGAATTACCGGGAACTCATAATGGTTAGCCCGAATAATATTGATCATAGGCTACTATTGATCCATATAGCCTATTCCTTGATCGCACTAAACACGCACGAGCATGTCTGTTTCTCCATCATAAGCAATCCGCCAAGGTGGAAAAGCAGGCTTTTAAAGGGAATGGGATATAACATTTTGATTGGTTTATTGCACGTCACGCCCAAGACACACCTATAATTAATGAAGAGAATAGGTTCAGCCCAGTTGCACCTTGCGCTGTGCTTAGCGCCCAAAAAACACGCCGTTAAAATAGCAAAAGTGGACGTGGACACGCCCTAAATGGACTTAGCGCCATGCGCTTAGACCAAGCGCCAAGATCGCCAAGATAGGGCCCAAAGTGTCTTAGTAAGGTGTTTATATTGTCTTTCTTGGTAAGAAAGCCAAGAACAGGTCCCTTCAATACATTTTAATGGCTCTTAATGATATTTTAGGAAGTACAATGGTTTTTACATGGCAATACTCAAACAGAGTTAATCTGATATTGTTCATTCATGGATGGCATTTGAGACCAGTCCCTGGGGGTTCAAAGAAAATACAAATCATCACCTCTCCGTCACTTTATGCAAAAATGTTGAAGGTGCAAATTCAGTAACTTACAGCATTCAGATTTCTCCTTTGCCTTCCAAAGTGAAACTAGACAGAATTAAGTTACTGAATTTGCACCTTCTACATTTTCGCATAAAGTGACGGAGAGGTGATGATTTGTATTTTCTTTGAACCCCCAGGGACTGGTCTCAAATGCCATCCATGAATGAACAATATCAGATAAATTAAGAATAAAAATACCAGTAAGAGCCATTAAAATGTATTGAAGGCACCTGGTCTTGGTTTTGTTACCAAGAAAGACAATATTAACACACATCTTAAAAGAAAATATTGTTCAACGTCTTTAAATACAATCTAAACATGATGTCTGGGCACTTTATGATGTGCAATTTTGAACAAAGTTTTGCCTGTATGGCTGTTAAAGTACACTGAAGCAAGGGGGCTGAATACGTAAGGAATTGTTTTCGGTTTTATATTTATAAATAATTTGGAACAAATTGTAGATTTTACTTTTAACATTGACATCGTAGAGTTGTTTGTGTTGAAAACCAGCAACAAAAAGCCTGATTAAATAAATCTTTATCAAATGTTTGTACACAGAAAAAACCCACTGTATGTGTGTGTGTTTGTGTGTGGGTGTACGTATATACAGTGCCCTCCACTATTATTGGCACCTCTGGTAAAGATGAGTAAAAAGGGTTATAAAAAATTCACCGTTTGGTGAATTAACTTAATATCACACATAAACAATGAGAAAAATCATGAAGTTAATTTATTATGAGAAAAACAAATCCCTCATCAAGAAATAATTATTTTTAACAAAACCATGTGTGCCACAAGTATTGGCACCCCTGCATTTATATATAGAATAAAGTAATCATTTTTAATGTTTGGTCACATATCCTTTGCATGCCATGACTTCCTGATGTCAGTGACCCAACAACATCAAAAGACTCTTGATATCTTATTTTCTGGTACTCTTACAAGCGATACTATAACGTCTCTGCATTTGAATGGATCTCTATGGGAATTGGAGGGTGGGACTAGATTTAGCTGTAAATTATGCTGGAACAGTATGGAATATATGATTGGTAAAATGGCTGTAAGTCATCAAGGGTCTTAGGTATCAAACAAGCCTCAAACCATCACTCTGCTGTCTGATATGCAGTAGATATGGATGGATCACTTTAGCTGTTGTTTCTCCTGACACATTTTCCTATTGAACTCTATGGAAAAATAAGTCAGGAGAAGAAACCCTTCAAGTTATCCATCTATATCTACTGTTTTTCTGGGAGCAGAGTGATGGTTCAAGGCTTGTTTGATAATTCAGACCCTTGATGACTTAAAGCCATTTAGCCAACCATGTGTTTCCATACTGTTCCAGTGTAATTTACAGCTAAATCTAGTCCCACCCCCCAATTCCCATAGAGATCCATTCAAATGCAGAGACGTGTGACCTGTGACCAGGAAGAAGTATAATTTATGACAGATTCATGGATGAGAACATGTTGTGCTGGTTGGCACCTGAGGGGCTCAGTCAGTAAAGGGGCTCACTGCTATCATCGGCTGAACCCTGTAGCCCAGTAATAGCCAGTTCAAGTCTGGATGTCACAGGTCATTGGGTGACTTATCCTGCTTTGTCTCAGGGTGGTCTTTAGTCAGCTGGAAATCCTCAGTTTGCCGGAAAGAAATGACTCACCTGGCAAGTCACTGGCATAGCAGTGATGTGGTGGCATAGCACTATTGTCTATTCCACAATGGCAGAAAACAAGAACCCCCCTCCCAAAAAAAAAAATAGTGTATAATGTAATAATGTAGTTTGATGATGACTGAACTTGGCAATATTTTAGGGCTGCATGATTATGGCAGAAATTATAATCACGATTATTTTAGTCAATATTGAGATCACGATTATTTAACACGGTAATTCATTGGTTTTCAGAACATAATACTTTTATTGCACTTTAACATTTTGAATGAACAGAATAATCCTTATATTTTCACATTTTCTAACCCTAACCCTCTACTGTGAGGGAGGTCAAATAGAAGTGCTTTATTTGATATAGAACACCAGAGAAAGTCCAGTAAAGCGAGTGTTTTCATTTGTAAACAGACTGTTTTTTCAAAATCATCATTCTCGATTATTCTTGTTTAGTAATCGTGGGAAGCCAATAAAGATATAACGATTAAAATTTGATTAATTGTGCAGCTGTGAGGGGGAGTGTAATGTTCGGAGAACATATCTTATTCCTTTAGATAAGGATTTCTAAAAGCGTATTTAGAGAGACACGCCACAAAACGCGGAAGTAGCCGCACCAGGACTGCGATAACACAGGATCGGGAGCAAAACTTCCCTAGCACAAGGCAAAACAAAGCAACCTCCAAAAACTGAGGCGATCTCGATAAACAGCGAGAATAACTAACAAAAGAACCTCACGCACTAAATAATTAGGCGTAACACGAGGTGATGAAACAAAACAAAACTCGATAAAACGAGTGAAGGAAAAGAATAGAAAACACCTGTTAGCCAAAGCTCTTGTGGCAAAAGAGCTGAACACAACTGGCAACAGGTAAAAAGAATAAAGGATAAAGAAAGATTGGAAAGGAAAGATAATACCAATCTAATCCTAAATCTTATAACCGGACTTGCTGCGTTTCCTATTCGTACGAACCAGAAATGCAGCGACCGAAATTCCTATACCTTACCGACTTTGTATGTCAACTAGCAAATTGCAGAGACGTTATAGTATCGCTTGTAAGAGTACCAGAAAATAAGATATCAAGAGTCTTTTGATGTTGTTGGGTCACAGACATCAGGAGGTCATGGCAAGCAAAGGATATTCAACCAAATATTAAATATGATACTTTAAAAATACATTAAAGTAAAGGGTATGAATACTTATGCACATGAGAGATTTCAGTTTTTGATTTTTAATACATTTGCAAAAACTTCTAAAAACAAGCACTTCTGCTAACTAGATTCACTGACTTGGTTACTAGAGAACATCCATAAGCAAAGCAGTCTACACTTGCTTACCAGCTAGCTAATTAAGCACTACTGATGTCGGCACAAATTCCTAGTATGTTCATACAATGGCAATAAACAAATTTCTGATTCTGATTCTGATTAATTAGCCATCTCGGTAAGAAATTAATTCTTTATTCTATACATAAATGCAGGGGTGCCAATAATTGTGGTTTTGTTAAAAATGATTATTTCTTGATGATGGATTTTTTTTGTCATAATAAATGTACTTCAATTAAAGGTTGGATTTTTCACATTTTTTCAGTGTGAGATTAAGCTAATTCACCAAACGGTGAATTTTTTAGAACCATTTTTACTCATCTTTACCAGGGGTGCCAATAATAGTGGAGGGCACTATATGCTGCCCAGAGAGAGAAAAAAGTTTGGAGGGTCCCCCGATTTAAATCATTAACTGAGGCAAAGAAGGACGAAGTCCAGTCTAGTGGTTGAAGGAGGTAATAATATATACTATGTAACCCATTAGTTTCATTTTTCTGTGACCAGGAAGAAGTATAATTTATGACAGATTCATGGATGAGAACATGTTGTGCTGGTTGGCACCTGAGGGGCTCAGTCAATAAAGGGGCTCACTACTATCATCGGCTGAGCCCTGTAGCCCAGTAATAGCCAGTTCAAGTCTGGATGTCACAAGTCATTGGGTGACTTATCCTGCTTTGTCTCAGGGTGGTCTTTAGTCAGCTGGAAATCCTCAGTTTGCCGGAAAGAAATGACTCATCTGGCATGTCACTGGCATAGCAGTGATGTGGTGGCATAGCACTATTGTCTATTCCACAATGGCAGAAAACAAGAACCCCCCTCCCAAAAAAATATATAGTGTATAATGTAATAATGTAGTTTGATGATGACTGAACTTGGCAATATTTTAGGGCTGCACGATTATGGCAGAAATTATAATCACGATTATTTTAGTCAATATTGAGATCACGATTATTTAACACGGTAATTCATTGGTTTTCGGAACATAATACTTTTATTGCACTTTAACATTTTGAATGAACAGAATAATCCTTATATTTTCACATTTTCTAACCCTAACCCTCTACTGTGAGGGAGTTCAAATAGAAGTGCTTTATTTGATATAGAACACCAGAGAAAGTCCAGTAAAGCGAGTGTTTTCATTTGTAAACAGACTGTTTTTTCAAAATCATCATTCTCATTATTCTTGTTTAGTAATCGTGGGAAGCCAATAAAGATATAACGATTAAAATTTGATTAATTGTGCAGCTGTGAGGGGGAGTGTAATGTTCGGAGAACATATCTTATTCCTTTAGATAAGGATTTCTAAAAGAGTATTTAGAGAGATACGCCACAAAACGCGGAAGTAGCCGCACCACGACTGAGATAACACAGGATCGGGAGCAAAACTTCCCTAGCACAAGGCAAAACAAAGCAACCTCCAAAAACTGAGGCGATCTCGATAAACAGCGAGAATAACTAACAAAAGAACCTCACACACTAAATAATTAGGCGTAACACGAGGTGATGAAACAAAACAAAACTCGATAAAACGAGTGAAGGAAAAGAATAGAAAAGACCTGTTAGCCTGAGCTCTTGTGGCAAAAGAGCTGAACACAACTGGCAACAGGTAAAAAGAATAAAGGATAAAGAAAGATTGGAAAGGAAAGATAAAACCAATCTAATCCTAAATCTTATAACCGGACTTCCTGCGTTTCCTATTCGTACGAACCAGAAATGCAGCGACCGAAATTCCTATACCTTACCGACTTCGTATGTCAACATAGCAAAGACAATCTCGAAGTGCGGAAATGCGGAAGTCCTGAGGTATTTATAGCCGGCAGGAAACGCAAAAGGTGAAGGGAATAATTGTCGGGCAAGATACGAATACCGGAACGGAGGCGGAAAAAATCCGATAGAGCGCCCTGACGACGCCAAAAAGGAAACCAAAAACGTAGAAAAGCAAAGGCTGCAAATAACCATGACAGCAGCCCTACAATGTTTCAAATTTTTTCTGTACAATCTTTCTATCTGCTGATGCAGACATTTCTTGGTTAAAAATAAACACAGACTTATATGCGTTATATACCGCGTTCTCCCCGCAGACGAGGACCCATGGGTGTTCCGCAGAGGGGCGGAGTATTACATTGGAAAGCAGCCATTTCGATGGGAAGCCGTCTCCTTCGCCTGCAAGATGATGGGAGCAGACCTGGCGTCCGTCCACTCTGCCGAGGAGCTCAAGTTTATCAAAGGCCGGATGGAGAGGGTCAGTGACGGTGCTGATAGGGGGAAATCCTGTGCCTGATATTGGGATAGTGGCGCTGCCAAGTGACTGTTGAACCAGAAGGTTAATCATCGCATGCACGATATTGCTGCAGCCCAGTGACCCGTTGCATCCTTGGTGTAAGCAGGTCCTCATAGGGGCATCCGCAGGACAGGAATGACGTAATGGTAAAGAGAGTGACAGCTGTTTATCCGTTTAGCCGACACCCCCTTTATTTGACGGCACTGTTTTTAAATAAGGGTGGTGCGTTTGCGATGATATTTGAATGCATTTGGTTCACTGCTGCTTTGTGAAGGTAGTGTATTAAAGGATTCATACCATTTTCCTCTCCTCCCCAGCTGCCTCGAGGTTCTGCAGAGTGGTGGATTGGACTGTCTTTGGATCCGATCAGTGAAGAGTTCAGGTACACTTCATATTGCGTCATGTCCCCCAACCCCCCCCCCCCCACCTTGTTGGCCCTTTTTTAAAATTTGGCACCCAAATTGGGGCTGAACATGTCCAAATCCCACCGCAATTTGGAATGGCCAATCTTCTGCAACCGCAGCCACGGTCCACATGGCGTTGCTAGTCTGCTTCTTTTCACGTCACATACTACAGCTAAGCTTGCATTGAGCGGAGTCAGAGGAAGACCTTTCATATGTGGCTTTAGCATGCAGTCCACAGTAACCCGATCAACCAGCGGGGGTCGCTAGATAGCGAAGAACATGGCCCCCTGATGGCTGCCCCCTTTTGAATGTGCAGTCGTCAGTTGTGCCTGTTGAGTCACTCCTGTACTGGTAGCATTGTAGCTGAAGCGGTCCAATATTCTTCCTATATACTTGCCTGCAAGCCAGTGACTATTTTACACACTACAGGCCACCATTTTGCACACAGCACACCACACAGACAGCGCTGCTTCAGAGTTAGTGTCAATTGGAGGAGGGGGCGTACCTGTCACTGAGAATAAATGGTGTCCCATTGGTACCTGGCGTGATGTTGGGAGGAGCTTATATCACAGTAAAGCGTGGAGCTGTCAGATGATTCTAAACTGGCACAAAGCCCAGCCAGCTCACATGGTGAGCGTCTTTACCAGCTGAGCCCCTGGGAGGCCCACAGTATTTATTTGTTTATTTGTCAGAAAATCTGGTTCGGATAACTTTCTCAAGGCCACTGTCAACGTGCCAACCTGACTCAAAGCCAGATCTGTGTACGTTTGGTGGAAGGTCTGTTGGGTGCAGGTGCAGGTTTGTGTTGTTTTTGAGGATGCTAACAGTGAAGGTGTTGTTCATTGTGATGGGCAGATGGACAGATGAGTCCCCCTTGGATTACCAAAATTGGGTGCGAGGGAGTTCCCATCAGTCCCCAGTGAAAAACAGTGCGTGTGTCTACATGTCCTCACTGTCAGGTGAATACACACACACACAGCACACACAGACCCGCTCACGCACACACACAGGCACGCACTCACACAGGCACGCACTCATGCGCATACACATCCTCGCACCTACAAACAGTTGCACTTGTACACCCACACACCCCCCTAAGCCACACATGCACCCTTGATCATACAAACGCTTGCGCACGCACACAAAGACTAACAGCATTAAGCACACACAAACACCCATATTCTTTTGCACACATGTACACACTCACACACAGGCAAACAAACATTCAATCCCACGACACACACAATAAGTCAGACTCACACAGTTGCACACACTCACAAGCACAATCACATTCATGCTCTAAAAATGCATGGCCATTTATTTATGTGACTTCATTGGGACTAAATATCTTCATTGACTGGGAGGATATGATTTGGTCCCACGTGAATCACAGGGGCGTGGTCAGTGGGCCAGTGTAACGACCGGCGTGGCTACGTGTGCAAGCGCAGGACCGTGTCCGTCGCTGAGATTCCCAGAGAGCCTCATCTCATTGGCGCCTGCCCAGAGAAGTGGCTGTACTTTGGACACAAGGTGACTACAATTGAACTTACTGTACCTTCATTTAAAAAAAAAAAAACATATGTGCAATTTAATTCTCACCGTCACATGTGTTTAGGTGTTTCTTTCTGTTCGACTGTAGTGGCCTTACTATGAAAGGGTTCTTGGAAATGATATGCTGTAATTAATCTTTTTCTCAGAAGAGGGCTCCTGGAGGACGATGACTATTACAGCTGAAATCTGTAGACACTCTGTTGTGTGCAGCGCCCTCTAGTGTATTTATTGTGAGAAGGCACAGCCTGTGTAAGCCCTGAGACATAATTGTATCAGGATGATAATATATGCTTATATGAAGCTATTACTGGGCATGCTTTTATTATGTGCTAACCAAACACTTGCACATGTAACCTCTTACATATACATGTTTTTACGTTGAGTGAGATAGTTTCATTTTTGAAAAATAAATGCGATTTTCGGTTAGTATTACACATTGTTCATTGTGTTGTGCCTTGTGATTTTATGGCAGTGTCTTCTGCTGCATTTTCCAAAGAACCCGGACAATGGGAAAAGCTGGAAAGACGCTCAAGCTATCTGCTCCTCCTTCCAGGGCTCACTGGTGGCCATAGAAAATGAGATCGAGCAAGGTATGGATGGGGCGTGTTAGGTTCACCTGGGAAATTACAGTCGTACACACTTAACCAACTGGGCACCGTTTCCCAAAAGCATCTTAGAGTTAAGATCACCTTAGAGGGTTTTGTGTTTGCGCTTTAATAATTTTACGATTAAAATGATTAAAATTTACTGACATTACATAAAACAGATAATAAAAATAGAGGGAGAAAGACAAAAAAGAAATGACAAAAGACAAAGAAACAATGAGTTGTCTAATCAGTAATCTGGTGATGCAAATGATGCACACATTGTCTGAATATTACAACTTCTTTTTTGGAAGCCATGAGATGTAAGATGAGGCATCTAACCTAAATAAGTGTAGTGTTCCTCTGGATTGGTTAATAATCTATTAAAACTTACATTTATATTACAATTATTTGGCAGACGCTTTTATCCAAAGCGATGTACAATAAGTGCATATTGAAGGTCATTGACGGCATTACAAAGCAGATCCGATAAAGCACAACTTTCTCATAACGTAGGAGCTATCCCTAGTAATGAACATAGAACACAGTCAGCTATACATTCTGAACTATAAAATAGCAAAAAACACAAGTTAAATAGAAAACAAGCAAAAAAAAAACTTGAGCTTTGTGATGTCAGTGAAAATGTTCTTTGGAATTCCCTCCCATTAAGAATATGACTAAATGACGTGACTCAAATCATTCATTAACTTTACTGTTACGGATCTGAATAGGGACTGGACTCAAATGCATGACTCAGAGACAGAAATACAATAATGCTCATGAAGAGCGTTTATTACTTTGTACTAAACTCCAGAAGTATAGGGAGAGTGAGGGAAGGGACTGGATCCTGGGATGGCGCGAACAGGGGCAGAGCGGGAGTGGGAGCAAGAATCTTGGGTAGGGGTATCAGAGGAGGAGCGGGATGCGTAGCGTGGAACTAGGATTTGGCTGCAGGCAGGCAGACAAGCAGAGCATAAACAAGGCGTTAGTTTCAGCAAAGCATGAACAAAACTATGAAGCGTTAGTTGGCTAGGCGAAGCAAGACTTAGATAGAGATTTAAGCAAGACAAAACATGACTATGACTGTAGATACGAGACCAGACAAGACAAGAGTTTTCCAACAAAAACTCAACGAACTGGCACAAGACAACGAAGACCGGAAGAATATATAGGAGAGTTAATGAGCTAATGAGTGCATGCAGCGTGAGAATGTATGAGAGAGTGATTAACGGTGAAGAGAGCGTGAGGAATGCAAGCGGGGAAAGGAATGTGATAGGCGGAGGAAATGCGAGAGGGAATTAGTAAAACAAAGAGGGAAACCACGCCCAGCCTGCACCATAAGGAAGACACACAGGAAAACTTGAAAACAAGACAAGAAATGTGAGGAAAAGGGTAAAACAAGGAGCACACACGGGGACGGGGACTGAGAGGAACGGAGAGTGTAACATTTACATTACATTACATTTCAGGCATTCTTATCCAGAGCAACTTACACAATGTTTTAGCATTTTTTTTGACATATTATCCATTTATACAGCTGGATATATACTGAAGCGATTCAGGTTAGGTACCTTACTCAAGGGTACAATGGCAGTGTCTTACCTGGGAATCGAACCTGCAACCTTTCAGTTCCTTAACCATTATACTACACTGCCGCCCCAACTTTATTTATAGAACTAAAGTCCTGGTAGTACCAGCAGAGACACAGATAAATGTAGATAAATACATACGTAGATATGTATTAAATGTAACTTAATGTTTTTCATGTACTGCTTTTTCACACACGTCTGCGTTATTTCTGTTTTTAGCTTACATCACAATGCTGCTGGCTAGTGGCTCGCCGAGCGTTTGGATTGGTCTCCGGGATGAAGACACAATGAAATGGGTCAACGGGAAACCAGTCGCTTACACTAACTGGTCCCCTGTGGAACCTGAGAGTTCTGTCTCTGTAAGTTAAACACGTTTAGTGTAAGTCCAAGAGGATTGGAAACACGGCCCAATTGGCCAAATGTGATGTATTGGCAGCATGTTGAACCTCCCATAACTCCTGATACCTCTTTCAAGTATAAGACAGAAAACAAGCGCGTGAGAATGTTTGTGAAAGTGAAGGCTTGTATTATTGTTTTCCCCTTAAATGATCTTAAATCATGAAAGCATCATGATTAACACTAATATTATCTTGACATTTTATGATGCCTTTTATGATTGACCCCAAAAGTTTAAACTGACCAAAACTATTGTAATAGAATTTTTTTTACACTTTCTGTCTCACCATTTGCGTGTCTCACAATTGATTAGCCTTTTATCCCTAAATATTAAAACTCTGATGAAACATCTCATTTTAGAGCCTGAGGTAAGTGAAAGTTCGTGAAGTTTAAAACTTGTATGGGAAAGTGCCACCAGAATCACCCACAAAAATCTGAGATAAAAAATAAAAAAGGTTGTATATTTTCTTACATTTTATACAGCTACCCCACAAATGACCCCACACAACACCTTTGTATACAAATTGGTACTGGACTTTAAACATAGCATTATTTTTATTGCATGTTTACTGTTTAGTCTCAACAAATTAGGAAAAGTCATATAGTGTCAATATGAAAAAATAAGGTTAACTGGTTTTTAAGAGACGTGAAACTCTGAATCAGGTCAAATTGACCCCGGAGATAATGAGGGTTAAAATGACATAATCTATAATAATAGGAAAACCAGTTAGAGATGTGAGACTAATCTCCATATTGCATTATCTGACAGGATTATGAAGCGCAGATTGACAGCGATGAACCACTCTGTACTCTGCTGTCCAACAATCACAACATCCACTTGACGGGGAAGTGGTACGATGAGAAGTGCACAGAGAGAGGGTACGGGTTTGTGTGTCAGAAAATGCAAGGTAGGACCTCTCACTGCACGGAGACTCGTTCGTGGCTTCATTGGTTATTGCTTCGACATTTGCGCTCCCAAGGAAAGCTGATATCTAATCTCGTTATAAATCACCTGTTGATAACGTGCAGCTCAGGTCTTGCAGAGCCACAGTCCAGCAGCTTATAGTATTCCGGGCTTTGAGCTACTCTGAGAAGCCTACCGTTTATCATCCAAAGCATATACTAGCGTCCAAAAGTTTAGAATCACGGAGACATTTTTATGTTTTTGAAAGAAATTGATACTTTTATTCACCAAGGTAGCATTAAATTGATGAAAAAATACAGTCAAGACATTGATAATGTTATAAACGACTATTTCTATTTCATTCTATTTCTACTTTAGTAATTGTAGCCATTTTTACACAGTCCCCCCCCATTTTAGGGCACCAAAAGTAATTCACATAAATTTAAATAAAGTCATCATATTTCATATTTGGTTGCATATCCTTTGCATGCCATGACTTCCTGATGTCTGTGACCCAACAACATCAAACGACTTCTGATATTTTCTCATGTACTCTTACAAGCGATGCTATAACCTCTCCGCATTTGAATGGATCTCTATGGGAATTTGGGGGTGGGACTAGATTAAGCTGTAAATTACACAGGAATAGTATGGGGAAAAAATAGTATTGGCAAAACGGCTGTAAGTTATCAAGGGTCTGAGGTATCAAACGAGCCTCAAACCATCACTCTGCTGCCAGATAAAGGGTTGTTTCTCCTGATTTATTTTTCCATAGAGTTCAATAGGAAAATTTGTCAGGAGAAACAACCCTTTAAATGATCCATACATATCTATTGCATATCTGGCAGGAGAGTGATGGTTTGAGGCCCAGCACTAAGACACCTGATTCAACTTATTAACTAATCATGGTCTTCAATCAAGACCTTGATAACTAGAATCAGGTGTCTTAGTACTGGGCTAAAACAAAAACCTGCACCCACACCAGCCCTTTTCAGATAACACTGCCCACCCCTGGAATACCTAGACCAATTATGTTGCAATTGTGCAGCATTTTGGAGCCTAATCAGAGAAGACAAACTGATTTATGCTAATCTCGAAATTAGCAAAATAAGGTTTTTCGTCCAAACTTGTTTTGTGAATAAGTGTACGAACATATTTAGGAAGGTTTCATGAATAAGGCCCATTGTTCCCAAGGCCTTAATAGGCTAATGATGGAAATAAAACCACAAACACCTGCAGGCACTGCAGACACCCAGGACCCAGGACCCAGGAGTTTTACACCCACCTTAAAGGGGCAGTTCACCCAAAAAATAAATTTTGTTATGTTGCTACATACCCGGAGTGCTATCTATCCATTCAGGTAGTTTCACTGAGAAGTTTTGTAGATATCCACTGCAACTCACCTTGACATCACCCCGATATAACAGGCCTCAACGGGTCCCCCCTTCCCGCCGTGAGTCCAAGTTTGTAGCGGTCAAAGCACCAAAAATTTACATTGGAAAAAATCAGCAGCAACGTCTCTTTACAAATACAATGATACAGTTACTCACGAACAACCACAGACCTTGTTGTACACAGATCTTTCGGAAACTACTTTCTACCGAAGTGTGCCAACTGTGTATATCCGCGCAAAGTATCAACATAGCATGGCAGTATTCTGGGGCTTATGTCAACACAGTGTGCCCTTGCATACTTGCATGCTTTGGTTGATACTTTGCACGGATATACACAGTTGCTGTACTTCCGTAGAAAGTAGTTTATGAATAAAACCGTGCACAACAAGGTCTGTGCACGTGAGTTGCACCGGATATCTGCAAAACTGGTGAGTTCTCAGAACTACCTGGGTGGTATACTACGATGGAAGCTTAACATAATAATAATGATATAATGCATGGCATTTATATAGCGCCTTTCTAGATACTCAAAGCGCTTTACAATGATGAGGGGGAAACTCGCCTCTACCACCACCAATGTGTAGCACCCACCTGGGTGATGCAACGGCAGCCATTTTGCGCCAGTATGCTCACCACACATCAGCTGAGGTGGAGAGGGAGAGAATTTTTTTAGCCAATTAAACTGGGGGATGATTAGGTGACAGATTGAATGAGCCTGGTTTGAGAGTTTAGCCAGGACACCGGGGAAACCCCTACTCTTTACGATAAGTGTCATGGGATCTTTAATGACCACAGTGAGTCAGGACCTCGGTTTAACGTCTCATCCGAAAGACGGCATCTCCTACAGCACAGTGTCCCCATCACTGCACTGGGGCATTGGGGTTTATTTGACCAGAGGGAAGACTGCCCCCTACTGGCCCACCAACACCACTTCCAGCTTAACATAGCCAGGGTTTCTTTGCGTTATCTGGCTTCAGAAAGCCTAAACACCGCAATCTGGCTTTACCGGTACTACGAGCGTGGTTATCAACTTGCTAAGTGAACACAAGCTTTATTGATAAAGGTAAGTGCGCGTTCCCATAAAAGGGGCGGTGTATGCAACAACAAGCCTATTGGTGCAGGATGGGCTGTACTAGAGCAACATATTTTTCTCCTGTGGGGAAAAAAGACTGATACGGACGGATAAGAACATGAATCAATCATAAGAGCAAAAAGCAACACCGTTGCCTCCAACAAAGCCAGGAAGGAGCTTTTGCAAATAAGATAAAATGTTCATTGTGTAGGTTAAATTCGTTAGGCTAAACTTTAAACTTGGTACAGCATGTTTAACATATTGCTGAAGCAATCACGTCAACGTGTCTCTCAAGCATTTTCCAGAACTCTTTTGCGGAGCCGCCACAGTGGTACACCGGTAAAAGCGTCGACTTTCAGTCGGTGCAGTTGTACTCCGAGGATCGGGGTTTGCGCCGCAGTCCTGCCAGATCCGAGTATGGCCGGTGCCTAGAGGGAGCAGCAATTGGCGGCTGCTCCCGGGGTGGTGGGAGGGACTCTGTGAAATTAGTCACGCATACAAGGGCCTCGGGCGAGTTGGATCGCGGTCAGGAGCCCGAGGAGTCGCGCCTGTAGAGGACATGGCGCCCTCCTTCCTACTACCGGCTGATGGGGTTCTGCAGAGGAGATTTCAAGCGGTTGCTACATGGGGGGAAATTTAATAGTATATGGATTGAATTGGCTACCAAATTGGGAGAAAAAGGGGAAAAAATCAGAAATACATTTTAAGAAAAAGAAAATCTTTTGCCGAACTCACTAATCTCACCCTGCGAAGAGATTCCCTCAGTATCCGCACATATCTCTACAGGATCCTTTGGAATGGAGACGCCTTTTTCCAAAGCCAAGGAGTTGATTGGTGCTTTTATGTTTCAATGTGGTATCCTGAACATAACCTGCCCCAGAGCAGGTTAGCCGTGCAGAGTAAGTTGCCATGGCAATATACCCTGATTAAAAGTGTCGGCTTCGTGATACAGAAAACCCAGGGTTGAAGCTTAATTTAGCTCGCTATCACCTTAATCTCACTTCGTAGTATGCCCCTCTGGATGGATAGATAGCACTCCGGGGGCCACATGTATAAACAGTGCTGAGCAGAAAAATCCCCTCAGAAAGCTGCATAAGCGAGTTGCCACGCAGAAATTCAGATGTATAAAATAAGAGAATCTGTATACCTCTGTACACGATGGACACCATACATACGCAATGTTTGGAGTCAATGTGATATGGGGACACCATGATCAAAAGACGGGGAGAAAATGCTAAACTTTGCGTAAGCATATTTTCAACTTTCTCCCTGAGCATTCTTTTACGCATTCTTTTACTCAGAGTTTAATACGTGGCCCCAGGTATGTTGAAACATATCAAAATGAAATTTTTGGGTGAACAGCCCCTTTAACCTTAAGTTTTTGTGCTGTTTTGTCTTCCCTTAGAACTCTTTTTTTCCCTTTAGAAATATTGGCAGGGTTGATTGAAATATTAATGCAGTTCATAAACTGATAAATAAAAAGCTGGCCCCAGTGGCCCTGCAGGACCTCAGAGCGAAGCATCTCTGTGTTTGTTGCCATGATTCTGTGATCGTCTGATTTGTGTTTCCCCTTCTAAATCATGTCTCTCTCTCTCTCCCTTTCTTTCTCTCTCTCTCTGTCGCCACAGACCCATCTAAACCCCCATCCCAATCCTATTTCCATCCTCTCCCCAATACTATTGAGTACAAGAACCGCAGCTACAGGGTTGTCCATGGCAACATGAGCTGGTACGAGGCGCTGAATAGGTGCTTAGAGAATGAGACTGAGCTAGTGAGCATTACAGACCTCTCCCACCAAGCATTCCTAACTGTCCTTGTGAATAGATTGGCATTCCCCCACTGGATTGGACTGTATAGTCAAGACGTATGTATTCCGCGTACATTATCCAAGTAAAAAAAAGCTTCACCATGTTTTTTTAGTTTTAACAGCATGCCAAGGTCACGCTTCACTGTAGCATGAACCCCTTTGTTGTCTCTGGTTTACACTGAACGTACTCTGCACTGCAACTTCAGATAGGAAACCAGAGGAAGTCCAGAGGAATGTTAACTGAAGAGGCGCTAAGCGCTTGCCTGTGTGTGAACTGAGATGTATTGCATGGGAGGAATGGCCTCTTTGTGTTGTTTGCAAAATCATTCTGTCTTTTTCCTATCCTCTTTTGTCCATGTCTTTCACATTGTTATCAACAGCTTGTGTGTATCTTTGCCCTCCCAGTGTACTTAAGGCTATCCCAAGGACAGAAAGTCTTGTTTCTTCCTTGGATTTTCAGTTCACTTTTTTCTGGTCTCCCTTTCCTTAACCAGAATGATGACTGTGGTGTGATTGGCCATGCAAATTGCACCAAAAAAAAATCATCACGCACATAGGCTTGTGATTGACGTATCCGGCTGAGGCACTTGTCCTGAGCCCGGTGATACAGCCCACAGTTGGTGAAAATCCTGTCTCACAGGGTGATACGTAATTAGCCATAGTGTTGCGCAGCGTATCACCCACCTAACTGCTCAGTAGTGACTTCTCTAGCCAGCGAGGTATGTGTTGTCTACCCGTGTTGGGCGTGCCTGTGTCTCCAGGAGGTGGGTAACAGGGGTAGAAGGAGCAGCAGCTGGCAATGCCCCTTTCAGAGGGCGCTCATGCTCCTGCGTACGTCCTCCCAGACTGATGGACTGTGATTTGGCATGTTAAAATAAATACTGAATTTACACGTAATGTTGAACACGCTCCCATCTTGGTAAATAAGACTGGGACGGGGCGCAATTATCGATTCTATGCCTGGACCCAAGTACAAAACTGCCTGCGCCCCTGCCGCTTCACGGGTACATTTCAACTCCTTTTTTTATGGATTTTGTTAATTCAACAGTGAAATGAAACGCATCACACATTATTTTACTGTCATTGTAAATAAATGAGTCCAATCAATCAACTTGCCTCACTAAAATGAAGGTCCATCAATTTGCCATGCACCTCCTGCCAGATGTCTGACTTGTTCCCACTTATTTTAGCCTGGCTTATTACCCAAGCACCCCTGCAGTCGTCTCAAATAATTCATATTTCCCTCAATTCCATCCGAGCCCAGGAATTGTAACCCTCACAAACCAGCAAAACACTTTCCCTATTGATGGAATGGTGATTACTCCTCCGGTAGTTTTGAGACGGGCTGTCCCCTGGCATGAAGTGAACCAAAGCCTATCCTGATAGCCTGCCATTCCTGTAGTATAACTGTGCACCTCTGCGCCCATCCAATTCAGCCTCTGACTGAGTCGTCCGTCCCAGCAGGACGGGATAAACTACCAGTGGTCCGACGGCAGCGACACGGTCTTCACACACTGGGACTCGGGGGACGACGGCGAAGGCGACGACGCGGGGGACTGTGTGTACATCGACCCGCGTGGCGGTTGGAGGCGGGAGGACTGCGATAGGCCACTGCAGGGCGCCGTGTGTCACGTCCCCCCTCCCCGCCGTGAGTCCAACGCTGTCACAGATTCACTCCACGCAGATTTCACTCTTACAGAAAGGCTGAGGAAACAGGGTGTTTTAAACCTAAGAATTCCAGTGAAAAGAGGGAGTGGGATTCTTAGGTTTAAAACACCCTGTTTCCTCTGTTTCCTGCCTTTCTGTAAGAGTGAAATCCTATTACTGTTCACATTAATACCTAAGATTGGTTGTTGTTTAATTACTGTACCACGAGGATGCATAATCCACCCTCATTACAAATGTAACACTTTAAACCAATACTCCACATTGCTGCACTTTTGTAGATGCCAAAATAACTTACGCTAATAATAATAATTACTTTTTCCTCTCCTTTTTGTATTCCTCACTGGGATTGCTTTTGTAATTATTGTTTGAAACCATAGCTATACTTATACTCCACACAGCACTTTAATCACATGAATAATTTTCCCGGTACTTTATGGGTAAAATAATCTAATTTGCGGGAAGTACTGTTTTGATACTGTGGTAATACACATGGTTTTTATAGTTTTACTGCGAGGCATACACAATGCTCTCAGTTTTGCTTGTTGCTTTTCTACAGAAAGCTTTGTGGTCGCACACGAGGTGGCGTGCCCACAAACATGGGTGAAGTTTGAAAGCAGCTGTTACAGCTTTGAGCCCATTGTACAGAGGCTGGGCATGGAGGGTGCAAGAGAGCACTGCAGACACAAAGGTATATCTGACCGTTTGATCGACCGTACACGAGCCTACTTAAACCAAGGAGATCTACTTCGCAAATCACAAATCTTTCAGGCCTTGGGCCTCTGCTTTCCTGAAGTCTGTTGCCCAGACTGTGTCGTGAGGGCTCCCTCTAAAGGTCAGATTAGGAATCAAAAGAGTTGTGTTTTTAATAGTCATTTTTCTGAGGGGTAAGTATTAGTAGGGGAGGCTCACTATATCTGGCCTTCACTAAAGAGCAGAGAAACCTGCAATAGGATCTTGCTCATTACAAGGCCAGGCTCTATATGGCCAGGCACACACCAGTGCCAATGCTGCACCAAGATTGCATTTATAACCCCCGTGCTAATATTTTATTCTCGCCCTCCACCACTTCATACCATTTGAAGACTTGCATTTAAAGCTCTGTCATGATGATGTAATGGTAATTCTGGTTTGTGGTCAGCAACTAAGAATTTTAAAAAGGCATCATTCTCAAATTACCTTAGAAGCATGCTTGTGGATTCTGAAGTTGCAACCTTTCATGTAGAGGGTGGGATAAATGGAGGACACAGCTTGTAGATATCATATCAGCAATTTCCTGATTTAAAAAAGAAATTAGTTAACCACCCTTCACACCAAAGTGGTAGAGATTGAAAGGGCGTCCTGCTTTTACCTTCTCTACAGCAAGTTCAGAGAGCCAGTGCAATGTAATTGTAAGCGATTTACATTGACATCAGTAATTACATTTCAAACAAGATGGGCAGTGATCCATTAGTTTTTCCTCCCCAATGCTTCATTTTCCCAGACCGCAATGCATGTTTTTTGCAAGAAAGTAGGCTACTGCACTGTGGGAGATTGTAGTTTCAGTGAGCTGGGTTCGAATCCCAGCCTGTGTGCATGTTCTCCCCGTGTCTGCGTGGGTTTGCTCCGGGTACTCCTGGTTTCCTCCCACAATCCAAAGACATGCAGGTTAGGCTAATTGAAGACTCTAAATTTCCCATTGGTATGAGTGTTTGAGTGAATGGTGTGTGTGCCCTGTGATGGATTAGCGATTTGTCCAGGGTGTACCCATACCCACCCCCCCCCCCCCCCCCCCCACAACACTGACCAAGAATAACCGGGTTGGATAATGGGTGGGTGGATGGATGGATGGATCATGCTTATATCTGTAGAAATATGTATATACTGCTACACTACAAAAACAACAAATGCCTACATACTAAATTTATTAAGGGTACAATTCTCCTTTAACTGCAAACAAAATCAGCGTTCATACTTGTTTTAAATGTCTATATTTCTATCAATTGTCTTTCAGCAAATGCCTCTGACCTACTTACCATTAAAAGTGAGGATGAGAACCGCTTTGTTCTGGAGGAATTGAAGACATATGGATTTCCACACCAGACCATGTGGCTTGGGATTACATATGACACTGACAGTAAGACTTTAAATAAGTTAATAATTAGCATTACGTCTGTGCAATAACATGATTTATTTGCTTAGTACATGTACTTACTCGGGGTAGCTTAAATTTTATATCTAACGTACATTCTGTTAATGCAGCTAGGTATAGGGCCTATACTCAAGCAAGTCAGTTTACTTTGCCCCAGGCTGCAAAAGCAGTGCCCCTGCTTGACACTGTGATTGCAAAATTACCATGTACATGTTTAAATTATGTTCCATTGTAGCCAACTTGTGGTGTTAGAAATGGATTTTCGCACATTTTGTTTTTGCATTATTACAAAGAATAAGATCCTGCATTTAACCTTTACATGTAACAATCTTACTTTTAAAAAATATATATATTTGCCACTGAATTCTTACCCTAATTTGGAATGTCCAATAAACTATTTGCAACCATAGCCACAACAGGGCCGGATCTAGGGGGGGGCCAGAGGGGGCCGTGCCCCCCCAAATTTTTGCTGTGCCCCCCCAAAACTTTGACCATTGACTTAAAATAATCAATTGCTTTGATCGATCCCTAGAAAAAATCCAAGTTATTTTATTTTTTTTAACCAATATTTTGCATTCTTTCTCAGTTCAGGAGACTTAGCCAATCATAATGTTCTATTCAAAATATCAAAAAACAACAACTTGGCAATGTATTTCTGATTGGTTGGTTTGGCAGTTTAAAACTGGGAGACGGATCGATCTGCTGTCACTCTCTACATTTGTCGGTGTTTGTCTGTCACTTGAAGAGGTTAACGTTTGCCCACAGCAAAAATAAATAAAAATAATATAGGTCTAAAAGTTATTCTGTTTAAAAGTTTATAATTAAGCCTGTGTATTTTGAGTCTTGTCTTGTTTCATTTTAGTGGTTTAGTGTTATTACTGTCTGAGGGGCTTAGTGGTGGTGGTTTTACGCAACGTTAGCTAGCTAGCTACAGTACTAGTTTACGTTAGACTAGCTAACCTAGCTAGGTAACGTTAACTGTTAGCTAGCTAATTGTCACCGTTATAGCTAAAGCTAACTAACGGTTAGGTCGCTAATGTGTTTTTCTTTCTTTTCTTATTCTCTGTGCTCCACGGTTCTTCTTTCCTTTTGGTGACAGTTACCCTACTTGCTTATACGGTATTAGCCTAAATCATTATGCATCGATTTTTGATTACTAAACCAAAGCACAGTAATGTTACAAACAACAAAGTACAAAGTAACAAATGCAGCTCTAGTTGTACATACCCGTAGTTCAGAATCTTCATGCTCAGTATCGGATCCTGTGCCCGGTCCCAGTTCGGAAGAAAAGGCAGTCGGGGGTGCTTCCGTGGATCTCGGCCACGATTTAAATGATAACACACCATCTCAGCCAGTTCTAAAAGTATTTCCCTAATGGGAGTTTGGCAAAAAGGCTCGTTCTTTCAACCCAAGCTGGTATCAGTCACGATCATGGCTAGAATATTCAGTGAAACTAGATGCATGTTTCTGCTTCCCCTGTCGCAAGTTTTCAAGCACAAATGACAGAGATCTAGTTTTTACCAAGACGGGGTTTATTAACTGGAAAACGGCATTAGAAAAGGACAGGGGATTATACAGGCATGCATCTAGCCATAGCCATTTGAATGCTGCACAATCATGAACAGAACTGAACAGGAGAGTGGAAACTGGTGACATTATATCATGTCTCTTGGGAAAAACACAGGTTGAGAAACACCGATATACTACATCAGAAGCATAGGGGAAGTGGTGCAGTTTCTGGCTTTGAACGAACTTGCTTTTCGTGGAAGCACTGAAAGTCAGTCCGAAATAAACGATGACAGTGATATCTCTGCTGGGCTGTTCCTGAAATTGTTTGAGTACACTCTGGCTAAGGATTCCAAACTTGCTGAAATAGCAAAAAACATCCCTCAGAATGCAAAGTACACATCAAAAGGCATTCAAAATGAGATAATTAACACTCTAGCCAGTATGGTGTTGCATGAGGTGAAAAGAAAATATGATAATGCAGATACAGTAGGGTTCTGCATCAAATGTGATGGAACCAGAGACAGGTGCAATGTTGAGAATCTTTCACTTGTGATTCGGTTTGTCTATAATTCGGTTCCTGAGGAGCATTTGATTGGTTTACTGGACTTGAGTGGGTTGGATGCAGAATATATAACAACAGAAATGCTCAAACACCTGTCCAGTGAAGGTTACAGTGCTGATAATATAATCAGCCAATGTTATGATGGCGCATCAGTCATGAGTGGGATCAGGGGTGGGGTTCAAGCATTGTTGCAACAGAAGCTTGGCAGGCTCATTCCTTATGTACATTGCTACAACCATCAGCTGCGCTTAGCAGTGGTGCATGCCATTCAGGAAGAGCCATGCGCCAAAACATTCTTTGAACTCTCACGGCTCACTACATTCCTTCGTTCGCCATCATTATGTAGCCCAGAACTATAATGCACCCTCTCTTAAAAGGTTACTCGAGATACGGTGGACCTGTCATTATGATGTAACAAAATGTCTGGTAGACAATGAGGATGCCATCTTGAACATTTTGTCAGCGATTTCTGAAGATAGTGTGGCAGCAATGGCTTTATGCACAGAGGCATCAAGGCTCCTAGTACAACTCAGGAAGCATCATTTTTTTGAAATTGGTAAATTCCTCATCAAAATTTTTGGTGTCTTGAAGCCGGCAAATTCTATTCTGCAGACTAAGGCTGTGGATCTTTGCAGTGCTGGGGAGGTTATCAGTGCCTCACTGCAAGCTTTAAAAGATATCCGAGAAGATGATTCATGGGATAATTTCGAGATATTAGACAGCCCCACTGCTACAAAAAGAAGGAGAACAATGAGCAAACAGCTCATAGACAGTTTTGTTCTCTCCACCGTTGGTCACACTGAGTCCGATTCCTCCAACACTCCCAGCCAGTCTTTGAGAAGAGCCCTCCTAAACATCTTGGACAGAGCTATTGCAGAGATTGAGGACAGGTTTTCGAGGAGAAATATTGACCTGATGAGGGCAGTAAGCTGTCTTGTTCCCCAATCTACGTCTTTTCTAGAGTTAGCCCTATTGAAACCGCTGCTGCTACTTGCCGGTACTGATGCAACAACTAATAGTCTGAAAAATGAAATTGATGTGGCAATATCCATGTTGCTCAAGAAGTTCTCCACTGACGCGGACCTGTCAACAGTGTGTCGACATATACAGGGCTATAAGGAAGCCTTTCCAGAGCTACATGCAGTGTATGCAACTGCACTGGTGATTGGAGTATCCTCAGCATCATGTGAGAGTTCTTTCTCCACTCTGACACGTGTCCTAACACCCTTCCGCCGCACAATGCTGCATGAAAGAAAAAGTAATTTGGTGATTCTGGCACATGAAAAATTAATAACCAAGAGTATTGATTTGGATGAGTTTGTTAGGGCTTTTATGAAAACAAACAGAAGACTCGTGCTTTGAGGCAATTACTTTGTGTTTTGCAGTGGGAATAGCTAGGCCTTCTTTTTTCTTTTAACCATATTGTTAGAAATCTCCAACAGTTTTAAGAGAAACCATAGCCTACAAATCTTTTCTTTTTTTTGACATTACCTTTGTTTGTAAAGTGCTTGCTGGTTTATTTCTTGAAAACAGTCCTGAGATTCGGTGTAGTGGTAGTTCACCGTAATCACTGAATGGGTGATGTAGGCAACTGTAAGCTCCATGTTTGGGACAAAGACTTTTTTTTTCTTGATTTAGCTAAAGAGCACACTCAGCTTTTATTTAAAGGGATAACCTTATTTCACTTTGGTACAACATAATTAATTTTGTGGAGCTTACCCCATTTTATTTGCATAAAGCAGCTGTCATTTGTCAGGGTGGTATACAATAGTTAGCTCTGCTGTTAGCCTTCTACTTTTGCATAACATGTAAGACTGTTGTTATACTTCAAATATTATGTTAGGCTATTATAGAAAAGTGAGTTAAATGATTTAATATTCCAACAATATCAACAATGTCAGTGCCAAAAAACAGTATTGTCTGCCAAGTTTCCTTTTTTTTTGTTGCAGAGCTGCAAACTGTGCTAACTTTATTTTTATCTGAATACAAACACGCATAATTAGGCCTCAAGAAATACAAATAGTGGCCTCTCTGAACACCCCTACACACATAACATAACATAACATAACAAGGAAAGACGAGGCCATTCAGCCCAACAATGCTTGTCTATTCTTACCTCTAAACTGTACTAATAGTGTCTAACACTGAATCAAGCCGGGCCTTGAACACCCCCAGTGTTTCTGCCTCCACCACATGTTCAGGCAAGCTATTGCACGTATTGACCACTCTCTGTGTGAAAAAATATTTCCTAGTGTCTGTGATAAATGTATTCTTTGCCAGTTTCCATTTATGCCCCCTCGTTCTGCTAACCGAGCTCAACTTGAATAATTTCCTGTAGTTCACTTTGTTGATTCCTTTAATAAATTTAAACGCCTCAATCAAATCCCCCCTAAGTCTCCTTTTACTAAGCTTGAAAAGTCCTAGCATTTCAAGCCTTTCCTCATAAAACTTAACTTTTATACCCGGGATCAATCTGGTTGCCCTTCTTTGGACCTTTTCCAGCGCCTCTATATCTTTCTTGTAGTAAGGTCCCCAGAACTGCACACAGTACTCTAAGTGTGGTCTGACAAGGGCATTGTATAGTGTGAGTATGATCTCCTTAGATTTATACTCAATACTCCTGGCTATGTATCCCAGCATCCTGTTAGCTTTTTTTTACCGCTACAGCACATTGACCAGACCCTGATAGGCTTTGATCGACTATTATTCCCAAGTCTTTTTCTGCATGTGCACATTCTAGTTTTGTACCCCGCATAAAGTAATCCTGCCCTATGTTTTTATTCCCCACATGTAGAACTTTACATATAGTTATATTGAATTTCATTTGCCAGGTTTCTGCCCACTTCTGGAATTTGTTTAAATCTTCTTGGATTACCTTAGTAGCTTCCAGACAGTTGGCTAAACCTCCCAGTTTTGTATCATCCGCAAATTTAACTAATGTACTTTCAATATCCGCATCTAGGTCATTTATGTAAATGAGGAAGAGCAGTGGACCCAGAACCGAACCCTGTGGAACTCCACTTCCCATTTTACCCTGCTCAGATAAGATCCCTCCTACTACTACCCTTTGTGTTCTATCCTGTAACCAGTTCCGAACCCACTCTGAAATGCTTTTGGAAGTCTAAGTATATAATATCATAGGCCTTGCTCCCATCTAGACACATGTGCGTGTGGTTGCAAGGATACACACACACACACACACACACACACACAAATATATGCAAACGAGGGGAAAAAGCCTGGGAACTGTATGGCACACACAGTGCCCTAAATAAAAAGGTGCCCCCCTAAATTTCTGTCTGCCCCCCCAATCACAGCAGTCTAGAACCAGGGCTGAGCCACAATCATGCGCGATCCACTGCAGATTCGGAACACATCCACGGTTCTCCTCCGAAAACATGTAGTGTCACCAGCCTGCCTCACTATACCTGTCACTATAGTTTCATGCCTAGTTCGCATGGAGTAGTGTCTGAGGAAGACCTGTCATATGCGGCTTTGGCCTGCAGTCCACAGGCATCTGATTGACCAGCAGGGGTTGCTAGAGAGTGATGAAATGCAGACCCCTAACCGACTGAACTCTCCCATACTCTGGGCGCCACAATCCTAATTGCACGTCACCCTATGGAGCTACTGGCCATTTGGCACTGGCACGGTCCAGATTCGATCCGAGACCGTGGGGCTCATCGACGCACCACAGCATGGTACCTTTACCGAATTAGCCAACCAGCAGCCCAGTAATATTCTTTACATATAACAGTCTTATGGAAGCAGCCCCTATAATACATGTACTTTCTGCAAAAACATACACAAGTCTTTGGACGAAGCCACATTAATAATTGTAACCAAAACGATCACTGAACCGAAATATTGCACAGAAAAGTGCAAATTTGGTAGAGGTATACATTAAATGACGTATACCTGTACCCTTCCTCATTTTTGAAAAACTACAGTGGGCGGGTAAGCTGAATTTGGAGATACCGCCTACACCTCACAGGAGGTGTTGACCAAACTCAGAGAGAGTATTAAACAGTATTACCTTGCGAGCTAGCTCAAAGAGTTCTTAGCGAAGTTACCAATTATACCAGTACAATGTTTTCCAACGATTCTGTGGACTATACACTGGATGACGACACCTTCTGAGAAATTTTACTCGAATCAGAGGTGGAAGGCCACTGCTGACACGGAACTGCCGGTAAACGATGACTGGTGTACATGTGGTAACTGCCTGGAACTGAAATGGAAATGTTTGCTGCAATGAGTGGGACCGGGCACAGTTTCATTTGTCATCTGTGGAGCAAGAAACAGATGAAGAAGGAAGAGTCTGTCTGACTACACATCCTGATTTTGAACACCACATCCATAAGGGTGTTTTGGAAACATTCTTCTGGATCCCCAAAAATGAACTGGCATGAGTCACCCAGACCTAATTTAGAGGACTGGGAGGAGAAATGAGTAAGTGTCGCAGACTTCTGACTAGGCTAACAAATATGTTTGCACTATACCAAAAGTATAACGGTTGTATTCAGTGGGAGTGGGAACCTGTGATTGTCTGATGCCCGCCCATAAACTGGAAGTGCCTGGCCGTTGTAGTTTTTTTACATTACATTACAATTATTTGGCAGACGCTTTTATCCAAAGCGACGTACAATAAGTGCATATTGAAGGTCATTGACGCGACTAGAAGGCAGATCCGACAATGCACAACTTTCTCACAACGTAGGAGCCATCCCTAGTAATGAACATAGAACATGGTCAGCTATACATTCTTAACTATAAAATAACAAAAAGCACAAGTTAAATAGAAAACAAGCAAAAAAAAAAAAAAAACAGGAAGCAAGTACTATAGAATTGGCACTATATAGGTAGTTTAGTCGAGGTGGAGTCTGAAAAAGTGTGTTTTCAGATCACGACGGAAAAAAGACAGTGTTTCAGCTGAGTGCAGCGGAGTGGGGAGTTTGTTCCATCACTGGGGAGCTACGGTGGAAAAGCTCCGCAGTCGGGACGAGTGAGAGCTGTTAACACGGAGGGAGGGAAGTGCAAGTCACCCTGCAGCAGCAGAGCGAAGTGGTCGAGCAAGAGCGTAGTGCTGGATTAAGTCTTGTAGGTAGGAGGGGCCTGACCTTTTGGCTGCAGTGTAGGCCAGGGTCAGAACTTTAAACCTGATCCTGGCCACGACCGGCAGCCAGTGGAGTGACCTCAGCAGGGGGTGACGTGTGAGCACTTCGGGAGGTTGAACACAAGCCGAGCAGCCGCGTTCTGGACCAGTTGTAGGGGCAGAATGGTGCAGGCTGGTAGGCTTGCGAGAAGGGAGTTGCAGTAGTCCTGACGTGAGAGGACTATGGTCTGGACAAGAAGCTGTGTGGAGTAGGTGGTCAGGTACGGCCGAATCCTCCTGATGTTGTACAGGAGGAACCTGCAGGACCGTGCCGTTGCCCTGATGTGTTCTTTGAAGTCCAGCTAGTCGTCCAGTGGCACCCCCGGGTTCCTTGCAGAGCGGGAGGCGGTCACCATGGTTCCATCAACGGTGATGGACAGGTCTAGAAGCGGGGAGGCTTTGTATGGCATGAAGAGCAGTTCAGTCTTGTCGAGGTTGAGCTTCAGGTGATGGCTAGACATCCACACAGAGATGTCAGCCAGGCAAGCAGATATCCTCTCCTTAACCTGTGGGTAGAGGGAGGGAAAGAGAGGAAGAGTTGAGTGTCATCAGCATAACTATGGTAAGAGAAGCCATGTGAATTAATAACCAAACCAAGAGACTTAGTGTAAATGGAGAACAGCAGAGGACCCAGTACAGATCCCTGCGGAACTCCTGTAAAAAGTGGATGAGGTGCAGAGACCGAGCCCTTCCAGGAGACTTGGTAGAATCTATCTGTGAGCTGGGTGTAAACCAAGAGAGGGCAGTTCCAGAGATGCCCATCTCAGCCAGTGTGGAGATCAGGAGTTTGTGGTTGACTGTGTTGAACGCTGCAGACAGGTCAAGGAGAATCAGGACAGAGGAGAGGGAGGAGGCTCTAGCAGTGGCGAGTGCCTCGGTCACAGCCAGAAGCGCAGTTTCAGTAGTGCCTGGTTCTGAAGCCGGACTGATGAGGGTCGAGCAGGTTGTTCTGGTGGAGAAAAACAGACAGTTAAGGGCAGCTCGTTCAAGAGCTTTAGACAGGAAGGGCAGGAGAGACACAGGATGATAGTTTCTGACATCAGAGGGGTCTAAGCTAGGTTTCTTAAGGAGTGGGGTAACATGGGCAGTTTTGAAAACAGCAGGAACATAGCCACAGGTTAAGGAGGTGTTGATAATGGAGGACAGATATGGAAGGACCTCACCGGATATAGACTGGAGGACAGCCGAAGGAATGGGGTCCAGTGGGCAGGTGGTTGCATGCTGTTGTGTTACAAGTTGGAGTACATCTGGTCTTAAAGGATGAAAGTGTAGCGGCATCACCGGATGTGTGAAGGAGTTTCGGATCATGGTTACCTTCTCCTCAAAGTGGATCAGGAAGCCATCTGCAGAGAGGGAAGAGGGTGAGGGGGGTAAAGTAAGTACCTGGTACATGCACAGTAGTTTTGGGCTATATCTTCACTCTCACTACAGGTAGAGAGTATAGACTGTTGAAAAATATGGACAAAGTGACTGTGACGTCACCCATCGACTTTCCATGGGCTTGTGAAAAGCGTTTTGAAGCTGCGGAAGTGCTGCCATGTTGTACAAAAATTGGAGCCAGACTGCACAGACTGAAGCAGGGGGACTCTTATATGGTCATTACGTCCGGGCCAGGTCTGGTTCATCCACTATGCGTGTGAGTCTGGATACGAGTGACGTGCACTAACTAGGAATTGCCACAAATTGTCCTGGATTGGTCCACAAAATATTAAATATAGTGTTCAAACGATACATTCGAGACATTCGACGAAGAAAAAGCACATATTCTGACTACATGTTCTCATGGGGAAAATGTATTGACTTCATATTTGACTGCTTTTGGTACCATTGACTTGCATTGAATAACGGGCCTGAAATAGAGTTCTCAACGGGCCTGAAAATTCAAACCCGAATCGAACCGACCCGAGCGAGTTGAAGCCCGAGCCCGGCTCGCCCGAGATCATCACATACAATACCGAGACCGACCAAACCCGAAAAAAACAAAATAACACGAGTCATTTATTGCCAGAAAAGGCTGCGCAATTTACGTAGGCGGCGGCTCAAATCACAGCACAACAGGGTGAGAGAGAGCAAGAGAGAGGGAGAGAAGGAGCGAGCAAGCAGGAACGCCACAAACTAGCCGTGTTTTTAGCCTACTGTTTTTGAGTTTTTAACAGATTTAGTAATTGAGAGCAACAGAGTAAATCAATTTTGCCGAAAGCAAGCAATTCGATTTGTACTAATGTTTTAATGTTTGCCATGCTGTAATATAATTTAGTAGTGTTTTTTCATTAGATCGGGGTTCAACTTTTTTATTGTTTTGTAGGTCGCATGTTCTTGCTTCATTATTATTGCCCGGCCCCTATTATCATTTATCACACAGCAGACGATACTTCAACTTCAACTTGAACGCCTACATTCGCCGTATAGTTAGAGCAAACGGGAGATGTTGGATGAATAAAATAAATAGCTACATTTTAACAAGTAGAGAAAGTCTTTACAATTGATTGACTCCAAAATTAGCAATCAGAACCACATGTAAAAATGCAAATTAGCCTACTGTAAATACACACACAGAGACTTTTTTTTTTTTTTGCGCAATTAGCAAAATTAGCATAAATTGTCGGCTCGAACCTGGCCCTACCCGACAGGCTTTTTCGGGCCCCGTCGGGCTCGGGCTGAAACTGAGAACTCTAGCCTGAAAGACCTATACTGGAGCCAGCCGCACAGGTGCTAGACAGCAACGTTCTCAACAAGACCAGGAAGTGAGCTTCAACAGCGAAACCTGGTTTTGGCCCTTTGGTAGAGAGTTAGCTGAGAGCTCATTTTAATCAGTAGGGCAGCTACTCTTCTACAAATCAAACAGAATTTTTTGGTGAAAGAAAACAAAAATCTGCAAACACTGCAGCCTTCCAGGACTTCAGTTTCACACCTCTGACAGACATCAGTAGCTCAGAACATAATATAGCTACTCGGATCTCATTTTTTATAGTTGACATGGCAAACACAACCAGACCTTCGGCTATTTGTATCTTTTCCAGCCTTAATGAAGTTATTATGCTCTTATGCTCCCTCCTCAGATGATGCCCTTGCATGGGTTGATGGCTCTCCCATCAAGTACTCAAACTGGCACTTCAAAGCCCCTAACATGGACACCCTTGCCATTGACACATGCGTGTCCATGAGGCTGTCTGACAGTGTCTGGCATCTGTCGGGCTGCAGTGACAAACTTGGATTTGTCTGCAAATTGCGTTCAGGTATGTGCAGTAAAATACCAGTGGTCGTCACTTTAGCCATCAGCGGCATTGTTTCACTGACTGCAGAAGAATAATATTCTCCTTACTAAATCTTTCTACGTCTTGATTACAGACTCAATCACTGAAGTAGAGGTTGAACCAGTGAATGGTAAGAAATAACTGATATTTATCCAGAGATATTAATTCCATTCTACTGATTCTAATACAACATCCTGTTGATTGCATATTAAATGCACAAGGTGAAGAACTACGTAAATGTCTTGTTAACTGTTCTGTTCTTCCAGATCCTGGTCCCTTACAATATAAATTGCAAAGTGGTATGCGGATGTTTCTGTGCACTGTACACAAATTTTACTGGTGAATTGTGGAGTCACCATTTAGTATGTGATAGCAAAATGATACTATCCATGTCTGGCCTGCTTTCTTGTACTTTTATTGAGATTTGGATTAAAGGAGTTTCACTTTCCACTCACCATTTGTCTTCTAACTCTGGTCCGTAAACTTCAGTTTTCATAATATTGAGGGTGTGTATGTTGTTTATTGTTTAACCATATTTAAAAATAAAAGACTTCAGAAGTGTTACTGTCTGCTGTTCTGTACTACAGTATTGAGCAGTAAATGTCATGATTGTCACTCTTTGGAAGTCATTTGCCATTTCTTTTTCAGGGTTACATCAAGGAGTTGTTCCAGTCGCTGTCCTGGTGGCAATTTTGATTTTTGGGGTGCTTGTAGTATCACCTTGGGTTATGTACAAGAGAAATGCAGTGCATTTCAGAATGCTCTCATCCTTAGGAAATGCCTATTACAGACAAGACAACTCACAGACCACCGACCAAGAGGGAAATGTTCTTATCACAGACCTTGAGTCAAACACTGGGGAGTAGATTTGGCGTTACAAACTGCAGTCATATCTGCTGCATGGAATGTCTGAAGGACTTAACAAAATGTATGCTCAGTTAGCATATGATTTTCAAATCAGGGATCTGTGTCATTTTTGACAATAGCGCAAAATTGCATACAAACTCTTAAAGAAGGAAAATAATCCCTCTTTTGTCTGAAGCACATAGGAAGATATGAAACATGTTTCTGCATTTCAATTCACACTTTGCAATTACAAACAAAAGTAGGCTAATCAATGAGATTCTAAAAGGAGGTTATTCTTGTTGTCATATGCAGGGGATTTGTGGTGAGTCTAAGTTATTGTTTCATGCATGAAATGTGAAAAAATGTCTGTAAAGATAAAGCTAAATTAAGAGTGAACATTATTTCAGGTCTTGCTTAAATATATTTCCAGTTGACAGCATAATATTTGTTGGAATATTTTGAATAAGCCATGCGGTACTGTGTTCTTTGCATTTTTGTCATAATATATCTTCATGTATTTTTTAAAAAGTTGTAAAATAACAACTAAAATTAAAAACATGTTGATCCATTTTTGTTGTGGGTGTAATTAAAAGATTATGGAGAGATTCCTCTTGTAATACCAATTTAGATGTAATATTTTTCTTGCCAATATCGTAGGTTAATCTGAAATAAAGTTCATTTTTCATTGTTATTTGTGTGTTGTCCATGCTTTATTTTAATATTAACCTAGTCCCAGAATACATTTGCCTCCGTTGTTGTTTTAAGGCAAGTTTCGGCTGAGGTAGCCTATCTTTTAAATTATTATTCTAGGACAGTTAATAAATCGGTTATTTCTCTGTGCGTTTATGTTATAGGCTACTTCCATGCTGTAAGTATAGTTCTTTTTAAAATTACAGTGGCGTATTTACAGAGACTCAAGAGACAGCCTAAGTGCCATTTCCCTATTTGCGGAACCGGCGGTAGCTGGAAAGCCCATAGATTCTGTGTAGGCTAGTCTTCAAAAGTAGCCCACAGTCCTCACCATCGTTTGAGCTTCATAGCGAGAAATTGTAGGCTAATACTCAGTTATGTTCTCACGTTGGTTTGCCAGTTTCCTAAACGAAACAAACACAGTGGAACAGGTGACAGTGCAGTTGATGGGAGGAGACTAAATATGAAGAAATATGAATTTACAGTTCAGTAACGTCACTCTCCTGGCCAGCGGTTAGAACGCGTATTACTCTGGAAGTGAACGATGAGATCGATTTAAGCTGACTGTGCTCTCAAAATGGATGGGGGTACAAGAGCGATCATTTACCTTTGTGTATTCTTGTTTATCGGGCACAAGGGTATTCAATTTGGAGGTTGCGCACCCACTCTGAACTATGGTAAGAAACGACTTCCCTTCAACGTGTTGTAGAAGCAGCTCGGATATTCTGAACGTGCCAGTTATACAATCATACAGCTATGTAGCCAACGCTAACGAACATACTGTCAAAACAGGAAAGGCACGGGCATTGTTATTACATTCAAACGTAGATCAAATGCTTTATTGAAAACGAAAGTTATCCGAGAATGCTGTAACTTAGCAGACTGGTAAATCAAGCTCGTTGCAGTCTGTGTTGAAAATTAAAGTTAGCTAGCTAGATCGATAAAATATTTATATAGCAAGCTAAATATAAAAGCAGATTTAATTTCACTCAGTGTTGGTCAAAATTAAAACAAAAATAGCTTCGGCACAAGCCAGCTAACGTTGCCGTTGGACAACGGTATACTTGCATTAACGTTAGGCTAGCTACTACTTTTGCTAACTGTGTGAAAGTCTCAGAAAGTCCCTATTTCAACTCTGCTGTGCAGCTTCGTTCTATTCAACAGAGGCACCTGACAGCCGGTTAATTTTGGCAAAGCTTTCGAAACAGGCTAAAGTTATAGGAATGTGGAAATGTTGCGCTTTGGGATTGCGCATTTTTGTTGCTATAGATGATGGCTGCCTAAAATAGAGCAGCTAACGTTATATCAACTAGCGAGATAATGTTGTAGGCTAGCTATTCCTTATGCCTAGTTCCATAAAAAAAACAAACAGCTAGTCTACTTGAATTTGATCACTTTCATTAATCTGTTTGCGCCTGGTGAGTAGCCAGGGACCGCTTTTCCAATGGGAGGAACCGAAGCCAATTTGAGGCCAGCCTACCCTGCGTCAAACTTCATGGATGGACTCCTGTCCTGGTTATCGTCTTATTATAGGCCAGTCTGGAATTTGTGACGTCTGGCCTATTGGCTCAGGCTGCCTTGGAGCAGTGCGTTTACAGGCTACACAATTACAAAGGGTTCCAAAACTAGCTGTCACGTATTGCCATCATTAGCACACACCCCGATTGTACCATATTTTGTATAATTGCAGTCACTTATATGTGCTGTATGTCCTAGTTATATGTCAATAATAATTGCATATACATCAGCCAGTGCAGCATAGCCTAATTAATAAATATAGTCGCAAAGCGGCAATTGGGGGTTTGAGCCGTAAAAAGCCTAAAGAAAGTCAAGTACATAAGACATTTAAGAATATAAAAGCAATATGACATGCAGCTGTGCAATGATAGGCCTACACATTCTACACAAATCAGAAGAATATTTCCTGTTTAACATTGAAAAACAATGTATGTCTATGGGAATTTTTGCGAATGTAGTCCATTGATTCGAGTGGCTAACTTTTGTGTTGGTAGACCAGGTATCGGAATGCTGTAGGTTGCAATGGGAGGCAGTAGTTATACTGGACAACAGCAGAATGACCAACCCAGAGACCATGGTGTGAGACTAAAACCTCTCCCTTCTCCTTAATTTGAAGCAATAATACATTTTTCTATTAAAAAATAGTGTATTATTAGACTGTAATATCTCAGTAATTTATCAAACAAGCCTCAAACCATCACTCTGCTGCTGCCAGATATGCAGTAGATATGGATGGATCACTTTAAGGGTTGTTTCTCCTGACAAATTTAAGTCAGGAGAAGAAACCATTCAAGTTATCCATCCATATCTACTGTATTTCTGGCAGCAAAGTGATGGTTTAAGGCTTGTTTGATACGTCAGACCCTTGATGACTTAGAGCCATTTAGCCAACCATGTATTCCATACTGTTCCAGTGTAATTTACAGCTAAATCTAGTCCCACCCCCCAATTCCCATAGAGATCCATTCAAATGCAGAGACATTTAGTATCGCTTGTAAGAGTACCAGAAAATAAGATATCAAGAGTCTTTTGATGTTGTTGGGTCAGATATCAGGAAGTCATTGCATGCAAAGGTATGCGACCAAATATTTAAAATTATGACTTTATTCAATATATAAATGCAGGGGTACCAATAATTGTGGCCAACGTGGTTTTGTTAAAAATAATTATTTCTTGATGAGGGATTTTTTTTCTCATAATAAATGAACGTCAATTAAAGGTGTGAGATTAAGCTAATTCACCAAATGGTGAATTTTTTATAACCCTTTTTACTCATCTTTACCAGGGGTACCAACAAATTTGACCACGTCTGTAATTATGCATTGCTGGCTAGGGCTACACTTTTATGTACCTATAGGGTAGGCTACCACTCCAGTGACAAGCATTTGTATCTTTTTAGGTACTTTTCATACCTTTTTTTTCTGAGAGGGTGCTGATAGAACTCAACATAAATAGGCAACCTTATTACAAGGATGGTTCACTTTCTGGAGTATTATTTCATTGTTAGTGTATGTTTGGCCCGGCGGTTTTTGTGTGCGATGAAGGATATTTTAGATACGTATAGAAGTTTCTGATGACCGGACAGCTTTACAATGGCTAATATAGGGGCATCAACAGGTTGGTGGTTTAAAGCAAGAACATACACTTCAAGTAACTCCAAGCAGCTTGTAGGATGAGGTTATGTTTGCTGATGATATACATATGAACACTTTAATTTTATAGTGTTTATTCACAATTATAAACATAAAAATTTATTTTGTGCTGGTACTACTTCTGCGTTCATAAGTGGAGCAAGTTATTCTCTCCCATGGTTAAGGACCAGAGAGGCTTGGTTAAGATGCGGCTGGCATGGCCAGTGGATAGCTATCTTACCTATTCTTGCATGCCAAACATTTGCCAAAGAGGTAGAAAACAAGGCGTAAGATAGAAGCTGAGAGGTCAAAGAGGGAAGGTGAACCGGTGTGATGACATGGTAACTGGTGGCTACCAAAAAAGTCTGTTGTCTGATCCAGTACCAACTATTATTTGCCCAAAATGAACAACAGCAAGCCTGATCAATTTACGGGGATTACTACCTGTCATTTTTAAAAACCCAGAATGACTCAGCTTTTACACTGAATTTTTACTTTCAGTTTCATATTACAATCTGAGGTAACAGACTGTACAATTGATTGCAGTAAAATGTTTGCAATGTACTGGCTCTTGGATACTTTTTTATCATTTGGGGCTGGTGATATTTTTTTGTGTACTACAAAACTTCACAATTCATTCTATCCGTAAAACATTCTAGTATGTTCACGTAATTACGGGGGCCATCTTCTCTGTAAACATGGGCAATCTTGTATTCCAGACTATGCATAGCCCTGCCATTGCAGAGAGAACTAGTGCTTCCCAGTCTTGCTTTGCAGCCAGGCTACTTACAAAGTAAATTAAAGCAACAATTATGAAACAAAAGAGAGTTTCAACTACATTGCCAAACGTTATTTATTTAATAATTAATTTACGTAGTTACAATGAATAGAGGCAGATAAGTCGGACTAAAAATTAGCTGTTGTGCTGACATCCGATTTGCGAACAACTAGCCACAATTTCAGACCCGAGTTATCTAAAGATGTTTTTGTCATTTTTTCACTGCAAGTTGGAATTGCACAAGCATTTTCACTTCTGTCGATTTTTACTGCTTAGACGCGGCCCTCAAACACAGTAAAATGTCCAGTGTTAATTCAACTCTACACTGCTAGAGTTGAATCAACACTGTTAGAGTTGAATTAACACTGGGCATTTTGCTGTGAATTTACTATGCATGTAGTACTGTCGATACAAGAACTCAGGAAGCCATTCCACTTCTTTGCTTGAGGGCAGCTGTCTCAACCTACATGTCTTAGGAAATAGTTCCAACTGAAGATGAGATTAAAGGTAATTTTTTTACACAAATCAGGTGTACATACATACAACCTCTGGAGGAATAATGTCGCTGTACCTGCTGCTTTGGAGTTAATTAGTGTATTTTCTTGCTTTAAACCAACAACCTGTAGATGCCCTTACACCAGCCATTGTAAAGCCTGCAGGTTGTGAGAAACATCTGTAAGTATTATAAAAAACCTTTATTGCACAGAAAAACTGTGTCTGGGCCAAAGACATAGTAGTAAAAACTGCAGAAATTTCTCGAATCCGTCAAAATGCCGAACAAATCCCCCCAGTTTCCTCTTGCCTTCGGTCCATATTTGTTCATATTTCATAACTGGGCCAGTCTCTTGTTGTATTTCTACAACAGCTACTATGTCCTAGATGTACTGGAATGACCAGGAATTATAAATATTAGTTTGATTCCACTAAATGTTTGACTCTACTATGCTTTATTGAAAACCTGTGATTGCTGAATAAATTAGCTGAGGCAAACAATACTTTCATGGTAAGCATAGAAGTCATTGCATTGTCCAAGTCCAGAGGTGGTTTGTCCTATTCTAGGATGTCTAACCTACAGTTGCAAGAAAACCAACCACCAATCATCACTGAAATGATGAAGATTTGTCCAGAGCAACTGAAACAAGAAACAGACATTACACAAATCAGTGGGTCTATTCTGTTATTGTTTAGGTGAAGGCATCTTCACTATTCGACACGTGAGCTCGGGAAAGTGTCTACAGGCGGACATCCAGGGTTTGCGGATGGCGGAGTGCGGCGCCTCTCCGGAGGAGCAGTGGAAGTGGGGCTCAGGACACCGGCTATTCCACGTAGACACGGCCCAGTGCTTGGGTCTGAAGGTCCACGACAAGAGGCTGGCTCTATTCGACTGCAGCTTTTCAGAGGGGTCGCTTTCCTGGCGCTGCGATGAACAGGCCATTTACGTCTGGCCTGGGAAGTACCTCTCCGTGACCGAGGGCAAACTCGGGGCAAACCATTCACAGGATCGATGGGTGAGAGACAACACTTCCGAAAGCATCTGCAACCACCCTTACCAGGGTGAGTATGTGCTCCATATTATACTCTTCTGCTTTCCCTGAAGCATCTTTGCAATCATGTGTTTTCTTTTCAGTGTACTTCATTGCTTTTTTAATACATGCAATTGAAAACGTCAACCACACCATGTCCCATGGTATCACATTATTTGTATCATAATAGCAGCAAGAGATGTCCTAAAGGAGTCACATTATCTATGTTTTTGCTCCCAATGGCCTTGTGCTGTCGATTGCCGTTAACATTACAGTACCAAGGCTTCCTTGTTTGCGCACAGGTCATTTCACTCCAGACTGCTCTGAGGACTCTGCTTGTGCACAAACCCAATTTACTGAAAAGGTCTGTTTGAGTCGGTACCAACTAGTATTTCCCCATACTGAACACCAGCAACCCTACACAATGTCTAAATAATAGCTTTACGGGAATCATTTTCAAAAAGTGACTCAGCACTTAACGTTACTCTGGATTTTTACTTTCAGTTTTATGTTTTAACCTGATGCATCAGACTGTACAAATTCCAATGCAGTTAAATGTTTCAATGTACTGGCTCTTTGCTACCCTTTCTCATTTGGGGTTTGTCATATTTCTTTGTTTACTACAAGCCAGACAATTCATTCTGTGTAATAAATTTATGTTATGTGTAATTACAGGGGCCATCTTCTCTCTGAACATGGACAATAATGTATTCTAGACTGCATAGCCTTGCCAATGCTGGGGAAACTAGTGCATGCCAGTCTTGTTTTGTAGCCAGAGAACTTGCAAAATGATATTGAAGCAATGATTATGAACAATTATGAAACAAAAGAGAGTTTCAGCTAAAACATTATGCCAAACATTATTTATTTAAGCCTCTGTGTAATAAATGTATGTTAACGCAATTACAGGGGCCTTCTTTTTGCTTCTGAACATGGCGAACAAAGTATTACAGGCTTTGGCATAGCCATGCCAATGCCGGGCAAAGCAGTGTGTGCCAAAAATGATTGCTACAACAGCCACTTGCAGTCTTCGGTAGTGCCTCAGTTATGCCTTCTCTGTGACTCACGTCTATGCTTTTGGCCCTTCTAATGCTCTTGTGGCTCACTGGGCTAGTCAGTGTAATGGCGAGTGTCATGGTCGAGGGCGGAGTTATCACAGCAGGCAGCTTTTTTTAAAATAGGGAAGTTAGTGGTCATCTTTTAATGGGGTATGAAGAAAATACCAAGGAAGGAGACATTGCATTTAAAATTACTTGGAACCTCCGTGGCCTGACAGTAAACGAACAGCATAAGCATTAGGCATAAGACTTTAGGCACAAACTCACTCAGTCTTTTGGCCCGACTGGAAATGCAGCTTATCATATGTGTAGGAAAATTCAGGTTCAGCTGGGTTGAGATAAACAATATTGGGGTTTCATAACTGCGGGATACATCACACACATTTTAAGTACACACATCAAACCAGTAAAGTAAATAAGTAACAAACTGAGTTAAAAGTAAATAAGTAACAAACTGAGTTAGTTCAAATACTGACAATGTTGCCTGCGTGTTTTCAAATTTTAGTGTATTTTACATTTAAGTCTAAGACTAGACTACTGTCGAGGAAATTTCACTATTTCCACCCCAATTATTCAACTGAAAATAGATTGACAGAGAAACACTTATAACACAGGACTCTGGCTGCATTATATCAGTATACTTTTTTATGCAAGATCAAGCAGGAGAGTCTACTCCACACAGCATGTGGAGTGAGTCTCAACATTTCATCCAGATTTTTTTCAAAATCCACAAACTTATTGTTTATTTCCAAGTTTACATGAAAAAATGTCAGATTTTCAATGTGGTCTCAGACTTTTGGACCCCACTGTATGTAATGTAAAGAATACCCCTATGTGAACTTAATCATTCAGCATCTGTTTTCTCTATGTAGTCGTGTTCACCACCAGTGGAAATTCCCTTGGAGCACCCTGTGATTTCCCGTTCCGCTACAATGGTACCTGGTATCATGGGTGCATGCCCACTGATGATGGCAACTCCTGGTGCTCCACGACTGAAGATTTTGACACAGACAGGAAGTTTGGATATTGCTTAAAATACGGTAAGTATTATTCAGTCTCTGTAATGTTGGAGAACCTTGTTGGGGGAGTGGTTTTACTACCGTGCACTGAGGGTTTTGTTGTACTTGGGAGGAAATCCCAGGGCCTTGCTTTCTGTATGAATAATCTCAACAAAATCTTTCAACGTACAAAACTGCCAAGTTGCTCACGCATAAATAGCATTGTAAAACACAATGCACAAGTCATTAAAACTCGCAAAATCTAACCCTGCCATTAAAAGTATTGATATCAAAATGAGGCCGAGCTACAATAAAGAATATTGGTTATCTTAGCTCACACAAATGAAACAAGCTCTATTCCAAAGCAATGCCACCAAATGTTTCGTAAATTATTTCCTGCAACTTGGCCCTGTGTTTTTTCTTCTTACCATCTGAAGAGAAGTGGTCATTCAAACTTTCTGTGTCACATCAAAGTGTCCCAAAACAATAGGCTAACCGTTCTTTGCTAGCATATTTTAACTTAGGTTAACTGAAAACACCATTTTGGGCAAAACATAGGCCTATACATTTAGTAAAACAGTTCGTTACTTAGTCCACGGTAGGCGAATATTAATAAAAATGGAAGAAGACATCATTTAAATTAAATGTTTTAAACAGCTGACGAAAAATGACACTTGGATGTGAAGTTAATATTACAAAATGTACAAGTTTTAAATTGCAACTTAAAATAAATATTTATTGCAATATAGATGCTGTAGATACTGTAGATAGATGGATACATAGATAAATAGATTTATTATCCCCATGAGGAAATCTTTCTAGCAGCATAAAGCATTAACATTTACAAACAGACATCTATACCAATAATCATACAAGAATTTACACTTGATAAAGGGGGGAAAATCAATAAATAATAAAAATTTGTAGAAATATTTAGTCCTACTAAATAAATATTGAATCTTACAAACCTCTCCAGACACTGCGGCGCCCCTCATAAAACTAGCTCGACCACTCAACAGTTGAAGATACTTGACATTTAAATATATTTAGGAGTTGGTTACAGTTCTTCTTTTACGACCAAAAAATGGTATAGTATCACAGCAACAATAAAAAACACACAAGGTCCTGAATATAGGTCAATGAAACTCTCTCATAAAGTATGGAATAAAGTTGTAACCTTACCTACATTATTAAAGCCAGACGTGTCTTTTCTAAGATTCTGTAGTTATTTTCTGCCTTTTCTGTCTATGTGGTGAACGGTGTAAGTTTCAACACAGGAAAAATCTCAAAAATATGTCTACGTAACAATACGCAATTCAAATTGGCAGTAGTAACTAGAATGTAAAGTTTATGATTAAACTTTAGTGTGGTTGCTTGAGCAGTTGTTTAGCAGTTTGTTTACCAGATTAAAAAGTTAGAGCGTGGAGCTAAAGGGGTTGCCAGGGTGGCATTGCCTACCCTTGAAATATTATTGCCCTGTGTGCCACTCAAATTAACTTTTATTTTGCTGTTTGTGACAGACACATTGGCAGCGCTTCAAGTAAAAAACAATCGTTTTTATATAACCTAGAAGGAGTAGCTCCAGACTGGAAAACGAAGACGAAGAGTAGAACGTTCCTGAAACTGAACCTTTCACACAGAACTTGAACATTCCATGCATCAACAAGCAGTGGAATATGTTACATTTGTACTCGGCACGAGGATAGCCTATCTATTTGATTGTGCCACTGTTGAGGTCTCGGTTGGTTATATTTCAGTATTTAGTAGTAGCGATTAGGTATACAGTTGAAGTCGGAAGTTTATATACTCTTAGGTTGAAGTCATTAAAACTAATTTTTAACCACTACACAGATTTTATGTTAGCAAACTATAGTGTTGGCAAGTCAGTTAGGGCATCTACTTTGTGCATGACACAAGTAATTTTTCCAACAATTGTTTACAGACAGATTATTTCACTTTTAATTCACTATATCACAATTGCAGTGGGTCAGAAGTTTACATACACTAAGTTGACTGTGCCTTTAAACAGCTTGGAAAATTGCAGAAAATTATGTCTGAAACTTTAATAAATGGCTTTAGAAACTTCTGATAGGCTAATTGACATTATTTGAGTCAATTGGAGGTGTACCCGTGGATGTATTTTAAGGCCTACCTTCAAACTCAGTGCCTCTTTGCTTGACATAATGGAAAAATCTAAAGAAATCAGCCAAGACCTCAGAAAGAAAATTGTGGACCTCCACAAGTCTGGTTCATCCTTGGGAGCAATTTCCAAATGCCTGTTCGTCTGTACAAACAATAGTACACAAGTATAAACACCATGGGACTACGCAGCCATCATACCACTCAGGAAGCACTATGTACGTCGCTCTGGATAAGAGCGTCTGCCAAATGACTATAATGTAGTGTAATGGAAGGAGACGCGTTCTGTCTCCTAGAGATGAACGTACTTTGGTGCGAAAAGTGCAAATCAATCCCAGAACAACAGTAAAGGACCTTGTGAAGATGCTAGAGGGAACAGGTACAAAAGTATCTATATCCACAGTAAAACGAGTCCTATATTGACATAACCTGAAAGGCTGCTCAGCAAGGAAGAAGCCACTACTCCAAAACCGCCATAAAAAAGCCTGACTACAGTTTGCAACTGCACATGGGGACAAAGATCTTACTTTTTGGAGAAATGTCCTCTGGTCTGATGAAACAAAAATGTAACTGTTTGGCCATAATGACCATCTTTATGTTTGGAGGGAAAAGGGTGAGGCTTGCAAGCCGAAGAACACCATCCCAACCATGAAGCACGGGGGTGGCAGCATCATGTTGTGGGGGTGCTTTGCTGCAGAAGGGACTGGTGCACTTCATAAAGTAGATGGCATCATGAGGAAGTAAAATCTCAAGACATCAGCCAGGAAGTTAAAGCTTGGTCGCAAATGGCTCTTCCAAATGGACAATGACCCAAAGCATACTTCCAAATTTATGGCAAAATGGACAACAAAGTCAAGGTACTGGAGTGGCCATCACAAAGTCCTGTCCTCAATTCAATTGAAAATGTGTGGGCAGAACTGAAAAAGCGTGTGTGAGCAAGGAGGCCTACAAACCTAACTCAGTTACACAAGTTCTGTCAGGAGGAATGGGCCAAAATTCCAGCAACTTATTGTGAGAAGCTTGTGGAAGGCTACCTGAAACATTTGACCCGAGTTAAACAATTTAAAGACAATGCTACCAAATACTAACAAATGTATGTAAACTTCTGACCCACTGGGAATGTGATGAAAGAAATAAAAGCTGAAATAAATCATTCTCTCTACTATTACATTTCACATTCTTAAAATAAAGTTGTGATCCTAACTGACCTAAGACAGGGGATGTTTACTAGGATTAAATGTCAGGAATTGTGAAAAACTGAGTTTAAATGGATTTGGCTAAGGTGCATGTAAACTTTCGACTTCAACTGTATGTGACAGCAGGGGCATCGTGCAGGTAAACTTTTTGAAGGGGTAGAACTTTATGGCAAAATTTTAATTGTATAAAAAATATAACTCAAAATGAACGTGCCAGCTAAGCAATGCTGTGGTTAAAAAAAAAGGGTAGGAATAGGTACGTATCCTAGATATGAGGCTAATAGCCTGAGTTTCAGCTGATTCTGTGAGCAGCCCATTTATACACATCTGAAATTACAATTATTTGCTTCACAGTAGCCAAAGAGCTGCTACAACAGTCACAACCATAACCACAAGAGGGAGAGGGATTTACAGAAGATGCCATAGCCTATTTATGATATGGTCTGATTTCATCAAGTGTTACAAGGTTGGACTTGACATCTCGAAAGAATGAAATAGATTATGAAATCTCAAACAGGAAGTGATTTACGATCATCGTACTTTGGGTCAAGCCATTGTTTTCCCAAAACAATAGGCTAACCGTTCTTTGCTAGCATATTTTAACTTAGGTTAACTGAAAACACCATTTTGGGCAAAACATAGGCCTATACATTTAGTAAAACAGTTCGTTACTTAGTCCACGGTAGGCGAATATTGACTTAAATGATCAGGATTCAGGAACTGTTAAAATTATGGAATAATGAGAGAGAAACAATGATAAATAAATAAATAAATAAATAAATGGTTCATAGGGAAATACGGAAATAAATAAGTAAATAGGGAAATACATTGGGAAATATATACAGTATATACACTGCCCGGCCAAAAAAAAAGTCGCCCTTGCACCCGTCATGCATAGTGCCCACTGTACAAGCCTCTGGAGGCAGTGTTATGATCTGGGGTTGCTTCAGTTGGTCAGGTCTAGGCTCAGCAACATTATGCAGCAATAAAATGAAGTCAGCGAAGTACCTGAATGTACTGAATGACCAGGTTATCCCATCAATGGGCATATGCCAGGATGACAATGCCAAGATTCATCGGGCTCAAATTGTGAAAGAGTGGTTCAGGGAGCATGAGGAATCATTTTCACACATGAATTAGCCACCAGATTCCTGACCTTAACCCCATTGAAAGTCTTTGGGATGTGCTGGAGAACACTTTACCGAGTGGTTCGACTCTCCCGTCATCAATACAAGATCTCAGCCAAAAACTTATGCTACTCTGGATGGAAATAAATGTTGTGACATTGCATAAGGTTGTCGAAACAATGCCACAACAAATGCGCGCCGTAATCAAAGCTAAAGGCGGTCCAATGAAATATTAGAGTGTGCGACTTTTTTTTTGGCCGGGCAGTGTATATGAGAACGCACACAGCATTAACTCCATTAACACCTGTTTCTCTCTCTTTCTCATTGTGACCATCACTACTGGATAGCTGTGTTTACAAATCAATGTCTCCGAAGCAGATCATGAGCTTGACTATCTATAATAGAGGTAGGCAACGCTGGTCCTGGTGTGCCGGTGACGTTTCTGGTTTTTGTTCCATCTGAGCTTGATCAGAAGAGTTTGATGAATGATTTTGAGCCAGAATATTCGGAATGGTGAAATGCAGAGTGCATCCAGCACATGGTTACTGTATTCATTACACCTGATTCATTCAAATGAATCCAGTTATGTAGCTATAGGTTTGGATGGAGCAAAAACCAGGGCATTCTCGAACTCCAGGACCAGGGTTGCCTATGGCATCTTTTGAAAGTAACCAACACACGGGAAAGGAGGAGAATGGCTACCGAGCCGATATGATGATATCTTTTTATTTTAAGTAAGCAGATATCTTTTATTAACAGGTTCTGATGACAGTATAGGTTCTAAAAAGCGACCACTTCACTTTTCTAAGTAATGCTTTTTACTTGCATTAGAGTTCCTTTGTTAAGATTTGTTTCCTCTTCTGCACTTTCTGTTCCTCATTCTGGTTTTTCTTGCTGTTCTCCCTGAGACAGATTTCCTTTATTACCTCCTTTTCTTACCTCTCTATTTAAGTGCTGTCTCTTATTGAGAGTGAGAGGTTTCTTTCCTTTTGTTTTTTTTTGCTACTCGAGTTTCGAGTTTTCCCCCATTCCTCTGGGTTGCTATTATTTCTGTTTTGTTTTTCTTACCTGTGTTTAGTGCGCTCTCAAATTTCAAATTTTATTTATAGAGCACATTTCAGGCAGAAAGCAACTCAATGTGCTTTACACAAGCGAATTACACAGAAACCATACAACAAAGAAAATAAAAGTAACATAAGTACATTAAAATTAAAGTAAAACAATTTTAAAATGTTCTTAATCAAAAGCTGCACTGAAGAGATATGTTTTCAGTTTTTTCTTAAAACTCTGTACTGATTCCGTATTTCTAAGGTCGACTGGCAGATTATTCCAAAGAAAGGGTGCGTAAAAACTAAAAGCTGCTTGCCCTACAGTTTTGGTTCTGACTTTTGGAATAATTAAAAGACCTGTGCCAGATGATCTAAGGGATCTAACAGGCTCATAATCTAAGAGCATATCACATACTGTGGTGCTAGGCAATTAAGAGATTTGTAAACCAATAAAATTATTTTAAAATCAATTCTGGACCTAACAGGTAGCCAGTGTAATGACTTTAAGACAGGTTTAATATGTTCATTCTTTTTTGTCTTTGTTAAAACTCGTGCTGCTGCATTTTGAATTAGCTGCAGACGACCAATCATTTTCTTTGAAAGACCTGAGAAAAGGGCATTACAATAATCTAGTCTGCTTGAAATAAAAGCATGCACAAGTTTCTCTGCATCGGCCTGTGAAAAGAAGCTCCGCACTTTAGAAATGTTTTTTAAATGATAGAAGGCTACCTTCGTCACATTTCTTATATAAGCCTCAAAGTTAAGGTCAGAGTCTAGGATTACTCCTAAATTACTTACTTGCGCCTAGCTATTAAGGGACAAAGAGTCTAGATAGCTGCAGAGTTTTACTCTCTCAGCCTTTGCACCAAGGACTAAAATATCAGTTTTATCTCCATTTAGTTTTAAAAAGCTGTGGGACATCTATAAACTTATATCTTCCAGACAATGGATTAAAGAACTAAGAGGACCGAAGTCATCGAGTGATAAAGAAATATACAGTTCAGTATCATCAACGTACTTGTGAAAATGTTTATGTTATGCTTCCTAATAACATCCCCTAGAGGAAGCATATACAAATTAAACAATAAAGGCCCAAGAATGGACCCCTGGGGGACCCCACATGATAACTCAAATTGGTTTGACATATGATTTCCCAGGGCAACATAAAAACTTCTCCCTGTCAGATATGACCTAAACCAGTTTAGAACCGGGCCTGAGAGGCCAACCCATTTCTCAAATCTGTCAAGAAGAATGTGGTGGTCAAGGATTAAAATGAGCTCTCAGTTCTCAGCCAACTTTCTACCTGTAGTGAAAGCAGAGATATAGCCCCAAACTACTGTGCATGTACCAGGTTTTAACCGAAACCAACATATTTTAAGTAGAAATCAATGTACTATATTTTTTACTTTTTGAAAGTGTGTGCTTTGTGAATTTTCATTTCCCCCCGCAATTGCACTTGGAAAGTAGTCCAATTTGGCTGTAAAACCATGGCAACACTGAGCAGAGGGACTGGGCATTTCACTGCTTTTCCTGCACATACTAGTTCGGTGCCACCACGATTAGCTGGAGTTTCCAGAAAAACGGAGGAAATACGGCCATTAATTTAGGAAAACAGCCCTTTATTTATCTACTTTTGGTATCGTGAATCATATTAGCTAGCCTAACCAGAAGTCTGCAACACTTAGCCTATTAATTTCTAATCCCTGTCCTCTAACGTTAACCTTTGACGTTTAATCTAGGTAAATGAGTGGTGTAGCCTACATGTGGTAACTACCGCAATTCCAACTGAAATGAAATACCGGGAAATTTCATGCTGAAGCAGTCCTAATTGGCAGCACGTTCACAGGATCAAGCTGTGAAATTCAGGCTCAAAAGAGAAGCCTTCCACCTATGACAAAATCTAATAATAGGGTATATTAAAAACATTGCAATTTTCGAAATTCCAAAAAGCTGATGTGTGTCTTAGCTACTGCGTGGCAAACAGATTTAAAAATCTGCATTTGCACCTTTCTTTAAAGGGTTAGTTCGGAATTTTGGACATAATGTCTCAATTACGACTTACCCATGATGTAGTTGATTGATGGACACCCTTTACTGAAGGAGACTGCTGTGCCATCACCTGTTTTTCTTCATGCACCGAAAACAACTGACGAGCAGGTAACTAATAAATGATTGCATGCGTGATCTATCTATTCAGCTAGCTAGCTAGCTAGTTGCCACGATTGGGAAGTCATGGAAGTGGTCAAACTTTTCCTGCAAATTGGTAGCCAGTGTGCTTGCTTATATAAGCTGTGTTATTCTGTAGCATGTTTGTGTTTAGCTGACTTGTTGTCTACCAAATATGTAACTTTACGGCAAAACGGATTGTGTCGGCAACTGTGGACTACAGCAGATAGCCTACAGGCAGATACCCTGGCTAATCTACAGCTAGCTCCGCCGCCGTACTTCCACTGAGAATTTAGGTGAGCACAAAGTAAAGGATTCAACGATAGTTTGACTTGAAAAATGATGGTATAATCACTGAAAATAACCCCGACAGACTGTCGTCGTATTTTATTTGCTTTGGGTGCACTGTGGAGTGTTTAAGTGCGTTTGGTAGTGGATGCTACTAGTTTCCTACGAGTTGCGCTAGCATTAGCAATGTGTGTATGTCCAAAAGAAAGGGCAGCATGGAATTACCTGAAAATGGTTTCCATCAATCAACTACATCATGGGTAAGTCGTAATTGAGACTTGGGGCCCTATCTTACACCCGGCGCAAAGCGGCGCTAACCCAAACGCAAGTGTCTTTGCTATCTTACACCCGGCGGTAGGTTCATTATAACGCCTAACGTTCACGCCGTTTAACTAGCATGTACTCTTGCGCCGTTTGGGCGTGTTGGTCTTAAGATGAGGAGTGGCCAGGATTCTTTTTGGCGTATTGCTATCTTGAGCCAGCAGAAAGCGCTTGCGCTAGAACCACCACTAACCTGGTCTAAAGTCATGTCGCAGTTGTATACATGTTATTTTAACGGCGCATATAAGTGCGTGTGCACAATGCGCGTACCCTCCTGTCTGTTACACACAGGGGTGCGCACAAGCTTGATTAAAATATCAAGATTACAATGTGAAATAGTATTATTGTGTAGCCTATATCAAAAAATACATAATAATAAAAGGGTCCATAGCCTACCTTTCCCTCAGCGAAGGGGAATGCCATGCACATTAAATTGCTTTCAGCCCACTCCATCAACATCCAGGCGATGTGCGATGGTACGGGACAATGGCTATCCATTAAAAAGCAGCTGATAACACCTATATCAAACCTAATGCGCGAATTGTCATTTACACCTAATGCGTGAATTGTCATTCAATGGAAAACTCGCGCACGGCAATAGACGGATATTTAAGTTCTGAAAATGCGCTTCAGATGTCAGTACAATACAGCTCTGTTTATCTATGAATACAGCATGTAAGTAAATAGAATGGTTTGTGACTGAAAAAAGTTCAAAACCTTGTCCAGTGAATATTGCATTTATTGTTTTTCAAATAGCCTAGGCTACAGCGGATTGGCTGTGCATAAGGTTTTTTCGATAGCCTATGGTTAAAAAACGGAGATGTCACCATGTTAACTAAATTGTAACCTTAGCTATTCTTCGTCCTTCATATTTTTTAAATTACAGTGACCAGGTTTCCATACTCTCACCGTTTAAAACCCAGCTGATTTCACCCGTTATTCCATAACTGAACAAAACGATTTTAAAGAGAACTAAGCGTCTAATTACATTACATTACATTTATTTAGCAGACGCTTTTATCCAAAGCGATGTACAGTAAGTGCGTACAGAGACATCATCATCATTACAGAACAGACAAGGCAAAGCACATCCTTTGCAGCTATCCCTAGCAATGAACGTTGACTGTAGTTCACAGTAAGCTGTGGGCAAATCAGCAACACCACACTTCCATTCCAAATACTATTATAAACTATACTATTATAAACCATTCCAAATACTATTATAAACTATACTATTATAAACCATTCCAAATACTATTATAAACTATAATAAACAGACAGGAAAACACAGGGAACAGGGAACTGATATTCCTAGGTGAGGATATCAGTCAAGGTGGAGTCTGAAGAGGTGTGTCTTCAGGCCTCGACGGAATACAGGCAGGGTTGGAGTAGAACGTAGGGGAATGGGAAGTTCATTCCACCACTGAGGAGCTAATGTGGAAAAACTCCGCAGTCGGGACAAGCGAGAGCCTTTGACACGGAGGGGGGGGAAGTGCCAGTCGCCCTGCTGTAGAAGAGCAAAGTGGTCGAGCAGGAACATAGTTCTGGATTAAGTCCTGCAGGTAGGCGGGGCCTGTCCTATTGGCTGAAGTGTAGGCCAGGGTCAGAACTTTGAACCTGATCCTGGCTGCAACTGGCAGCCAGTGGAGAGACCTCAGCAGGGGGGTTACATGGGAAAATTTCGGGAGGTTGAACACAAGCCGGGCAGCTGCATTCTGGATGAGTTGAAGAGGCAGAATGGCGCAGGCCGGTAGGCTTGCGAGCAGGGAGTTGCAGTAGTCCAGGCGTGAGGTGACCATGGTCTGGACAAGAAGCTGGGTGGAGTAGGTGGTCAGGTACGGTCGAATCCTCCTGATGTTGTACGGGAGGAACCTGCAGGACCGTGCCGTCGCCCTGATGTGCTCTTTGAAGTCCAGCCGGTCGTCCAGGACCACCCCCAGGTTCCTTGCAGAGCGGGAGGCAGGCCACCACGGTCCCATCAACGGTGATGGAGAGGTCATGTAGTGGGGAGGTCTTGTACGGCATGAAGAGGAGCTCTGTCTTGTCAAGGTTGAGCTTCAGGTGATGGGTAGCCATCCACTCAGAGATGTCAGTCAGACAAGCAGATATCCTCTCCTTAACCTGTGGGGTAGAGGGAGGGAAAGAGAGGAAGAGTTGAGTATCGTCAGCATAGCTATGGTATGAGAAGCCATGTGAATGGATTACTGAGCCAAGAGACTTAGTATACATAGAGAACAGCAGAGGACCCAGTACAGATCCCTGCGGGACTCCTGTAGACAGGGGACGGGGAGCAGAGACGGAACCCTTCCAGGAGACTTGGTAGGATCTATCAGTGAGATACGATACAAACCAAGAGAGGGCAGTTCCAGAAATGCCCATCTCAGCGAGTGTGGAGATCAGGAGTTTGTGGTTGACCGTGTCGAATGCCGCAGACAAGTCAAGGAGAATCAGAACAGAGGAGAGGGAGGAGGCTCTAGCAGTGGCGAGTGCCTCAGTCACAGCCAGGAGAGCAGTTTCAGTGGAATGGCCGGTTCTGAAGCCAGACTGATGCGGGTCAAGCAGGTTGTTCTTGGTTTGTTTTAGAAACTAAAACAAATTTGCAGCACGTTACACAATTAATTCACAATTAATTTTAATGCCATTCTCTGCACGTGCGCTGCATGTTCTCTGTTTCCCCTGCTGTAAGTCGCACGTTTCACGGTCTTCCTGGGAAAGTAGATTGTTTTAAAGGATTGGTCACATTTCCATAAACAGGACATTATTAAACAAGGGGAAATATGCGTGAACATATGGGTTGCGAACCTGACAGCTTTATTGTAGGCTATTTAGTGTCATCATTAAGGCAAAATAATGGTATGTATGTTATTAATCAATATTAGCCTACTATGCAGGTAGCCTAATGAACTTTGGATGAAGCTTGAACTTCGAGAACTCCATGAGAACAGCCTCTTGGAATTGATGTTTGACACTTTCATTGCATAATCAAACGAAATTCGCTGAACAAGCAGGCTAATTTGGCATTTTCTAAGGTGAGACTGAAGCCATTGATAGCTTATTCTCAGCTGTTGCAGGTCCTTTTAACGAAATTTAACCGCATATATTTTGTAAAATAACAGCCCTGTCTGGAATTACTGGGAACTCATAGGCTAATGGTTAGTCCGAATAATATTGATCATACTCCATTTAGCCTATTCCTTGATCACACTAAACACGCACGAGCATGTCTGTTTCGCCATCAAGCAATCCGCTAAGGTGGAAAAGCAGGCTTTTAAAGGGAATGGGATATGACATTTTGATTGGTTTATTGCATGTCACGCCCAAGACACACCTATAATTAATGAAGCGACTAGGTTCAGCCCAGTTGCACCTTGCGCCGTGCTTAGCGCCAGAAAAACACGCCGTTAAAATAGCAAAAGTGGACTTGGACACGCCCAAAATGGACTTTACGCCATGCGCTTAGACTAAGCGCCAAGATAGGGCCCATTATGTCCAAAATTCCGAACTATCCCTTTAATGCCAAGAAGCTGTGGCTAACAGCTAACACATTGCTTCTGTTATCGAATGCTCAAAGTGAAACCGTTCGATTATGGTCAGCTCACTAATGACTATGTAAGTCTACTTTTCATGGTCATGGATCATAATGTAGTTGGCATGGTTCCTTACTGGGTGATTCAGTAAGGCAGAGGAAGACCATTTGTCCACTCTGTAACCGACAGCACTCGAGTCCTGTTTGGTTCAGTTTGCCAAAACATCTTTAGGAAACAACGTATCAATGTAATTTCTGACATTATAATAAAATAGTAATGATAGCTAGCTTGATCTACGATGTATTCCTACTCAAAACAGTCAGACGCAGCACTGTTCCCTCCCTTGCTGGCTCCACCTACCTGCCTATGTAATTTACACACCCACTTGACGCCACTGTAGTCTTTCAAAAACACAGTCGTAGAGGTGTACGTCATTTTGACGTATAACTCTACCAAATATATTTCGGTTCACATATTGTTTTGGCCAGCGACAAAGAGAGACTTAATTAGTTCTGCCTTGATCTGTTAAATAAGGTTAATGTTGTTTTTCGGTGGAACTTTAATGACTGAGAGTCTGTGGTCATTGTGGTTATTTCTGTCGGAAGCCCTGAAAAGTGCCAAACTCTCGGTGCTGTACATAGGTATGGGACATGCACCACCAAGCTGTAACTTAGCAGATGGCATACCTGACATCCCAATGTTCTGAAGCCTCCATGCACTCAGGAGGTAGGACATTAGTATAGTTCATTATGCACTCTATATTTTTTCTTCAATGTCTGTCAATGCCTAGCTGAAAGAAAGTGACGGCTTGGTGGAGATTTCACAGAATCGAACCAAGCAGCAATGAAGCGTAAAAAAACGGTGGAGGTGCAGGCTTATCTGGTACTGTTGAGCATGCAACAGCGATTCTAACACTAAGCTCTCCTACTAAAACAGGGCTGAGGCCTAGTGCTGCTGAGCACATGTGGCGGACCGATAGGTCCAGCTTGTGTCGTCATTGTTAACCATGTCCCTATCTCCTTTGCAGAGGAAGGTTGTGAGCGCTTGTGGAAAACATCTGGTGAAAGATACTGCTACCAGCACAACAAGCTGTCTGCAGTGTCCTGGCAGGAGGCCCGGTTCTCCTGCCTAAGTATGGGCGGGGACCTGCTCAGCATCTCCAGCGCAGAGGAACTGGACCTCGTCTATAGTGGTGAGGGTACTGATCACAGGAATAATGCGAAGGTCAATGGACCTGACAAGTATCACAATGCATTAGATGGCTTATGAGCCACACGCCGGGAATATTAAAAAGGTGAAAGGGCACTGCATTCTCCCATTGCAGGAAACTCAACTGTGGGGTTAATCCTGTCAGTTATTCAGGGCACAGTGGTGCAGACTGAAGTTTGCAGAGCGTGTGGGCTATGCTTTCCAGCAGTTAGTTGTAGCCTTTTGTTGAGATCACATTTGTAATTATTTCTTGTTCTTGTTCTTGTTCTTAATATTATTATTATCAATATTGTCTGGTCGATATATTAAATAATATACCACTGATGGACAATGCATTACAATCTTTCCACAGTAGTGTTAATTGTAAAGCAGATGGATTCATCTGTGGATGTTAACTCTTGCCTCCTCCTCTCTAACAAATGTGTTCACCCAAAGGTGATGATCCTAGCCAGATGTGGATTGGATTAAACCAGCTGGACATGGCTCAGGGCTGGCAGTGGTCTGACGGTTCTCCCCTCGTGTTTGTTAACTGGAATGAAGGTGATTACCCATGACAAACTTTTCTATTTGGCCAGGTTTACATACAAGATAAGGTGGGGCTCTACAGTGGTGTATCCAGCAAAAGCTTCCAGCTGTCTGTACACCAATGGTCTGGCTAAAATCCATACTCTGCCCCAGATCCCCATGGGATGATGGGTAATTTGCCATAATATCGTACAGGGAGGGAGGGATTCTGTCAGCCTAGTATTCCCCACTCAATACCAAGTCCTCCAGCATGCGGCTCTTCGCTGGGCCAAGTGCATCCATTGCTCAGAGAATGTGCTCACCTGATGGATTTCAGAATGGAAAGAAGCAACTAGTGAAAAAAAGCATCAGCGTAGGAGTGGGCTGACAATCATAACTCTTTATTCAAAATTGGGGGACACAAAAAGCAGTTTTCTAAATAAAAAATACAGCCCAAGTGGCCTCGCATCTAGACATTGTGTCCAAATTACAGCACACAACCGCAATGACAAAGTTTTCATTGTAATGAAAGAGGTTGCAACCTGATGTCTGGCCAATGTTTCCCCCACTGAATAACAAATCAACTGCCTGAATGGGGTCTTTATGAATCAGCTGCATTTAGACTGCTTGTCATATTTTGCAGTTGTTTACCAGAAATGTGTCATGGAGTGTCCTAGCTGGCACGTCCAGCTGAAACACTAGACCTTAGTGTACTAGCATGCCAACTCCTGTCTCTGTGGGGCTTGTTGAAGGGAGTCCTGTGGGGCTTGTTGAAGGGAGTCCTGTGGGGCGACACATAATTGGTTGTAGTGGCATCCCCAGGGAGTGGAGGTTTCTAGCAGCAGGGCTACTCCCACTTCATTCAACAAGAGCAGCTCTTCTGCTGCATACGGTGCCTGCAGTTTGACTAGCCATTTTTAATGGCTGGAAACCTCTGCTATCAAGCATGCACTCTTCTCTGAAACATGAAAATGATGTCAAGCTGCTGCTTTTTCACATTGCAGTCCACAGCCTACACTCCCACAGACATGAGTTGGAGGAAGACGTTTCACGTGCAGCTTTAAGCAAACGTACTGCGAGGCGCCCAATTGACCAGTGTGCGTGGCTTGTGAGCAATGAGACACAGTCATCCTGGCCAACCGAATCCTTCCCTCTTTAGGTGATTCTACGGCAACTAATCACCCTGCCAGGCTCCTGGCTCCTGTTAGCACTAGCACAGTCCAGATTCAATGGCAGGCTCTGGGGCCGATCCGCACACTGATAAAAATAGGTTTGATGAATAATTCAATGTTTCATTCTGCAATTGTTTGTATGACAGGCTTCATTCATCTCAGATTGAAGATGAGAAAGCACATTCTGAGATATGCTGTAAATACAGTGTTTCGGCTCTTTTCCCAGGGATGACAGACCTTTCGATCCTGAAAGAGTCAGACTGTGCAGTGATGACCACCAACGGCTTCTGGGAAAAGGTTGCGTGCGACAAGAAACTGCCTTTCATCTGCAAGAAAGCATCAAATCAGACTCAGCCTGGGCCAACAAGTACGTCTCTGACATCCTCTGAAGCTCTTAACAATGTCACTGGTTAGGTCTGTCAACTGTCCTCAATGATGACTACGTTTACATTACTATTAATTTGATCTTAACCCGAATAAGGCAATGGTCTGATGATGGAAGTTGTCATGTAACCATGCCTTTATCTTATTACCTTAATTGCGGTAAAGTCAAAATTGGAGTAACTGCATTTAAGCATGATCTCCCTTTTTGTTACGGACTTGTGACAAATTCAGACTCAAACCAACAACAGCGACACACAGAGAGGTGTGAGCAGCAGCAGTGCAATTATTAATAAAAGTAATCATGTTTGGACAGATGAAGAAACTTTTTTCATGTTTAATCAAATTGCAAGAGTGGGTTATTACGGCAGTTCTGTAGACCTTAGACCGATTATTAAAAGAATCCATGTAAACTCGGGTATTAGAGAAATTATGTTATTCTGAACCATGTAAACACTTAATCAGGATATTGGTGTGCATGTACGCATGGCCAATGTCTTTCAAATACGCTTTCCTTAACACAAGCATTTGCAAGTGAGTCCCTCGTAATATCTAAGCTCTATATTTTTTTAAAGAGTAAGTACACCCACTGTCTCAGCCTGTCTCCTGCTAGTACACAATTTTGAAAAATACTTTGTGGGGTGAGCGAGGGAGAGGAGTGGGGACGGAAGAGCTGTGTCCATCGTCTTTTGCATAAATTAACATACATCGTAGAAATGCTTTTGTATAACTTGAATCAAACTGCCAAAATAGACGTTGCACATCAAATATGAATCAGCAACTGCATGGCCTATTTCTCACCTCAAATATTTTCAGAAACGTATTTTAGTGGACTATTTAGGTGGAATAAGAGTTTGCCACGACACCATGTTGTTCCGGTTTTAAAATGTGGAAAGGAACGTAGTGGGTCTAACCAATCAGGTGCCGGCTGTTTCCATTGTCGGCGACAACAATTATCCATATGACGTAGAGGTACCTCCAAAGAGGTACTCTGACATCACGATTGGGGCGGGGGTAGTGTGGGGAGCAGAAAGGGAATTTCAACCATTAGAGGGCAGCACAAAGACGCTTTTCTACCAGTTTCTTATGATATACAATATTATTTCAGAATTGTTGAAATAACGGAATGGATGAATAAGTTTCATTATAAGGTAGGCATACAAACACGTTTACAGCGAAAAAGAAAAGTGATCTAGGATGTATTTACCCTTTAAGTTTGTCTGGGAAAATTTATGCTATTAATGCTACTAATGTTAATTATGTCTAAATTCAATTATGTTTCTATGATGCTCCCAGTTAGTATACCAGGGGGGATATAGAATAGAATAGAATAACTTTTATTTTCCTGTGAGGGAACTTTAGTTGTAGCCACCAGCAACAACAAATAAGACAGACAGTGGGGCAGACCCACAACACACAAACAAACATATCAAATAAATAGAATCATTGAATTAATCAAACAAATTAAGTGAATTCAAGTGAAGGTATGAGTTGAGTGGAATACAGCCAAACGTCATGATTAAAAATTGAGCATCAAGAGCAATAACAGCTCCCCATCCGCCCCCGCTGTCCCAAGATGTCCAGTGTCATCAAGCAGTCCAACAGCTGTAGGAACAAAGCTGTCGACATATACACAATCTCCACCTCCGCGACTTTCCTCCATACACCTAGTCTCTGTCCAGTCGAAACGGAGCACCGAACTGCCTCAAGGCCAGTTTATAGTCCAGCGACAGTGTGTCGCTCGACTGAAATCGCAGAACTTTCATGAACATTTTATTGTCACTCTACATACACTGTGGTCATTGTCATTCGCAATATAAACGTACTCCAGCGACAGTTTTCACTCAGGGGACAATGGAGGAAGAAGCAGCTTTAATAGGCTAGCCTACATCTCATTATGTCTTCTGCTTTACCCCTTTTTTTTGTTGGAGGCCTCTGAAATAAAGTTTATAAATGTCAATTTCGAGGGCACCATATTGTTTGAAATATCATTCACTGTGTCTTTCATACATGTGTAGGCTATGTGGGTTTTCAACGAGGTAGAAAATAATAAAACTTTTGTAATTAAACCTCAACATTGATGCAACTCCTCATATTAAACTTTATTTAGTAGGAAGACATGGAGGGCATAGCCTACGTTAGGGATGTAAATAGATAGCTATGGAACTCATTGGGGCAGCCTACAATTCTCTCGTTAAGAGAAATAAGGTTCAAGAATGTGGAGTAGCCGATTTCACTCGCTATCAGAATGCCACAGATCAGATAGGCTGTCACTCGAGTCGTTGCACAAAGTTCTGGCAAATCTAAGTTACTGTTAAATCGAATAACCTCAATGCATTCGCAGGCACCTACAACGCTACAAATGTGTAGTCAAGCTACAAATGTCTTTGTAACCATTCACAATAGCCTACAGACTAATAGGCTATTGGTAACTTGTAGCATTGGACGCGAGTTGCTTTTTGTTTTGGATTGCGTTTTCTCAACACGGTCTAGCTCAGCATCAATCGGTGAAATTACATTGTTATCATTATTAGGCTATTAATAATAGGCTAATAATATTAAATTGTTCTTATTTATAATGCTATTCACGTGCTTGCTAGGTAGGTAAGCTATGGGTAGGTAAATCTACCCTATGGCTGCACGCATAGTTTTCCAACAAAAAAATCTGTCCATTAACAGTTAGCTTATGTGCTAGCTAGTAAGTTGACAGCAAAGCCTCCACTGTCCGAGACAAACGTTACCATAACAACAGAGGCAGCGACAGGGTCAAAGTTGAATTAATTCTATGTCTCAGCAACATCTTCAGTGACCGTCGCAGTGACCGCAGGACGACAGTCGCCCAAAGTATAAACCAAATGTGACATCCATGGCACATCGTCGGTTGCAGCGACACTCTGTCGCTGGACTATAAACTAGCCTTCAGCCTCCCCAGTCGTTGCCTCACTCCTCCCCCGCATTCTCTTCTCCTTCCCTTCCCTGGTGGTCTTTTGAGGATTGCCTGCAGTCCTGGATCAGTCTTGATATCTTCAACTCTGGTGAAGAGCGATGGTAACTTTGTAGCTGCAGATCTAACAGACATTCCCAAGTATATGTTCTGAATGTGTCTCTATGGTGACGACCAAAAACAAAATTATCCCGACTGACATGAAAACGAGAGACAGCTGGACTACATGTCACCATTACAGCGCCACATGACGTCATTTTACTTAAAAGATATAATAGGATGATCAAGGAATTTATATGGGAAGTGGAAAGCCCATGGATAACTAAGCCCAAATTCTGCAAACTACTGTGTCCTTTTCTTAAATCTTCCCATGAGCTCCACGGAATCCAAGCACTTATCACTTCTTAGATGTTCAGGAGAGATAATATCCTCATTGACGCTTGGTTCAGACTGAAATTTCGGACATGTGTTGGTGTTGGTTAGCGAAAAAAGTTTGAAAGTGTGCAGATTAAAATATATAGCTGTTTGTGTACACTTTCAAATATGCTAATGTTTCCATTTAAATTACATTTTTAGCACAGTTGTGGGGAGCCAGTTAACTTCACCTCCAATGATTGAAAAAGGCCTCTCCCTGGAGTCACTAATCCAAAAACACTACTCTTACTGCTGCTATAAAAACACATTGATGTAGGGTCTTGCATAAATGGTCAAGGTTTCACAACTGTACCCAACACCCATTATAGGATGCAGTGCACTGGCAATTTAACATACCAGTACAAAGAGCCATGTGTCAGTCATCTACATGTGGTAAGACCACCGAACTATATAGATAGAAACTAGAAACAAAAAGGTGGACGTGTCCTGAAGTCAGGTTTTTTAGTAGCACCAAAAAAGCTGAAGGGGGTGACATGTAATGGTGCATTGCCCTGTCTACGCCCATAGACTGCCAGCAAAATCCAAAGCACTGTCATGTCATACTTTTAATAACGATGTTAGAATCTCTTAAATTATAATTATAATAGTAGATTTCATTTGAGATAATGATGACCATTTTATATTATATTACGATATCACGAATCGTCGGTCAGGGACATAATAAGCAGATAAGCCAAGGAGGTTATATGTGTAATAAACTGATTTAACATTACAGTTGAAGAGAGAATAATCTGTAGTAACGTTAGCTACAATTTTGGGGATTTCAGGTGCTCTTGAATCTTTTGTATTCATGAATCTTTTGTCTAGGTCACCAATTGGCCCACCCACTTATTCCTTCTCCTGTGATGTTTTAGTAGATTATTTTAACTCTAAGGTTTTAAAAAGTATTGACAGTGTTGCTCCAATGAAAACCAAGATTCTTTCTGGTAAACAAGACAGCTAAAAAGGGACTGCCGTAAAGCAGAGAGAAAATAGAGAAAAACAAACCTTCAAGTGCACTTTGATATCTATAGAGGGCCTTAATAGGTATAATAGGAAATTGAAGTATGCCAGACAAACATTTATTTCTAACATTATTAACAACCACAAAAATAATTCAAAAAACCTTTTTTCTACCATTGATAGTCTGATATATCCCCCCTCCATAACATCTTGTGAACTTCTTTCTACTGCCAAGTGTAATGAATTTGCGGCATGCTTTAATGACAAGATTGCAGGCATTAAAAATCTCTAAAACAACACACACGAATGTTGAGTTCCTATCATCATTATGTGGGGGTACTTCTGATAGCCATATGACACATTTTGCCATGGTTGACTCAAAAATGATTAGCAACGTTTTATCCCTTTTGAGGTCTTCAACCTGTCCCCTTGATCCTATTCCCACGACCTTTTTTAAAACAGTTTTTAACTGTCTCTCGGAGGATGTGCTCACTATAGTAAATTGCTCTTTACAAACTGGTACTTTTCTTAGCTCACTCAAAACCGCCATTGTTAGGCCATTATTAAAGAAAAGTAATCTTGATTCTTCAGTAATTGGTAATTATAGACCCATTTCCAATCTCCCTTTTCTTGGAAAAATACTTGAAAAAGTGGCGTTCCAGCAATTAAATTACTTTTTGAACACACACTGTATTTATGACAAATTCCAATCTGGGTTTCATGCTCACCATAGCACAGAAACTGCATTGGTTAGGGTGGTCAATGACTTAAGAATAAACATAGACTCAAACAAGCTTTCTATCTTGGTGTTTTTGTATCTGATTGCCGCTTTTGATATGGTTGACCACCACATTCTTTTGACAGACTTGAGAAATGGGTTGGCCTCTCAGGCCCGGTTCTAAACTCGTTTAGGTCATATCTGACTGGGACAAGTTTTTATGTTGCCCTGGGAAATCATGTCAAACCAATTTGAGATATCGTGTGGGGTCCCCCAGGGCAGGGGTGTCAAGATCCAGTCCTGGAGGGCCGCTGTGTCTGCTGGTTTTTGCCGCTGTGTCTGCTGGTTTTTGTGATTTCCTTTCAATCAGCAGCCAATTTAGGCCTTGGAAACAAGGTGTGCAGACTCTTTAGCCAATCAATGACTTAAATTAAACACTTAAGTGCAGGAACACATCGAAAACCAGCAGACACTGCGGCCCTCCAGGACCGCAGTTTGACACCCCTGCTCTAGGGGATGTTATTAGGAAGCATAACATAAATTTTCACAAGTACGCTGATGATAATCAACTGTATATTTCTTTACCACTCGATGACTTCAGTCCTCTGAATTCTTTAATCCATTGACTGGAAGATATAAGTTTATGGATGTCCCACAGCTTTTTAAAACTAAATGGAGATAAAACTGATATTTTAGTCCTTGGTGTAAAGGCTCAGAGAGTAAAACTCTGCAGCTATCTAGACTCTTTGTCCCTTAATAGCAAGGTGCAAGTAAGAAACTTAGGAGTAATCCTAGACTCTGACCTTAACTTTGAGGCTCATATAAGAAATGTGACGAAGGTAGCCTTCTATCATTTAAAAAACATTGCTAAAGTGCAGAGCTTCGTTTCACAGGCCGATGGAGAGAAAATTGTGCATGCTTTTATTTCAAGCAGACTAGATTATTGTCATGCCCTTTTCTCAGGTCTTTCAAAGAAAATGATTGGTCATCTGCAGCTAATTCAAAATGCAGCAGCACGAGTTTCAACAAAGACAAAAAAGAATGAACATATTAAACCTGTCTTAAAGTCATTACATTGGCTACCTGTTAGGTCCAGAATTGATTTTAAAATAATTTTATTGGTTTACAAATCTCTTAATGGCCTAGCACCACAGTACATACGTTATATGCTCTTAGATTATGAGCCTAGTAGATCCCTTAGATCATCTGGCACAGGTCTTTTAATTATTCCAAAAGTCAGAACCAAAACTGTAGGGCAAGCAGCTTTTAGTTTTTACGCACCCTTTCTTTGGAATAATCTGCCAGTCGACCTTAGAAATACAGAATCAGTACAGAGTTTTAAAAAAACTGAAAAAACTGAAAACATATCTCTTCAGTGCAGCTTTTGATTAAGAACATTTTTAATTGTTTTACTTTGATTTTAATGTACTTATGTTACTTTTATTTTCTTTGTTGTATGGTTTCTGTGTAATTTGCTTGTGTAAAGCACATTCAGTTGCTTTCTGCCTGAAATGTGCTCTATAAATAAAATTGGATTTGATTTGATTCTCCTGAACTCATTTGAACTCCTGTGGTTCCCCATACCCCAGTTTGCGACCCCTGTTTTATATGGCTTGAATAAATTGACAATTTGTGCATTATTCAGAAAAATTAGCATATAGAGGCATCTGAAGAGCAGATAACAGAAAACTTCAAAAAGATAAAAATGAAAGGATGTCCTGCAGTGTTTAGGACCTGAGTGATTCCTTGTTCACACCCCTTTTGCACCCACGTGCAAGGAGCTCCACCTGGAGGGAACCGTAAACGGGCAATGGTATGCCAGACGCAGAACCATAAACCTGGCAAATCGCATCGGATGAGCGCTGTTAGCATGTGTGCCGTGCGGACAGATGAATTTACTGTCTGTCTAATGGATTCTGCCCGCAGGCCCGTGGGTGCTAAAGACTGCAAAGTGTGAACCCGGGTGGCGCCAGTGGAACGGGTTCTGCTACAAGCTGGTGAAGGAGCAGCCACTATCCCATTGGGAGGCCCAGCAGAACTGCAGCAAGAGCTCAGGGGCGCTGGTCAGCATGCACAGCCTGTCAGACCTTGAGATGATACGCGACTTCCACACCGGTAACGCCCCTCCTCCTTTCCCCCTTCACCCTATCCACAACAGATCAGGAAGTTAAAACAACTTCCGTCGATTCAAAGAAAAGAATGCCCCGCTTTAGGTTCCGTTCACAGCTTATAGATCTCAACCCTTGTTGGTTTTTACTTGAATTACTATTCAAATGAAGTCAAAACTGCGTCAAAGGTATAATTCAAAAGAAAAAAAAATTATAGAAATTGAAGAATAATTCTAAAATGTTTTTTCCTCTGAATTATACCTTTGACACTCTTTTGACTTCATACTAGTCATACTACACCAGTCTGCTCAGAAATTCTCAAGGGGTTGTGGGTTATCTTGCCATGACTTGTGACAATTCCTGGTAGAGCATTGGTTTTGAAGCCATTTTTAGCTTTAGAAATGATCTGAACTTTATTTATCAAAATAAATAAAACAAAAAATGAAAACAAATAAACAGTTTTTTTTCAATATTTAAGTTACTTTCAGATTAAACATTACTATCTATTGCCTTGTTTGACAGTATCCCCTTGTGTGACTGAACACTGGCCTGACAGTCAAAATATATCTTAAATAGCTTAAATAGCTGAAGTGAAGTGTATCTCCTGTATCAGTGTCTCCTTGTGTGACCTGCCGGTCAAAATATGTCTGTTAAATAACTTAAGTAAATAGCATCATGTGGTAAAAGTAATGCATTGAACCCCACATGGCTTAAAAGTGTATTGAGTTGTGGAAGGTTTCTGAGGTTGTTATACAAGGGGAAGTGCCATGGGGACATCTGTAAAAACCTACTCTGTGAGAAGGGTATATTTGAAAAATTTGTTTGTAATTCGCCCAAATATATTACACGGTGCTGTTTGGCATTTATATATATTTTTATGATGAATAATTATTATTAAAAGTAATTGGGATGGCAGGTATGCCATCCGCCAAGTTATGGCTTGGCGGGGCATGCCCCATACCTATACAGCACCGAGAGTTTGGCACTTTTCAGGGTTTCCTACAAAAGTAACCACAATGACCATAGACTCTCAGCCCTTAAAAACATTAACTTCTTTATGTTCTGACCTCATGTAACCAGACAGCATTCAGATACAACTTCACACATCCACACAATAAAGCCCCAAACTTGGGTTATTTTGCCGTTTTTCTCCTTCTTCTTCTTCCTATTTTTCCTGCCAAACTGCCTGCCTCCGTCGCGATGTTATCCAATGGGGAGAATTATTCTTTGAGGGTATGGTCCGTATACCTGCTCATCAAGCTTATCGCCCAATAAAAACGCTTCGTACTAGTGTTTTTTAATGTTAATATAGCTAATGGCTTCATGCTGTCCAAGAAGCTACTGTGACCTAATGGCTAGAGTTGGGGTCTCTCACACACAGGATTGTAGGTTCGAGCCCAGCAGGGCACATACTTATTTTCCACAAAAACAATGTGCAACTGTTAAGTATTTTTCTGTTATTATTTTCACATTAACACATTAACGTATTTTTATTGCAAAGGCAAAAGAGGTTTCCAATATTAACTGTTCAATGTTTCACTTGTATTTCACTTGTACTATATCACACCCTCCCCAAACCGGACGCTCGCTGGCTCTTGTCTGGTTTGGGGAGGGTGTTACGCTCTGCTCTTGCGGTCATGACAGACTGACTGTGGAAACCGAACCTCAACGTACCCTTGCCTTGGCCAACATTTCTTTATTCATTAATTTCTTCACTTCAGCTCTGTTCACTTTATCCTTTTCACATAACACTGTCACCATAAAATTAACTACTAGGAAAATTAAGAGTTTACGATAATAGCCTACATTAAGAATTGATAATAGCCTCCTATAAGCTGCAATCCTTTAAGAGATCGGATTTATAAACCGCCAATTCCCCAAACATATCTGATTCATGGTTAGTCACTTTAAAAAAAAAAAAAACAATAGCCTCCGAATGTGGCTCTAGTCTACGCTACTCTGCAGATAATGTAGCTTACTGCAAACACTCTTAATAATAATAATAATAATAATAAGAAGAATCTCTGGTATGTACTTTCTTAGTAGTATCTCTTGTTTTCTTTCTGACTAAGATTCCTGGGAAATATGCGTTGTCCAATTAAGCTTGTTAGCCAACGTTACTGTTGCCAGAGAAACGTCAGTCTGCTTCTAGTCAGGAAGCAGATACAAGCTAGGCTACTACGAAGCGAATCAACATGCCTTATAGCCTACATTCATTGCACTACAGAAAACTAAACTAAACCTAGCTGTCCAGTACCAAAACATTTCCCGCAGGTAACGTTCTACACTACCGGAAAAAAAGGCAAAAGACGTTTCCAGTATTAACTGTTCAATGTTTCACTTGTAGCCTATTTCACTTGTACTACAGCGAAATGGTGAAAGTCAGACCGACACTGACAAATGGCCTATATCACGTGACTATACCCCTTTGGTCTTCTGGGTAGCGTCAAGCCTTAGTATTGCGAGAGACGTGGGTTCGTACCTCGCCTGGTTGATATTAGAGTGTAATTTCATTTTGGACTCAAGCAGTGTGCACATGTTCTGGTTTTCTCATGCAAGAATGTTTTTTTATTGCAAAGGCAAAGACAAGTTTACAATATTAACTGTTCACTTGTAGCCTGTTAAACAATTCAGTCACTGGACACCACGACAGGACAGTAATGCAATAGGCTAGTAATGCAATAGGCTAGTTATGGGATCCCATGGCCATTTGTCAAGCAAAGAAAAAAGTTTCAATGCAGAATATCATCTGGTTAACGTCGCGTTCTTGCATTAATGTAAAAATGCCATTGGCTACATGTTTTAATCTCACACAAATGCCGACAAAAATATTTGTCTGTGTGGAGCGTGCTGTCCATTGCACCGCCGTCATGTCTGACTCACTGTGGAAACCGAACCTTCAACGCCCGCCTCGGCCAACATTTCTGTATTATGTCTTCATTCATTTGTCCACTTCAGCTCTGTTCAGTTTATCCTTTTCACACATAACACAATGTCACCATAAATGTAACTACTAGGAAAATTAAGAATTTACGATAATACATTAAGAATTGACGATAGCCTACTATAATCTGAAATGCCTTGAGAGATCGGGTTTATGAACCTCCAATTCCCTAAACATATCTGATTCATGGTTAGTCACTTTAAAAAAATTACTATAGCCTCCGAACATTGCTCTAGTCTACGCTACTCTGCAGACAATGTATCTTACTGCAAACATTTCATTATAATAATAATCAGAAGAATAATCTCTGGTAGTACTTTCTTAGTAGTACCCTATCTATTGTTTTCCTGCTGGCTAAGATTCCTGGGAAATATGCGTTGTCCAATTAAGCTTGTTAGCCAACGTTATTTTTGCCAGAAAAACGTCAGTCAGCTGCTAGTCAGGAAGCAGGTACAAGCTAGGCTACTACTACTTATACATCCATTTCACTACAGAAAACGAAACTAAACCTAGCTACATGGTCCGGTACCAAAATATTTCCCGCAGACAACGTTGATTTATTGATTTATTTATTTGGAATATTTGGATTTCTATCAAAACTTGTGTGGTCCTGCAGAGCATAGATATCCTTGTGTTCACAAAATTCTGTTCGCAAATATCATAACTATTATTATGTTAAGAAAATTTGTACTATTACTTATTTGCCATCATCTGACCCACAAACATGTCTGGATACGTATGTAATGCTATATGTACGCTATTTCAAAAATATTACTTATTTTTACCGGCATTTATTTATTCATCCCCCTTTCTCTATTGTACATTATGTTTCTTGATATAAATGTCTGCTTGTGAATTGTAAAGAAATCCGTAGCAGCAGTTAACATTTTAAAACCTGTACATTTTCTAAAGTAAACTTGCGAACAAAGTATAACCATATCCTTTCTGGAGTGTAATTATTCATCAACTGTTAAAAACATTAATTGAAATCATATGTTGTTCCATGAGGCACAATCTCTTCATATGCTGAGACTTATAGACAGCGCTCTGTAGGATATGCATGAGTAACTTGGCTGTTTTTACGTCGGAGACGTTTTTGATCAGATATCACTTATTTTTGATAGCTATCTAATGATGAATAATGCATGAAGATAATGACATCGAGAGAAACATGCATACAGAATACATGCATTCAAAATAAATGCATGCAGACATTCGCGTAATCATAACGCCCTGTATTGGCGAGAATGAGAATATTTCTCCTATTACCGATAGCCCACAATTACATTAAAATAATTTGTAGATGTGCTGTATTTAATGTCTAATGAAATACAAGGCTAACAAGCTTCATTGGACAACGCATATTTCCCAGGAATCTTAGCCAGAAAGAAAACAATAGACACTACTAAGAAAGTAGCCTACCAGAGATTATTCTTCTTCTCATTATTATAATTAAAAGTGTTTGCAGTAAGATACATTGTCTGCAGAGTAGCGTAGACTAGAGCAATGTTCGGAGGTTATTCTATAATTTTCTAAAGTGATAAACCATGAAACAGATATGTTTGGGTAATTGGAGGTTTATAAATCCGATCTCTTAAGGGATTTCAGTTTATAGTAGGCTATCATCAATTCTTAATATATTATTGTAAATTCTTAATTTTCCTAGTAGTTAATTTTATGGTGACATTGTGTTATGTGTGAAAAGGATAAACTGAACAGAGCTGAAGTGAAGAAATTAATGAAGACATAATAAAGAAATGTTGGCCGAGGCGAGCGTTGAAGGTTCGGTTTCCACAGTGAGTCTAGACATGACCGTGGCACAAGAGCACAGCAGGCTCCACACAGACAAATTTTTTTGTCGGCTTTTGTGTGAGATTAAAATATGTAGCCAATGGCACAGTTATGTATAGAATTCTTTTTTTACATTGGTGCAACAACGCCATGTTAACCAGATGATATTCTGCATTGAAACTTTTTTCTTTGCTTGACAAATGGCCATGGGATACCTGTTCCCATAACATTAGCTAGCCTATTGCATTACTGCTGTGTCCAGTGACAGGCTACTTTAAGTGAACAGTTAATATTGTAAACATGTCTTTGCCTTTGCAATAAAAAAACATTCTTGTATGAGAAAACCAGACGAATGAGAAGAAGAAGAAGAAGAAACAGAAGGAGAAAAACCGCAAAATAACCCAAGTTTGGGGCTTTATTGTGTGGATGTGTGAAGTTCTATCTGAATGCTGTGTGGTTACATGAGGTCAGAGCATACAGAAGTTAATGTTTTTAAGGGCTGAGATTCTGTGTTGATTGTGGTTACTTCTGTAGGAAACCCTGAAAAGTGCCAAACTCTCAGTCCTGTATAGGTATGGGGCATGCCCCGCCAAGCCGTAACTTGGCGGATGGCATACCTGCCATCCCAATATATAATATATTCCTTTGAATTTCATAGAATTTTAATTCTACTTCCTTTAAATCAGATTCTAATTGCAATTCTGCATCCTGTTTGCTGGCTCATTTCAAATTCAGTTCAAATTCAAGAATTGAATTAGAATTGAAGAGGCATTCTCAATTCAATTCTGAATGGTGCACAACCCTGCACAGCTGCCAGGGGTTCCCTGAATTCAGAAGGGGGGAAGAGAAGTCCACAAGAAGTGATATAGTTCACCAAACAAATGTTTAATGAGATTTTAGGTAGTGGCCTGTTATTGCAGACAAATGTAGTTAACATGTGGATGTGGTTATTGCAGGCAGATGTAGGTAATATGTGGATGTGGGTATTGCAGACAGATTTAGGTAACAAGTGTGATGGATGTGGTTATTACAGACAGATATACGTAGGTAACATAGTTTTTGCAGACAAATGTAGTTAACATGTGGATGTGGTTATTGCAGACAGATATAGGTAACGTGTCTATGTGATTATTGCAGATGTTGGGATGGAAATCTGGACTGGCCTTTGGAGTCAGGAGTCTCCACCCCTTTTCCAGTGGACTGACAAATCTCCTGTCTCCTACACCCATTGGGCCAGGGACGAACCTCGAGTACTCAACGAAAGCAAGCACACCTGTGTGTCCTACCTTGGAGAGGTGAATAGTTTGTCCTTATCAGAAAAGCCATGGACACAATGTTTATCTCTGCTTCCTTTAACTGATACCTATTTGGCTTGCTAGCTTTTATTTAAATTTAAATTAAATGTAAATGGGGAAAACTGTCTAAATAACCTTCCCGTTCTTTATGTTTCAGTTTTTTCTCTGGAAAGTCAGCTCATGTGAAAAGAAGCTGCCTTTCGTATGTAAAAAGAAGGGAACCGACGCAGAGAGTGTCGATGTGGGATGCCCCACCGATGATGTAAGCACTATTTACATTTTATTATGAATCAGACAGTGGATCTCATTGGGTGCTGCCAGCCATGCTGGCCTGGAGTCTGCTGCACCTAAACACAGCCAAGACATCTGTCACATTTACGACACTCACTGTGGCCAGAAGCAGGCCGAGTGGAAATATGAATCGATCATTATTATGTTTCTCCCATAAATGAGATGTGGCATCAAAATACCTTTGTTATTGTTTAATTACATTTCTTTGAGAGGTTGAGGGAAAGTAATTTAAAAACCATTTTTTTTAAAAATTAAAAAACATAAACTGAAATAAGTTCACCCAAATCATTGTGTGTGAGAACTAGAGAAATAATTTCATAAGCTAGATTTCTTTGGATTTGTTTATGTTTCCGTCCCATATAACAAGCTGACGTTCAAACAGTGCATGCAACGGTGCTACAGCCACCATCAAACAGTGCTATAGCAGCCACCACGAAAAAAGCTCAGAAATTGGCAAGCAGTACATTATTGTGCTATAGTAACAGCTGGCATATAGGAAGTCCATTAGCATTATTGGATCAGCCGCAAGTTGGCACGCTGTGGTCTGCACCTGAGTGTTTGAAAGTGAGAACGAATCATGTCCATTAATGCTGACGTCTGATGATGGTAACTGGCTTGTCATTTTTCCGGTAATCCAGCTTCTTGCACGGTTGTGCTGCATCACTGCTCCGTTTATCTTATAGGAGTGGAGGAGACACGGCAACGCTTGTTACAAGGTGGATGCCAAAAAGGTTTTGTTCAAGGACAGGTGTGACCTCACAATAATGAACAGGTAATCTGCCACCAGAAAAAAAAACCAGGACACAGACACGCATTCTGCACTCTACTGCGCTTTAATTGCTTGGTCTACAGGTTCACTCTGTGGTTTCTTCCACAGATTTGAGCAGGCTTACATCAACAGACTCATCAGAAACCAGAGCAAGACCCAGTATTTCTGGGTGGGGCTACAAGACGCGAACAGCACCGGACAGTATCAGTGGAACAACAAAGAAGGCCCAAACGACCGGCTAACCTTTTCCAACTGGGCTAAGAATGAGCCGGGTAGGGCACTCCATTTCAAAATTCAGCACGATTTGTTTCAACGGCCGTGTCAGTAGATTAAACTACTGCAGTACTTCTTTTTTGGATAAAATGAATCTGCCTCTGATCAGACTGATGCTTTGGAAAAGGAAAATAACATTTTTTTTAAAACGTGAAACAATCGCTATTATAATCTGAGGCATGTGAGAAATAATCATCATAAAAGAAGATCTTCAAACATCTTCAAATTTTGTCATTATTAGTGTAGCCTGTGTCTTTACTAGCAAAAGTACTACTGCTCCTGTGGTACTTCCGTACGGACCTTTCATAATAGAACTGTGGATGTGGTTGCAGCTCGGCCTGGACAGTGCGCTGTGATGTCCAGTGTAGACCTCCTGGGCCAGTGGCGGCTGCGGAACTGCTCTCTGTTTAGTGCCGGCTCTGTGTGTAAGAAGGAGATCCTCCCTCACGTGGCTCCTGACCCCGAGCCCGACCCTAGTCTCCCCTGCCCTCCTGGGTGGGAGTCCACAATGGGCCTTCACTACTGCTACAAGGTAAAGCCAATCCAGCTAAACCAGTCAACTCACCAGGGCAGAAACAGAACACACAAAAATGTTGCTCTATTTACAGTTTTTGTCCACAGTGGCTCAGCGTGTTTTGGAGGGTTTGAAGAGGAATTTCAGCATGTGACGAGTGTCTTATACTTGCATCTGCCCTTTGTCAGATTGTAATGTTTCCTTGATAAAGTCAGAGGGCCGGATTTACTAAGGACACAGTCGCAGCGCAAAACTATAACCTATATTGCGACTCTTTTGCGCTTGCAAATACCGCCACATTAACAACCGATTTACGATTTATTTTGTCGTAATTACGCAATCAAAGAAATTAAACGCTCCCATTCGCAATTTTTGTGGTAGGAGACACTATGAATATGCGGTAGGAGACAATAAATGGATACGGAGAAACCATGCATGACCACAAGAAAAATAAAACTTAAATTTACGAGGTACACAACGCCGTATTACAGCATATACAACAATAAGGGAGAGAAGAACATTTTGTAATGACATCACATAGCCTACAAAATTAATTTATGAACAGCCTAGGGGATGGAAAGAAAATATGGCATGATTTTAGAATATCTTTCATACAATATAATGCGGGAAAATGGTGGTCTAACTAAAGAAAGAATAGCCTATTAACACCGATAGAACAAAAGGTGGAAGGTATGCAAAATGAGCAAGGGGGGAGTGGGAGGAATAGACACGGGTGAACTTGTGACGGAAGAAGACCACAGAGTGTCGGAAGGTAACTGTATTCACAATTCATTATACTGTAAGCCCTACTGAACGCATATAGGCACAACAATTGTTTAAATTCAGAACTGTGTTTTTTTACAATAACTGCTAGCTGATGACTTCAATAGTAGTCTTGCGTCCTTTCAATAAACAAATATAATGTTATATTAGCCTATATCTGAAAGTGAGAAGTGATTAGTAGAACAAGTGTGAAACATGTTTTAAATCCTGTCTCCTTTCGAGTGCTATGCATTAGAGGATGCATTCGTCCTATAGCCCGACACCCTATTCATGCTTCCTGAGCTATATCAGCGCAGACAAATTACACCTGCTTTCAGGAGATATAAAAATTCTCACGCAAAGGGGAGAGTCGCTATTAACTCAGAAATGAGAGAGTGGGAGCGAAGGAGCGGGAAGAGCAATAAGGGAAACTAAAACTTAATTCTCCTAGGCTTCTAGGTAGAAGAATGTCTGAACTGCGTAAATAAAAGAAAATCTTTCTTCGAACAACAGCAGAGAGACAAAGACCCACTAACCCTGACCTCGTGAAAACACGAAATGACAAAGAAGCGCCTAAAGGCGGAAGTGAGGGGTTTAAATACCTGAGAGGTAAAAGAACAGGTGAAACAAATAATTAGCGGGGAGAAGGAAAACTCCGAAACGGAACGCAGAAAAAAATCCGATAGACTGAAAAGAAAAAAGGGGAATGAGATAGAAACTGTAGCACAGGGAGAAGATAGGTGAAAACCATGACACAAACATGGTTATCAACTTGCTCAGTGAACAAAGGCTTTATTAATCAAGGTATGTGTGCATTCCCATAAAAGGGGCGGTGTCATACCTTATTCATCTTACCACTCGTAACAAATAAATCTATACTCTCAGTACATTGTCATGCAGTTTATTTCTAATGTGACAACTGTACTACTACATTCTAGAGCTTCTAAACTTGATACAGCATGTTTAAAATATTGCTGAAGCAATCACATCAATGTTTTTTCATTTAAAAAAAAAAGTCTCAAGAATTTTCCGGAACTCACTAATCTCGCCCTGCAAAGTGATTCGCTCAGTATCCGCACATACATCTCTACGGGATCCTTTGGAATGGAGACGCCTTTTTCTAAAACCAAGGAGTTGATTGGTCAAAGGGCGGTGCTTTTATATGTTTCAATCTGTTATGCTGAACATAACCTGCCCCGGAGCAGGTTAGCCGTGCAGAGTAAGTTGCCGTGGCAATATACCCCGATTAAAAGTCGGCTTTGTGACACAGAAAACCCAGGGTTGAAGCTTAATTTAGCTCGCTATCCCCTTAATCTCGCTTCGTAGTACACCCCTCTGGTTATTTTTTAAATCTTTGTTTGACGGAAGAATCGGCTGGCGCCGTGACACTGCCGTAGTCTTCTCTTTACATTCGTCTTTGACACATAGCTATACGCCTACATCCTGGAGAGTGTTCTTGATCTGTTCAACTGCTGAAAAGGGTTTTTTCTTCACAATTGAAAGTAGTCTTCGGTCATCCACTACAGTGGTCTTCCGTGGTCTACCAGGTCGTTTGCTATTACGGAGCATTCTTGCTTCCTAACAATGTATCAAACAGTTGATTTTGACCCACCCAATGTTTTGGTTATGTCTCTGATCGATGTATTCTCATTCATGATGGCGTGCTTTCCTGGCATTGCCACTTATTTGGTCCTCGCGTTGAGAGACAACAGCAACAGACTCCAAATGCAAATTCCACACCTAGAATCAACTCTAGACCTTTTGTTTTCTTTCTTGTGTTTGATGTAATGATGCAAAGACACACAGCTGGCCAAGAAACAACTGAGTAGCTAATTGTCCAAATACATTTGCTCCCCTAAAACATGGGTTCTATGTATAAAAATGGCTGTAATTCCTACACGGATCGCCTGACATGGATGTAAATTCCCCCAAATTAAAGCTGACAATCTGCACTCTAACCTCAACTTGTGTTATTTCAAATCCAGTGTGCTGGACTACAGAGTCAAAACTGCAAAAATTGTGTCACTGTCCCAATACTTTTACATTTGACTGTATGTTGTAAGCACTGCAGTTAATCCAGCGGACCATATATCGCTCTGAATAAATGAGACGATGTGAAAAGCGCATTACAATCCCTCACAGTGGTGGTGATGTGTCTGCCAGGTGTTCCACGAGGAGAGGCTGAGTCGCAAGCGGTCGTGGGAGGAGGCGGAGCGGTTCTGCGAGGCGCTGGGCGCCCACCTGCCCAGCTTCAGCAATGAAGACGAGATGGAAGCCCTGCACATCATCCTGAGGGGTTCCATCAGGTCACAACCCCCCCCCCCCCCCCCCCCCTCACACACACACACACACACACACACACACACAGCACACAGTCTGTTTTAACCGTGCTAGGATGGACTGCGACGTGGCCACTTGCTTGTACGAATACGGAAATGGATGCGTCCTAATATTTCTAGTAGAGCTGCTTTACTCTTGGTTTGGCACTCATAAACAGGTCTCACAGTCTCGAACGAACCTGACGAAGACACGCCGAAACGCGCGTTGTTCGTTCCACTTGTTAATAAACCTTTTTTTGCATCTATATACTTTTTGCCTCTGAAGGTCAGTCTTTTAACTTTTTCGTTTGAGTGTGCGGATTGAACATTGAAGCTGGGTATTGCAGATTTTCGCCCTGGTTTTTGCTCTCTTTTTTCAGGTCTCACAGTCTCTTAACTCTTTATTTTGATGGGTCTGCTCACTGCTCGCTGTACACCAACAAAAAATAATGATGGTTAGTTATCACTTCATGGGGATGTCCGAAGGTGCTTCATGCTTGTATTTTTTTGAGACTGGAAAAGAATGCAGAGTATGCGCTGGGCTTGTACATGGCCAGTGTCCTGAATAGACAAACGAGCACACATGCCTTCCAGATCGGGCTGCCGCCTTGTGCTAGCACAGAACTCCGGTAGACCGGTCCGATCGTTCGGATCGGTTCACATACGGTAAAAGACTTTCACAGTGGGCTTCCACAGTTTCCCCGTTCCTCTCGCTGATTGCTCGACCCGGCCTGTTCAGATTATTTTCAGCGTAACCCGAGGTTGCAGTCCACGTTCTCCGTTCAGCAGCCGCGCACGCTCCCATATGGCGGCGGCCGCCGTGTTGCCTGTTTTCCCAAGCCCCGCGTTTCCCGCAGACGTCCTCCTTGGCTCAAGCCGGTGCAGCGTCCTTCCAGCGTCTCCGAGGCGTCCTGATAACCCTCACGCCCACCGCAGGCCGCTCTGTAACACGCGGAGCCCTTCTGCGACGCCTCTGCAGTTCTGTTCGCCATCTGTGCGCCAGATCGTCGCCAGACCTCTCACGGGCTGTTTCGCACTGCTTCAGTCACAGTGCTTTCTGTAATTTCACCTTTGGTTCAATGAAACCGATAATAAACCTGGCTCACATGACACCCTGCTGAAGACCCATGACTACGTTTGTCTATTAACAGCCCACAGTCAGACTAGAAGTGGGGTTCCCCAAACCTTCCTTAGATGGTGGAGTTTTATTTGAGTTTCATTTAAGCGTCTCAGTCCATATTCTGTTGATCTTGTCTGAACTTTGCATAAGGGTGTGTGTGATAGGCGAAGTACGCCTTATCCACAGACACTTTTTTAATTCACAGTTACTATACCCAATAAAACTACTGATCCGGTCAATTTGCCATCCCAAAATTAAAATCAGCTAAAGAAAAAGAAAGCATCTGCTATAGGGATATTCAGTATAGTGGTATGGTGTTATGACACCAACACTGTGAGAATTCTTAACATTTCAGTTTATTCACAATGCCAGCGAAAGTCTGTTCAGGTGAGATCTTGTTGTCACTCTGGAGTTAATGAGCACCCAGGAAATTCAATATTCAAGGTGCATCTCACTTGCAATGGTGAAACTAAATTTGTTACATTAACAGCAACGTTACATGTGTCCCTGTGTGACACCTTAGATGTGGTATACTGCCAAAAGTCGTTGGAAAAAACCTCCGTGAGATGTTTTTGTGCACTGGAAAAAACTGGTTAAACCACAATACAAATTATTTTAAAATAGTTTGGTTAGCAGCAAAATGAGCCACACCTAAAATGTGGGCTTTAAAAGTTATTACATGAAGGCCCTGAGTTATTACGTGAAGGCCCTGATTTACTAAGACCTTTAGAATATGAAAAATATTCAATCATTGGTCATGTTAGTGGCTTTTCTTGTGGTAAAAGGTTTTGCACATGCTAAAGGCCTTAGTAAATTAGGCCCGAAATGTGTAAGAAGCGGTGCTTTAACAATTATGGGATTAATCAGAGCGATTTATCAACTAATGCATTAGTAGAATAAATAATATTTGAAAGATGTTATCCTGGTGTATTTTTTGTTCACCGTAGAACAATATAGGAATTTTTGCTCCCCATTTGATCAACTGCACAGGGTATTTACATGGTTTTAAGGTAAATGCAGAATGTAACGGCATAAAAAAGTTCTGTTTGCAAGTAGAGTTTAGGGCAAGCTGACATATCTTCATTTGAGCTAGAATTCACTCACCATTGCTAACAGGCTAACTGAAAATAATTCACTTTTCTTTTGTTACACATTCAATAAATTTCTAATTTTAAAAAATGCACTGGTTTTGAGAAACAAAACCTAAGCCTGTGTAATTCTATATTGAATGCTACTGTGTTGGAATATGAGTACTCACTAGGAATAAACACCAGATTAACTAACACTGAATAGCAGTGTTAATTCTAATCAGATTAATTCAACTAATGGGAAAAACTGGCCAATAGTTTTTATATGACATTTTCTTAATGGCACGTTCAGACACACGCCCAGGATAAGGAAGGAAATGGTCCATAAATCTAGCATGCAAGCTTAGAAAGTGTACAGATCATCCTGTACGTGTTGTCGGGGAAGCGAGGATTAAGGAAAAATGCGTTTATATTCTGAATCCAGCAGTTCCAGCACTCAATGCCCTCGTTAAAATGCCCAACACTCTGAATACTGAACACAAGCGGTATCGCGTGCGGAAACCCCTCACTCAACCGTACATTTAATTATATTTAATTTAATAATTATTATTGAAAATGACAATCATAAATTAAATCGCTGAATTAGTTGATAGGAAGGGGTGCATCCTTTATGGCAAGACTGGCTCATCTGAAAGCGGAAACTTTAATTAAGAAATACTTTCTCATGTTGTAAACAACCCTGGGTAAGAACAAACAACTCAGGTTAACCACTGAGAACCTCTACAAAGAGACACCCTGCTCCTGCTTTTAATAACGGAAGTTGAATGATTGTTGTACAATCATTAGACTTGGGCAAAGTATTACCATCCATGTGACAATACCAGTGGTACCACCTCTGGTATCCGATTTAATCTGGAGGTAAAAAGGTAAATTAGAAACGGGCAGGCCCCTCACAACACATTTCGACTTTCAAATGATTATTTATATTAAATGTCGCAGATTGGCATTCAAACATAAAATCAAAAGGGAAAACTTAGAAAGATATTCTAAGCTGTGCTGGGCCCTAAATACTTTCCTGTTCTGTCTTTCTTCAGAGGTAATAAAACTCTCCTAGATTGCATAGACAAATAATGAGCTCAGGACATTTCCTTTTGTGTGTGTGTGTGTGTGTGTGTGTGTGTGTGTGTGTGTGTGTGTGTGTGTGTGTGTGTGTGTGTGTGTGTGTGTGTGTGTGTGTGTGTGTGTGTGTGTGTGTGTGTGTGTGTGTGTGTGTGTGTGTGTGTGTGTGTGTGTGTGGGGCAGAGACAGAGAGACACAGACAGGGAAAGAGTGAGAGAGCAACAGACATTAAAGACAACATCCCGACAATGTGTAACGTAGAATTTCAATGCACCTCCCCCCTCTGGTGGTACCCTTAGTGATATACAAGTGCTGTTTGGTTCTGATCTTCCACAGTAATGATCGGTACTTCTGGGTCGGACTGAACCGCAGAAACCCGGTAACAGGGAATGCCTGGGAGTGGAGTGACGGAAGACCTGTGAGTACTGTCGAAAGACTGTATGGCAAAACAGAAAACTAAATAATATCAGTGCATTCTTTCGGACTTAGTCCAAGGTTTGTGAAATATATTAACCGGGACTATGTTTCTACACTATGTTTACGGAACTGACGAGCATGTACGTTTTCATTGTCAGCGTTGCTGCATGCGCATACTAAGTAGTGTGTGATGCGATCCAGAAAATAAGGCGGTATACATGTAAACACACTCAATGTTTAATAAGAATGTTGTCATTATGCTGGCTTGACAGCTTGACTCCTCTGTCGCAGGTATCCTCTGTTATTTTATCAGAAGAGCTTCAAGAAGATGACGATTACAATCGTGATTGTGTTGCCTTCAAGGTAAATTGATCATTCCCAGAGCCATGGATTCTCATGATAGTAAAGCAGAAAAAGAGTCATGACGTAACCTACTGGGCGCGTTAAGTAACTGAGCGGCTCAGCTTCGCTCAGAGCGAAGAACGCACTTAACGGGTTACTCAGTTTCGCTCACTGTGAGCAGCTCAGAGCGCAGCTGAGCACTTTTGGATGTTGATCAGAGAGGAGCAATACGGAAGTACGTCATTAGCTATGGACCCAAGACCACGGACGATTATACACATCGTAATATAAAATAGCGATTTAATGGTAAAATCAACGTGTTAAATAAAGTACATTTGACTGTCACGCAATCATTTTGGTGCTACTTTGAATAATTTCCATTGAAAAATACAGCTTCAGGGTGTGTAGGCCTGTGTGTATGTGAGCGGAGCTGTCAGTACTCAGACGGTTGTTGACAGTTGCTCAGTGCTCACGTAGAGCAGAACGTTAAGTGATTCAAAATCCGCTCAGTGGTCACTGAGCATTCTCACCGTGAGCGCTCAGTTACTTAACGCGCCCACTAACTTTACGATGTAAGGCATCGTTACTTTTAAAGATCATTGGTAGGTTCAGGATTCAGCCTCATGTCACGCAATTATTATCTCCCATGTTGCTGAGATGGAATAAGTAGTTAACTGACTATTTCTGTACTATGTCAGTACAGGGTGAGTAGCAAAATAAGGTCACCCAGGTTCAAAGTAATGATATGGTATTCAGTTAAATTTTATTTGTATAGCTTGTTTACAGAGACACTGTCACAAGGTTGTTTTTCAGAAAAACAAATAGGAAAAATTAGGCAAGACTGAGCCTGAACCCCCAAAAAATGAAAAAAGGGAGATATTAGTAGGACGCGGTAGTGACTCTACCAGCTGACACTTTATGAGCCAGTGAACAGTGCAAAAACAAACAAGCCTACGTTTAGGGTCATTCACAAGCCAGGGTCGTTAGAGTCGTAAGCAGTCACACATAGTTAATATAAGATAATGAGAACAGCAGGTAACGCATCAACTAAACACCAAGCTGAAAAACAGTGCTAAAAAAAATTATATTACCTACCGCATCCCCCTAAGTTTGGTTTCGGTTGAAACTTAATTACATGTTAAAACCCAAATTTCGCCAGTCAATATCTCAGCCATTTTAGCACTAATTGCCAGGCCACTTGGCAGATCAGCTCATCTCATCAATATCTCAACATAAAACAAATATTGGGAAGATTTGTTCAGCCATATAGTTAATTACATTTAAAAATTAGCATTTAGATTAAAGGAGAAGTTTGGTATTTAGCATGTTAAGCCCTGTTATAAGGTTATTTACGATCATATACAATGGTCCATATCAACATTTTGACAAACTGCAGTCTTGAGATATATTGCTCATTGCTCATGTCACAGTTAACTTACACAATGGATCTGGATGGGCATATAGGAAATCCTTCAAAAAACACCATAAACTCTCGTTTTCAAAGACGGGAAACTCACCGAGTGGTCACTGGTGTCCGTTGATGTTCTGACACAAAAATCGTCGCAAAGTGTCCTTCGTATTGGGTTTTATTTATCATTTTATTAAATCCATTGACTTGTATAAACACCAAAGGAGGTTTAGATACATCTGCAGCTGGAAACCGGAAATACTTCTGAATTGTTTTGGAAAGTTTGTGGTTTTCTGTTGCTCACTAGCGGTCTTGTGCGCTCGCAGTGTGTCATGGTTTTGAACCCTGTTTCCCGATGCGGTCGTTTTCCTCGGTGGCCACGTGAGGGCGCTGCCCTTTTGGTAGATGCTTGCTCCGCCCTGCTGAGTTGGCGGAGCTTCTGTTAAGCGTTTACACCTGTGCGTAGTTACCTGAGAGACATATAAGCCTACTGTTTCCTTCGTTCGGGGCTTCGACATTAATTGTTAATTGTTCATTGTTTGTACTGTGGTGTTATTGTTGGCTGTGAGTTCTCGTACCATTTTGGCTACTCGCCTATTTTTAACGTCTCTTTGTTGAGGCAGGGCTTATTTCTTGCTGGCTTGGTAGTTAGTTATCTCGTAGAAGTTTGGGACCGTAAATCTCTGCTCTATTTCGCCTTTTGGTGCTTTTTCTCAGTGTATGGAGTTTTGGGCGATTCTGTTCGGAACAGTAGTTCTGCTCGCCCTTCGGCACATGTCTTCCCATAGGGAGATCAGGCGTTTCCCTTCTACTTAGTTTCTTAGCTCGTAGAAGTATAGAGTAGCAGTTTCTCTGGTCCATTTTCGCCTGTTGATTGGTTTTCTTACTGAGAGACCTGGCGTTTTGCTTCTATTCAATTCCGTGTTACTGTGAGCCAGTAAGTAGCTTTGGTACGTATTTCCCTGTTTGGTCTCCTTCTCGTGGACTACGTTCCCCTTTGTTGTGAGTCAGGGTTTTTATTTATATTGAGAGGTTGTTGTGCTATTTTGCGTTGGTCTTTGTTGCAGCTGTCCTCCGTCCCTTTTACCTACGGGACGATTTTGTTTCGGAACTATTGTTCTGTTCGTTTTCCGGGTGTGTTTCTCCTTGTCTGGAGTTTGGGCGAGGTTGTGGACATGTTTGTGTGACTGCGCGTAGCATGGTAACTTTAGCTCTCTGTTCCTGTTCGCCTCGTTACATTTCCCCTTACTGAGAGGCAGGGCTTGTATTTGTGTTAGTGCTTGTGTTAGTCAGATAGCCGACAGTTTCGGTGCAGCTGTCCTTTCGTCTTTTGTGCTATTTCTCCGTGTATGGAGGTTTGGGCGATTTTGTTCGGAACTGTGTTTCTGTTCGCCCTTCGTTGCAATTCGTCTCTTAGGGAGACCGGGCGATGTTTTGGACATGTTTGCGTTTGACTGCGAGCCTATTAATCTCGCCATGGAACGTTAAATCTCTGTTCCTGTGCGCCTCGTTATTTTCCTCATCATAGAGAGGCAGGGCGTGTATTTTCAATGAATCTCGCTTTGGTCTAGCCTGTAAATGTCTGGTACTGCCTGTCCTGTTCGTTCCTTTCGGTACCTTTCTCCTTTCATGGAGTTTGACGATTTTGTTCGGAACTGCTGTTCTGTCGTCTTTTGGGTGCATGTCTTCCTATATGGAAGATTGGGCGATGTTGTGGACACGTTTGTGTGTGACCGCGAGTCTGAGAGTAGCCTGGAAACGTTGGATCTGTTCCTTTCGCCTCCTCATACTATCATATAATTTTGCAGTGTTTGTTTGTGTTTTATGTTTGTCTTTACACTACTCGCCCGTTATGTGTCGTTACCGAGACAGGACGCGTATTATTTCTGCTGTTCAGATCCCTGTCCTTGCGCTCTACTTGGCGTTTGACAGTGAGTCGGTTAGTAGCGTTTGTTTGTTGTTCCTTGTCTTGTCTCCTTCCCTTATCTGCGGGGTTTCCCGCCTTAGCGGCCTAAGGGCTTAATGAATCCCCTTGCTGCGTTTGGCTCCTCCCACGTCACACGTCACGCCCCATTACACAGTGAAGGAATCAGTCACATAAACATACACTAATTTACCAAAATGGATCCTTTTGAAGAATTCGTACTAGCTGCAAAGCAAACCCCGACCTGGGGGCCACATGTATAAAACTGAGTAAAATAATGCGTAAAGAAATACTCAGGGAGAAAGTTGGAAATCTGCTTAAAAAAAGTTTCACGTTTTCTCCCTCTGCCTTTCTATCACGCGATATCACACTGTCTCCAAACATTGCGTATGTATGGTGTCCAGCGTGTGCAGCGGTACGCAGATTCTCTTATTTTATACATCTGAATTTCTGCGTGGAAACTCGCTTACGCAGCGTTCTGAGGGCATTTTTCTGCTCAGCACTGTTTATACATGTGGTACCTGGTGACCCAAAAGCGGCTGCTCTTCTTCTACGCTAGCCTTCAAACTCAGCCAAGACCTCCCAAAAGTTTACGAATGTATGGCTGTATGGCGACTGAAAATAGTTATATAAATCTTTAAACGGTTATTTAAAACATGTTTTAAACGTAAACGTAAATTACAAGAAGACACCAGTGACCACTTTCCCGTCTTTGAAAACGAGAGTTTATGGTGTTTTTTTGAAGGATTTTCTATATGCCCATCCAGATCCATTGTGTAAGTTAGCTGTGACATGAGCAATGTCCAATATATCTCAAGACTGCACAGTTTGTCAAAATGTTGATATGGACCGTTGTATATGATCGTAAATAACCTTATAACAGGGCGTAACATGCTAAATACCAAACTTCTCCTTTAAGATTTTTTTTCCCAACAACCTAGCCAAAATTCTACAATTCTAATCACTAAAGTAGACATAGTGATATGGCGGGCATGACATGGACTAATGCTTTTGACCCTCATATCATGTTGACATTTGATGATGCCTTTTATCAAATTGACCCAAAAATGTTTAGACTGACACAAAAATAGGAAATAATAGAACACATTTGAGACTTTCTGTTTCACCTTTTGTGTGTCTCCGAATTGACTAGCTGTTTATCCATAAATATAAAAAATCTGTGATGAAAGATCTCAACCTGAGGTAAGTGTGAAGTTTAAAACCTATATGGGGAATGTGCGGCCAGAATCACCCACAAAAATCAGAGATAAAAAAGTGATTGCATTTTATACAGCTACCCCACAAATGACCACACACAACACCTCTGTATACAAAGTTGGTACAGGACTTTTGAAAACATAGCACGATATTTATTGAATGTTTACTAAACTCCTCAAAAAAAGTTTGGAAACGTTATTTCGGTCGATTATTCCTCCCCTTTAATAATACCAATTGGTATTGTATTTTATATCATTGGAAAGCCTGATTAGTCACCTTTACAACGAGGTACAACTTGTAAGGATCATGCATTCGTGGAATGAGCAACACAGCTAACCGTGTGGGTAGCGGCCCAAAAAAATGTGCCAAAATCCCCTGCAATATTCTTCTGTTGGTATTCACTCTCGTTTTGAGCTTCAAGTGCTGGCAGGTGTATGCCAGTCACAGGTGTGCCAGGAAGCCTGCAATGACTGCCCTTAACCGTCAGGCCCCGTTTACGCTGGTGTCGACAGCACCGACAGTGGAACCTAAGAATGTGGGGCAACGTCATGTTCAGTGATGAATCAAGGTTCTGTCTGCGGAAGCTGGATGGCAGGATCAAAGTATGGAGACGGCGTGGAGAACGCTATGCAGATTGCTGCACAGATCGCGTGACACCTTTCAATGGGGGCAGTGTCCATGGTGTGGGGCGGGTATCTCTCTCACAGGCAAAACAGAACTTGTCATCATTGAAGGCAATCTCAATGCAGTGAGATATCGGAATGAGATTCTGGAGCCAGTGGCGATCCCATATCTCCAGAATCTGGGACCTAACTCCATCCTCCAGGATGACAACGCTCGCCCCCACAGAGCCAGGATCATCACAGAGTACCTCCAGAATTTGGGAGTGGAGAGGATGGGAATGGCCCTGCGTGAGTCCAGACCTCAACCCAATTGAACACCTGTGGGATCAGCTTGGGCGTGCTGTACGTGCCAGAGTGACCAACGCAACCATGTTGGCTGACTTGCGGGCAAATCCTGGTTGAGGAATGGGATGCCATCCCACAGCAGTGTGTGACCAGGCTGGTGACCAGCATGAGGAGGAGGTGCCAAGCTGTTGTGACTGCGTATGGATCTTCCACACGCTACTGAGGTCCCTGACAGTGTAAAATGAAATAAAGTGTAAAAATGGCCAATATGTGTTGTTTTTTCCTTATTACTGTGGGAGAGTGCAATCATCCAATCCACCAAGCAACTCAAAACGAGAGTGAATACCAACAGAAGAATATTGCAGGGGATTTTGGCAAATTTTTTTGGGCCGCTACCCACACGGTTAGCTGTGTTGCTCATTCCACGAATGCATGATCCTTACAAGTTGTACCTCGTTGTAAAGGTGACTAATCAGGCTTTCCAGCGATATAAAATACAATACCAATTGGTATTATTAAAGGGGAGGAATAATCGACCGAAAATAACGTTTCCGAACTTTTTTTTGAGGAGTTTATTTAATCCCAACAATATAGACAAAGTCATATAGTGTCAGGATGAAAAAATAAGGTTAACTGGTTTTTAAGAGACATGAAACATTGAATTTGGTCAAATTGACCCTGAAGATAATATGATAATATGAGCATTAAAAGGTGAATTTTGAGCCTGCCTCAGAGTCTGTCTGAAGCCTGAAAATGCAATTCCATAAACCAGAATGTGTGTAGGAGAAGGTTCCTGTCTGCCACTATAATTTTAGTTATTCCTGGAACTTTCAAATGCCCAACACCTTGTGAACAAAGTAACTGTTGTGGAGAGTAAAGGATACGTAATCCACTAGGATAGTCCAGAACAAGAACTATCTTAAACCTTATAATGTGGAGATGCAGCAATCCCGATTTTCACCAGAATGTTTTATTGCCACACTGCAAAAGCCAAAAAATTAGTCAATCTTAATTATTATTACTAAGTACACTGCCTGGCCAAAAGAAAAGTCGCACACTCTAATATTTCGTTGGACCACCTTTAGCTTTGATTACGGTGCGCATTCGTCGTGGCATTGTTTCGACAACCTTATGCAACGTCACAACATTTATTTCCATCCAGAGTTGCATAAAGTTTTTGGCCGAGATCTTGTGTTGAACCACTCCGTAAAGTGTTCTCCAGCACATCCCAAAGACTTTCAATGGGGTTAAGATCAGGACTCTGGTGGCCAATTCATGTGTGAAAATGATTCCTCATGCTCCCTGAACCACTCTTTCACAATTTGAGCCCGATGAATCTTGGTACTGTCGTCCTGGAATATGCCCATTGATGGGATAACCTGGTCATTCAGTACATTTCAGGTACAGATCTGAGTCAAAAGTGACACCAAGGTTTTTAACGACCACATTAGCTGGAACACAAACACACCCCTCTCACCATCTAAATTTAGAGAAAAATGTGTGAATTTCTCTCAGTGACTTCGGGCCTACTAGTAATATCTCAGTCTTATCTGAATCCAGTTAGGGGAAATTTTGGGTTATCCAGGACTTTATCTCTACAAGACAGGCCTCTAGTTTGGCAAGCTAGATGACTTTTTTCACTGACACACCTCCACCAAGATATACGAACTCACATAAATTAATCTGCAGTATCCACAATATTTTACATTACAGCTGTCCGCATTGGATTCTTTATCTAAATCTTGTTTTTATTCTGTTTTGAAACAGACAATGAAGCGGTCCTATTTCTCTTTCATCCTCATGCTCCACGGTTATACACTGCAGCATTTTTATGCCAGACATTTTCACTGTGATGCCCGGCTGGAATGGGTCTGCCAGATCCTCGAGGTAAATAAAAACATGGGTCACATTTTGAGCTCAAGCTCCTGTTCTTGGTGCCATTAACATGAATACAGAATACAAGTTGCTTGCCTCATTTCCATTTTGCATTAAATCAGAAGCTGTAAATCAGTGGATTCATCTGGAGGGATTGAATTGCATCTGCCCTTAAACAGTCTAATTCCAGTTTGATTGAATCCGGCATCAGTCAAGGCCAGGTTTGTATATCTGGACGATTGGGTGTCTGGTCTGTGCAGGAACTGTAATCCTTCAGTGAATGCACAGCAGATATGTCTAAACTATATTGGACAAAAACACCCATAGGGGGGACCGCGGTTGGCGCAGCAGTCTAAGGAATCATGGTAGCGACCTCTTTCCTACTACCGGCTGAAGGGGTCTACACGGGAAATTGAATTAGATAGGGTACAATTGGCTACCAAATTGGGAGAAAATGGGGAAAAACATAAAAAAACACATTAAAAAAAAAACACCCATAGGGCTGCTGGGGTAGCTCCCTCCGCTTGCAGTGCATGAGTGGGCACCATGGTCTCAGATTAAATCAGACCCATGCCAGTCATTGCTCAAGAGGAGGATACCTGTATGATTGTGTATCCTCCGCCCCCATTGTGCACGTGTGCAGCTTGCTGGCTGGCACCAGTGCTCAAGTGAATGGTGTGTGTGCCCTGCGATGGATTGGCGACCTGTCCAGGGTGTATTCCTGCCTCTCACCCAATGCATGCTGGGATAGGCTCCAGCCCTCCCCCCCTTCACCGACCATGACCAGGAATAAGCAGGTTAGATAATGGATGGAAGCTTGGGGCTGATTATTATTTTATCATATGATGTTTACTTTCTTTATTTCACCAGGCAAGACACCACTTACTCCTGAATGGTATAACCCAGGTAAGTGCTCATGATTCTGCTGTGACCCACAGGGTTTCTTACTGGGAGCTGGGAGTACTGGTGACCCACAGGGTTTCTTACTGGGAGCTGGGAGTACTGGGCGTCATGCTGGAATGGTTCTGGGAGGGGGGGAGGATTTTCACCTTTAAATATGAAACTACATGCCAATTGTTGTAAATACAAGATTTTTATTACACACACACACACACACACACCAAACGCTCTATAGGTTCAAAACATAAATACAGCTATTGTACAATATTGCACAACCCCATTTCTTCCTTTAAAACAGAGTGCATAAACTTCCAAACATTGATTTGTGTACATTTTCTACACTATGTTCTTATATTTTTAGATGCATTTTATAACTATGATTCACACTTTTTAAACTAGCCTATAAAGTTTTGTAAAAAGATCCCCATTATCTTAACATTGCAGGAACTGCCATACCTACAAACTTTTTTACAAGCTGTCATTGAAAAAAGCACTTTACCACAGTAACTGTTGGAAGCATTCTGGTGGTGTTGTAGGCTAATAATAATTACATTTAAAGTAGGCCACAATTGTTTGAACATTTATTTTTTAGTATTTCCTTTACAATATCCTGATTGGTGTGTCTATTCTGGGAAAATAATAAATTATTCAAACAAAAACAAAAAAGAAAGGATAGGCTATTGATTTTTGTGTTTGATATATCTGAGACTAGCATTGTAGGATTTTAATATAATTTTCCTTGTGTGTGTGTGTGTGTGTGTGTGTGTGTGTGTGTGTGTGTGTGTGTGTGTGTGTGTGTGTGTGTGTGTGTGTGTGTGTGTGTGTGTGTGTTTTAGTTGGGCACCATGAGTCATCAATATTCGTTGATGGAAATGAGTTCTGGTTTGTGAGTGAACCCAAGCTCTCATCTGAGGAAGCTGGCCCTGTACTGCTCAAGTAACAGCAGCACACTGGCGACACCGCAGACCATGAAGGAAGTTGGAGCTATACTCACACAACTTAAAAAGGTACATCATAGAGCTATACTCACACAACTTAAAAAGGTACATCACAGAGCTATCCTCACATAACGTAAAAAAGGTACATCACAGAGCTATCCTAACACAACTTAAAAAGGTACATCATAGAGCTATCCTAACACTACTTAAAAAGGTACATCACAGAGCTATACTCAACACAACTTAAAAAAGGTACATCACAGAGCTATACTCACACAACTTAAAAAGGTACATCACAGAGCTATCCTAACACAACTTAAAAAGGTACAATCATAGAGCTATACTCACATATCTTAAAAAAAGTACATCACAGAGCTATCCTAACACAACTTAAAAAGGTACATCATAGAGCTATCCTAACACAAAAAGGTGCATCACGGAGCTGTCTGTCCTAATATGACTGAAAAGGTACATCACGGTGTGGTGCATTACGTCGGGCAGCTGACTCTTGAGCCACATGTGATTCCTCCTGTGCGGGCAGGGGTTTGATCCTTGCTGTGGCACTTTCTCAGCTGTGGTCCCTTCTCCTTCTACCTGTCTAAATAAAGCAAAAAATACAATAGCAGGGCTGATTGTCCTGTTCTGCTAAAGACAATGTTGCATTGTTTAGATTGTAAGGAGCCAAAATGTTAAATTATAATTGGCAACATTTTTTGAGTGTGCATTGAATAGGCTTTATAAAAAATTGAAAAACAATTTAAACACCTAATGAAAGCACTCACAGAGGGAAAATGAAATGTCAGTTTTAGAAAATGTTTATTTACAGTCTGTCTCACTTCACAACAGGCAAATATTTTAATGGCGTGACCCTGCAAAATGTGTTGTGACTTGTTGTGACATGCAGATAACCAGTCCAATGTTTTTTCAGATTTCAGTAAAGAACAGAGCTGGTGGGTGGGAGTTGAAAGTCTTTTCACATTCCGTGAGTCACTTATCAAAGCTTACACTCATTGTCAGGTATAGATTCTAATATAGCCTATATGCTGTTGGAATTTTTGTTAAAGGGGAATTCCACCCAAAAATTATGTTTGGTTTGTAGAAAATGAGCACTCAGCCAACTTTATAACCTGTAGTGAGAGCATATACACTACTCACAAAAAGTTAGGGATATTCGGCTTTCGGGTGAAATTTCAGGATGAACCTAAAATGCACTATAACCTTTACAGGTGAAATTAATTTGACCTTCTCTAAACTTTTGAATGCACATGTCCAACTATTCAATGTTTCAGTACTTTTTGCACAACTTGCTGTTCTCTAACAAGGAGCTGAACGGCAAAATTCACAACAGGTGTTTGATCCATGAATCGACCAATAAATTTCCTGGTTCAATTAGAATTGGTATTTAAAACAGTCCTCTTCATCATGCTGTTCACATTTTGACATCATGAGGACCAAGACGACACCTAACAATTGATCAACAGTACCTCGCCATTGCGAGGCTTCAAACAGGATGTTCTCAGAGGGAAGTGGCCACTGAGCTTAGAGTGTCACAGAGTGTCATCAGCAGGTTGCAACAGAGATACAGAGAGACTGGAAGAGTCACAGAAAGGCATAGAAGTGGACGTCCTTTGGCCACATCCCACACTGATGACCGCTTCATTGTGAACAGTGCCCTGCGGAACCGGATGATGAATGCCACTCAACTCCAGGCACATTTAAGGGAGGTGAGAGGCACCCAAGTGTCACGTCAGACCATTCGAAACCGTTTACATCAGCGTGGTCTGCGTGTTAGACGACCTGCAAGGGTACCTGACCACACCACCAGGCACAGGCGTCATCGTCTTGCATGGGCCAGGGAGCATTTACGCTGGACGAGGGACCAGTGGGCCTCAGTGCTGTTCTCTGATGTAAGTCGATTCACGTTGAGCAGAAATGATGGCCGCCAACGATGTTGGAGACGTCAAGGAGAGCGCTATGCATCAGCCACTGTTGTCACCAGACGACCCTTTGGTGGTGGCGGTGTTTACAGTGTGGGCAGGTGTGTCTAGTCAATACAGAACTGCCCTACACTTTGTGAATGGTACAGTGACAAGCCCATACTACCTGAATAACATCATTAATCCAGTCATTGTGCCCCTGCATGAACAACACAGGCCTAATTTCATCTTCATGGACGACAATGCTCCAGCTCATCGAGGTCGCATCATTAGGGAAAGGCTGCTGGAGACTGGGGTACCTCAAATGGAGTGGCCTGCACTTTCTCCAGACCTGAATCCCATAGAAAACCTATGGGATCAGCTGACTCACCGTGTAGAGGCTCGTAACTCTGTACCCCAGAACCTCAATGACCTGAGGGCCGCCCTTCAAGAAGAGTGGGATGCCATGCCTCAGCAGACAATAAGTCGATTTGTGAACAGCATGAGACGTCGTTGTCAAGCTGTAATTGATGCTCAAGGGCACATGACAAGTTATTGAGACATTGACATTTTTGTTGTGGTATACCCACCACTGTTGTTGGCTTTTGTTTCAATAAATTGTTTGAGATGAGGAAATCACCATTGCATGCTTCTACTTAAATGCCCTACTTTCATGATACGTATAATATCACTGTAGCGTGAACTTACATTTTCCATAAATTTCACCCGAAAGCCAAATATCCCTAACTTTTTGTGAGTAGTGTATATAGCCCCAAACTACTGTACATGTACCAGGTACTTGCCTTAGAATTAACTACAACAGCCACAAAGCCTACAGTTAAGACAACGGGTTGCCACACCCACTGAATTGATGTTACAGAAGCGGAGGCCAAAGGGCTGGGCATTTTACTGCTAGTGTAGTGCCTGTCTGTCTGCAGCGTTTAGAGACTCCGAGATTAGGCCATGTAAAAAAAAATAGTTGTTGATCGTCCTTTTTTTTTTTTTTTTTTTTTTAAAGTCGTAGGGAGGGCGGTTTTTATTATTTTTATTATTTAAGCACCAGGTACAGCGGACAGTAGAGAGAAATAAAGAGGACAGAAAATATATAGAACATTGGGTCTCTCGACCAAATTGCTTCTGTTTAATTGTAGCCTGTCAACATCAGTTTTGCTCAATATTGATTGTAATGTTTCATGTATTTTTGGTCAATAAATGTTCCTTGATTGATTGTATGTTATTGGTTTTATGCTTGTACTACACCATAGACCAGATCTGGCTACAAAACCTTTTTTACAACAATAAAATACTGTATAGAACCAAAGTTCAAGCAATCATAAAAACATTTATTAGCCTAGGTCAATATAATTATAAGCATGCCCTGTCATGGATAGGCTTTGTTTTGAAATTCATGCTGCACATGCGCTCTAACAATTTTGCGTGGTGGTCGATAGAGGGCTAGGCCTAGTGGATCGGATAGGATCTTCTAGTGCGGTGTGAGTACGATTTTTCTATCCGAAATGGCTTAGAAATAGGATTTCCCCGTGTTTTCTGCAACTTCTGTCCATCGTCACGAAAAAATAAAAAGTCGTCGGGGCCTTTATTCGGATGTCTGGCGGGGACGATCAACAACTTTTTTTTTTCTTTTTTTTTTTACATGGCCTTAGAGAGACCACGTAAGGTCGCTGGAAAAGTCCATAGCCACTAATGCAGTGGTGTAATTTCAACAAAAAAAACACTTTTAAATAGTGGATTTTGGTGTCTTCTAAAGAAAGATTATTCTAAAAATGATCTATCATTATTTGTAAACTAATCGCGATTAGCATTTAGCTATCTAATGTGGTAAAACATACTAAACAATGTATATGATTAGCTAGGTTGACAAACATTCTTGAAATGAGCAAAAGACAAATTAATTTCAGAGACATTAGCTCTATGAACTTGCTAGCTGGATAGCATATGTAGCTCATTCCTTCTGCCTTCTTGCAGCAATAAACAAATTCCCACATTAGACTAATGTTAATTAATTATACAGTTTTTTGAAGCAAGATTTGCAGGACTAACTTGTAAAGTTTTTCTGTCTGCTAGCTAGCTAGCTGCTGGTCAACTAACAGTTAGCTAGCGTTAGCAGGATAGGTTAACGTGCTGGCGAAAGTGATTCGTAGCCTAGGAACCAAACGCCAATTCTGAGCGAATGAGCGACATATTTCAAACAGTAGTAGCATAATGGGTAAACCTTAAGCTACTGCTAGTGTCTTGCCTGACTTTTACTGGGACGGGGGATCGGGAAGGTGCGCCTCTCCCTCTCCAGGCAGAGTAGCAGGACAGCAGAGAAGCGGCGCCCCGAATTGCCTTTGAAACCGGAGGCTAGGGTATCGCAAGAGCCATACTCTGCCATACCCAAATGACACCACTGCATCTAACAGTTATACTGAGAAAATACCACCATAATTAGCGCAGTCTCCGAAAAACGGGGCATATACGGGCCCTTCATTTATCTACATTTGGTATTGTGAAAACATTAGCCAGCCTAGCCAGAAGTCTGTTTAACACTTAGCTAGGCTACGCACCCCGGTTCCATGTCGGAAAATCAACTACGACCTTCCGTTTTTCAGTATGGAATTATTTTGTATCGACCAACATGTCAATACAGAATATTAAACATATACAATTAAAGTTAAAACGTCATTGTTGTTAGCCGTTTTAGCTATGTTTGCTAGCAAAGCCAAAACTTTCCCAGTGCAACTCGAACTCACTGATGTCGGTAAAAACATGGAAACGACACATTTATCACCCCCGATATCCGACCTCCTTCCATTAGCTACTATAGCCTCCATGGCAAGCATATTTAAAAAACAAATTTTTTTCATGCCAAGAAACACGTTGCTAACAACAGCTAACGCACTACCCCAGAAAAAATACATCGCTTCTGTAATGGAATGCTCAAAGCAAAACCGTTAATTTATGGTCAGCTAGCTAATGTTAGTCTACTTAATGGTCATGGATCATAATGTAACGTTAGTTGACATGGTTCCTTACCGGGTGATTCAATAAGGCAGAAGAAGATGTAGGCAACGGGGTATCCGGGAATACCGGAGGAGCTCCACTCTGTAACCGACAACACTGGAGTCCTGTTTGTTTAGTTTGCCAAAACATCTTTAGGAAATAACGTAGCCTATCAATGTAATTTTCTGGCATTATAATAAAATAGCAATGATAGCTAGCTTGATCTACGATGTGTCCCTACCACAGAACTCGTTCCTATTGGGAACAGTGAAATGCAGGAAGCATTTCTTCCCTCGCTGGCTCCACCTACTTGCTATGTAATTTACACGCCCACTTGAAAACACAGTAGTCTTCCAAAAACGAGGAAGTGGTAGAGGTATATGTCAAAATGACGTATACCTCTACCAAATTTTCAACTTTTTATTCAAATAACTCCAGTAGCCTACAGATTTATTTTTGGCCAGCCACACAGAAAGACTTAATTAGTTGCGCCTTGATCTGTTCAATAAGGTTAATGTTGTTTTTGGGTGGAATTCCCCTTTAACAAATATTTAGCAACTAAAAGCTGTACTTTTCAGTTGTTACATTTCCTCTCACTGCTGTCATTTAATTATAGGGGAATGCATTATATATTATAGCATATGCATTTTATTTGCTAATACATTTCAGGTTAGTACTACAGGTTACTTTTTGATGTTTCCAAACTTATTAGATCTGTCTTTTCACATATGTTATGTGTACTGTTGAACAGTACTGTGCAGAGGCCTTAACACACATACAGTTTCATGTGACCCAATTTACCTGTCTAAAAAGTCAGTGAAAATGCATCCACATACTTAATACTGCATTATTTTGCCTCCCCCAGATTGCACCACTACTATTCTTCATTCCTTGGTAGATGTTCTTCCTTGAGTCGCGATTCCACATTTCCCGGTAATTGAGCATCTGAATGTTCCTCATTCTGCTGAGACTTATATTATATATTTTTATATATTTATATATATTTAGAACATGTTGTAATTTGTGACAGCTCTCATCAATCAAGGCTCTATGCCACTATTCATTCAAATTGCCTCACATAACAATGAGCTTTAAAGGTGGTGGGGGGATTTCACTGTGCTCGTTCTGACACCTTTTCCACAGAGCGAGAGTACAGCTGTGATCTGCCCTTGTCATTTGTGTGTGAGAAAGTCAACATCACATCTGTGGAGAACAAGCCACTGGAGCCCCACCCTGGAGGCGTACCCTGCGGGAATGATTCTCTGGCCTTCAGAGACAAGGTAACCCTCCAGCAGGACTACAGTGCTCTTATCTACTCAACAGCAGGCCCTCTACTGCACTTTAGCCCACACTTGTTTTCAAGTTGGTTTTCTATATACCACAATAATGGACAGGTGTGAGGTACGGATGTTATATACAGTGCAGTCCAAAAGTATCTGGACAATGGCACACATTTTTTGTTGTTTTGGCTCCAGCACATTGGATTTGAAATGGAACAGTGACTATGAGGTTAAAGTGCAGTCTTTCAGATTTAATTTGAGGGTGTTTACATCCATTTTGGTTGAACCGTGTAGCAATTGTAGCCATTTTTATACATAGTCCCCCCATTTTAGGGGACCAAAAATAATTTGGACAAATGAACATAAACTTAAATAAAATCATCATATTTAATATTTGGTTGCATATCCTCTGCGTGCCATGACTTCCTGATGTCTGTGACCCAACAACATCAAAAGATTCTTGATATCTTATTTTCAGGTACTCTTACAAGTGATACTATAACCTCTCTGCGTTTGAGTGTATCTGGGGGGGGGGGGGGGGGTGGCTGCTGCTGCTAGATTAAGCTGTAAATTACACTGTAACAGTAAGGAACACATGGTGGCTAAATGGCTGTAAGTCATCAAAGGTCTGAGGTATCAAACAAGCCTCAAACCATCACTCTGCTGCCAGATATGCAGTAGATCTGGATGAATCACTTTAAGGGTTTCTTATCCTGACTTATTTTTCCATAGAGTTTCAATAGGAAAATGAGTCAGGAGAAACAACCCTTAAAGCGATCCATCCAGATTATATTAGCATTTTCACGAGTGGCAATTTAGGTCGTTTTATTGTACTTTAACATCAGCACGTGAAATGATGGGGGAAAACAGAAAATCTCCTGCTACAATAGTAGGCATGTATTACTGAAAAGAAAGGATGTTCAAAGTGAATTATCTGAAAAAATGGTTTCCCCTACCCTGCCCCCAGTGCTACACAGTGTTCAAGCCTCTGTATCTGCCGTTTGAAAAAGCCAACGAGCATTGTCAGAGTCTGAGAGGAACCCTTCCTGTTATCTCCAGTCAAGCCGAGCAGGGTGGAGAGAACTGCCCCAGCCCTCGCACTGTCACTCACTCCTCAAGTCATGACCCCTCCTCACATCCTCCAGAGCTGTTGTCCTCATAAAGCTTTTTGGCTGGTTTACACTTGTTTATTCAGGTGTTTTTTTCCCCCACCTAAACAGATTTCATAATGTCAGTGCTGCCGCATAATTTACACAGTAAACTTTGGATTGGACTGAGGCGTAAATACGAGAAGCCAGAGTGGCAGTGGGTCGACGGCTCTCCCATCACATCGCACAACTTCAACGCCTTACTGCACGGGCAGGCGCGCTTCCTGCCCATCACGTGAGTCTTGCGCTTATGTTCTTATTAATTTCTTATGGAAAAATACCCTCTGGAAACCCAGGGTAAATGCTTGGTTTGACTGACTTGTACAGTAAAGAATGACTCCCAGACATGTTTTCATTGTTATTTTCTTCGATTTGACAAACAAAAGTTTGCATCTCATTGACAGTTAATTGTTCAGTACAGAAATCCATCCCAGAGGTTTCTTTCCCGCTTTCCTCTCATTATCATTAATTTCTAATTTATGTTTGGCACATTTTATTGTTCAGAACAGCTTAAAGAGCAGTCAATATTACAGTGCAAAATACAGCTAGCATGAAAGAAAATATATTACAGCCCGCAACAAGACACTAGTCTTTTAAAATAGCGCAAGGCTAGTAAAATTCCCAAATTATTCATAATTACTTTGAGATAATAATGTATTTCATGCATTACCCATTCAAATAAATACAAAGTGTCAAAAAGATGTGATTCAACTCTTACAGTGGTAAGTTATACATAGTGGTAATTGTAAAGTGAAGGGCTGGCTGACCCTTTTCAGTTGACTTCCCTTTTCGTCTTTTTAAGTTTTAATTTAAATTTCATGTTCCTCTTTCCTCTGTATAAGAGCCTTGGAGATTTTGACCTATGCGCATTAATGTACAATGACCCCAGCGCAGAAATTATGGGTACCTGGGACTACACAAGCTGCTCTAATGAGCAGAACTTCTCTGTCTGCCAACATTTCGCAGGTAAATACGGTGAACATCTATGGAAGACTGTGTACATCTAAGAGGCTTTAACGTGATGAAAATGCTACTACATCCCTTATGGAAAAAGAATATACTGCAGTATATTGTAAATATATCAAAATTATGGTCACAATATATTTAAAATATACTGCAGTATATTTCCATAAGGGATCATGATGACATTACGATAATGATGAGGACGCTGTTGATTTGCTACTTTGCAGTTTTACCCTGAGCAAGACCCTGAAACTAATAGGCTGTAATATCAATATTGAGGGAAGAACAGCTTCATCATCATTATTAACAGACTGTACTAGTACCCTGCACACCTTTCCTAACTTTTTCTCCCGATCCATCCCAGGCTTTCCCGTTAAGATTAGTTTGTTGGCCGAAAACCGTGGCCTACAATCCATAATTGTTTAAATTTCAATCTAATTCAATTCAGGGGATTATCTACTGTATGTGCACTGGTACCAATATCAACCAACAAAAAGGAGGATGTAAATGTAATGTAGAGTATAGAGAGGCCATAGAGGCATAGGACCAATACAAAGCACCCTTTTGCAGTTTCATGTGAAGGTAGACAAAAAGAAGGGAGATTAGTCTGTACTAAGTAAATTTGGAAAAGAAGCCGAAATAATGGAAGAAAGCTGCAGAAAGGAACAGGCTTAGACTTATAAATACTATCCATCAAAAGAACGGGAACAAGTCGGATATGTACCAAATTGACGAAAGACTACTATGTCACATATATTGTGTTCTGGATTGAAGGGGGGTCAGTTTTGCCAAAATAAATCTTCTACAAAATCAATTTCAGACAAACCAGAAATCCCCAAGGTCCCTGAAGGAACCTTTGTTGTGCAGAACCACACATACAAAATCTTGCAGAAGAACATGACCTGGTTCACGGCTCTGGAGCTGTGTAGTGAGCAGGACATGAACCTGGCCAGCGTGTCGGACGGCTACCAGCAGGCGGGGCTCACTGTTGCCACCAGCAGAGTCGGCGCCCCCCTGTGGATCGGCCTCTTCAGTGAAGACGTAGGCACCTGCTCTCAAAAAACACCGTGTTAAAAATCTACCCAACTTTTTTTGCTTGTCTATGTGACCACTTCATTTCATGCCCCTGTTAGATATTTGTTAAATCATCATTATAAGCTGAACAACTGACAGTATTTCAGAGAACAAGCTTAACTGTTTTTTTTAATGCAAGGCACTACTGTGGACCACCACACCTAGTTTTCAGCCAAATTCTGAAATCTTCCTTGTACTTAAAAATAATTCCGTCTGTGATCTATATCTGTTTTAAAAAAGGTTCCCTCTTTTTGGAATGATAATATATTGTGTCTGGCAGTGCAGTGGTCTACCTCTCTTAATAGCACATTGAGGAGGTTTAATTGGAGGCCTGCAAGTCAGGAATATATGAATCAGCTGAAACTGCCAGAATCCAGAATGTGTGAAAGCTGTTCGCATTTGAATACATGTCATGTTCTGACCAGGACGGTGTCCACTATCGCTGGACAGACCACAGCCACACAGTGTTCACCCGCTGGTTCTCGGAGCCCATCAGTGGACGCTGTGTTTACTTGGACACCGACGGCTTCTGGAAGGCCACCGAGTGTGAGGAAGAGCTGGCAGGAGCCATCTGCCACGTTCCCCAAGGTGACTGCATTTGGGTGGATAAGATTTGACCATGGCTCTCTCACTATAGAACTATAATTTAACCAACTTATAAATGACCTAGCTGATGCGACGTAATATACATAACTCCTGGACTGTATTCCGCTATAGATTTGGCATCAGTGCTCTCACTGATGAGTGGAGCGAATGTTTTGACATGCGCATAGCAAGTTCTGTCAGGAAACTCTTATAATCGCCAACCATGGTCAGCTAGCAACCACGCGTCTCATACTCAACCAATCACATGCACACACCTCTAATGGAGCGCCATTAAGAATCAGTTCTCTCTTCTTGCTTGAACGCTGATGCACTGCTCTTTCTTTGCTTACGGCTTGTGGTAAAAGAAATTTGCTGTCAGCCTCCACCACCCCAGCTTCCACCTGTTGTTTGGATCTGTTTTGGTACGGGGGTTTATGGTCTCCTGTTTAGTGGGGGGGATGCCCGTGCTCCAGAGTAGTACTAAAACAGGTCCATTCAGCGCCAAACCAAAATATTATTGCAGCATATTCATTAATTAAACTTGTTGTTTAATTTGCCGTGAGATTTGAATTCTGTCAGACAGGGTTCTTCTGTCCTGAAGTCTGCAGCCATACCGTAAGCATGAAGTTTGTGTGGCACGTAGTTTGAAATTACATGTAGCTAGCTGAACAACTAGCAATAAACAGACTAATTGGATAGAATAGAATAGAATAACTTATTTTCCCGCTAGGGAACTTCAGTTGTAGCCCCAGCAACAACAAAAAAGACGTAAACAGTGGGGCAGACCCACAACACACAAACATATCAAACAAAGACATTCAATATAATCATTGCATTAATCAAACTAATTAAGTGACATAATATACATACCTAATGAGTGAAATTACATGTAGCTAGCTGAACAAGTAGCAATAAACAGGCTAATTGGATCATGAGTGAAATTACATGTAGCTAGTTGAACAACTAGCAATAAACAGGCTAATTGGATAATGAGTGAAATTACATGTAGCTAGCTGAACAACTAGCAATAAACAGGCTAATTGGATCATGAGTGAAATTGCCTGTAGCTAGCTGAACAACTAGCAATAAACAGGCTAATTGGATAATGAGTGACAGTCTAGTCCATCTCCACACACAACAAGTTGGCGTCAGGGACCCAATGCAGCTGCTTTTCCTGATAGCTCATCCCTGTAAAGCTGTAACACAGCCCACTGAAAGTTTAGACAAAGTCATAATAAATGCCTCTGGACAATCAAATTTATAAATTAAATTCATAACCTTCATTATTATTTCGAAATTTAGCTGGCTAATAATCAGACCTCTTGCCACTAGCTAGCTGTATTAGCATACAGATGTTAGATGGCTTTTTAACCACACAGTTTCATAGATACTCCTCATAAACCATTTCATAGCAAAATAAGTTAAATAATGAGTTTATTTATTGATTTATTCTTTTTTATAGGAAAATGTCTACAACATATAAAACTGGGCTGAATAAACATTTCACCTTTTTAACTATTTAAAGCAGCCTGCAGTTATTTTGCACTTGCAATTCTGGCAGTCTTTCATCCCCATGGTGACGATATCTCAGGACAGTGGCATTCACACAATGCAGCCCTGGGAGGAATAATGTTGGCATTTTGCCAAATATTCGTAATAGCTAATAACCTGAACATGTGTTAAGATGGTGTTGGGTTGAGGGAAAAATCCACCATTTTGTGGACCATGCACTGGATGACAACACCTTCTGAGAAACTTTGCTTAATAGTTATAAACTAGACACTTATGAGCCTACATTATGTTAGCATTATGCTAAGAAATGATTAGCATGATGCCAATAATCAATATCAAATATTCAAATAACAACTAATGTACTATTTGGCAAAAATAAAGGTGACATTTTTTTATTAATTCATTGAAATAATGGGAGGTGAAAATCAATGTGAGCTCCTAAATCCTGGAGGTGTGGACACCTGGTCAAAGATACTGAGCTGAACCTGCATTCTGCTAAACCCAAACATCACAGATGCACCTTAATTCATGTTTTCAAGATCCTCAATTATTCAAGAATCAGACTAGCCATATTGCATGGGGATGCAGCAGGACTGACTTTGGGGAGTCCTTGTTCAAATTACACATAGACAGCTAGAAAGATGATGTAGTTCCACATATTGTTCGGTTTACGAAACCTCAGCTTTGTGTCCCTACACAGGCACCTGGCACATGCTCCCCAAACCTCACTGTGGACTACGAGTAACTGGGGTTACACAGCAGGTTACCCACATGTATTTTATCACGTTTTCTACTGTATTTCTCCATTTCAGTGGAGAAGACTCTTGAGGATGCTGCTGTAAAATGTCCGCACAGAGCCAATGGGCCTGGCTGGACGCCATTCAGAAACCACTGCTACGCCTTTCACAGGGAGGCCTCGCGATGGGCAGCATTTGAGAAGGGGGATAGCCGTGAGACGTGCAAGAAATTAGGTAAGAAGAAGTGCACATCCAAAAAGGTGAAATTTACTGAACAATTGTGGGTTTCATAATCACAAAAGTATCAACTTGTGATAAAATTATTATTTTTTTTTTTTTAAACGCTCGAGTACATTTACTTGCATGGAGACATTAGTGTGGATTAATTACCAGATATCTATTTATCTAATATCTCTTTTTTCACCCAACCTAGTGTCTCCAAATTATTCTCAGGAACATCAAAAAATATGATTTGATTCTATTTATTTTCAAAATTATGGCTTAATCACATGGGGCTTTATTAATGTTTGAGTTATGGGACTTTTACGGTACATAAAACTGGTTGAGAATGTGTAAAAAAAGGAAAAAGTGATATGCTGTACAATGGTTTTGCATGAGAGGTAATATGTATTGTAATCGAATAGTCCATCATTTTAGTTGCATTGTCCCTTGTGCTGAATGCAATGTCAAGGAGAATACTTTACCCTGCCCAGCACTGCATAACTCCAGTATTTTATTATTTTAAAAGCATAGTTTATTTAGCCTTTCTTTTTAAATTCCTACCAGCCCTGTTGAAAATGATTATTTTTTCCTTCATTTTATTTTAGACCCCAATGCAGAAGTCTTAACAATCAGAGATGCCGAGGAGAATGACTTTGTGAGAAAGCAGCTGCTGCCTTTAAGGGATCTGGTGACATTTGTCTGGATTGGCATCTTCAAAGACAATGAAAGTAAGTCCTCTTGTTACTTTTAATCATTAAAATTGGCTGTGGCCTTTCAAGGAGAAAGGCAGTAGTAGATATGTTTCTTCTCAGATGTTGGTATTAATGCAGTGTTTGATGAAGTATTTTGTAGGGATAATGGTGATAATAGTCCCACACAATGCCTATTTGCTGTCTTGATAGATATTTAAAAATATAACTTATAATAAAGGAACTTATAATAAAGGAAGTATAATATTGCTTTGAATTCACAGTATAATTTTCCGTGATTTTGTATGGAAGCAGGTGGACTGATCTCGTGCTTACATTTTTGAAAATAATAAAACTATATTTGGAATTGGACCAGGTGATGAATTAGTGCACTACTATCAATATCACTGGAATCAAATTGAACTATTACCCAAATTCACATACGTATTATGTGCTACTAACCCGCTTAACACATTTGATTTTCTCCATGAATCACACAGAAGGTAAATACAAGTTAGTAAATGGCCTTTTGATAAATATTGTGAGGACCTTTAGTATAGGCATTCCACTGTTAGATCTCACTCTAAGCAAAACCTTTGTGGTTTATGGCTGTAGTTTTTTTTAAATAATGGTAAAGTGATGGTCAATGGATTCTAAAAAATTAAAATAACCACAACATATCACAGAGGGATGTATTCACTACACACCCTCCAAATATCTTTTCAAGAAAATGTGAATAGGTATATTAATATACATCTCAAAGTCAGCTAATAAACTCAGTCTTGAAAGGACCCATTGCCTTCCCACGGCCTAAAAACCGAATTGAAGCTCCGGATGCATTTTTCGCCGCCAGTTTGTACAAACTGCGTCTGCTCCGTGGAGCCGAAGAGGACTCAACCTGTCCCTCTGATTGGTCCTGAACAAATGTTAATACCCTGTCTAAACGACACAATATTTTTTTAAAAATCAGCACATGCAGAGGCATTAGATGAAGGAAAGGCACCTATTGCAATTACATTTTTTTTGTGGGAAAAATTTATTGACTGAGTATTTTGACCACATTGCTGCCATTGACTTACATGGTGAAAGACCTATACTGGAGCCAATCGCAGTGGCGCTAGTGAGCAACGGCACAATTGCCACTCCCAGCCCAACCAGGAAGTGAGCTTCAAAACGAAAGCCCAGTCTTGGCCCCTTGGTTTGAACCTGGCGAGGAATTAATGCAATCAGTTCAAAGTAAAATACAGTACGGCTGCTATCAAGAGATAAATAGCCTATCACACGCAAGCTCGCAATCAAAGTTAAGTTAACTTAAACGCTAAGCAGAGTATTGCAACCATTTGATCTAATGTTAGTCTATTTAAATCAAGCTAAATTGCAAGGCGACGTTTCACCAAATGCATGTTCCACACAAATCATTAAATAATGGTAGGTTTTATCGAGTTTTTAAAATTTATTTAAAGGCCCATTCATTTCGGTTGCTAATCGAACGAGAATTACGTGCATGGCAACTAAGTACTTGGGTGGATAATGGTTCTCGTCGTATTTTTGTTACTGTAACCACTGTAATTTTAGTTTTTTTCAGCATACAGGAATAAAGAGATAGACTGACATTTAACGAGATTGCAATGGAATTTATTCATCGCGCTTTATTGGTGCTCAATACATACCTAAATAGCCGTAAATAATGCGGTTATAAGCATGTTACGGATTTTACTTGACTCACTTTGAAGAGTTTTCTAGCAAAGCCAAAACTTTCCCAGTTGTGCAACTCGGAGGCCTGAGTTGTAGCCTATCATTCGTAGCCTGTCATTTTGACGTATACCTCTACCAAATTTGTAACTTTAGCCATTAATATTTCTGTTCACCTGTTGTGTTGTCCAGCGACAAAGAGACTAAATTGCGCCTTGATCTGTTAAATAAGGTTAATGTTGTTTTTCGGTGGAACGACCCTTTAAAGTTTGAAAACTTTCAAGACATTGATACTTGTTTTTGGTTGTTTTTGCTGTGTAGCTAACCAGCTGAAATGGTACGACGGCACTAACGTTCAATACTCCAACTGGAATGAGGGAAGACCCAACGTAACGGAAAAGTTCATGGCAGGCCTCACCTCCTCAGGCTCTTGGCAATTATTCACCAGTAAACATAGTTTTGTCCGCATCAAGCAAATCAGTGTTGTTGCTTGCAAAATTGACTATGGTAGGTTTTTTCAGCAGTGCTGGTAACTGTTCATCTAGTTATTATGATCAAAGAGCTGTGTTCTTTAGATTATATTGAGTGAATCTAAATGACTGTGTGTATGAATGTATGAAGACTCTTACTGTTGGGAGGGGGCATCTACTAGGGCAGTGTAGTATAATGGCTAGGGAACTGGGTTTGTAACCTAAAGGTTGCAGGTTTGATTCCCAGGTAGGACACTGCGGTTGTACCCTTGAGCAAGGTACTTAACCTGAATTGCTTCAATAAAATGTATATCCAGCTGTATAAATGGATTGTATGTAAATATGTTTTAAAAAAAGTTGTGGATAGTCGCTCTGGATAGGATGTAATGTAATGTACTCCTGAATGGAGAATTGCCGTCTCTGAATTATTGAAACGCTAATCTGGACGCCAGCATTCTGTCTCTTACACTTGCCCCCTCCCCCCTCCCAAGATTCAAAAGAGGAGTTCAGCAAATATGTCAGCGATTTTGAGAACTACGGCAGCCTCAGATACAAGGTGATCCAGAGGAGGTTGACGTGGTCGGACGCTTTGCGGGAGTGCGGGAACACGGGCAGTCATCTGGCCAGCGCTCACGACCTCGCGCAAGACGCTCACCTCCAGCTGATGTCCAAGAGCGACGGCTTCCCGCTGTGGGTCGGACTCTCCAGCCAGGATGTAAGGGACTCTGGGCCACGGTGCAGTCCCAACCGTCACGTATCCACTTCCTGTTATCCTCCTTTCACAGAATGCAGGTGCGATAATCCTCCGCGCAATCTTTTTTTCCAGGAGGACGGCTCGTCGTTTGAGTGGTCAGATGGGACTAAGTTGGACTACAGGCCGTTGGGCTTTTCGCCCTCCGGCTCCAAAGGCAACTGCATGCTCATGAACAGGACAGGATCGTGGGTGCAAACGGATTGCGCCTCCATGCAAGAGGGAGCGATCTGCTACTTTGACACCACTCCAAGTACGCCTCAGTGTTCATTATATTCAGCATTGCTCATGTGAATCTGTGTAGAGAAGAGAGGGAAACTACACACGTGTGTACGGAGGAACCGCCGCTTTGCTGAAAAGTTAAATGCTAGTGTCGCAGTTTGGCAACATAGTTAGTCAACAGAATATGATACAAGTGAAAATACTAACTAGCAAAATCTATGCATCCACAGCCATGTTAAGCCGTTTCCCTTTGAAAAGTAATTTTGATATCCTGGCCCATTGTGTTATTGGAAGAAGACAGACTTACATTCTTGAGCATCACGCATTTTTCTCTTTGTCAGCTGGGCAGTCGTAAAGGCAAATAATGAGTAGCAAGCTGTACTGCATGGCCAGGGTCACCAGGGTATTTTGGACAGGCGGCCATTTTAAGTTTTATGGGGGGGGGGGGGGGGCTTATTCACTTGACTCTGCAACTTTGATTGTGACCACGCGGGGGGGGGGGGGGGGGGGTATATTGCAATCACAGACCGCGGTGGGAAGGGAAATTGTGATCGTGGAGGGGGTTGAGATTGTGATCGTGGACTGGGGGGTGTTTGTCTTTTTCAAAGAAAACCTGTCGGCTACAGTGGTGTGCAAGCGTGAGGACAAGCTCTGACTTGTAGTAGTGCAGTGTAGTGAAACTGTCATAGGGCTGCGGAACGACCTGCGGTGAACCTGACTTGCGGTGAACTTCGGAGAGATTTAGGCATAAATGGCCTCATTATTGGGCGTTTTAATACATACAACATACAACCTGCATGTCAGTATTTTTAACCTTATTACCCAGTATTATTTTTAAGCAGTGGTATTATTAACATGGATACTTCCTTTATACAGGTACAACGCCTTCTCCTGGACAGTCGAATGACTGTCCCAAGACTGAAGGCGTTTCCAAGTGGATTCATTACAAAGACCACTGTTATGCATTTGACATGACATTGTTTAACTACTCAGTGTACACAATGGAGGAGGCAAAGACCATCTGTAACAATCTTGGTATGTCAATTCTGCCGTAATGTTTAGATTTTTTTTTTTTTTACCACAGTGTAGGGTTATTCCCATTTCCATTCAATCAATTCATGAACTGAATTTCAAATCATATCTTTCATTGACTAAATTGAAATGTAATTGACCACAACCCTGCCACTAAATTACACTAGTTTGATGGCCACCATTAATTAAGAAAATGCTGGATGAACAACTAAAATTTTCTTCTCAAAGTTAAAGTAAAGCAGAAGGACTGCTTAGCCCCCTTACCATTGAATGAAGGAGACAACTTCTGATTGGACCCATCTGTTTGAAAAAAAGGTCTGTGTCAGTGTTTGGATTGTCTTTTGTCGTCAGATGAATCATCAGAGCTCCTGACCATTAAGGATGGAGACGAAAACATATTTGTCTCCAAATACATCATGGAAAACCCTCTCATCACTAAGCGCGTGTGGCTTGGCTTGGATACGGACGCCAAAGGTATCGGACGGTTCTCTTACTACCTCTCCCTCCGGCTCAGAAGCCCCAGCCATATACACATCCTGTATAACACTATTCAATACCTGATTTTGATTTGTCCAGAGAGTTTTAATTAAATTCTGATAACTTGCACTGACAAACATTATAATGCACGGCTGTGAAGTCTTTCACATTTAGACGAGGTATGTTCTGACAATGCCTCATTTGTATGGTGTATGTGATATGATCTTGAGTGATACAGCACTTCAATAGAATAGAATAGAATAACTTTTATTTTCCCATTAGGGAACTTCAGTTGTAGCCACCAGCAACAACAAAAAAAGACAGACAGTGGGGCAGACCCACAACACACAAACAAACATATCAAATAGAGACATTCAATAGAATCATTGCATTAATCAAACTAATTAAGTGAATTAAAGTGGAATAGCCTACAGCCAAACGTCATGATTAAAAATAGCCCCCGCTGTCCAGTGTTATCAAGCAGTCCAACACACAAACTCCGCCTCCACGACTTTCCTGCATACACGCAGTGTTGTGGTCTCTGTCCACTGTCAACACGGAGCACCGAACTGCGTCAGCCTTCCCACTCGTCGCCTCACAATGCACCCCATTGTGCACAAATAATTTTTTTTGTTTGTTTTTTAATTTTGTTTCTGATTTTTTCCCATTTTCTCCCAATTTAGTAGCCAATTGAACCCATATTCTAATTCAATTCCCCCCGTGTAGCAACTGCTAAAGAATCACCGCTTCACAACTCTGTCAGCCGGTAGTAGGAAGGAGGGCGCCACGTCCTCTACAGGGCGCCACTCCTCGAGCTCCTGACCGTGATTCCAACTCGCACAGGGCCGTTCTGTGCGCGTCGATTCTCTCCGAGCCCCGCCAGTTGCCGCTCCCGCAGGACACCGGCCATGCTCGGATCTGGCAGGGACCCCGATCCTCGGGGCGCAACCGCACAGACAAAGTCTGCGCCTTAGCCCGCTGCACCACCGCGGCGCCCCATTTTAAAACTATGAAAAACGTTGAAGTTAGAATTCAATTTCTGGACCTCTCAAGGGAAGATGAATTTGAAACCAAGCCCTGTTAATGCATTCTCTCCACATGGCTAGTACTGAGTTACATTCAAAGAAATTAATCAGTTTTAAAAGGCTTAGTTCAGAGTGGCCAAATTAGTATTTTGACTGTGGCAGCTATAGGTTTGGACCGCTCCTTAGTAGTATGGATGAAGGTGTAAAAACAGTTCATATACAGCCAACTTTGTGCTCTCCTGTCTTATTACACTTCTGTGAGCCAGAAGGGGGAGCCAAAGCTTCAGTACATTGGGAGCCATAATGACCAGATATCTCAGCATGCCACAACATCCTCCAAGCAGCGAAGCTTCTGGATTTGTATTATAAATGTAACCTCAAAAAACATTTTCAATATAAAAAGGACAAATTACACTCACAACCCCAAGTATACAATCTCTATAAATCTGAAAATATAAATAAATAAAAATCTATTAACATACCGACTTATTGATATCAAAATGAAGCCAAGTTACTGCTAAACTTTCACCAATATGTTTCACAGAAACTAAACTCAAGTATAACCCCAAGTATAACCTGTGTTTTCCTACATTTGTTCAGTTAAGCCTGTGTTTCTTAATCCTGCAATCTCACCTCTCATTTTGTTACAATGAGAAGCAAAACTCTGTCCCACCTACTATTTGTAATTCAACCAATCACATTACAGGTTCAACTCAAAAGTACATTATCTTAATATCTTTCCATGTTTTTGCATAATTCTCAGTGACATAACTTTTCTGGTACTTCAAAGTTCTTGTTTTCACTCAAATTTGCTGGTTCATGTTGGGAAATTGAGTTTAACAAGCGCACATCATTTTATTGACACATGATGTTCCCAGCACTGGATTCGACTTCAAATAGTCCCTATGGCTGGCCTTCCAGAAGAAGAGAAACAAAGCCTGATTCCCTTTCACAAATGTATTTATTTGATCAGCTGTTGGATATTCTATAATTAATATTTTAATAATTCTGAATATTCTCCACCTGCTGTTAGGATTAAGTTTTCAAATGCAAACATAAATCAAGCCATTCAATATCTATCTTTGTAGACACTGTGCATATGAAAAACATGGTTGTGTTTTGTTATGCCATGATAAGGGTATATCTACATTTTGGGGAACTTGCTACAGCCACTACTGTCTAATTATTATTATTATTATTTTGGGTGAGAGAACAGCAATGAGTTTATTTGGTGATTTGACTTCTTCAGGTGATTCAAGGTGGATAGATGGCACCAGTGTCGAATTCTCCAAATGGGAAAACACAAGCGCACTTCTGAGGACCGCGCCCACATGTGCGGTCATGATTTCCGACGGCGAAGGGGCGTGGAGCCGAGTGAGCTGCACGGAGATCCGCAGCCGGGTGGTCTGCAAAGCGCCCGCCCGTGAGTAACACATCAATCCTGTGGATAGGGTGTCACTCTATTTTTTAATATATTCATTGGTTACTTCCAAAGATGCATTAATGGGCCGATTGCACAGAGCCCTCTTCTGGAAATCCTCACTAATTGCGTTCTCTTTTCTTCACAGAAGTGAGAGGCACGCCGGCCGCTCTGGCCTTCTTTTTTATCGTGGTGATAGCATTCATTGCTATAGTGTTCCTCATAGTATGGAGGAGAAACAGGGCCCGCAACTCCTCTACAGTGCGGTACCAAAGAAACTTTGAGGAAGCCGACAGCACAAACATATTAACCGAAATGGAGAGAGAATTTCTTAAATAGCGAAAGAAATGTGCCATTGCTAAAACGAGTAGTAACGCAAAAACACAAATGTATGCAGAATGCAAGACCAACGCTCCCGAAACATTCCAGTGCATTCATTTTGCATGTACTCCTAAAACATAATTTCCAGTGTATTCACACACAGTCCCTCAACATACCATTCGGTACACTGCACACACACTATGTCTTCTATCACTTCTATATTTACATATTTTTGTTTCTGGGAAGTAATACTGAATGGCACCTTGATATGAAATGCCGCATTTGAAAGTTTTTCTTAAAAGTTTGAGTGCCTCTTTTGTTTTCAAAGACACTGTATTTTTAAAATATCTCATGAAAAATATATGTCCATAAAATTACATCATCCCAACCCAGCTTGGGGATATTTTATGTTGGAAGCTTGTCCGGGTTTTTCTGCTGTTGAGCATGCACTGAAATTCATGCACATTTTTTGTTGCAATTATGTTATTATATTGTGTTTTTTGTGGAAATGTTCTAATTGCAGATTGTGATGTCTTAATGATAAATTATTTAAATTAATAATGGCAGAGCTTACACCTCAAACAGCAGCCAAGGTTTAAAATTTGTGCTAATTAACTGTTGTCCCGAGTTGAAAATCTGCCGATTTGTGAGATTGGGTTGTTTACTTTTGAGCTTTTGTTAGTGCCATTTTTGTCACTACTGTGAAATATTTGCTTTTAGTGGGGCGAGTGGTATTTTTTTTCCTGTGTATTCTGAATCATTGACTCCAATTTTTACCGCACTGATTCATTGTTTAGTATGCATACATTTAATTAGCATTGCCATATCATATGTGGTTATTACAAAGCCCAATTCCAGTACAAAGAAAAGATATGTAATGTTTTACCTTATCAACTTTATTGATTTTTGTAAATATACACAAATTCTGAATTTGATGCCTGCAACACGTGCCAAAAAAGTCAGGACAGGGGCAAAAAAAAAACTGGGAAGTTCAAAAAAACACACATTCCACAGGTAAACAGGAGATGCGATCATGCCTGGGTATACAAGGATATGAAAAGACTCTTAATATCTCATTTTCAGGTACTCTTACAAGCGATACTTCTCTGCATTTGAATGGATCTCTATGGGAATTGGGGGGTGGGACTAGATTAAACTGTAAATTACACGGGAATAGTATGGAACCCATGGTTGGCTAAATGGCTGTAAGTCATCAAGGGTCTGAGGTATCAAATGAGCCTCAAACCATCACTCTGCTGCCAGATATGCAGTAGATATGGATGGATCACTTGAAGGGTCGTTTCGCCTGACTTATTTTCCATAGAGTTCAATAGGCATCAAATACAGAATTAGCGTATATTAACAAAAATCAGTAAAGTTGATGAGGTAAAACATTAAATATCTTTTCTTTGTACTGTTTTCAATTAAATATATGAAAAAGAGAATTTACAAATCACTGCTTTCTGCTTATGTGCATTTTACATACTGTCCCAATTTGTTTCAAATTGGGGTTTGTATACAAAAAAATGTTTGGATGCCATTTTTAAGGCTGTATTAATAATGATTGTACACACTCAGAAAAGGTTCCAAAAGACTCCTCTGTATCTCCATAGAGGAACCGTATGTTCCCCTATGAAGGCATGCCAAAGAACCCTTTTCAGAACCCAGTGTATCTCCTAATATGCATTCAAACTACTGAAATTCTTATCATTGGCAGTGTACAAAATCTTAAATAATGTATATATGTGCAACTGGATTGTTTATTTGTGAACCTATATTATACTGATGTTTGTATTTTTAATGGAGTGCTATAATGATTTTCCCATGTATGCAATCTAACATAGTATCGGAATCCTTTGATACAATGCTTTTTCAAGCACATTATTGCCCTAAATGCATTGTTTAGAATGCATTGTTTTTTTATGGAGATAATTTATTCTGTCAGATAATGTCCATTTCTGAATGTAATTATTCAGGCTATATTTATGAATACGCCCAATTTATGCATTCAAACTACTGAATATCTGAGCATCTTGAAACCTCCTGAAACATCTTGAAACTTTACTTGCTTATTAAATATTTTGATACTTTCAGTAACCTGCACTGCATTGTAGTAGCATTGTACCTTTTTGTAAGTGCTTGAATGATCATTTGTTTGGAAATGTAAAACCCAGATTTCCACAGATTTCATGTTAGTAAATTATAGTGTTGGCAAGTCAGTTAGGACATCTACTTTGTGCATGACACATTTTTCCAAAAATTGTTTACAGACAGATCATTTCATTTTTAATTCACTATATCACAATTCCAGTGGGTCAGAAGTTTACATACACTAAGTTGACTGTGCCTTTAAATTTGTAATATTTGGTCACATATCCTTTGCATGCCATGACTTCCTGAAGTCTGTGACCCAACAACATCAAAAGACTCTTGATATCTTATTTTCTGGTACTCTTACAAGCGATACTATAACGTCTCTGCATTTGAATGGATCTCTATGGGAATTGGGGGGTGGGACTAGAGCTGTACATTATGCTGGAACAGTATGGAATACATGATTGGTAAAATGGCTGTAAGTCATCAAGGGTCTGAGGTATCAAACAAGCCTCAAACCATCACTCTGCTGCCAGATATGCAGTAGATATGGATGGATCACTTTAAGGGTTGTTTCTCATGACAGATTTTCCTATTGAACTCTATGGAAAAATAAGTCAGGAGAAGAAACCCTTCAAGTCATCCATCCATATCTATTGTATTTCTGGCAGCAGAGTAATTATTTAAAGCTTGTTTGATACGTCAGACCCTTGATGACTTAGAGCCATTTAGCCAACCATGTGTTTCCATAATGTTCCAGTGTAATTTACAGCTAAATCTAGTCCCCCCCCCCCCCCAATTCCCCTAGAGATCCATTCAAATGCAGAGACGTTATAGTACAGCTTGTAAGAGTACCAGAAAATAAGATATCAAGAGTCTTTTGATGTTGTTGGGTCACATACATCAGGAAGTCATGGCATGCAAAGGATATGTGACCAAATATTAAAAATTTAAAGGCACAGTCAACTTAGTGTATGTAAACTTCTGACCCACTGGAATTGTGATATAGCGAATTAAAAGTGAAATAATCTGTCTGTAAACAATTGTTAGAAAAATTACTTGTCATGCACAAAGTAGATGTCCTAACTGACTTGCCAACACTACAGTTTGCTAATATAAAATCTGTGGAGTGGTTAAAAATGAGTTTTAATGACTTAAACCTAAGTGTATGTAAACATCTGACTTCAACTGTATGTCTTACTAAACTTGCCTTAAATTTTGAAAAAACCTTGGGAAATCTTAATTCCAACATTGTGTAAAGATCTAAGCAAAGTTTGAATAGGTGGTCAACTGGTTTTGTTTTGAAAATTTTCAAGTGTATAAATAAAATCATAATTATGAGAATGTCAATTTGAGGTCTTCCAATAAACTGTACCTGCCTTCAGTATAATGTGTGGTTGTGAGTGAGAACCCATACAAATCCAACTTATTTGATCTTACATTAACTACAACCATAATGATGATAAGGTTTTAAAATATTTAAGCATTAAGGTTTAAAATGTACTAGAAAAAGATTCATTGTAGTTATTGTGATTGTTGTTCATAGTTGGCTCATAACATCCAACTTCGGTTTCAACAGTTCATTTGAATCAACTCATTTTACATTACATTACATTACAATCATTTGGCAGATGCTTTTATCCAAAGCGACGTACAATAAGTGCATATTGAAGGTCATTGACGCGACTACAAAGCAAATCCGACAAAGCACCGCTTTCTCACAGCGTAGGAGCTATCCCTAATAAACATGAGAAGTACATACAGTCAGCTATACATTCTGAACTATAGAATAACCAAAAAACACAAGTTAAATAGAAAACAGGAAGCGAATACTATAGAATGGCCCTATAGGTATAATTTTAGTCGAGGTGGAGTCTGAAAAAGTGCGTTTTCAGACCACGCCGAAAAACAGACAGTGTTTCAGCTGAGCGCAGCAGAGTGGGGAGTTCATTCCACCACTGGGGAGCTAGGGTGGAAAAGCTCCGCAGTCGGGACGAGCGGGAGCCTTTAACACGGAGAGAGGGAAGTGCAAGTCGCCCATTTGCTTTTATAATGGCAAAAACGCCTTTAAACTTTCCACCAATTACCCGATGTCTTTGGCGAATAGCCGGCCGTTGTACGTAACTCATATGACAGGTCACGATCATTTGCCTACGAGTAAATCCAAAATAAGAGAAGAATGGTGAATGCCATAAACTCACGTAAAAACCGTACTTACCTGTCACATGGTTTCACCCTGTTTTTTCCGCATTGATCTGCATTTGTGCTTCTGAGTTTATCACTATATCACCCACACTTGCACAAGGAGCTCTGTGGCTTCTGACGCATTCACTTATGAGCCACACATGATCAGAGGAGAGGCTACGCTCTGTTATTCATCTGCCATGCCATTGAGGGACAATAATGTATTGGTAGTTGCAAGAACCCTGCCCGAGTCAATCCTATTCTTACTGGCATACTTCCATTCATTGGAGTTATTGAACAAAGATTCGGGAGAGAAATTTCCAGACAATCCCTAAGCAATTACCTTAACTAGCTACACCTGTTTCCCCAGTGTATATAAATAGCAGTGTACAGTTTTTTTTCAGAATTACCAGACTCGTTCTGACTCGCTTGAATTCCTCCGGCTCCATGCCACACACAATGAATTTCCAGGAAACCTGGGCACTCCAGGGCACTGGTAGGTTCCACCTTTCTGACCACAGACGATCTCACACCTCATGTCATGACGGTTCCTCTCCACCGCCATCTCACTACAGTGTCTCTTCTGCTGGTCACCTTGTGTCCGCATACCCACCCCAAATATGCAGCTTCTTGCTTCTGCACCGCAAAAACCAAAACATTTGCCAATCTTAACACGTATTTAATACTTATATTTAGACTTAGTCTTATTTATATTACTTGTTTGATAAATAAAATAAAAAGATTGCTAATGAGGTGAGAGTTTTACTCATTTCAAGATTTGCCAGTGGGATAAGATTTCATTTGTCAAGCAAAAAGTAACTTAAAATAAGTGAATTTTCTGCTTGAGATAAAAAAAAAGAAAGGATTTTAAGATTCATTGCATGACTAAAACACATGTTAAGACAGACGTTTTTGCAGTGCGTTTAGCAAATCTTCTCATTCAGGGAAAGGCTGGTTTCTGGATGGATATGGATAGATAACTTGAAGGGTTTCTTCTCCTGACTTATTTTTCCATAGAGTTTAATAGGAAGATTTGTCAGGAGAAACAACCCTTAAAGTGATCCGTACATATTTACTGCATATCTGGCAGCAGAGTGATGGTTTAAGGCTCGTTTGATACCTCAGACCCTTGATGACTTACAGCCATTTAGCCAACCATATATTCCATACAGTTCAATTGTAATTTACAGCTAAATCTAGTCCCACCCCCAATTCCCATAGAGATCCATTCAAATGGAGAGACGTTATAGTATCGCTTGTAAGAGTACCAGAAACTAAGATATCAAGAGTCTTTTGATGTTGTTGAGTCACAGACATCAGGAAGTCATGGCATGCAAAGGCATATCCGACCAAATATTAAAAATTTAAAGGCACAGTCAACTTAGTGTATGTAAACTTCTGACCCACTGGAATTGTGATATAGTGAATTAAAAGTGAAATAACCTGTAAACAATTGTTGGAAAGATTACTTGTGTCATGCACAAAGTAGATGTCCTAACTGTTTTGCCAACGCTATAGTTTGCTAACATTAAATCTGTGGAGTGGTTAAAAATTAGTTTTAATGACTTCAACCTAAGTGTATGTAAACTTCCGATTTCAACTGCATACGTATAACATCCATTTTGTCTAGTCTAAGTATAAGTGCCTTCCTGACTATTTTAATCAACCGGTGTTTAAACATGCTAGTAAATTTACTGACCTGCTCATACGAATCCCAGTACAGCCTAGTAGTTCACTTCCTCGTTCTTGCATGCGGTTTTCCATTGATACAGCAGATAAATAGGCTGCGTCCCAATATTCTTCACTCCTCTCCTCCTTTCCTGCACTCCCCCACTACCACTCGTCTCCTACCCGGAAGTATGCAAAACTGCCTGAATGTTTTGAGTACAAGTAGTTGCATGTACAGTATAAAATGTACCTGACATTGTGGTTTGCGTCGAGACATTAATCAATTTGTAACCATTTGTAATTAATATGTAGCCTAATCGGCAAAATGAGATTAGGACACAAAGATCGGTTTCCGGGGCACGGAAGGTGGTGGTAGTGGAGGAAAGCAGGATGCATTTTTTGAGTATTGGGATGCACCCAGAGGCTCGATATGCTGTAGTCTAAGTACAGTTGAAGTCGGAAGTTTACATACACTTAGGTTGAAGTCATTAAAACTTATTTTTAACCACTCCACAGATTTAATGTTAGCAAACTATAGTATTGGCAAGTCAGGACATCTACTTTGTGCATGACACAAGTAATTTTTCCAAAAATTGTTTACAGACAGATTATTTCACTTTTAATTCACTATATCACAATTCTAGTGGGTCAGAAGTTTACATACACTAAATTGACTGTACCTTTAAATTTTTAATATTTGGTCGCATATCCTTTGCATGCCATGACTTCCTGATGTCTGTCACCCAACAACATCAAAAGACTCTTCTACTCTTCTGATATCTTATTTTCTGGTACTCTTACAAGCAATACTATAACGTCTCTGCATTTGAATGGATCTCTATGGGAATTGGGGGGTGGGACTAGATTTAGCTGTAAATTATGCTGGAACAGTATGGAATACATGATTGGTAAAATGGCTGTAAGTCATCAAGGGTCTGAGGTATCAAACTACCAGATATGCAGTAGATATGGATGGATCACTTTAAGGGTTGTTTCTCCTGACAAATTTTCCTGTTGAAATCTATGGAAAAATAAGTGAGGAGAAGAAACCCTTCAAGTCATCCATCCACATCTACTGTATTTCTGGCAGCAGAGTGATTATTTAAGGCTTGTTTGATATGTCAGACCCTTGATGACTTAGAGCCATTTAGCCAACCATGTGTTCACCATACTGAATTAAAAGTGAAATAATCTGTCTGTAAACAATTGTTGGAAAAATTACTTGTGTCATGCACAAAGTAGATGTCCTAACTGATTTGCCAACACTATAGTTTCCTAACATGAAATCTGTGGAGTGGTTAAAAATTAGTTTTAATGACTTCAACCTAAGTGAATGTAAACTTCCGACTTCAACTTTATAAGTGCCTTCCTGAATGTTTTAATCAACCAGTGATTAAACATGCTAGTGAATTTACCGACCTGACATTCATTCTTTATAACTAACAAAATCACCGTTTATTTATGAAAAAATGAACTAAAAAGCATTATAGTTAAGCATGTGAGCATAATATGACACTGACGCTTGATTGAGCAAGGACGTTCCATTTGCCTAAGGCATGTTGCCTCGTTTCCTCCAGCCTTGTATCTGATCCTTGCATCATTTCCTCACATCCTTCGTTGGGCGGAGCTAAGGAGCGAGGAAAGGATGCAAGGAGTAAAAATAAGCGATTGGAATGAACCCCTAGACAGCGATGCCAATAGAAACCAATGGGGAGCACGTCCGAACCAGGAAGTTTTAATTTTGCGCTCATCTCACATGCGCAGTTGTGTCTTTGGAGTCACATGTAGGCTACAACGAGGATGCCGCAGAAAGTGACGTGAAGACGGCAACGTCAGAGCCTTAAGAGTATGGCTGTGTCCAAATCAGAGCCCTATCTACTGTCCCTGCTAGAAAAAACATTAGAAACCATCACGTAATGGTTACCATTGGGACATCTTGGTTTTGGTCTCCCATCAGGTTACTATTACAGACCATTAGAGACCATCAAAATCCCCACAGATACCATTAGAGTCCAACAGAGCACCACCAGATGACCATTAGAAGCCACTGGATTACCAAAAAAGAAAACCAGCAGAATCCATCACAAAAACATGAAATTCCATTAAAACCATTAGGAATTGTCTGATGGTTTTTAATGTTTTTTCTAGCAGGGGTGCCCTGTCTCCTGCAAACAGTGCACTGGCAGAAGTGTGCTGTTTAATGTGCACTGTTTAGCACGAGGCAGTACATCCGCCATGCTATTTTACAATCATAATGTGGAAGTGTCGTAAGACGTCCCACCCTTGCGCGGCCATGTCACATGTTGTTTTTGTTGTATTTGAAGGAAAACGTCAGCGAAGCTGTGGCTCATTTTTAAAACGAAGCTTCACGTCATATTTATGCAACCAAAATGTTCATGTACTTCTTGAAAAGTGTGCTCCCGAATATACTCAGCGAATATATATATATATATATATATTCACTATACATAGTATAGATGCACTATACTAAGTGTATCATACGGGGTTTTAAGTATACCATATTTCACCAACTTAACGACTTTTTCATCCTGTCTACTCAACAAGCTTACCAAATAGTATGGGAGGGTGCTGATTCAGACACAGCCATAGTAGCTAGGTTGCCAACTAGCGCGCAAAAATACGATGTAGCACAGAATAAATAATAATAATAAAAATTTATATCTTTGTCTGTGTGGTAAGAAATAAATATTTGACCACAGAAAACATAATATCCAATTTTTTAAAATTTTTTAATGCATGGAGTTAACATCAATATATGAGTGGAAGTATTTTTTTTTGCTGTCAAAAAGGAATGGAGCCCAATGGGAAATTGGCTTTTTGACCGCAATTATAGATATCAGTAGAGGGCGACATTATATGCAATGCTGAGGCTGAGAACTGAAAACTGGCCCCTTGCCCAGTACACAGAGTTGCCAGACTGGGGGATTCCCCTAAATGTAAGAGATTGAAAAAATTCATAGGGGAAGTTTTGAAGAAAAAATGTATGGGAGTAAATGACAGATGGGGGATTTTAAAAGGAGTTATAGGGGGAAATTATGATAAAATTGTGTGGGACTCAGCTGAAACACTGTCTGTTTTTCGTCGTGGTCTGAAAACGCACTTTTTCAGACTCCACCTCCACCTCGACTAAACTACCTATATAGGGCCATTCTATAGTAGGCCTACTCGCTTCCTGTTTTTTGCTTGTTTTCTATTTAAATTGTGTTTTTGGTTATTTTGTAGTTCAGAATGTATAGCTGACTGTGTGTAGGCTACTACTCATGTTTATTACTAGGGATAGCTCCTACGCTGTGAAAAAGTTGTGCTTTGTTGGATTTGCTTTGTAGTCGCGTCAATGACCTTCAATATGCACTTATTGTACGTCGCTTTGGATAAAAGCGTCTGCCAAATAAGTGTAATGTAATGTCAAGATGTGGGATTTTAAGAATTTTTGGGGTCGGGGGAATTAATTCAGGCATCTGGCAACACTGCCGATGATATTTACACTACCGGTAGCCTAGTAGTTCACTTCCCCGTTCTTATCCGCATAACGTGCGTTTTTTCGTTGATACAACAGATAAATAGAGGGTCGATATGAATTGGTATATCACCTATTGACCTGGTAGCCTATCATACTGTTCGATTCCTACTGCGTGATTTCTACGAATCATTCTCGGTTGCATCGTGTGATTGGAAGGGGGTCGGGTGTGTGAGGCAACACGACTGCGGTCAAGTGACAGTGAAAACTACTAGTCAAGAAAAAGCAAACGTCTTATGTCAGAATTTGTAACACTTTGTAGCCTAATAGGCTATTTCTGTTGATTATTATTATTATTATTGTGAGACTTTTCATTACCTTGTGATTACGTACAGAAACTGGAGACGGAAACGAAACTGAAAGCAGGAATTTTCTGGGAACAGCAAGTAGGCTAGCTTGCTATGTGTTTGTCAGCAGCCTTTAAGCACAGACTTTAGTGTATAGGAACGTTGACAACAAGTCACAGATAAGTGTTAGAAAATGACTACTGAAAGTGATGCTGGTGCAACTTTACGGGGGCTCGTAGACTGCTTTAGAAATAGGCTGAAGAGTCTTATTCAAGTTGAGCCCGTTTTAGATCATATTCATTTTATTGAACGCGAACAGAAAGACCTGATATTAAATAAAGCAAAAAATGAAAGCAATCAACGAGCAGCGGACACCTTCATTGATATAGTAATCAATAATCCACATTCAGATGGCTGGTGTAGGGAATTTTTAGACGCACTTGAAGCTGGCGGTTGTAAACATGCTGCGCAGTATGTGGACACAGAAGATCTCCCTTCACCTTCATTGGAAGCAAAAAATGACTACGTCGTGCAACTCGTTGATCTGCTTGCTCCTAATCTCATAAAAAAGATAAAAACAGACGACGTATGCTTCTGTTGTTATACGAAGGGTATTCTAACGGAGGAAGACAGGGATAATGTAAGTACGCGTCTATCCTGTGTAGATAATGTAGCTAGGCTATAACTGCGTTAATGAAATGGTAATAGTATGCGCAATGTGTGCGTTCGCACTAGTATAGCCTACATCTCACATAAACATTACAGGCATTTAGCAGACGCTCGTATCCAGAGCGACTTACACAACTTTTTTTTTTTTTTAAGCATTTCTTACATATTATCCATTTATACAGCTGGATATATACTGAAGCAATTCAGGTTAAGTACCTTGCTCAAGGGTACAACGGCAGTGTCCTACCTGGGAATCGAACCTGCAACCTTTCGGTTACAAGGCCAGTACCTTAACCTGGCTGTGGCTAGAAATAGTAGGCTATTCTTAAAAAAAAAAAAAAAAACGCATATATTATAACCTCTTACTTAGCTATGTTAAAGCAGTGCGACTCATGGAGGGAACTGTAAGGTTATTTTATTTATTGAACAATCACTATAAACCAACAAAAGATAGCCTACATACACAACCCCAATCGTTATCATATTGCTATGTAGCCTACCTACAAAACAAATCAAACCAAATCAAAGTTGGAAAGCATAGATACATTTTTTAAACAAACTAATTTTCTATGTATAGGCCTACTAGTGAGATTACAAAATGTAAAATTTAATTAATTTTTTTTAAATAGTCATTTTTAAATATATTAAATGGGGGTTTCAACTTAAGAAATGTACATTTATGTATAAAGAATTTTGCTGACATTCATACTGAGTAGAACACAATGTCAAAGGTAATAATGACAACTAGCTTTTTACATTTAGCCCTCAATTTTTTAAATGTCATTATTTTAACATAAACACAGTAATAAAACAAATGTTCAATACATTCAGACACATCATTACAAAAAGCACAACCATTCTCCACATCATAAATCAGAAATGTATCTTGATGATAACTCATTACAGGGATAGTGTTGGTTTCTCTAGCCTTATTTGTGATTGGGTAATTAAATGGGAGGGGCCAACATTTTCTGCAATTAATAGGATATTTCGAACCCCATTGAAAAAGTATTGCTGGTATTGCTTTGGGATTTAAGACTTCTCTTGTGAGCTTGTTATCAATTGTTTTTAATTCAAAGAAATCAAATCCATTTATGTAAATATTTTGGGGAGGGGCGTGTGGGCTGGAGCCTATCCCAGCATGTATTGGGCGAGAGGCAGGAATACACCCTGGACAGGTCACCAATCCATCACAGGGTACACACACCATTAACTCACTCATAGCTATGGGCAATTTAGACTCTCCAATTAGCTTAACCTGCATGTCTTGGGGAGTGTGGAAGGAAACTGGCGTACCACACGGACACGGGGAGAACATGCAAACTGATCAGCATCGCGGGGGGAGTCTATCCTATCCCAGCATGCATTGAGTGAGAGTGCATTTTATGTATTTTATTTATCTATTTGGATTATTTTTATTTGAATAGAAACACATGTGGTCTTACAAAGCCTAGACATTCACTAAAGTGTTCACAAATAGACAAACTTTTTTTCTATATATTTTAAAAGAAATTACTATTTTCCTTATTTGGCTTCATCTAACCCACTAACATACATTAAGCTACATTAATGGGGCAAACATATGTCTGGATAGATTTATAAGATTCAATATTTAGGCTATTTACTATTATTAAGCCTAAATATTTCTCACTTTTATCTGTATTTATTTATTCATGCCCCTTTTCTCTAGTGTAAATGATGTTTCTCGATATAAATGTCTGTAAATGCAAATGTTGCTGCTAGAACATTTTTCAAACTTGTACATTTTCTAAAATTAACTTGACTAGGCATCGGTGGTATACCCGAAATACCGTATACCGGGGTATTAAATTGACACTGGTTTATAATTTCCCCCACACCATCACTCCGTAATACCGTCATGCCCCAGTTTTTTCATTTAAACATGCCCATTCCACGTGCACATCTCTGGCAATGTTTGGATCAGCGGGATGTGTAATGGAGTATTGAAGTGCCCGACCCCTTTTCCAACTACTTTGGTTCATTTAACATAAAAATTTTTTCATGGAATGCTGGTTCCAAACAAACTAGTTTTAGCTTGCTAGAAGGCATAAATAGGCTACGTGTTTATTATTTTTCAACAAAGCGGAAGAAACATTCATATAGGAATTGCTCAGAGAAAATGGTAGGTCTTATTATCACTAATATTCACATGGCAACAGATCATGGAAAATCCACTCTTTGAACCTCACATCTGCAACTGATTAGGCTACTCTCTGATTTCACACTTAGTTTTGCGTGTTATGCATCACGTGAGGTGTTTAGAACATTTGACGGAACAGAAGTGAATTGACAAGAAGTGACAAAATGGAGAGCAGGGGCAATTTGCCCCCCCCCCCCCCCCAAAAATAAATGTAATCATTATTACAGTTGGCTATAACAGTTTTTATTGTATGCTAGCTATACAGTATATTGAGATAGATAGCTACAACCTAATCATATAATGTTGTAACATCATACAAATTTAAATTGACCAAGTGAAAACTGACCGCAAACAAAGTGTTGCATTGACAGTTAGCCATCCAGCTAATTTGAGTGATTATCATTGATCCCGCATATGCCATTGCTGGCTCGCCAGCTACACTTAAGTAGGTTCACTTTTTCATTTTAACTGAACAGAGCTGATGTTAGCAAGCTAGCTAGCCATGCAGGTGGTTTAATGAAAAGCCAGTCTGGTAGCCACTAGCCAGTCAGTTCAGTTGTCCATCCATCCATTATCCATTAACCCGCTTATTCCTGGTCAGGGTCGCGGGGGGTGCTGGAGCCTATCCCAGCATGCATCGGGCGAGAGGCAGGAATACACCCTGGACAGGCCGCCAATCCATCACAGGGCACGCACACCATTCACTCACACACTCATACCTATGGGCAATTTTGAGTCTCCAATTAGCTTAACCTGCATGTCTTTGGACTGTGGGAAACCCACGTGGACACGGGGAGAACATGCAAACTCCACACAGAAAGGCCCTCGGCCAGGATTTGAACTCGGTACCTTCTTGCTGTGAGGTGACAGTGCTAACCACTGCACCACCGTGCCGCCCCCAGTTCAGTTGTATGAATGGAAAACAAACATGTATACCATGTTTTGGCTAAAGAGTAATGTTAACAGTGAGAAATTCAGTCTGAGGTTTTCACACGGTCACATTGTGTGTGAAAAGCATAATGTGTGCACATAATAGATGTAATGGGAGGGCTGGAACACGGGTATCCAGCGGGAAAGGCCATCACCCTAATCACAGCACTAAAGACAATTTCACATTTTGTGGAGCAGTTAGGCCGCCTCTTGGCTACTGCAGTGCTACATAATCATTTTGCCTGTGTATCCTGCAATTGCCTACTTTGATCAGGCTACATGAGGTCAGAAGGTACAGAACGTAATGTTCTTAAAGGGGACATGAAGCACTCGGTAAAGTGGCTATGGTTCGTTAGCTTTTTACCTTAAATTAGATATGACCGTGTGTTGAAATCTCAAACCGATCCGTATTTGCTGGAAAAAGAAGTTCAAATTAGCTTTTTTTCCACTAGGGCGCAGCCATCTTGGACCAACGAACTGCTTCTGACCACACTAATGCTGTGGCCTGACGAGCCGGCAACTGCAGCAATAGTATCCACTGCATTGCCTTGATAACATTAGTAGCCTATGGTCAGAAGCATTTAGTGGAAATTAAGTTTTAAATTAAGTTTTGTTTGGTAATACTCATTTGTGACGCGGTATGTCAAAAGCAGGCGGAATTGGGCAGAGCTACGAACAGAGGAAAAGCTGCAAAATGCCTTGGGGGTGAATTTTAGCGTTTTTGAGATTTTTGAACATTTATGATGCTACAAATATTAAAAATGTTCTGTAAAAGTTTCAAACTGAAATTTCATCGACAAAGTATTTTTTTAAGCACTTTTAGAGAGGCATGTCATTTCACAAAATGATGCCTTGTTCGAGATTTTGCTTGGAAATGACGCCAAATTTAGCGTAACTTCTAGCTCACTTGCTAACGTAAAATCGCATGATGATATTTTGCCAACATATTGGTTATTCAAACGGTATCTTTCTTGATGAAATAAACTATTAATTGATTATTAAAACAACAATAATCGTGAGCTTGTTTATGGATTACAACAGCCGCCCGATAATGGGCGCCCTTTCTTTGGCAGTCTCGTCTCATCTTAAAGACGTTAAAACGAAAAAAAAAACACGTTATTGGCTTAAAAGTTAACATCGTTTTTGTAAAGAAATAAATCCAATGCGATTGAGCCTATCTCTTTTAAGCCAATAAACGATAGTTGTCTCCCCTTTTTTGACATTACTGTCTCATCTAAAAGACGTTAAAACAAAAAACTACCGGTCACGTCTACATGTTTAATATTGTCTTAAAACTTAGTTTATCGTTTTGTGAAGAAATAAACCCAATATCGACATATTTCGGACTGTCAGGTAAACTATCCAGTTAGCCAGCTATTTTGCCAACATATTGGTTATTCAAACGGTATCTTTCTTGATGAAATAAACTATTAATTGATTATTAAAACAACAATAATCGTGAGCTTGTTTATGCACTACAAGAGCCGCCCGATAAAGGGCGCCCCTTTTTTGACAGTACTTTCTAATCTAAAAGACGTTAAAACAAAAAAACTACCGGTCACATCTACATGGTTATTGGCTTAAAAGTTAGCTTATCGTTTTGTGAACCTAATAAATATAATATGTTCAATGGTATGTGCCAGAATAATATCAGTATCATATGTTGATCACAAAAATGTCTGGTTTCCGCCGGATAACAGGGTTCGGTACGCTAACATTGTTAACCAACTTGTTTTGTTTAAACTCAAACTTTAAAGGGCTATTTCTCAGTTTCGATGTTTCAGACGGTCCAATTTAAAATCTTAATAACTTCGCTTTGGAATATCCGATTTGAAAAAAGAAAGCGGAGTTGTAAAGTGCAAGGTCTATGTTTTACTAATATACCAATAACTCAAAATTGACCTCTTGCCCAATTCCGCCTGGTTTTGACATACCGCATCACATTTGAGCATCTCAGGTCAATACAAAAAGACAGTCTGTGCGTTTTTTTGTTTTATCTTTTCCTCCCGATATATCCTTGAGCTCACTGAAAGTCAGCTATTTTCCCATAGTAGTACATTGAACAGCCGAGACCAACCAACCTAGTGATGTCACGACCGCAGTTGGTCCAAGATGGCTGCGCCCTAGTGGAATAAAAGCGAACTTGAACTTCTTTTTCCAGCAATTACGGGTCGGTTTGAGATTTGAACGCACAGTCATATCTAATTTAAGGTAAAAAGCTAGCGAACCAGAGCCACTTTACTGAATGCTTCATGTCCTCTTTAAGGGTGTGGTCATTGTGGTTATTTCCGTAGGAAACCCTTAAAAGTGGCAATCTCTCGGTGCGGCTGGTATACCTGCCTTTCAAATGGAGCAACACAGCAATGCTTTTCTGTAGAAGTTTGGTAATTTAACTGGTAATTTCCCTGTAGCAAATGGGAAGAGTAACCTAAAATTTAGACTACACACTTTCTGAAAAACAAAATTTGGTGTGATATTCCAAGAACTATAAGGAATTTTCTTTTGATCTTCTAATCCAATTTACTTTCATAATGGAACTGGAAAGTTGCTGTAGATAAGAGTGTCTGTTATGAATGTAGTGTGCAGGCGCCACAAGGGGGCGAACTGGTACCGTTTTTGCTTCACTCCTTTTTGCCAAAGGTCAGGCTTCCATAACAGATTTGAGTGAATCACTGTGGAGAATCATTTGCCATGTATTAACATTTTCTTCACGACACTGCATTACAGTATGTGGGTTAAGAATCTGTTAATAATACAATCTGTTAATTCATAATAGGATGCATATTATAATGCACAGGGGAGTAAAGTTGCTACTTTCCACTGTGCATCCACTATAGTTTCATAAAGCCATGCAGTTATGCTGCTTAGAGTTTGCTAACTTTAAAACATTGCACAATTGGATGTTGTGAAATGTTCATTCTTGTTGTAGATCACGGCTGAACGAGCAAATCATGGAAACCATAATGGCACGCGTCTGCTTCTCAGAAGGATTGCTGTGAAGCCACCTGGTTGGTTTTCTACTTTTCTTGAAGCACTGAAACAATGTGAACACTTCGATCTAATCAGAGAACTCACTGGAGGCACCACAACTGAAGACAATGAAGGCAAGAACATTTAAATTTAATGTAATTTTAGGATGTAAAACTCTGGCTCGCATGGTGTTTCCTTTTTTGGACAAAATGCAAATCCTGTGAAAAGGAATTTCTAAGCCCATGGCATTAAAGCTGCAGTAGGTAAGTAGGTAAGAACCAACAAGAATCTGAAAAGATACAAGGCAAAAAGACTTCCCCCTGCTTCTCTCCTCCATCCTATCTCCCTCCTAAGGGAGATCCTAAGTCCCTCCCACCAAATGATACTCAAGACATGCACGGGCGAATGCACACACTCCAAAAATGCACTCTACTGAACTTGAGCAGGGTTTTTGTATCTATGGAGCAGAAGCAGGCAACGCTGTGCTACCAGCCAATGGAGAATTAAGCTTGCTAGTCATTCATACTCATGTCTGATTCACAGAAACAACACTGACCATAATAAGCATGCCCATTGAACATACGAATGTGAATGAATAACACAATATAAAGCTACATCATTTCAATGCTTACAGTAAAAGCTAATGCTAGTCTAGACTGCACAACAAAGCTAGCTAACGGAACCCAGCTATCTAGCTTCGTTAGTGACAATGTTATAGCTTATTTGTTGTAAGACATATCAATTGGAAGTTTGTTTGTGTTTTCCCCAGCAGCTATCAGGCACATTCCATTCGACTTCTTTCCTCTCTGCCGGGGTCTTCCGTTTCTTACTATGCTTGGCAGTTGTATGCCGTTGTCGGTAAAAGTGGAATTGGAACTTTGTGTTTTCCATAGCTAAGTTTGCACACGCTAGTTAGCTAGGCAGCCATATCGTGAGAGAAATCTCCGTCTGCTGCGAGTTCTACTGCTGAGGGAAAAAAACAAGCCACGTAGGGCCTACGCATGGAGACATGCAGACAGGGAGGGGTTCTTATTCTGCGGGGAGGATCTTTTGCTTGTAGATATAGTTTCCCTGATTGGTGGCTACATAGCTCGCCCTGATTGGTTGGTTTTTGTAAGACCAGGGTGGAGTTTTTTTTGACAGCCGAATACAGACTCAGGACACTCACAAAACCCAGATTTTTTCATGGAACATTTGATTTATTGATAGCTGGAATGGAATGAGTAAATTTTATAATTTTGCTGAAATTATAGTGAAATAATCTTGCCAACTGCAGCTTTAAACTCATATAAAGCTCCTCTAAAATCAAGTGTCAGAACAAAAGTTTGTGATGTTTAGTTGGCATTTTAATGGTTTTGAATTGTCCCAAGAAAGCACATGCATAGTATCAATAATTTTTCAGGGGTATGGTATAGAAATGTATATTAAATATACTGATTTAAAGTTCTCAACAGTAAGAGATTTATTTTCATGCTTTTTCTTATGAGTCAATGCACAATTTGTTCTTTATCAGGTTGCAGTGAACTTGTGAGTGTCTATATATAATAATAATAATAAAGAACAGGAGTAACATATCAAGTAATAATTGGGTGATTATACATAGATAAGACAATTGCGCAAAACAATTAATATTTAAAGTGTTCACTTGTATACTAGGCACAAAACAATATTCCGTTTGAGGGCTTGATATCAGTCTGTTAGTATTATTTTCGTTTTATGATTACTGAGAGCATTTTAAAGGAGGGCTTTTGTTCAGCTGCAGGTAAGTAGCTCTGACACTTTTACTAAAGAAGGGGGACCACTCCTTGTTAAAAAGTGGTGGCTAGTCACGTTGGGTGTGAACTATAATGGACGACCGGCTGGACGACCGGCTGGACTTCAAAGAGCACATCAGGGCGACGGCACGGTCCTGCAGGTTCCTCCTGTACAACATCAGGAGGATTCGACCGTACCTGACCACCTACTCCACCCAGCTTCTTGTCCAGACCATGGTCACCTCACGCCTGGCCTACTGCAACTCCCTGCTTGCAAGCCTACCGGCCTGTGCCATTCTGCCTCTTCAACTGATCCAGAATGCAGCTGCCCGGCTTGTGTTCAACCTCCCGAAATTTTCACATGTAACCCCCCTGCTGAGGTCACTCCACTGGCTGCCAGTTGCAGCCAGGATCAGGTTCAAAGTTCTAACCCTGGCCTACACTGCAGCCAATAGGACAGGCTCCGCCTACCTGCAGGACTTAATCCAGAACTATGTTCCTGCTCGACCACTTCGCTCTTCTACAGCAGGGCGACTCGCACTTCCCCCCCTCCGTGTAAACAGCTCTCGCTCATCCCGACTGCAGAGTTTTTCCACCTTAGCTCCTCAGTGGTGGAATGAACTTCCCATTCCCCTACGTTCTACTCAAACCCTGCCTGCATTCCGTCGAGGCCTGAAGACACACCTCTTCAGACTCTACCTTGACTGATATTCTAACCTAGGAATATCAGTTCCCTGTGTTTACTAGTTCCCTGTGTTTTTCCTGTCTGTTTGTTATAGTTTATAATAGTATTTAGAATAGAAGTGTAGTATAGCTGATTTACCCACAGCTTACTGTGAACTACAGTCACGTTCATTACTAGAGATAGCTGCTACATTATGGGAAGGATGTGCTTTGTCTTGTCTGTTCTGTTGTGATCTTGATGACGTCTCTGTATGCACTTATTGTACGTCGCTTTGGATAAAAGCGTCTGCTAAATGAATGTAATGTATAATATCTCAACAAAAAACATTTTCAACATACAAAAATTTCAAGTTACTCACGCATAGGCTACAAAGCATGGTCTGTAAGACATTCATTAAAACTTGCAAAACTAGGCCTGCCATTAAAAGTATTAATATCAAAATTACAACAAACAATATTGGCTATCATAGCTCACATTAATTAAACTAGCTCTATTCCAAAGTAATGCTACCCAATCTTTCTTAAATTATTTAATGTAACTTGGCCCTACTGAAAAATATTATCGCAAACAGAGCATTGTATCAAAAGTTATGGCTTGGGAAGAGTGCATTCTTCTGGCTCTTATTCAGGCTACATCTGCGCAGTTAGCCATCTACTCATTACATACCCCAACTCCGGGTTCTGGTGGTGCTGCAGCTGGAGCAGTCCGACACGGGAAAACGCAAAGAAATGCTTACGTGCTTGTTTTCTTTGATGTTAGAAATTATTATCTATGTCATAATGATCATCGCACACCCGATAGTCAGCCAAATTAAGTTCATGGATAGGAGTGTACAGCAGCCAGAGCCTCAGTCTATCATCGTCATAGAGTGGAACTACAGTCTATAGTCGCACAATTTGGAACAGAACATTTTTTGACATGCTAGTTAGCTAGACAGCTCAAACTGTTAGCTAGTTTGTATACTCTTTAGTTAGTTTGCGACCATGAAGCACACCCACAATGGTAAGATAGAAAATTTGTCTTGTTCAAAACAATTTCTAAATTTCTTAAAAATAAGGTGATAAGTAATATGTAATGCTTAAAGGTTTATCTTTAAATATACTCTTAAAGATAATCTTCTCTTTCACTGGTATTTATTGTTGTTTTTTTTCCGATTTTTCCCCTTTTTCTCCAAATTTGGTAGCCAATTGAACCCTATATTATTCAATTCCCTCCATGTAGCAACCACTAGAGAATCGCCACTACACAACCCCATCACATCCTCTTCAGGGCGCGACTCCTCGAGCTCCTGACCGTGGGCCGTTATGTGCGCAACGATTCTCACAGAGTCCCACCCCCCACCACGGGAGCAGCCGCCAATTGCCACTCCCTCAAGGAATTGGACATACTAGGATCTTGCAGGACCGGGGATCGAATCCCCGATCCTCGGGGCGCAACTGCACAGACAAGTCTGCGCATTTAATGCTGCTCCACCGCGGCGCTTTTAGTATTGGTTTTTATGAGTTCCTCAGTGTTTATTTTCTTTGTTTTTGAGTTAATCAAATGTCACAACCCAACTATGGTAAAAAAAAAAAAAATGGTTGAATAAAAGCTTGAGCTGTTAAATGTCAATCTCTCTCCCTCCCTCTTGCAGAAGGCATTGCTGTTGAGATTGAGCAGCCTTGTGCGTTGAAGGATGCCAATGAGCTTTCTGAAAATGGAAATAAGCTGGAAGAGGGCCTTGCAGAGGCAGTCGCCAGCTTCCACCTTGGAGAGGAATCGATGGATGGTAAAAGTCTTCTCACAGACCCTGACAGCTCCATTGAGGCTGCCTTTAGAGATACCGAATACCCGATTCCGATGTGTCTTCAAAAATGATGACACAATTCACTATCTTTTTGAAGACATGTCTTGAAATTTTCACGACTCTTTCCCAAAGTATATCGTGGACTGAATATTTCAAGACACACTTTCACGACAAACTTTGAGTAACACAGACCCGACAGGTCGGTAGAAAAGTCGATTCACACCACAGAAAGCATCACACATCGTTATCAGCCACGTTTGTCCATGAAAGGCTGAGCTGGACTCTCGCCGATCAATCTCCGGCTGACTCGGAGATTGAGTGGTTGTGCGTGGACGTTGCCGGTTATAAAATTGTAAACGTCTACAAGCCTCCCCCCTCGCGATTCACGCCGGTGTCTGTCCCGGTGTTCCCCCACCCCTGTCTCTATGCTGGCGACTTTAACTGTCAGCATGAAGACTGGGGGTACAATACCAACACACCCAACGGAGAGAACCTGGCTGCTTGGGCAGCTAACAACTGCCTGGCCCTGTTATACGATCCAAAGGGTGCAGCCAGCTTTCTCTCCGGTCGCTGGAACACTGGGACGAATCCTGACGTGGCATTTGCGAGTGTCGGTGCAGACAACCAGCTCCCGGACAGACGTGTGCTCGGAAAGTTCCCGCGGTCCCAACATCGACCATCGCTGATAACCGTGCCTAAACTCGTGGACTCTATCCCGAGTGAGCCGGTGAAGCGATGGAATTTCCGTAAGGCCAATTGGAAACGCTTCCGCCTCTTCACTAACAAATCCACGTGGCGTCTCCCATCGCCTAATACCAACAACGTGGATGAGGCATACCGGGACTTCTGTGGCATGTTAGTGAAAGCGGCCAAGAAATCCATCCCACGCGGACGTCGCAATAGCTACAAACCGTGCTGGGATGCGGAGTGCGAGAACCTCTACCGCGTTTTCCTTCAGGCTCCTGCCGGAACCGAGTCAAACAGGGCTGCTACAGCCCTGTTGTCAAGACTCGGCCGGAGGAGACAAGAGCGCTGGGAGGAGGCTGTCAATTCCATCGACTTCTCACACTCCAGCCGCAAGGCATGGAGTATCCTGAACAACCTCACTGGCAGGTCAAGACACTCCCCTCGTCACTGCCCCATTTCTGCAAATAAAATCGCATCACAATTTGTGAAAAATGGGGTATACGAGGGTAAAGACCGCGAGTCATCACGACTTGTGGCAAAAGAAGTGTCTGACCTCTGGAGGGCCCCAACATCTAGCAGCGATAACATCTCCGGTGAATTCACACCGGAGGAGTTCGCTGCCGCCCTCCAGCACCTAAAGCCAGGAAAAGCTCCGGGCCCTGATTCCATCTGCCCGGAGCTTATACTCCATGCCGCACCTGCCCTGAAGTCCTGGTTAAGAGCTTTCCTCTCTTCCTGCTTGCGCCAACTCAAGATCCCCAAAATCTGGAGAAGAGCCCTAGTTGTCGCGATCCCTAAGCCGAATAAGCCTGAAGGGGATCCTAAGAGCTACCGTCCCATCTCCTTGCTCTGCATCCCCTTCAAGATCCTCGAGCGTCTTATCTACGCCCGCGTCGAACCGATCGTCGACCCACTGCTCCCTCGGGAGCAGGCCGGGTTCCGACGCGGGAGATCGACCGTAGACCAAGTCACTTTGATGACTCAAGACATCGAGGACAGCTTTTCGTTCAAGAAGAAGGCCGGAGCCGTTTTTGTCGATCTGACGGCTGCCTATGATACCGTATGGCACCGCGGCCTCACCTGCAAGCTGCTCCGCCTGCTGCCGGACAGGCACATGGTCAGTATGATCTTGGAGCTTGTCCGAAATCGCAGCTTTAACCTTACCACCGGTAGCGGACAGCAAAGCAGGTTACGACGCCTCAAGAACGGCGTCCCCCAGGGATCTGTCCTGGCCCCCCTCCTCTATAATATCTACACTTATGACTTGCCTGATACAGTCTCGCGGAAGTATGCCTACGCGGATGACCTCGCGTTGGTGTACTCCGCTGGAGACTGGCAGTCATTGGAGGGGACTTTGAGCCAGGACATGCAGACACTAGTGGCATACCTCTGGAAATGGAGGTTGAAGCTCAGCGAGGCAAAGACGGTGTCGGCGGCCTTCCATCTTAACAACAGGGAGGCTAAACGTGAGCTCCGAATATATATTGGCGGAACACCCCTGCCATGCTGCGCTGAGCCAATCTACCTCGGCGTGACATTGGACAGGTCGCTCACGTTTCGCCGACACCTTGAGTCACTGCGCAAGAAGTTAACATCTCGTGTGGCATTGATGAGGCGACTAGTCGGGTCAGGCTGGGGCGCCGACGCAAGAACATTGCGTACGGCAGCCCTGGCCCTTGTTTACTCGACTAGTGAGTACTGCGCACCGGTATGGTGTCGCAGTGCCCACACCCGCCTCATCGATACGCCCATCAACGAAGCCTTGCGCATCGTGACAGGATGCCTGCGTCCCACTCCCGTGGACAATCTTCCCATTCTTGCAGGCATCCAGCCCGCTGGGCTTCGCCGCGCGGGAGCCACAGCACGTCTCGCGTGCCGGGCCATGGAGCCAAACCATCTGCTCCACGAAAGGCTCGCTGTAATTGCTGAGCCTCCCCGGCGCCTTAAGTCGAGACACCCATTTGTGCCTGCCGCACAGGAATTCCTGCAGCAATGCAGTGATCTTAACATCAGTGCGGCACGGTGGGCGGATTACATCTGGAGCACGGAGTGGGAGGAGAACACCTCTAGACTCCGTGACTTCATCCCAGACGTCGGTTTTCCCCCTATTGGGGTGGACCTGCCTAGACTGGCATGGGTGAGGCTTAACCGCCTCCGGACCGGCGTTGGGCGCTTCCGCTCATCGATGCACAGATGGGGCTTGGCTTCTTGCGCAGCCTGCGAGTGTGGCGCGGAGGAACAAACCGCAGACCATGTCATCCTGGACTGCCCGATTTATCGGGCACCCAATGGGATGCATGGTCTGTCGGTTCTGGATGATGACACGGTGACGTGGCTACTGGAGGTGTGCCCTGAAATATAGTCCGGGTGAACCCCCCCCTAGGCTCGGGGTGGTAAAAGGATAGCCCCTCGGCCCCGAGCCTGGGGATGTGGGACAAAAGATCCCACCCAAACGAAGAAGAAGATCAGCCACTTTCCAAAAAGCATTGTATGAGTTATGATCATCTTTGAATATTTTTTTCTTTGCTTTTCGTTTTAAATCTGATCAAACCTAACTGACAAAAAAGACATAGACAAAGAGAAGAGTGAGAAATAAAAATAAATATAATAAGTAAATAATAGGCTCGTCAGGCAGCCTAACTCTTCCGCTGACAGTGAATTCATCTTTGGCGTAGTGGTTAGCGCCGTGGCCTCTCCCCCTGAAGGTCCGTGGTTCGAGCCCCCCCAGAACCTCGTTCGTTACATAAGCACCGAAAGAAAAACAAAATAATCTAATATTATCTTAACTTTATAATGCTTTTGGCAAACTGATAGGATCCATTTATTGCTGCCTACATTTATTTAAATTATTTTGCCTATTGTGAATGTACAATGTACATGTCAGCGCAGGTCACAATAAGTCCTTATAAACCCTATGATGGGATAATTGATTACACCTGCTCTAGACTAAGTTGTTGTTGTTGTATCTATCGCGTAGATTAGCGGCCTCTGTCTGCAGCGGTGTGACTTGCATGTAGTACCGCACCTCAAGACACATTTGAGATTTCACGACTAGTCCAATGTTGTCTTGAACTCGCGACACATTTCACGATCTCTTTGCGTTACGAGCACTTTCGGGAAAGCGTCGTGAATGGCAAGTATATCTTCACGACACGTTTCACGACATACTTTTCATTACGACATGCTTTGGGAAAGCCACCCCAGAGTAGTTATTTAATTTCATTTTGTGTTCCCCAATTCCCTGAGGTGTGACAGATTTTCTGTGAAGGGGCTAAAGTAATTATTAAACTTTTTTTTTTCCAGATTTATTTCAAATAGTATTTTTATGACTCAAGTAATACAAGCTCATGATTAAATAACGTTTCCTCATTTTCTTTCAGTTATTGTAACCGAGGATAAAGTCCCAAAGATCATCACATGAGGGTTATGTTGCACAGCAGTAGGATAGCAAGAACATTGGAGAGTTGTTGCTATAAACAGTGTGATAAAAACTGTGGATATGCTCAAATGTTCTCAAAGCTCTAAAGCATGTACAGTACATTTTCCTGACCATAACTGATAAATTATCAAGTTAAATGATCTGTCATACTCAGTGTATGTATAAAAATGTTTAGACTCACATATAAAGTACAGGTATATCAGGTACTTATCATCTGAATGATAGATAGATAATAATGTCTTGTCATAACTTTAAAATGTGAATATACTGGTAATGTATAAATAATTGTACAAACTAATATAGTTATACATATTTCTTTTAGATGTGGATCTCTACAATGCAGATGTTGAAAAAACTGAAGAAATGAATCAGCAAGAGAGTCCTGATGAAACATCAGAGCCAGGTATGTAGATGGTATTGTGTTCTCACAATCTATAATTTTCTCTTCATTGTAACGTTCACAGCTGCACATTATGATTCTGTCCTTCAAGCTGGTAATGCTGCTGATACACTCAGAGCAATCCATCCAGTTCATAATATGGCTTTGCTCACCCTTATGGAAAAGTAATATACTGCAGTATATTTTAAATATATTGTGATGATAATTTAGATATATACTGCAGTATATTATTTTTCCATAAGGGCAGCAAGCCTTTTAAAATGTAAAAAACATATAGAAGGTGCAGTAGCCCCCAACATCCTCCCACCCCTGCGGATAAGCGGTCAGTTCTGTCAGTAGCTTCATACTGTACGTTCTCTAAAAACATGTGGAGAGGGGGAGCTTACATTTTTTTAAACTAGGACGACAATCTTTGATAAGGCAGCCTGAAACATAAGGAAATTATTGTTTCATTCCTTATTGTATTTGTTCATTACTGTTATTAATGTTTTACTACAAGGCTTTGCTGAATACTCAAATCTGATTGGTCAATGAGCAGTCATTATTTCTGTATAATGGCCGCTGATTCACACTTGATTATATCCCTCCGCACTCTGCATGGCCAAGTCGTCCGGTCAAATTGCGCTCTCATGATCTCTCAGTCTAGTGCCGACACCTGGTGCCATTAGGTAGCTACATAACTTACGATATTAACGCGAATGATTAGTTTAAATATTTTTGGGAAAAACTAAAACTTTGATACCTGGGAAGTATACTACGAAGCAGGATTAATGAGTTAGCTGGCTGGATAACTGCACTGAGTGAAACCGGGAACAGCTCTTTTTACTTCCATGCCCATGTTCAGGATTTGGTTTTACTCTGTTCAGTTATCCAGCTAATGCTGCGTTCACATGGATCACGGTAGATGGTAGACGGCAGAATGGCACCAACTCAGTAATCATGCTTCGTAGTAGCCTATACCTCCCTGGAAAGAAACTTTCCGAGAGTACGGATTGCAAAACTGTATGAACGGATTGCAAAAACCGAGAGCATGGATTGCAAACCCGAGAGTACAGATTTCCACGTTGAGATTTTTTTTTTTCACTGAGGGTTAGGGTTAGGGTTAGCCTTGAGGGGCTCCATAGATTACCTCTGTGCAGAATTTATTGTAGGAGAATGAAAAGGAAAACTGATGGTTAGCGGCTTTGGTTTATTGACAGTTAGCTAGCCTACATGATTGACATTGATTGCACGTTGCCTGAACTGTAAATTGTTTCACAAAAAATGAAATGACACTGCCAAATCGGCAAAGTGTGTTTCGAAACAAACTGTTTCAAAGTTTCAAGTTTAAAATCAACTGGGGGGGCTGTAGGGTTATCAGAGTGTTTTTAAGTGTACCTAAATGTTTTTAATCCTTTAATTATGTTGCCTAAAATGTGTGTTGTACTTGTCTGATATTATTGAATTATAAATAAACAAAATTGAAAACTTAAGCAGCCGCCTTCTGCCTTCGTTTCAGCTAGTGACCGTTGGCTGCAGGCTTTTTCTACTTTTCATCCCTCATAGCTTGTGAGCTAGATAACAGTGCTGACAAACAAGACAACTCGATATTCCACTGATTGAAAATGTAAATTGATAAAAAATAAACCTGGCAATATGCTGCTTTTATAAACTCTATTAATAATCTGTAGTGCTTGCAAAAACGATCTAATATTCATGTTATATTTAATCTTTAAGCCTACAATTACTTGCTAACTAGGTCCTATGCCATACAGTAACCGGTAGCCATTATGACCAGGTTAGACTGATCTTGATGTTACAAGCAAGCTAGCTGGCTAATCAAAGAGAAGCAGCTAAACGATAAAAACTTGACAAGCGTATATGGAATACTGTAAAGAAATATGTAGCATGATCACGTACCTGTTTTCAATCCTAAATGTCCGGATTATTGAGGCCACTGAGTATCAGCAGAGATTTGGCTGGACCCTCTGACCAGCCTCGGCCATGGTTAGGCCATGGTGAAGTACATGGTCCACAATTGTAGCCCGTATGTCATTCGAAATTCTTGCAAGTCTTTGCCTTTGCCTCCCCCTGCCTCTTCCCTGTCCCCTGTGCCCTCCTCTTGCACGACCACCACGGATTTGGATACCTCTCCCTCTTGCAAGACGTCCTTGCTCTTCTCCCTCCATTTTTCATCCAGACACAAATGCACTAGTAGCTTAGCAGTATATATGTGTGATCGGTTCCTTTGAGCTGTGAGAAAATTAACTAATTTGTGGATACAAGATTTGCCTGAATTTTGGATAAATTGCAGACATTTATATTTTTATAAGGGAGCCGTACATGTAGACCTATATTCATAAGGAGATCCTGAGTGCCAGTTTATTAGTTGTTGTTTGTACTATTTTGCATGTAATGATTTGCACAATGAACATATATATAAATAGATGTGGGAGTGATGGCATTCAAATGATAAATGGTATAATCCATTTTGATTAGGGTGACATAATCAATTGATTTTTGTATCAATTACTGACATTTTTGTTTACTAGTTCGCAGAAATGTGCTTTACATTAGCATTTTGTGTTAAAGCAATAAAAAATGATATAGTGTTTTGAACAAATGAGTTAATGTTGTGGGGTTTGTGCTTACAGTTTTGAGAATGTGTTTAGTGTTTCAGGAATTGTGTTTTAGCAATTGAGAAAAACTGTAATCTTAAAAAAGTGTGACAAAACTGCAGCTAAGAATGTTTTGGAAACTAGCTAGCTAGGTAATCATCTGTCATATTCCCTTTCTGCCCAGTGCTTAAGGCTTGTCTTTTTACTCCCTGCTTCCTGCTGCAAAACCTTGCGTACCTAAATTGTAGTGGTGGTGTCACTGGGCTCTGTGAGCTGAGGTACTGATTCAAAAATCTTGTCCTCCTCTCTGCTGTGAATGTCAGTGTACTAACTGCTAACGTTACCAGGCTCAGGCATGGCCATGCTTGTTACTATCCATTGTGCTGCTGCCGCTGACTTATCCAAATGTCATAGCATTGCGTGCATATAGCCAATTGAAGCAATGTAAGTTTTTTCTTTTTTAATACTTCAAGTATGTACAACATGTTCAGAAGAAGCCATGTAAGTATATAGAGCTGCTGTAGTTTCTTGTGACAATACCAGCTGGAGAGGGAGCACTTCAGCTGCTCGAGGGCATTGTGTCGTCAGAAGAGTCAACATTCCACCATTCATTCTCCATGGGAATGTTTTGGGATAAAAAGATAACTATGTCAAAAAATATAAAAGATTAAAAAGTTGAATACAAGCAAAATAAAAAATTGAATACAAGCAACTTAATCTGGGCCAAGATTAATATTTTAACGTTGGAATGGCATGTCTAGCTTCAAAGCTGTAGGTGGAGTAGAGTGCAGAAATTTAGGTGGAAAGAAAATAAGAAGTTTAAGAAGTATGGAACAGGGAGTGTGTTGTTGAAGCAACCACACAAATAATTTAAACTGAAGAACCTTTATAAAATAAAAAAATTAGAACTATTTTAGTGTTCTGGGGAGCACCTATGTGTGTCTGGAAATCATAATGATGTAATATACTCTGGAATGCACAATAAAGAAGAGAGAAATATACAACATAGGCCTAATTTTGATGTCCAAGTCAAATTTACATAGCTTTACAAAATATGATTCCCTGTGATAGTTATTATAGGCTCCTTTAGCCCTTTATTGGGAAATTCAATGAGGTAACTTAATTTTTTTAGCTCTTACAATGTTTGGATGAAGTAGACCGCTTTTCACATGCGTAAAATACACAGCATCTGCGGTCTATGGAAGCAGGGCAGAGTCAGGGAAGTAAACGGCACAGTTGCCACCGTCATAGCGCTTAATTGAAGCAGTGACACCTGTAAGCAGTTTTTCTTAACAGCCGGTTGATTAACATTGAGAAGGCACAGGACATTGAGAAGGCACACTTTCGATGGTTTTCCCTCATTTCAAACCACGATTGTCCTTGAATTTGTTTGCCAAGGCGATCTGATGCCGGTGAGGTGGACCGAAAAGGCTCCGTCTGCATTTTTTTCCCTGTTGGAAAAACAGTCATATATTTGTTAAGCTTTTAAGCAGCATGCTGCATTTGCTCTTTCCAAAAGCTTTTAGCTGCCTCATCAGCATGTCTGCTCTGTAAACAAGCCTGCTCTGGTCCCACACTGACAGTGGGACATTATTTAACCGTATGCTGTCTCCTGCTCTTTCACTTCAAAGTCACAGTCCTGTTACAGTTTGACTGTTGTTCAGAAGTGACGTGTGTTTGCCTTTTCTTGATCACGGGTGCTTGTAAGTATAAAAGTTATTTTATACTTTGCAAAATCATGTGATATTCCCAAGTTCTCAGGGGCACACATTTCAACTCCATTCTGGGGTGTAGCGGCAGCTGTATTTTTAAAAATCTGATTCCCAAATATGATACAAACTATACATCTGTATCTACAGACTCAAATACAGCAATGGTGACATAATGATAATGATGACATAATGATAATCTTTTCCGTCACCGAGGCGATACTTTCATTTTCCCGCATGACTGATTGAAAGCATTTATTCTGGAGAGGAATTTGTAAGGGAGCACTTTAGGCCACCCATAGAGCCAAGGGCCCTATACTGTGCACTGGCCAACAGTACCTCTGATATCATGGTGACTGCTTTGATGAGAAGTAATGTCAGCATGTTCTAACAGGCCAGCAGACACAAAGGTGAAGAATGGACACAAACATACCTAATATCTAAACAAACCGCTGTTGACAGTGCATTGTGTTCCACCTTATTCTTTAATCTTAAAATCCAGTTGCGTACCGTGGCACGTCGAACCAGGCCTTCAGGAACCTTATATTTAAATGGATGATTAATTCAAAGCAATTGAGGTAAAAACATTTTTAAAAAACCTCCCCAGTGGGAAGAAAAATCCTCAAATGGTGGTTAGAAAAAACTCCCTGATGGGAAAAAATCGGGGGAGGAACCCGGCTATAGAGGGGGAATCCATCCTCCTGGCCGGCCCAGTGGGGGGTATACACAACCATGAGAGTGATCCTGAACAGGCAGTATCCCAACAAGGCACAGACTCACAAACCTGAGTGCAGTGAGAGGGCAACAGCACAGTCAGCTCAGCTCACATAATAGCTCTACGGCCCTGATTTACCCTTCACATACATCTATAACAAAAGGAAAGAGGTGAGTTTTGAGCCTAGACAAGTCCAGACCACCTTAGTTGAGTCCAAGACCAGTCCAAGACCAGGAACAGTCGAGATTGAGTCAAGGCCGAGTCTAAAGGGGGTTGAGACCGAGTCAAGTCCGAGATCGGGTTTTATACGGTGTACTCTGTAAACTACAGCTTTCTATAAAAATGGCTCAACTCACCTATTTTAACCAATTAGATGTACTTCTAGCTGAGAGGTTCCTCTATGCAGTCATATAAATATCATGATGCTGATTCCCACTAGTATTTTTATTTTTTTGCTATTGCTATGTCAACACAGTGCACCCTAGAATACTGGAATGCTTTTGTTGAGACTTTGCGTGGATATATACAGTTGGCGTACTTTGGTGGAAAGTAGTTTTTGAAAAAAACGTGCACAACAAGGTCTGAGGATGTTTTATGAGTAATAGTGTCATTAAATTTGGAAAGAGAGGCGCTGCGGTGGTACAACGGTAAGAGTGCCGACTTTCAGTCGGTGCAGTTGTGCTCCGGGGATCGGGGTTCACGCCCCGGTCCTGCCAGATCCGAGCATGGCCGGTGCCCTGTGGGAGCGGCAATTGGCGGCTGCTTCCGGGTGGGGGGAGGGGCTCGGAGAGAATCGCTGCGCGCATAGCGGCCCCAGATGAGCTGGAACCACGGTCAGCGTTGAGGAGTCGCGCCCTGAATAAGGACGTGGCGACCTCTGTCTACTACCGGCTGACTGGGTCGTGCAGCGGTGGTTCTCTAGCGGTTGCTACACGGGGGGAATTGAATTAGAATAAGGGTTCAATTGGCTACTAAATTGGGAGAAAATGGGAAAAAATCAGAAATAAATTTTTTATTTTTTTTATTTGGAAAGAGTCATTGCTGTTGACTTTTTAGAAAGTTCATTTTTGCCACTTTGAGTCATTAAATTTGAACCCATTGGGCACGGTCTATCAGGGTGAGCTGCGGATAGCCTATTTATAAAACTAGTGAAATCTCAACGACGCTATCTGGATGGATATATAGCACTCTGGGCGAACTGCCCCTTCGAGATGTCTAGTTTGTGTTAAAGTTTAAATCATTAAGCTGTATATTGGGGAAGAGGTGGGCAAATTTACATTCATAAAAGTTGCAAGCCATTTTTTGAGTGGCACAGTGCCAGCTACAGCGAGGACCAGTGACATGAACTAGCTTAGCATTTTTTGCATCTGATGAATTCTAGAAGCGCCAAGCATCCTGCCTACCACTGGTATTCTAAAGAAATGCCATTGCTAGGTTGGTTATGGCAGCCATGCACTACACAAGTGGTGCCCATTCAAAAAAATGGCCAATAGTTTACTAATCAATTTAGTTAAAATCCCACATTGCACCTGTTAGTCCTACAAGACAGTGCCAACTTGAGCTTGAGCTTGCCTACCAATATGGCTCCAATGCTACTGTGTGATGTCATATACTGTATATCCAGAGATAAAGCTTTATTAGTTTACGTTTCGACCCAAGGGGCCTTCATCAGAACAAACAAAACAAACAGGAAACACCAATATCACAAAGGATTCAGACAGCTACATCAGGTGGTGACTATTAGTCCATCAAAAGGCATCAGCCAATAAGGCGTCATCATGAACCAATTGTCATGAGTGTATGGGAAAATACAGGTCAATTGGCTGAAATGTATAATCTTTCTCATAGCTTGGTGTTAGCGCCCAGTGAATAAGCCCATTGTTTCACCAGCGGGAGGGGTGATGCTTTTAAATTTCCTATTCATTGAATGAATGACATAATTAGTTTTCATATCTTGTTGATTACCATGGACTGCTTAGTAGGTAATGTATTAACAATCAATATTTTCTTGGTTTTGAGCAAATTAAAACTTGTTATTTTTCTACGGTCTATGGGTTTTACTCAGTGCAGTTATCCAGCGAAATCTGTAATACTGCCCCCAGTGCTACTAATCCATTGCAAATGCGCAGATTTGGCTAAGCATGGCAATGGGCCCTTTTCACACTGCGATATGTTAACAGGAAGTGACGGGATAACCAGGTAACAATGAATCTGGTTAGCTGATCTTCCAGCTCAAGCAGTAGATGTTAGTCGGTTCATGGGCTCGTTCTCAGTATGTAGCCTAACAAAACTCCGGTGCTCGCTTGTCATCTTACGTTTAAAAACGTAACTTTTTATACTCTGAATTTGACGTGCATATGAAAGCAATTTTTATGTAAAATCAGATGAAACCCAGGGTGTGTCCCAATAGTCGAAAAATGCACCCTCCCTTCCTCCACTACCACCTCCTCTACTCCGTGCCCCGGAAACGGATCTTTGTGTTTTAATCTAATGTTGCTGATTACATCTTAATTACATATTAATGGTTACATATTAATTAATGTCTCGACGCAAACTGCAATGTCAGGTACATTGTATACTGTACATGCAAATACTTGTACTCAAAACGTTCAGACAGTTTTGCATATTTCCGGGTAGTAGAGGAGTGGTAGTGGGGGAGTGGAGGAAGGGCGGTGGGGAGTGAAGAATATTGGGACGCACCCCCAGTACATTAGCGTGTAGCTGCAAAAGCAGCGGATGTTTGTGCGACTGATGACAAGCTGGCAAACGTTAGCCAAAAGATGCAGAAGTCCGCTGCTAGTCATCTTACATTTAAAAACTTAAAAACGATATATTTTTACTCTGAGTTTGGCATTACAGTTTTTCTCAATCGCTTGGATGCATTTCTGGAAACTCTAACCTCATTCTCTTAACAGTGCCTTAAAACCCCACACCATTAAGGCAATTGGCCAATACACTATTTCACTTCTCATTGTGTTCACACAGAATGCAAAACACTAAATGCAGTTGTCATAGTGTAGATACAATCCTCATTCCACTTCGACATTCCAGTCAAAACAGATTGTTTTTTTCTCAATTGGCTATGTTCATTTCCCATTCGCAATGACACAGTTGTTCATTGGGTAAATCATTGCATGCAAAATACTATGTATAATGATATAAAAGATAAGGCCAGTATGATGGGTGTTGGAGTGAGTAACTTCCCTTCACACATTTGAAGAGTAACGGAGAACACATGCTGTCAATTCCATCCCACAGGTTAAAATTGTGAACACAATACTCACAAACATATATACTGTAAATGCTAAGGGTTCCAGTGCAAAAAAATGGAGCAAGAAGCAGTGTCCCCAGAGGGGCGATTGGTTGTGCAGCAGTGAAAAACAAAAAATACAAAATAAAAAAGTAAAACAACCATACTATAGATGAAAAAGATACATAATAAACATGTTTTTTCTCGTAATTTGTGTGTCCAGGAATTGTTTTACATTGACAGCAACACTTTGTACACAATATCTGTCCAGTTTTGATGCAAATACTTTGCATTTTGAGTGTCAGGGTTTACGCAATGATCAGAAGGTGCTATACATTTGGTGACATTGTTGTAGCGATTGACTGATTTAGTGTCTTTTGACGCATGTGGTTATCGTTTTGATTGTTATAATTTCTTTTGAACGGGTGGTATCGTGTTATGAAAAATGATTTTACTGTTTTGGGGATTGCACTTAGAGTTTTGGGAATGAGGTTAGAGTTTCAAGAAATGCATCCAAGCGATTGAGAAAAACTGTAAGACAGAGATTATGAAAGCCAAGACCTTTTTCTAGTAAATCATGCAAAACCCAGTACATTTGTAGCCATGTAAGCATGTTTGGTAGTGACAATCTGGCTAATTAGCTTCCAAACGATGCCAAACTCCAGTGCTAGCTTGTCATCTTATGTTTAAAAGCTTCAAAACGGTATTTTTACTCTGAGTTTGGCATTAAGACATACAAATCATGAAAGCCAAGACATTTTTCCAGTAAAATCAGGTGAATAACATTAGCTTGCAGCTGCGAAAGCAGCCGATGTTTGGTGACAAGCTGGCTAACTTCCAAACAATGTGAAACTCCCATGCTACCTTGTCATTTTACTTTTAAAAGCTTCAAACTAACTTATTTTTACTCATTAAGACATGGCATTAAGACATAGCTACAGATTATGAAAGCCAATACATTTTTCGAGTGTGGGGGAGAATGTTCCCACGAACCATTAGCTAGCGTATTCACCAGGGAAAATGTATTCACGTTATTGTTGAGTGGTATGAGCACTGATCTTATCTGGGAAATTGGCCAGATTTAGCTAGAGGTATAACTTCTAATATACCTAACGCTAAATCTGGCCAATTCCCCAATAATTTCAGTTATTTGATGTGCTAGCCACTGAGGGACAAAACAACATTTATTGTAGACTGACTGGTCCATTTGTTTTGATGACACCGGAAATGTAACTACCTGGTAGTGTGTAAAGGGCCTATACAGACTCGCGGTTATAATATTTCTACTTTGTTGCAAAGTTCGTTGTAACCGAACTCGAATATGAAAGGGAACGTGAGCTCCGCTTTGTGCCTACTGCGCTTTCCATGTTATAGCCTACTAATAATGACTGAAGAGAATCTACCAGAAAAAAACCTCAGAAGCAAATTCCAAAAATGTAATGAAATAATGAACAAAAAACATTGTCTACAAGTGTTTTTAATGTTAGAAGCTAAGGTTAGAGTTTGCATTCACTTCTTTGGTGGTTTATTGGGAGTGCGACCTAGCTAGTTTTGTCCTTTGTCCAGCCCCGACAGTCAGATTGGAGAAGTACACGTTTGATCTGTGACTTTGACGCTCCAGTTCAGGGGCACGCTCTGTTCTGCGTCTTAAAGAAGTTTTTTTTTTTTTATTGTTGTAACATTGCACTTATATACAGTATATCTGTGGTGGCCTTTTATAATACACTATTTTAATGTGGCTTGCCCCAAGAGTATTGGGGCTATACCAGCTACATTAGTGCTACCAAAAACTGACTGCTGGTAGCCCGACATTGCAAACACATTTCACAGTAAGCGTTGAGCCTCGTCAGCATATTCATGGATATTGTTCTTTTATCGGGGCACGTGTGGACAATTATTATGGCCGTCCAATAGCCTATCTTGTTGCACGATAACATCATATCGCCCAAGCCTAGTTGGCTTACAGCCTATCTGGGTGAGATTCTTCTTATCCACGGTGGCCCCTTAGTGGTGCATCGTCAATGTCCCAATCGCCTCCAAACTTCCCCGAAAAAAAAGGTCAGTGGTCCGGCCTTTGCATAGGGTGCTTTTCATTTAGTTTACATAAACACTTGATTGACAGTTTTACTTTTTATTTGCTTTCTACATTGTAACAAGACTCAACATCGGCGTCACCATCACCACGTTGCAGCAATGTTGCTCAGGGTTGTAGTAGGAAAGTTTCTTAGTTTATGTTACACTTGTAACATTTGTCTGGGGCGTTTGTAAAATAGTTCCAGAACTTTGAATCCTTGAAATCCTTGAAATTAGAATTATTGGCAGAAGCAAGACATTACCGGAGCTAACTGGAGCTTGCGGAGTGCTCATAACTCTAATTAAATGACGTCCACTTCTCCTCCTCGCTCGCTCCCGCTCACACACTCTGCCCCACCCACCTGTGAGAATGAGATGCACTCCGTTGCCCTGGTATGCAGGCCAATCTGCATGCTCCAGACCACTATCCGCTGTGCCCTGTCACTTGTTCCTCACTGGCTGCATAGTCGTCCGGGCTGAGCTAGGCTTGCCTAGTGTTGTTTTAAAAACCATGTGGAGCATTTCCAAAATCTAGTCAACTGTTCAAGGAGTATTTACTCTGGTTGCTGATTTCCATAAAATTAAAATCAAAGAGCTGAGCTAAACAGCTGACAGTGTATGTTGTCACTGACATATCCACAGATGCAGAAGGTTGCTTTTTTTTGCAAGAATAATGAATAGTGCTATGAGAATCATTCTTGCAAATACAATGTATCTATCTACACACTGAATTACTCCTCAGAGGCGGAGGGCATCAGACAATGTTTAAATGCATTTGAGATTGATTTAAACTGGTTGCTTTTGTCTCTGACAATGCATGCTACACAACCGAGGCAGCAACATTCTTTGGGACTTACTGCAAAAAACTAAATGCATCGATGCGTTTTTATGTATGATTTTCACATAGTAACCCTGGAAAGCAATTATGAGAAAATAATTTCCAGAGAGCTTGTTGCCGTCATAAAAACGTTCTTCAACTTTGCCCAACCAGGAAATAAGGTAGACAAAACACGTGACAGTCGCATTTGTGTAGGAAGATTGTTATCTACTGATAAGCCTGTCTTCTGAGAAACGCAACACCTCTGTTGCAGTGTACCATTTGAAATGCGTTTTATTCAAGGTTTGTGGAGATGGACATTACATCCAACAGTGGCACATTAAATGTGTTCAGGATGTTGTTGGAAGACAAGTTGTTGCAATACTCTCTCGTTACGCAACACAGAAGGAATGTCACTGACCTCAACCAGTGGTTTGAGATTTGGAAAGGCAGAATTTATTAAACCGCCAATAAACTGGAGAAGCTGATGAATGCATATCAAACATTGGCACAACAGTTTCACAGCACTGACAGAGCAATAAAACGTGAATGTATTAAATCATTCAGTGAAGTAACAGAAAAGCTCACCAAGTATAACAACCCTGATCAAATGAAAAAGAAAACATGGTTTAGTTCACGAATATATGGAGGCTCTCAGGAATTTTTACTCTAAATAAGTTTTAAAAAAAGTGTTCTACGGCCAGACTGCATTCCATTCCAGGCTTTGATGAGGACTTTCTCTGAACTTCAAAATTGCAAATGGCACGTTAAGAAAAAGGTTGAATGTCCTTGAATCACTTCTGGGATACAGCAGAAAAATAGGTCTCGCTTGATCAAAGACTGAATTATATGAATTCTGTTGATGTCAAGACAACTGTCTTCTTATTGGCAGGTTTTCACATAATCAAAATCAATGCTTGAAAGAAGAGAAAGTACATGAAAGATAATAATCCAAGATTCTCTTATGCCCTATCCATTACACATTTTTGGAACATATTAATCATATCGTATGTACATTTTGTCAAATTAGCATGGTAGAAGATTTATATTTGCATTTTATTTTGGAATTATTATTGTAATTATATAGTTTTTATTGTGGGGTTTGACAGTGTACCATACACTAGCTGCAGTAGCTTTGTACAAATATCCACGTGCCCAGATTTATGTGTAGGAAGAATGATTTGAAACTCAACAGCTCTCAATGAGATGGCTGAAAATCTCTGCTGCACTTTGCAGATAAACACACCACCTTAAAAAATGTATTTGCGTTTTTTTTCCTAATTTGTATTTGCTGTTGCATACATGGAAAATGATGTACGTACATGTAAATGTTTCAAGGTAGACCGTCACCCCAATTCAGTATCATTGTATTTTATTGATCCCTCCACTATTGGATGGAAGAAGACAGATTATTTTGAAGTTGTGGTTGTCATACTATCTTACTTTCCATATCTTGCATCTAAAATAATTTTTTATGGATCGCCACTATTACCCAAATGTCCTCACGCTCATTTCAATTCAGTTAGGTGTTGATTGGACTTCAGTGGGTGGTGTGCATGGGGCGAGAGGGTGTATCAGGTTACATTTTCCTCATCAGAGTAATAAGTGCTACTTCAGCCTTTCCTTCCCCATTGCTTTCCCTTATTTGCTTAACACTTTTGCAGCAGGCCTATAAAGCTAGATACAAGATGCCAGCCGTCTCATATAAACACCCATGGGTGTTAAATGTACACCACCATTTTTGCTGTGAGGAGACAAAAAAAGATAATATTCAAAGTGGTCTATTTGAGCAGAGACCCGGATTGCAGATTGTTTTAAAAAAAAAAAACTTATTGATAGTTGGCTACAGTTATATTACTTGGTTGCATGCTGTTTAGGTATCTATACTGTCAAGGTATCCAAAATTGCGCTCTGCTACCTAAACAAGTCTGGCCAGCTAGCTGTCTATCTAGCTTGAGCTTGATATTATCCATCTGTGTTCCAATGCACTTGAGCTATCGGATCAAGCTGTTTGGTAACTTTGCAAAATGAACAATGGAGCAGGAGAAAAGTTTGGCGAGTTTCACTGTTTTGCGTCGGTTAGGGTGTGGTGAAATGGCGGTCTATGGAGGTTGGACACATTGGGCTCTATTTTCCGGCTGGCGCATGGCATAGTCACGGATTTGCATGCGTCTGAGCCCGTTTGGTAATTTGGTGACTTGCCGTGCGCTGAAGTGGGAGGGAAGCCACTGTCGGGGGGTGTGTCCGTCAAGAGGGAGCAGCCCGGTTCAATTTTACAGGAGCGGAATGCAATTTTGCAATAAGAGTAGACTGCGATTCGCACTTGCGCTGCCCGCCAGGTGAGACCATATTTACGGCACAAATCACACCACAGCGTATGGCGAGTTGCTCATTTCGGGGCTTTCCCCAATGCGTGCATGATCATATCCTATATTCAAAAGGCAATCAACCGTTTTCGTGGATCATATGCGGTCCAATTTCACTTTTGAAATAAAAATCTCCCAAGCAGGAAATAGTATATGCTTTGCGTTTATTGCTCATTGCCTTTTTATAATGTTAATTCTTGTATTTTTTTTGTTTTTAATTGTTTATTGCTGTTATTATATATCACTGTGGTCCCAGGGGTACTGTATCACCGTTTGTAATGAGAATAATGACAAACTTGGTGCATACATTCACTCTTATTGCCCATATAGCGATAAAAACGTAGCTCTTAACTCATTTACATTCAATTAAATCAATGCAAAATAGATAGCCTATCGTCTTCCAAGGCAGAATCCTAAAGGCAACAAAAGTCGCTAATAAATGTGGTGAGGAAAATGGGATATGTTGCATGGGGAAAATTCTAAATAGATAAATGATTAGACGCATGCTAGAACCGAGAAAACAGGAAAATGGAGGATTTGAAAAATAAAAAGCCAGTAAATGATAAACGGAAGAGTAAAATAAATTATTTTTAAATGTATTTTATTGACTGATTGGAGGCTAAGGAAATGATCCAGTCCAGATAACCTAGTAGTGACTTTTGTCGCCTTTAGGATTCCAGTAGTCGGAAATTGGCAGTGGGTGGACTTGTTCTGCAAACGCGAGGCCTCCCGACCACGACCGAATGGGCGTGTTCTGCTGTCGTTTTTCACTAAACCACGTGATGCGGGATAGCCCGACATGGTCAAAATGAGTCCAATGCACACGGCTCTTAAAAGGACTGAAAAGAGGTAATTTGATTAGCTATGGTGCAGCTGAAGCACACCCACTGATAAATATTCAGCATAACCCAGCCCATTTTCAACCTGCACAGCGCGCTGTGAGCTGTGCGCTCCTCACCTCTGGTCCAAAAATAGCGAAATTCAGTAGCCACGCCCAGTGCGCCATACGCTACGCTATTGACTATGACGGCTCACCGCACGCCAACGCGCTTGCCGGAAAATAGAGCCCATTGACATTCAACACGGTACAGGTTCAGATGAGGTAGACAGACTGATGTTAAACAAATGCATTTCTTAATTGAGAATGTAAATTTGGAGGCACTTTTTGTAAACTCATCATCCTTGCTTGCTGTACAATGTCCGCCATGTCTAAAGTTAGACTAAAAATGAGACTAGCTCATGTTAATATATAGAGTTTTTGCATTCTGCTGCAGATAAGTAGCAGCCCCTGTGCAATTAGTATATGATTGTTAAGACATTACTTGCAGCTAACAAGAAATTTGCTTTCTAATAAAACTGTGGACTGCAGCTGACTAAAAAGAAGGAAATATAAAGGCATCATCTTCCTAATGAGGCCAACATTCTATCTTCTCTTTTTTCCAGCTTTAACCTGTTGGACTGGACCCATTTAACATCATTCCAGGGATAAAGCTGGTTTCAAAATATAGCCGGCTCATTGCAGAAAAAATACAAAGATCTCAAACAGAGCTGCTCTCATCCTCACTTACCCAAACCTCTGAATGAAGGGTGGTGACACTGGTGATGTCATGTATGACAATGACATTGTAAACTCCTCCTTCACAGGCTGCGGTGATGAGGGGGCGGCAAGTGAAGAGCCACAGGATACTGATATTGTTCTTCGGGATTATCAGATGGAAGTTGCAATACCCGCCTTGGAGGGAAAAAACATCATCATATGCCTCCCAACAGGAAGTGGTAAAACCAGAGCTGCTGTTTATATTACTAAAAAACATCTGGACTCCAGAACACAGCAGGGGCAGCCGGGAAAAGTTGCCGTCCTGGTTAACCAGGTACTCATGGGTCCCTTCAGCCTTTATATACATACATGATAAGATACAATAAGGATAAGACGCTGAAGTGTCGCCACATTGAATTTAAACATATAGGATATTCAAGTGTCCCCACATTGAATTTACACTTACAGGATAAGACACTCAAGTGTCCCCACATAGTGTTTACACATACAGGACAAAGTACGCCAGTGTCCCCACATAGTGTTTACACATACAGGACAAGGTACGCCAGTGTCCCCACATAGTGTTTACACATACAGGACAAAGTACGCCAGTGTCCCCACATAGTGTTTACACATACAGGACAAAGTACGCCAGTGTCTCCACATAGTGTTTACACATACAGGACAAAGTACGCCAGTGTCTCCACATAGTGTTTACACATACAGGACAAAGTACTCCAGTGTCTCCACATAGTGTTTAGACATACAGGACAAAGTACGCCAGTGTCCCTACATAGTGTTTACACATACAGGACAAAGTACGCCAGTGTCCCTACATAGTGTTTACACATACAGGACAAAGTACGCCAGTGTCCCCACATAGTGTTTACACATACAGGACAAAGTACGCCAGTGTCCCCACATAGTGTTTACACATACAGGACAAAGTATGCCAGTGTCTCCACATAGTGTTTACACATACAGGACAAAGTACTCCAGTGTCCCCACATAGTGTTTACACATACAGGACAAAGTACGCCAGTGTCCCCACATAGTGTTTACACATACAGGACAAAGTACGCTAGTGTCCCCACATAGTGTTTACACATACAAGACAAAGTACGCTGGCTTTAAGTCAAACATCTAAATCTGTTAAGTGGAGCTTTTTTGGATGGGGATGAGTCTCCTGTTGTTCCAGTACCGTCAGTTGCTGGCTGAGGGGCATCTCTGACATCCCCAGCCCCAGGAATAGACATCAGCCCTGTAGGATTTTCTCAACTGACTTCAGGGCTGTTCCTTCCTCCCACAGGTGCCTCTGGTGGAGCAGCACTACAGCAAAGAGTTTGGAAAGTATCTGAAGCGGCACTATCGCGTTGAGAGGGTCAGCGGTGACTCCCAGCTCAAAATCTCCTTCTCAGAGATTGTGGAAAAGAACGACATCATCATCTGCACGGCACAAATCCTGGAGAACGCCTTCAAACAGGAAAAAAGCGATGATGACGACGAGGGCGTCCGTATTTCAGGTCAAATTCATAATTTTAAATGGGATAAATACTTTGAATATACATTTATTTTGTGGTATACCGTTTTTTAAGCTGTAGAACACCATTTCGGAATATAGGAATAGAAAAGGGCTGGATATTCTCAGCTGTATGCAACACATTCCGGGGTAGTATCAGCTTTCCCCCGCCCAGCATTTGTTACTTGTAGTGTTTAGATAGACATAGATAGACAGCTTGAAATTTCAGACAAGACATTTCTTCACCTGGTTGTTTAAAAGGTTCCTCCTCATAAATGTCAGCCTTTCTGTCTGGTCCAGAGTGGAATTCCCATCGGAGCGTAACATAAGCCATCTGTCAAAAACAGTGGTTTTATTTGTTTGTTATTTGTTTTGTATCATTTCCTGATCGCTTGCTGCTGATAGAATTCACATGAGAGGCCCTGTCATTGTGACAGATGGAAAGGTCCCATGGGGACTTCAGCTCCAGGGTGTTATATCTAATATCTCGTTTGAACTTGTTGTAAACCCACTTTGTTACACATTCTTTGTTACTCTGGTACACCATTATGGTCTAAATTCCAGGAATAGCCTCAAGAGCAGGGTTTTAGGAGACGGTACATTTTGTTGAAAAATGAGAAGAGCAGCTCCGCAGTAGCTCCCAGCTACATTCCGGTTACCTACAGTTGAAGTTGAAAGTTTACATACACCTTAGCCAAATCCATTTAAACTCAGTTTTTCACAATTGCTGATATTTAATCCTAGTAACATTCCCTGTCTTAGGTCGGTTAGGATCACAACTTTATTTTAAGAATGTGAAATGTCAGAATAATAGTAGAGAGAGTGATTTATTTCAGCTTTTATTTCTTTCATCACATTCCCAGTGGGTCAGAAGTTTACATGCACTCTTTTAGTATTTGGTAGCATTGCTTTTAAATTGTTTAACTTGGGTCAAACATTTTGTGTAGCCTTCCACAAGCTTCTCACAATAAGTTGCTGGAATTTTGGCCCATTCCTCCTGACAGAACTGGTGTAACTGAGTCAGGTTTGTAGGCCTCCTTGCTCGCACACGCTTTTTCAGTTCTGCCCACAAATTTTTGATTGGATTGAGGTCAGGACTTTGTGATGGCCACTCCAATAACTTGGCTTTGTTGTCCTTAAGCCATTTTGCCACAACTTTGGAAGTATGCTTTGGGTCATTTTCCATTTGGAAGAGCCATTTGCGACCAAGCTTTAACTTCCTGGCTGATGTCTTGAGATGTTGCTTCAATATATCCACATAATTTTCCTTCCTCATGATGCCATCTATTTTATGAAGTACACCGGTCCCTCCTGCAGCAAAGCACCCCCACAACATGATGCTGCCACCCCCGTGCTTCACGGTTGGGATGGTGATCTTCAGCTTGCAAGCCTCATCCTTTTTCCGCTAAACATAACGATGGTCATTATGGCCAAACAGTTTAATTTTTGTTTCATCAGACCAGAGGGCATTTCTCCAAAAAGTAAGATTTTTGTCCACATGTGCAGTTGCAAACTGTAGTCTGGCTTTTTTTAATGGCGGTTTTGGAGTAGTGGCTTCTTCCTTGCTGAGCATCCTTTCAGGTTATGTCGATATACGACTCGTTTTACTGTGGATATAGATACTTTTGTACCTGTTCCCTCCAGCATCTTCACAAGGTCCTTTGTGCACTTTTTGCACCAAAGCACGTTCATCTCTAGGAGAAGAGAATGCGTTTCCTTCCTGAGGAGTGGTCCCATGGTGTTATTGTTTGTACAGACGAACGTGGTACCTTCCAAATTTCGTTTGGAAGTTGCTCCCAAGGATGAACCAGACTTGTGGAGGTCCACAATTTTCTTTCTGAGGTCTTGGCTGATTTCTTCTGATTTTTCCATGATGTCAAGCAAAGAGGCACTAAGTTTGAAGGTAGGCCTTAAAATACATCCACAGGTACACCTCCAATTGACTCAAATAATGTTAATTAGCCTATCAGAAGTTTCTAAAGACATGACATAATTTTCTGGAATTTTCCAAGCTGTTTAAAGGCACAGTCAACTTAGTGTATGTAAACTTCTGACCCACTAGAATTGTGATATAGTGAATTAAAAGTGAAGTAAACAATTGTTGGAGGAATTACTTGTGTCATGTAAAAATGTCTTAACTGACTTGCCAGCACTATAGTTTGCTAACATGAAATATGTGGAGTAGTTAAAAATGAGTTTTAATGACTTCAACCTAAGTGTATGTAAACTTCCGACTTCAGCTGTAAGTATGAACGTTTTCATCCGCTAAAGGTCTTAGTAAATCAGGCCCCAAGTTTCTTATGTGCACATTTCAGAACCACTAGTCCTTACGGAGATGGAAAATATATTTAAATAAAATGTATTATAAAGATATTACACTTCTCAACATATGGGCAAGTATAGCATTTATTGCCACTTTCAGATATTGCAATACATATTTTAATTTGAATAAACTGTGATATATATTTATATGTTTCTTTAAGTCCAAGTTTGTGCAACATATTGTAGAATATTGCCTTACCATAAGGGAGCAATGTTGTCAGACAACTGAAATCAAACATTCTGTTTGCTCTGAAATGCCTTACATTATCCTTTAAACTAGTGAAAACTAATTGCACATTAATACGTCGATTCTGTTAAAATGTGCCTTTTTGTGTAATGGTATACGAAAGGGCAGCTGTAGCCATGCTGAGACGCCTTGATTTTTCTAAGGGCAAAGTTTCCATGAGCTTATCGGGATTACCAGTCAGAGTCCAGGTGCAGGGTCAGATCTGGACACAAATTACAATGGAATATACTAGGATTTATGACAGTGGAAAGGTCAGCTCCTCCATTTCCACTTCTATTAAAACAGAGAGGAGTGAGTAAACCACCTGTTAGTATCAGTTAGGGCTTCTTAATATTATTGAGATAAGCTAAGTGTTCCTATCTTCCCCTTATTTAAGCAACTCAGTTTCTCTCCTTCCTGCACAACCAACCAAATGTAGACGAACCAAATACACACACACACACACACACACACACACACACACACACACACACACACACACACACACACACACACACACACACACACACACACACACACACACAAATAAACAGGATGCACCAATGCATGTGGGGTGCATGTGTGGTAGAAAGAGTGGGAATGCAAACAAAATGATTTACCAAGTTCACCAAGATTTACCAAGGAAAATCATACGCAAATAAATGAAACCAGCATGTTTTGCTGGCACAAGTGGTCACCAAATCAAGTCTTTCATCGGTCCAAGAAAGGCTACGAAATAAATGCTTTTAAAATTGAGGAGAAGTCGCTCCCTTCAACAGAGTGATCAATTTTACAGGCAAAAAAACACAGCCATACATGTTGGAAACGGTGCGTGGTCTTTCTCACTGCAGATTTCTCCCTGCTGGTGATTGACGAGTGCCACCACACGCAGAAGGGCGAGGTGTACAACTACGTGATGATCCGCTACCTGAAGCAGAAAATGAAGAACGCGCAGCTGAGGAAAGAGCAGAAGGAGCCCGTCCCCATTCCCCAGATCCTGGGGCTGACGGCCTCGCCCGGCGTAGGCGGGGCCAGGACCGCGCAGAGAGCTGAGGCGCACATCCTCAAGGTGAGCGGTGCCAGGGCAGAGCGCACATCCTCAAGGTGAGCGGTGCCAGGGCAAGAGCGCACATCCTCAAGGTGAGCGGTGCCAGGGCAAGAGCGCACATCCTCAAGGTGAGCGGTGCCAGGGCAAGAGCGCACGTCCTCAAGGTGAGCGGTGCCAGGGCAAGAGCACACATCCTCAAGTTGAGCGGTGCCAGGGCAAGAGCGCACATCCTCAAGGTGAGCGGTGCCAGGGCAAGAGCACACATCCTCAAGGTGAGCGGTGCCAGGGCAAGAGCACACATCCTCAAGGTGAGCGGTGCCAGGGCAAGAGAAGGAGCCGCGTCAACCGCTCCACGTTTCCAGATCCCAATGACCTTCAGTCTCCCCATCTTATCTCTCTCTTCCCCTCTTCATTTCTGCCCCCCCCCACCCCCCATCTCACTGTTGTATTGTTTCAGCTGCTGTGGCCATTCTCACCGTCTCACTTTTTCCCTTAAGAACGGTTCCTCTTGCTTTCTCCTGCTGTGAATTCACACACCCGTATCTGTACTTCAAACCCTTTCTCCTACCGTTATCCATTCATGTCTCCAGTGTTACATTTTACAAAATAGACTTTCACCTTTGGGAGACTCTGGGTTTCACAAAACTCATCGTTTTTTTTATCCAGGACAGAAATGTAGAAAACAATTTTTTAGGGCAAGCCTGTGTTTGTTTTTAACTGTCAGCTGGTCAGAACGCTGTATTTCTGTTGCCATTTTCTATCATTGTCGGGAAAGATATAGAAATATTAAAAGGGAATACAAAAGAAGCATGGCAGTATATTCTAAATGAATATATTATCAATGCAAAAATAACTGCACTCTGCCATGAACTAGGAGAGGAAAGTCAGAATATAATTTCATGCATACTTTCATGCATACTTTGCACAAGCACCTTGTTTTCTCTTTTTATTTTCCTAAATTGGTGCCCAAAATGGGGTTCTTACGTATCCAATTCCCACCTTAATTTGGAATGTCCAATTATCTGCAACTGCAGCCGCATGCGTGCGCAAATCCCACTGCTGTGAGTGTAGACTTCTCCGGTTCTGCAAAACACGTGGGGCCCTATCTTACACCCGGCGCAAAGCGGCGCTAACGCAAACGCAACTGTCTTTGCTATCTTACACCCGGCGCTAGGTCCATAATAACGTCTAATGCTTACGCCGTCAAACTAGCATGTTTGACGGCGTAACTCTTGCGCCATCATTAGTGAACTGGGCGTGTTGGTCTTAAGATGAGGAGTGGCCAGGATTCTTTTTGGCGTATTGCTATCTTGAGCAGGCAGAAAGCGCTTGCGCTAGAACCACCACAAACCTGGTCTAAAGTCATGTCGCAGTTGTTTACATGCTATTTTAACGGCGCATATAAGTGCGTCTACATAGGCGTGTGCACAACGCGCATACCCTCCTGTCTGTTACACACAGGGGCGTGCACAGGCATGACTAAAATATCTAGATCACAATGTGAAATATTATTATTGTGTAGGCTATATCAAAAATGCATAATAATAAAAGGTTCCATAGGTCCACATACCTTTCCCTCAGCGAAGGGAAACAATGCCACATTACATTGCTCTCAGCCCACTCCATCAACATCCAGGCGATGTGCGATGGTACGGGACAATGGCTATCCATTAAAAAGGAGCTGATAACACCTATAGCTATCAAGCCTAATGCGCGAATTGTCTTTGCACCTAATGCGTGAATTGTCATTCAATGGAAAACTCGCGCACGGCAATAGACGGACATTTAAGTTCTGAAAATGCGCTTCAGATGTCATTACAATACAGCTCTGTTTATCTATGAATACAGCCTGTAAGTAAATAGAATGGTTTGTGACTGAAAAAAGTTCAAAACCTTGTCCAGTGAATATTGCATTTATTGTTTTTCAAATAGCCTAGGCTACAGCGAATTCGCTGTGCATAAGGTTTTTTTCGATAGCCTATGGTTAAAAAACGGAGATTTCACCATGTTAACTAAATTGTAACCTTAGCTATTCTTCGTCCTTCATATTTTTTTAAATGACAGTGACCAGGTTTCCATACTCTCACCGTTTAAAACCCAGCTGATTTCACCCGTTATTCCTTAACTGAACAAAACGATTTTAAAGAGAACTAAGCGTCTAATTAGAAACTAAAACAAATTTGCAGCACGTTACACAATTAATTCACAATTAATTTTAATGCCATTCTCTGCACGTTTAACGGTCTTCCTGGGAAAGTGGATTGTTTTAAAGGATTACGCTACGAGTAAAACAGGTTGGTCACATTTCCATAAACAGGACATTATTAAACAAGGGGAAATATGCGTGAACTTATGGGTTGCGAACCTGACAGCTTTATTGTATGGCTATTTAGTGTCATCATTAAGGCAAAATAACGGTATGTATGTTATTAATCAATATTAGCCTACTATGCAGGTAGCCTAATGAACTTTGGATGAAGCTTGAACTTCGAGAACTCCATGAGAACAGCCTCTTGGAATTGATGTTTGACACTTTCATTGCATAATCAAACGAAATTCGCTGAACAAGCAGGCTAATTTGGCGTTTTCTAAGGTGAGACTGAAGCCATTGATAGCTTATTCTCAGCTGTTGCAGGTCCTTTTAACGAAATTTAACCGCACATATTTTGTAAAATAACAGCCCTGTCTGGAATTACCGGGAACTCATAGGCTAATGGTTAGTCCGAATAATATTGATCATACTCCATTTAGCCTATTCCTTGATCACACTAAACACGCACGAGCATGTCTGTTTCGCCATCATAAGCAATCCGCCAAGGTGGAAAAGCAGGCTTTTAAAGGGAATGGGATATGACATTTTGATTGGTTTATTGAATGTCACGCCCAAGACACACCTATAATTAATGAAGCGACTAGGTTCAGCCCAGTTGCGCCATGCGCCGTGCTTAGCACCAAAAAAACACGCCGTTAAAATAGCAAAAGTGGACTTGGACACGCCCTAAATGGACTTAGCGCCATGCGCTTAGACTAAGCGCCAAGATCGCCAAGATAGGGCCCGTGGTGTCACCAGCTGCTTCTTTTGACACCCCAGTCTTCAGCTACGCTTGCACAGAGCATAGTCGTATGTGACTTTTATATGCCCAATTTTGCGCAGTCCATGGGTACCCGATCGCCCAACAGGGATCACTAGATAGAAACGAAATATCCCACGAACCCTCTCGTACCCAGGGCAGTCACCAAATGTGCATCGCCCTGTGTCTTAACCAAATAAGTCACCCAGTACCCCCCACCACTGCAACTCTGAAGGGATTTGATTGTTTTGGATTGTGTTGTGTTCAGAGTGTTCCTCATATCTTTGCATATTGTGTTCTGTAGATATGTGCAAATCTGGATGCATTCAAAATCATGCAACAATCTGGAAAACTAGGAGACATACAAAATTGTCCGTACAAAATCATCGCTACAGCTGAAGAGAGAAAAGAGGTACAGTAACCAGTAGCATTTGAATGTAAAGCGACCTTTCTGTAAGATAACAATCCCAAGCATACCTCACAATCCACCAAGAAATGTTTTTGAGCACAAAATTACTGTTTTGCAACATCCATCTCAGCCTCCAGGTCTAAACCTGATCAAATATTTGTGGGAAGGAAAATAAAGGCAATTCAAAATATACATATACAAGACAGTGATTGCAACATTACATTACATTCATTTAGCAGACGCTTTTATCCAAAGCGACGTACAATAAGTGCATACAGAGACATCATCAAGATCACTACAGAACAGACAAGACAAAGCACATCCTTCCCATAATGTAGCAGCTATCCCTAGCAATGAACATCTCATACTTATAATATGAAAATCATGAAAACCAAAAATAACAAGAAACAAAGAGGCAAAAAATGAACGACAAAGCAGAACAACAAACAAAACAAAAAAAAACTATTATCTTCTCTGAGCAGTTATTAGTGTAGTATTAGTGTAAAATAACATAATTTTACCAGTATTTTGAGCGTACAATAGCTCATTACCTGTCTTTTTTTACTCTTTATCAAGGGTGCCAGTAATTTCAGAAGGCACTTTACATCACTGTGTGCTTGATTCACTCCAAAGCACAATGTAGGCCTATGCATTGCAGTTTGTGTCAGTGCAAAGTAGTACTTCATTTTATCCAGTAAGGTAGTATTTAATTGGTGAGGTAGTACTTCATTTTATCCAGTAAGGTAGTATTTAATTGGTGAGGTAGTACTTCATTTTATCCAGTAAGGTAGTATTTAATTGGTGAGGTAGTACTTCATTTTATCCAGTAAGGTTGTATTTCATTGGTGAGGTAGTACTTCATTTTATCCAGTAAGGTAGTATTTCATTGGTAAGGTAGTACTTCATTTTATCCAGTAAGGTAGTATTTACCTGGTGAGGTAGTACTTCATTTTATCCAGTAAGGTAGTATTTAATTGGTTGAGGTAGTAGGTCATAGTACTACTTTTAGTTTTAACACTGTGAAACTGTTGATATATTTCAGGATCCTTTTGGAGATGTGATTAAAGGAATTATGAATGACATACATGTACATGCGGACCTGTGCCCATCCTGCGACCTTGGCACCCAAAGCTATGAGCAATGGGCGGTGCAAAAAGAGCAAAATGGTATGAGTCATTCCTCGTTCTGTCATGTTCTGATCAACAGGGTCCATTACATTACATTCACAAAGCAGACGCTCTTATCCACAGTGAGGAACATCAGTGATGCTCTCAGCAATACATTTCTGTCAGGACAGCTCATGTATTTAAATGACATGTTTAATGAATGAATGTGCTGCATAATTATTTTAGTTTGGCGGTGATTGGATCTCCCCCCGCTAAACTGGAGATGACCAGAAACCCACCCATACTAAAGCAGATCCAAACGACAGGTGGAAGCTGGGGTGGTGGAGGGTGACAGCAAATTTCTTTTAACACAAGCCGTAAGCAACAAAGAGCAGCGCATCAGCATTCAAGCAGTACAGAGAGAACTAATTCTTGGCTTAAAAAGGGCGCTCCATTAGAGGTGTGTGCATGTGATTGGTTGAGTATGTGACGAGTGATTGCTAGCCATGGTCGGCTACAGCGAGAGGTTGCCCGACAGAATTTACTCTGCCAACTCGTTATATATACGATACATTTTAGTACCTGCTTTCCATTTGTACTAAAATGCACCCGCAAATACCTTTCAAAAACTTCCTTTCAAGCTTAGTAAATCACTTTGCACGTGCATCTATTTGCATGACCACCTCCCACTATTTCTGGAAATAACGTAGGGATGCCCACTTTTGAATATTCTTTCAGGCTAACCCACAAAAATGAGAAAATTACGTATCTTTCAATTTTACCATGCTCAATCCTTTTTACACCTCGTTAGTTGATCACATCAGATTATTTTTTTGTGGGTGGTAACAGTTTTACATGTGTTTTTGTACACGCAAACCTTTCGTTAATCGACCCCGTTGTGTTCTTGTAGCTGCAAAAGAAGAAAACCAAAAGGTGCGAGTCTGTGCCGAGCACCTGCGGCAGTACAATGAAGCCCTGCACCAAAGCAACACCATCCGAATGTGTGACGCCTTCAACTTCCTCAGCAAATACCATGACCAAGAGGTCAAAAAGAAAAAGGCCCCAGAGGAGGAAGAAGACATAGACCCCACAGAAACCGATATATTCCTCTTCAACCTGTTCACAGGTATTTCCAATTCGCAAACATTCCATCTGTTAATTGTGAGAATCACCTACAGTTGTTTTAGAGATTCTTTTAAGATTCTCTTTGGATGATTTTTCTGCTCTGTTTAAGTTAAAAAGAAGAAACTGCAAGACTTGGCGAGTAAGCCTGAGTATGAGAACAATGGCCTTTCCACGCTGAGGGCTTCCATACTGAGAGAGTTTACCAACAGACCTGAGGCGAGGGGCATCATTTTCACAAAGACGCGCCGCAGTGCCATCGCGCTGCAACAGTGGATTGAAGAAAACAGCAAGTTTGATGACGCTGGGGTCAGGGCCAGCCATTTAATTGGAGGGGGAGACCAGAGCGTGGTGAAACCTATGACTTCTGTAAGTAATATTAATGGGACAGTAATTAATTGTTGTTGCAGAAAATGTTACAGTATTCTGGTCAGTTTGTATTGTTTTCATTTAGAGGCTGTAAATGCAACAACATGAAATTTTTATATTTATTAAATGTCATCATGGAGGTTTCCAGTGTTTTCTTGATTATGTAACTAAAGAACGAGGGGTACATTATTACGATAAAGTCACGAATGCTGTGAAATTCACTTCAGAATTTCTTTTATATCTTTTAACTTAAACAGAAAGAACAAAGAGATGTTTTGACGAAGTTTCGCACGGGGGAAATCAACTTGCTCATTGCAACAACAGTTGCCGAAGAGGGCCTTGACATAGAGAAGTGCAATTTTGTTATCAGATATGCTCTGGTGACCAATGAGATCGCTATGATTCAGGTGAGGCATTAACAGGAACAAAACTGTCAGCCTGATAAAGGTAGTAGATTATTTCAGATAGCAGATTAGTTTTTAAGTGTTTATTTTTTAGTGTCTTTCCTTTAACTCAGAAAACAGTTTGCGTTCATCAGATATTCTTAAACAAGTATGAAACCATTGTAAAATATAAATTTGAATAATATTTTATTCATTTTTCCATAAGGCTTAATTAGACTTTGTAAAATTTCTGAATGTCTTGTTTATACACTGTCTGGCCAAAAAAAAGTTGCACACTAATATTTAATTGGACCGCCTTTAGCTTTTATTACGCGCGCATTTATCGTGGCATTGTTTCGAAACTTTATGCAACGTCACAACATTTATTTCCGTCCAGAGTTGCATTCATTTTTGGCTGAGATCTTGTATTGATGACAGGAGAGTCGAGCCACTCCGTAAAGTCTTCTCCAGCACATCCCAAAGACTTTCAATGGGGTTAAGGTCAGGACTCTGGTGGCCAATTCATGTGTGAAAATGATTCCTCATGCTCCCTGAACCACTCTTTCACAATTTGAGCTCGATGAATCTTGGCATTGTCATCCTGGAATATGCCCATTGATGGGATAACCTGGTCATTCAGTACATTCAGGTAGTCAGCTGACTTCATTTTATTGCTGCATAACGTGGCTGAGTCTAGACCTGACCAATTGAACCAACCCCAGATCATGACACTGCCTCCAGAGGCTTGTACAGTGGGCACTATGCATGACGGGTGCAATGGCGACTTTTCTTTTTGGCCAGGCAGTGTAATAACAAGTTTATACATTATCTTCATCACTCGTAAAACAAAAAGGTAGAAGAGGTGACTGTGAGTGAACCGTCTGCTCTTGACATCTCTCCCCATTAAGCAGTGGGGAGGATACTCAAAACCGGAGAACACTTCCTGTGACCTACGAATTCCCTATTATTAATTTTAAGATGATCAACTTTACTTTGCAAAACTATGTGCTGGTACTCTGGACAAGTGAATTGGGGAATATTTACTTTGACTGGTGCATTGATTTAGGCCAGAGGGAGAGGAAGAGCAGAAGACAGTAGCTACATTTTGGTGGAAGTGGAGGGATCCGGGGTGGCCGAGAGAGAGGGCGTGAACGAATTCCGTGAGAAGATGATGAGCAAAGCCATCAAGAAGGTTCAAAGTTTAGATCGAAAAGACTACGAATGGAAGGCAAGTACCCCACTTAAACATGTTCAAGTTGATGAAATGGAATTTTTTTTATTTCTGTCAAAAACAATAATCAGGACCTTTGGAGAGATTGCTTTTGGAGAGATTGGTTTACAACGGTGGTGTTCCCTGAATATTTTAGTCCGCATTAATTTATTTGGAGCCACTGATTGGATGGGAAAGTGAATCTACTCTCAACTACTGGCTGAGAGGCATTACTAAAGCCGTATTAGCAGGATACTCCAGGGCCAGGAGTGAGTTTAAGATTCTGCATTAAAACAGAAATTCCAGCAGTAACCATTCACTTTACTGTGCATGACAGTGGCACAGGCTGAATCTGGCTTGTTGTATTTGTCTTATGCTGTTAGGTAAAGGAGTTACAGATGCAGGCCATAATGGAAGAGCGCGTTCGCACCAGGAAGAAGAAGCAGAAGGTGATGCAGAAGGAGGATCCTTCAAGGGTGAACTTCAGCTGCCGAAACTGCAGCGAACCGGTGTGCAATGGTGAAAACATAGAAAAAATCGAGGGTATGCACCACGTGAATATGACCGACGAATTCAAGTAAGTTCTTACGATAGCCTGTTTTTTCCTTGTTCCTTGTACTGCTTTCTGTGTATGGCCAACTAACAATAGTGGAAGTTCACAACATTGATTGTGCCATTAAAAGTATGACCTCTAATCTTGTTTTTAGGGAACTGTTCATTGTTCGAGAAAATACGGCACGGCAGGAGAGGCTACTGGACTATGAAGCAAACGAAACAATTGCATGCAAAGGCTGTGGGCATGTATGTTCCTCCTGTTATATTGTATTACATTATATAGTGCAACCCTCTTGTAAGAAAAGCATCTGTCTTGGAAGATTTTATTCTTATAAGTTGTATATTTATTGAATCAGAATGCAGTCAATTTATGTGAATTTGTGTAAAGAAAGTTTGTGTTTTATGTTTTATTTATGTAATACCAGTGAATGAACTTTTAGCTTATAGGAAAAGTTGTAGTTGCAACTATAGTACAAGATTATACACAGATTTGAGCCAAAAATGGTCATTATTATCTCGCGTAAAGCTTACGACCTTTTTACTAGCCTACAGGGCACTGAATAGAACAGCTCCACCATACCTCCAATCAATCTTGAAACCCAACACCCCGGCCAGAACTATCCATTATACACCCTCGAGACAAGCGGTTCTCTCCTCCCAGAGTGGTCATGCCTGGCTGTACTGGCCCCACAGTGGTGGAACAAATTTCCCAAGTTTTCAGGACAGCAGAATCATTGGCAAGAATCGCGTTACTGGTCCAATTTTAGTATCGTCGTTACACTTGGAAATTGCTTGTTACTCCGATTTAATTTGTTGCAGTTCATCCAAATATATTTGATCAGAATAAATATAGTAGATCTAGTCTATTCCCAGTGAACAACAGTCGTCCATGGACGGCTAAATTGTGTTGGAATCACATTTACAAGAACAAAAGAGAACAAAGAGCACAAAGAGTATAGTACAAAGTTTTCAATCAACTGGCTTCTTCTCATCCAGTCTACAAAAATCAAATAATATTCATGTTGATGAAAAGAGGCAATATTCAGACACTAACAATAACGTTATTAAAAGAAAGGGTAACAAAGCACGCCGGTTTAGCTGGACCTTTTTGAAATTTGAAAAATGCCTAAATCTGATCATAACACGGCCTCCAGAGGCTTGTACAGTGGGCACTATGCATGACGGGTGCAACAGCGACTTTTTGTTTTGGCCAGGCAGTGTATATATCACTCGCTCGCTCATAATGTAGTTGACATGGTTCCTTACCTAATAAGACAGAAGAAGATGTCAGGCAATGATACCGGAGGCCACTGAGTTGGATTTTTTGTCTACTCTGTAATCGCATAAGGACAGCACTCGAGTAGCTTACTAACAACATGTCAATGTAATTTCCTGACATTATAAGAAAATAACAATAATAGTTAGCTTGATCTACGATGTGTCCCTATTCAGAACAGTGACAGACATGGCATTGTTTTCCCCCTCGCTGGCCCCGCCCCTCAACTATGACAGAACACCGACTGAATATATACTTTCACCAATTAGGAGCCTATTGATTCAGCTCGGTTTTTTATTTGATCAGTTAAAAAAATATGGACGTTAAAAGGGTAAATGACCCCTCAATACATGAAAAGTGTCGAATTAAGAGGAATGTAGAGCGTTCTGTAATTGCAGTTGTGGTTGGAACAAAAACCAGCATACACAGGGTCCCCAGGACTGGGGTTGAAAACCGCTTGCTTATAGTGTGTAATATCCTTGGTGGTATCCAAGCACGTACACACACACACACACACACACACACACACACACCATGGCTAGTGGTCAGCCCATGGACAGGCATATGAAAGGAGTGCACACACTCAGCAGAAAAACGTTCACAAGAGAGCCTGTACTGAGAACTGTTCAAGTTGTATGTCTTTGGCTGATTTCTTGATTCCTCTCTTTCTGTCCAGACGTGGGGTCCTATGATGCTGCACCGTGGGATTGACTGTCCTTGCCTTAACATCAAGAACTTCGTGGTGACATACAAGGACAAGCCAAAAACGTACAACAAATGGAGTGAACTTGCCATCCGCTTCCCAGCTTTCGATTATTGCAAACATGCTTACAGGATTGCTGACAATTCTGAGGATGACGATGATTAAATGATATAAAGATAACCCCTATTCAACATTATTTTCCCAAAAGGCACAAATATGTCATAATTTTAAAGAAAACATGCTTTTTCTGGTGTAAGTACAGTATATGAAGTCACATTGTCCTTTTGGATTGTAGAATGCTATCAAGTTGACTTGGTTAGTCTCAACAAGGTGATAAATGCCTACCTTTATATACAGTGTTCCGGCTTTATAGTTTGTAAAGCCATCAAGAGTTACAGTGAGCACCATAATTAATTGGACAGTGGGTACGTTCACATGCACAGCAACATCCGATTACTGGAAACGATCAGCTTACGCCAGTATTTAACTTATCGCGTTCACATGGACATAAGAAATGTGATTACTCCAAAAGCCGCGTTTACATGATTCTCTCCATAATCGGCTCTGTGGAAAACGTAGCTACTAACTGCTTCCCGTTGTAAGGACAAAAATGATCCGCCCGTCAAAAATTTACATAAGTAGGCTATTATTATTATAGCTAGCTAGTAATTATTATAGCTAGTTATTTATAGCTAATTGCTAGTAGTGGTTGATTTATATTATTGTACTAGCTAGCTTTACCGATCTCTAAATCTGGCCAATTTCCCGATAATTTCAGTTATTTAATGTGCTAGCCACAAACTAGCTAGTACAAACACAAGCACGTAACACTGAACAATATATTTTCACCGGTGAAATGCTAATTTAATAATAAAATTCTGGAAGTGAGATGCTGAAGGAACCCCAGGCATAGCAAATGTTGGCGGGTGGAATAATTTTGACGTTACACCGCCTCTTCTGCCTGACATGCGTAGTTTTGAAAAGCCGAAAGAAACCGGAGAAAGGTGTTTACATCGAAAGTTTGGCCAAAAAACCAGGGGTGTTAATCGGGTTTCAAAAACACGGATTATGACCTTACATTATCGGATAAAGGTGTTTACATGACCATTTCAGTAACCATAGTATTGCCATAACCGGGCTCAGATCGGAGTATTAGTGTGCATGTAAACATATGCATGTGACATATTTTTTGCTATTTTGGTTTTGTACCCTAGCACTTTGAGTTTGAAAGGATACAATGACAATGAGGTTGAAGTGCAGACTGCCAGCTTTAATTTGAGGGTATTTTCATCCATATCGGATGGTCGCATATCCTTTGTATGCCATGACTTCCTGATGTCTGTGACCCAACAACATCAAAAGACTCTTGATATCTTATTTTCTGGTACTCTTACAAGTGATACTATAACGGCTCTGCATTTGAAGGGATCTCTATGGGAATTGGGGGGTGGGACTAGATTATGGTGGAACAGTATGGAATACATGGTTGGCGAAATGGCTGTAAGTCATCAAGGGTCTGAGGTATCAAACAAGCCTCAAACCATCACTCTGCTGCCAGATATGCAGTAGATATGGATGGATCACTTTAAGGTTCGTTTCTCCTGAAAAATGTTCCTATTGAACTCTATGGAAAAATAAGTCAGGAGAAGAAACCCTTCAAGTTATCCATCCATAGTGTGATGGTTTAAGGCTTGTTTGATACGCCAGACCCTTGATGCCTTGGAGCCATTTAGCCAACCATGTGTTCCATACTGTTCCAGTGTAATTTACAGATAAATCTAGTCCCATCCCCCAATTCCCATAGAGATCCATTCAAATGCAGAGAGGTTATAGTATCACTTGTAGGACTACCAGAAAATAAGATATCAAGAGTCTTTTGATATTGTTGGTTCACAGACATCAGGAAGTCATGGCATGCAAAGGATATGCAACCAAATATATATGCCCGAAAATGGGGGGGGGGGGGGACTATGTACAAAAGGTTCTATAATTTCTAAACGGTTCATCCAATATGGATGAAAATACCCTCAAATTAAAGCTGACAGTCTGCACTTCAACCTCGTTGTCATTCTATCCTTTCAAACTCAAAGTGCTAGAGTACAGAACCAAAATAACAAAAAATGTGTCACTGTCCAATGAATTATGGTGCTCACTGTATACGTATGTATATGTACGTCAATCTCATTTGCTGTTCATGATGCCATTTTGAAAATGTGGCATCTTTTTTGCATGTTTTCTTTTTAATTTAGGGTCAAAGTGTTTAGCTAACAGGTTGAATGAGTATGGTTGTAATTCCTGGAAATTACACTTCTCTTCACTCAGATGACGAGGGGGTGTCGAGCCTTCAATTTCTGAACTCGGCCACAAAACTTGACTCGTTGTTATTGACCATTTTTCTCTCAGTAATGTCTTGCGGTGTCACCTTGCTCCTCTCAGATGAACGCTGTTTCAGTCTTTTTTTACATTCTCAATCACTTACGAATATTTACACAGAGATGCTTGCGTTGCAATGTCTTTCTGATTTATAAAAGAACCTTTATAAAAGGTTATCCTTGCACGTTTAAAGATTTTTTTTTGCACTTTGATTTTATGGGTACATAATTATACGTTGGGAAAAATATGGCCACCTGCTAGATACCTGATATTTAAGACCTGCTCAAATGACCAGTACATTCTACAGAAATTGCATGCAGTGAATCAGAGTGGGATGAATTGTAGAAATAATTCAATCATTTTGAGTGTCAAGTATGAGAAACAAACAAAAATAAAATGATAGCAACAAATATCTCTGTGGCACACTTGATGTCGTCGTTGTTGTTGTTGTTTTCTCTGTGAATGCACTTGTAGCACACACTGATACACACTAGAAAAAGGGTTTGTTTCAAATAGTCTTGGGTCAGTGGTAAGGCCAAATCTGGCCCTTCATCTGGTGTTGGCTGACTGGTGGGCCAGTGTTGGCAGTGCTGGTTGAGTGTTGGCCAGGTACATAACATTTAGCTTAACCAAATTATGAAAATGGGCAACCCAGTGATGGGAGGAAGAGGTTTCATGAACTGACATCGGGTGGAGGTACAATCGGCTGTCAATTACTGGCTTGTTTCTTTATCATTTTTGTACTCCACAGCAAAATGATGACGGTGAATCACTGTGTGATACAGTAGGCGGTTTCATGACACAGTGCACTGCAAAAGTGATAGGACAGCAAAACATTTTTGTTGTTGTTTTGGCTCTGTACTCCAGCACATTGGATTTGAAATGGAAGAGTGACTATTAGGTTAAAGTGCAGACTTTCAGCTTTAATTTGAGGGTTTTTACATCCATATCGAGTGAACTGTGTAGCAAGTGTAGCCATTTTTACACATAGTCCCCTCCATTTTAGGGCGCCAAAAGTAATTGGACAAATTAACATAAAATTAAAGTCATCATATTTAATATTTGGTTGCATATCCTTTATCCATATGCCGTGACTTCCTGATGTCTGTGACCCAACAACATCTGAAGTGTACTGAAGTGTACTTTGAGTGTTTTCTTTGAGTACTGAAGTGCCCCCTTTTTTAAAACCCTTATTTATTTTATTTAACCAGAGGAGGTCCATGCCCTAATCGGACACTCGCATGCTTAATTTTGGCCCTAAGGGCATGCAGGTGTCCCATTAGGATGTTCTTTCGGATGGAAAAAGTGAGGGTCTCATGTACTATTAGGGTGCCCCTATGGTAAGAAAAAAAAAAACATTTTTGCCCTAACGTCACACCAGAGGCGCAATTAGTTCTACCTCCTCGCTGAACAACTGCTAATTTGTAAATCCAGGTGATTTGAACAAAATACTGGCGAGGACTTTTACTTTCTGAACCTGAATTCTCCACCTCTGGTTTTGTCCCAAGTTCGTTGTAACCTTAGGGGAAAAAATTAAGTGTGTTTTTTTCTATCATAGGGGCATGCTAATAGCACGAGACACGCTTGTTACCCTTAAAATTGCCTTCTCAGTAAGTCTGTGCATGCCACTGAGAGACACACTCTTGCTTAAGGTTGTGTGTTTGTGTGTGTGATGTTACTGTATTTAGCCAAAACTGATGTCCACTCAAAGGGGCCTCACGTTGGTGCACAAGGAGGAGGTGCCCCCCTTTTCACTTTTCGCCCCTGCCCCTAAGAGAGTCTGTGCATGCCACTGGTCTGAGGTATCAAACGAGCCTCAAACCATCACTCTGCTGCCAGATGCAGTAGATATGGATGGATCACTTTAATGGTTGTTTCTCCTGACTCATTTTCCTATTTAATTATATGGAAAAATAAGTCAGGGGATCCATCCATATCTACTGCATATCTGGCAGCAGTGTGATGTTTGAGGCTGGCAACACGGTCCACCCAATATGGATGTAAAAACCCTCAAATTAAAGCTGAAAGTCTGCACTTTAACCTCATAGTCACTGTTCCATTTCAAATACAATGTGCTGGAGTAGCCTACTACAGAGCCAAAACAACATACAATTTGCCACTGTCCTAACACTTTTGGAGTGCACTGTAAGTCTCCCGTTCGTCCAATTTTGTTAATGCCTGCTGTGGTACTGAACGGACAAGAGCCTACTCCAGAAGTGCGCATAATTGTCGAATACGTCATGCTGGCCAGGATTTTTATTTGTAGGCCTATATATTTTTTCAAACATAAAAACTGATCAACTGATGAAGTAAGCAGTAACTGATCAGATGACATACATTCTCGAGGTGAACCAAAGGCATGCATAAGATGCGGAAAAGGATTGTGCACAAAACGACCACTAACAGCCTCATTGCACCTGTATTGTAAAAATGGGAGGGTTCTACGAAGACCTGAATTTCATGTAGCTACAGCATCGTGCAAAAGTGGCTTCAGAGACAGAACCTGTTAAGAAGATGTAACCTAGTGTGCAGATTTATAAACATGTTTCGCTACTACAATACCAATATCCAGCGCCTTCTTTCAGTGTGTCCTAAAGTTCAATGGTGCAGCAAAGAGAACCAGTTTTAACCCAGATATCTTTAATCTCACTTACTTTTATTATACCCTTTTACAACCGAAGTAAAGTTAATTTTTAACCAAAACTATAGGGAACACCATAAGCTTCATTGCAATGTGATTTGCTAGCTAAAAGAAGATAAATCCTCATCTACTCCACGCCAACGACCCGAGGAATTATAACCTGGCGTTTTCACCTTTTTGAATAGCCTACCAAGTGCCCAGTAGCCTACAATTATGGTGAGTTACTGATATTTATTTATATGCATTTGTATTTAGAGTAGTCTGTAACTTTTTTGCTAAAAGGTCGGCATATTTGTGATTATACAGCAGAGTTGTACAAATCCCAATTCCAAAAAGTGGGACACGACAGTATGTAAAATGCACATAAAAGCAGAAAGCAGTGATTTGTAAATTCTCTTTTACATGTATTACATTGAAAACAGTACAAAGAAAATGTATTTAATGTTTTACCTTTTTATCTTTATTGATTTTTGTAAATATACGCTAATTCCGGATTTGATGCCTGCAACACGTTCCACAAACGTGTTTGGAACATTCCACAGGTAACATTCAGGTGTGATGCTAAAACGTTACTCCATGTATAGGCCTAGTCCTAGATGATGGGGAAATAGAATAAACTACGAGTCCGAATGGCATGTGTCCCTTAAATCTTACACATTTATTTATTTTGACTTTGTCTTTAAAGGGCTATGCCAAGGTGCTTCTGGGGTTAATCGGGGCGGCAGTCGTCATCACGTTAATTGCGGTCCCAACCGCTATATTTTTGACCGGTAAGTTTAACCCTCAGTTTTGCACTTTTAACAAATTAATTGTCTGTTAATCTTATCGTGTACTTCTCAAAAATAAAGTGTTGTGTTACACAGTAAAATGTTCAGTGTTAAATCAACTATTGCAGAGTAGCCTAGCCTACATATGGCCCCTATTGGGCTCATATGTAGCCTACTATGTTCGAGTTGCATTAACACTGGAGATTTTACTGTGCAGTTGCAATGTTGTATTGAGATAAACATCTTAAATTTGAAAGTAAAATTTTTATAAATTACCTGTCATGATACTGATGACTGTCAAATAGTAATATCGTTTGTAAGTTCCAGTAACTGTACTGAATGTGTCAACTTATTCAAGATTTAGTGATTTACTGTAGTATCATAAAGTTCTTCAATGTGGCAGTACATTTTATCTTTCAGATGTATTAACCTATTATTATACAGTCATTATTATTTTTATTATGCATATTTTTGTTTCAAATATAATTGTATGCACTATGCATGCCTATAATCGAAGTGGCCTAGACAGAGAATTGTAACCTATTTAACAGTTAAAGCCATTGATCTTAGGCAACTTTAATACCTTCCTGCGCAAAACAAAGCAACTGTTATTCATATATTCCTTTGAATACATAATAAGGAGGCTATTGAGGAAAGCTTTGGAAACACAAACTCTATGGGACTCCATGAAAACAATAACAACCATGAAGCCCATAAAGAAACCCCTGTGTGCCACAGATGAACTAACAAAGGCAAATGACCTGAATGTTTTCTCTAAGAGGTTTGACATGTATGAATTGTGAGTGTGACATGGTTCTGAACAGTATTAAGTTCAATGTGACTGTAGATAGATTGTCAAATTATTTGAAATATGTCCTGGAAGTATTTAAACATATCAATGTTAGCAGGCCTTAGGACCAGATGGTATCTGTGCGCAGAGGATTGTCACCTGTCTGGGGCTTCATCTTTCAGAGATCTATAGACTCACACACTGTTCCAGCATTATGGAAAAAGACAATAATTACACCTGTCCCTAAGAAATCCTCTGCACAGGAGAATAATGGTTTTAGAACTGTCACTCTAACATCCGTTGTAGTTAAATGTATAGAGAATAATTTTGAATGAGTGGCTGTCTAATGTTGCCTCACAGCTAGATCTCTTATCAGTTTGCATATACCTATCAGAGAGGCACTGAGGATATAACCAATACCATAGTGTACCTAGTAACATTCACCAGTAAAAACACTGCTAGACTGATGCTTGTAGAATTCAGTTCTGCTTTCAATACCGTGCAGCCTCATATTCTGTTGAATATACTTCAAGAGATGAATGCCTACCCATTTATACACTGCCTTTAAAGCCCCAGGGAACAAATATTTGTGATTGCCTTATATATATTTGTGTTAGGTTAATTTGGGTCTTGTGGACATACAATATGCGTATACTTGTATTGGAAATAATTACTTTCTGAATTCCAGAAATATTGGATACTTTTACCCTCGTTTTTGGATTGAAGTTGGGCGGTACTGTAAGTGGGAATTGTGACATCACTAATCCCAAACCAATCACAAGGCTGATGTCGCTTGTCCCTCCCACCAGCATTTGTCAAAACTAAGGCGTTCCCGCATTAATGCATTATTCGAATACGGCCAGTCTGTTAGCTAGCCCTGTCGATTGCTACTACTTTCAGTAACATTACGCCTATCTTGGCTAACGTTGGGTGTGTAGCACTAATAACGTCACATATGCCTTCTCATCGCTGCACTTGCCGGTGCTGAGTACAGCGCAGTTGATTTTTTTTTACACACAGAACTGAAGCGGAGCTTTAGTTGCCAGGGTAACCAACCAAACAATTCCATGGCATTCAACATGCGAGCTACCCAACATCAAATAGCTAGCTAACTAGCAGCAATAACCACGTCTTTATTGGAAGAAACAAATGTTATAACAATGTTAAGAAGTGTGGTTTATTATTACATGGAAACTTAGTATCTTGAAACCCACCATTCCGTCACCACCTGTGAAGCCAGAGAACGCGGCTTATCTGGTTGTGGAATTTCTACACTCTTAAATTCAGTGTCGGTAGGTTCGCACATATAACTTGTACAACCCCGATTCTCCCCGCTATTTTGTATTTTTGTTGTGTGTGATGCCGAGTGTCTTCTTGGACAGAGGAATGTCAATCAAGCGTGCTCATTAGAATATTACAACCACGCCCTGACAGTCCCAATACAGGTCTGATCAGCTAATTCAGCTGTTTTTGAGCAGTGTTTTATCATATTTATATGTATTTATTTTAATTCAAACTTTGATGGATGCTTAATAACACACTAAAGTTTGATATCATACATACATTTTAATTATTTTAGGCTTTGTTCCCTGGGGCTTTAATGTTTGGGACAAAGACATATATTTTCTTGATTTGGCTCTGGTATCCACAATTCTAGATTTGTAATCAAACAATTCACATGCGGTCAGAGTTCATATTCTCAGTTTTTATTGAATTGTATTTTTATACATTTTGTTTTTACCATGTAGAAATTACAGCACTTTTTATACATAGCCCCCCATTTCAGGGCACCATAATGTTTGGGACACATTAATGTTATATTTAATGAAAGTAGTCATGTTTAGTACTTTGTTCCATATATTTAGCAAGTATCTTCTTTGGTAATGTTCTGCCAGGCCTATACTGCAGCCATCTTCAGTTCCTGCTTGTTTTGGGGGCTAGTTGCCTGAAGTTTTCTTTTCAGCATATGAAACACATGGATTCATATCAGACCAGTCAAGAATTTTACAATTCTTGGCTTTGAAAAACTCCTTTGTTGCTCTCGCGGTATGTTTGGGATCATTGCCTTGCTATAGGATGAAGTGCCATCCAATGAGTTCGGAACTTCAGCAGATAACATGTTTCTGTACACTTCAGAATTCATAATCCATAACACCCCCACCACCATGATTTACAGATGAGGTGGTATGTGGTATGCTTTGGATCTTGGGCAGTTCCTCTTGGCCTCTACACTTTGCTCTTGCCATCACTCTGATACAAGGGAATCGTGGTCTTATCTGTCCACATTACCTTTTTCCAGAACTCTGCAGGCTCTTTTAGGTACTTCTGAGCAAACTGTAACCTGGCCATCCTGTGTTTGTGGCTAACTAGTGGTTTACATCTTGTACTGTAGCCCCTGTAGTTCTGTTTGTGAAGTATTCTGCAGACAGTCACTGACACATCTACACCTGCCTCCTGAAGAATGTTTCTGATCTGTCAAATAGATGTTTTGGAGTTTTTCTTCATTATGGTGAGAATTCTTCGGTCATCAACTGTAGAGATCTTCGTTGGCCTACTAGGCCCTTTGTGATTACTGAGCTCACCAGTGCTCTCTTTCTTCTTAATGATGTTCCAAATAGTTTATTTTGGTGAGCCTAAGGTTTGGCTTATGTCTTTGACTGTTTATCTTCTTATTTCTCAGCCTCATAATGGCTTCCTTGACTTTCATTGGCACAACTCTGGTCTTCATGTTGACAAACACCAATAACAGACTCAAAATCAATCAAAAATCCTAGAATCAAGACTAGATACTGATAGCTATCTTATACCTGCAATAAGGAAGTAATTGAACACACCTGACTAATCAGAAACACCTGTGAAGCCATTTCTCCCAAAATTATGGTGCCCGGAAATAGGGGGCTATGTATAAAAAGTGCTGTAATTTCTACATGGTGAAAACAAAATGTATAAAATATACCCTTTAATAAAAGCTGAGAATCTGCACATTATCCACATATTCGATTATAAATCTAAAATTGGGGAGTACAAATCAAGAAAAAATATGTCTTTGTCCCATACCTTATGGAGTGCCCTCCACAATTATTGGCACCCCTTGTAAAGATGAGTAAAAAGGGTTATAAAAAATTCACCGTTTGGTGAATTAGCTTAATCTCACACTGAAAAACTGAGAAAAATCCAACCTTTAATTGAAGTTAATTTATTCCGAGAAAAGAAAATCCCTCATGAAGAAGTTATTATTTTTAACAAAACCAAGTGTGCCACAATTATTGGTACCCCTTGTCATGGTTTCTGGCAGCCTCCGGTTGTTTCTGCAGTCGTTCTTTCTTTTGGCGACTTCGGGGCAATCTATCGGATTTTTTCCGTCTCCGTTTCGGTGTTTGAATCTCACCCGGCAATTATCACTTTAACCTGTTTTGGATTTCCTGCCAGTTATAAATAGCCCAGAACTTCCGCATTTCCGACGCTTCGATATTGTCTTTGCTATTTGACATCGTAGTCGGCAAGGTATAGGATTGCGGTCTCTACGTTTCTGGTTGTTACAAATAAGAAACATATAGGTAGTCCAGTTAAGAGTTAGGGTAAAGATTTATTTAGTCTTTTTGTTTCCTTTTCTCTCGTTATCCTTTTATACTCCTCTACCTGTTACGTTTTGTTCAGCTCCTTCACACCTAGAGCTGTAGGTAACAGGTTCTATTTCTATTTTCATTTCTTTCACCCTTGTTACACAGGCTTTCTTTTGTTTTTCTCTGACCTCCAGTTATACGCTTTTTGTGTGAGAGCGTGAGGTTCTTTTGTTGTTTTATTACTCGCGATCGCCGAGTTTGCCCTATTTTGGGGTTGTTTTTGTGTTGGCTTACGCCGGGAGGTTTTGATTCCCATTGTTTGTTTGTTTTTCATTCTCACTTCTACTGCGGAGCTGTCCGCTTAGTGGTGTATTTCTCACGATATACAGTACCAGTCAAAAGTTTGGACACACCTACTCATAGAAGGTTTTTTTTACGTTATTTTTACTGTTTTCCACATTTTGGAATAGTAAAGACATCAAAACTATGAGATAACACAAATTAAATTATGTAAAAACCAAAAAAGGGTGAAACTAATTTTAAAAAGTCTTATATTTTAGATTCTTCAAAGTAGCCACCCTTTGCCTTGATAACGGCTTTGCACATTCTTGCCATTCTCTCAAACAACTTCTGTGGTAAACAGGTATTCCACAGGTAAAAAGGTGATGCCATCATGACTGTATAAAAGGATATCAAAAGACTCCTGATATCTTATTTCCAGGTACTCTTAGAAGCGATACTATAACCTCTGCATTTGAATGGATCTCTATGGGAATTGGGGGGTGGGACTAGATTTAGCTTTAAATTACACTGGAACAGTGTGGAACGCATGGTTGGCTAAATGGCTCTAAGTCATCAAGGGTCTGACGTATCAAACAAGCCTTAAACCATCACTCTGCTGCCAGAAATACAGTAGATATGGATGGATAACTTGAAGGGTTTCTTCTCCTGACTTATGTTTCCATAGAGTTCAATAGGAAAATTTGTCAGGAGAAACAAATTTTTTTTTGATAATTTTTGATAAACAGTGACAGCCCTTTCTTTATTGTAAAGCTTGAAAAAGATCTACCAAATATACAAATTTTACAAACTATTTGTGTGTGTGTGTGTGTGTGGTGCCAAGTTGACCTTTATATGAAAATGTTTTGCAACTAATGTTGAATAATCTAAGGTCCTATAATAAACTGTAGATAAAATCATGAAAATCCTAAATGTTTATCTGGACGGTTATATAATCCTGCATCAGTCAGTAAATTCTCTGTTTACAATAGCTTGGTTATCAGCATACACGATTGTAGAATACCTATCTCAGGTGCTGTCTTTCTGTTCATCCATTTTGTAATTATCCAATTCTGTAGTTTGATTTTAAACCAAATTCATTTCAGAAGTAAATCAGTTAAACCAAATTTGTTCACTAAATCCCCTGTAGCATTATGGAACCAAAAAGTGACTGAAGTTAGAGTATATCAGTTAGTTAGTTTTGTTTGAGTATATCATTTTATATTTTACATTGAATTATCAGAAGAATACCAAGAAGTATGTTTTTCTTATTTATAAAGAACTTTATTGTTCTTTGTTGCTGCCATTTCAGAAGAAGATGAACAAAAAGTGGATGATCCAAAGAAGACATACACACTTGACGACTACTTCAACAGCACCATTCGTTATAGATCGTACAATATGCTTTGGATATCAGGTAATGCGTGGAGGTGTTGGAGCTGTCCTCTCACCTAGTCAATGGCCTGTATTCAGACAACAATTGTCCTTAATTTTGATTTACAAGTGAATACAAGCATAACCATTTCTCTTCACAATCTCAGTTTGGCAAGTTAGCTTTAGTGATTCCCAAACTCACCCAATTGTGTTTGTGAAGAATAATTATTGCCTTTAATTTATTATAATAATTTATTTGCCTTAAGTTCAGAACAAAAGGGCCACCGTGGTGGTACAGCGGTAACAGCGCTGACTTTCAGTCGGTGCAGTTGTAGTCTACTCCGAGGATCAGGGTTCGCGCCCTGGTCCTGCCAGATCCGAGTATGGCCGGTGCTCGAGGGAGTGGCAATTGGCGGCCGCCCCTGGGGTGGAGGGAGGGACCCCGCGAAATTTGTCGCGCACACGAAAGGCCCCGGGCAAGTAGGATTGTGGTCAGGAGCATGAGGAGCCGCTCCCCGAAGAGGATGTGGCGTCCCCCCTCCCACCACCGGCCGACAGGGCCGCGCAGAGGTGACCCCAAGCGGTTGCTACATGGGGGGGAAATTGAATAGTTCAGGGTTGAATTGGCTACCAAAATGGGAATAAAAGGGAAAAATCTGAAGAAAAAAAAGTTCAGAACAAATGTTTGAATCCAGGGTAAAGTCTTGTCGCTCACTGTGACATTACATGGGAACTAAACAGTTCCCCAAAATTATCTTCTGCTTTTCCCCTCTGGTAGACAACGAGTACCTGCACAGAACCAGAGAAGGAGCAGTAGTCCTTCACCATGTCGTCACAGGAAACACCTCCGTTTTTTTGAGCAGCGACACATTTGTAAGACTTTTTTCATTATGTGAACTGACGACTGAATGCATTTCTTTCTTTAAACTGTAATGTGAATTACCATTCACCGCTTTTTAAAATATTTGTGCTCTAGGTTGAGGTCAAAGCAACTGGTTACTTGGTGTCTGCCGATCGAATGTATGTATGTTTTGAGAGCAATTACACAAAGGTAATGAATCTCAGTTTTTTTTTTCTTTGAAAGAATAATGAAAAGATTTGATCCAATATACAGTTAATTGCTTGTTAATTGTTTTTCAACAGCAATGGAGGCACTCTTTCACTGCTTCTTACTCTATGTTCTACATGGGACACAAGTAAGTGCATTGCCTTGTGTCATACTGTACATAAATTGTTCTGTAATGGTTCACTAGAATCCCTAGAATCAGTCCTCTCAGATGTATAGGGCTAACAGTGGACAGACATGTAACATCCCTCACCCACACCCCAGAAATTGTTTATTGTCTTTGTGATATGAATTATTTGAATCCACATGCTATTGTTTGTATGTGCACCACAAATGAATTAAAGTATTCATAAACAAGGGCCTTAAAGACAAAGGAGGAAGATTACTGCCAGCTGAGAAGAGAGGAGAACAAATAAGTTTTTTTCTCCTTTTTAGGACGTTTGTAGAGGCCCATATTCCACCAAGGGTGCAAAATTTGGCATGGGCTCCTACTGGAAATAAACTGGTAAGCAAACAACTCGAACTCATTAATTAATTCAGTCCTGCACTGATATTGCTTTATGCTAGTGCATGTGCAAAAATTCTGCTACAAAACACATAATTATTCAGCCATGCCTTAACATCATTGGAAAGTATGTGAGTTGGCTTCTCCAACTCACATGTTCGGTAGGTGTGACGCATGTTTTATTGTGACACCTCCCATTGTAAAGTATTATGTATGGCACCATAAGCCATGTCATGGAAACTGCAACGTGATGCATTGTCCCTGCTATCACACTTTATAAGGAAGTATGTTACTGTGGAAATTTTTATTGTCCTGTCAGTGAAAATACTTCCTGAAAGCAATATCATAATTATTAATAGTTTTGTTGTGTTTGTCAGCGTTCATAAAGAAATCGTAATTCTTACATGACTATAGTGACAGTATTTGCTTTTCTGACAGGCCTACGTTTGGAATTACAATGTTTATGTAAAATCAAACGCCACAGCAGAAGCTATACAAGTGACTACCAATGGAAAAGAGAATGAGATTCTCAATGGCATCCCTGACTGGGTGTATGAGGGTAAGAGGAAAATGGAAAACTGTGACTATTTCACAAAAAAAGGATGCATTTTCTTATGATTCCAATTGGCGATATGATTTTGAAATGCTCAGTCTTTTAATATTTAATGTTCAAAATCTTCGAATGTAATTTCGTAATTTCCCCCCCATTACTTTCAGAGGAGATGTTCTCGTCAAATAATGCAATATGGTGGTCTCCAAGTGGGAAGTTCCTGGCTTATGCAGAGTTTGATGACAGATTGGTCCCCAACATTGAATATTCTTGGTATGGATCTGGGCAGTACCCCAAAACAGTCATTATTCCATATCCCAAGGTAAGATGTCCTAATAGCACATTGAAGTAAAATACTCATACTGTAAAAGAGGGTTTTTCAACTGGTTTTGATCCAGGGACCCCCACTCACACCCAAAAGCATCCCAGGTACCATCATCATTAGTTAAAAATGGTTATATAGTTATAAGGCTTTATGAAGATCAGTACGAGGTGGGTGGTTGGGTAGCATTTCTTTGGAATAGAGCTTGTTTCATTTTTGTGGGCTAAGATAGCCAATATTGTTTGTTGTAACTTGGCCTCAATTTGATATCAGTACTCATTTTGATAATCAGGCAGGCCTAGATTTCAAGCAGATTTCCATATCTAGTTTGCTTTGTATATGTGAGCAACTTGGCTTTTTTGTACATTGAAAAGTTTTTTTGTTGAGATATAATTTCTTTTTGTACTGTCTTTGAACCATAAATATATAGAGAGACATATACAATATGTCATTACATTACATTTATTTAGCAGACGCTTTTATCCAAAGCGACGTACAGTAAGTGCGTACAGAGACATCATCATCATTACAGAACAGACGAGGCAAAGCACATCCTTTGCATAATGTAGCAGCTATCCCTAGCAATGAACGTTGACTGTAGTTCACAGTAAGCTGTGGGCAAATCAGCAACACCACACTTCCATTCCAAATACTATTATAAACTATACTATTATAAACCATTCAAAATACTATTATAAACTATGCTATTATAAACCATTCCAAATACTATTATAAACTATACTATGATAAAACATTCCAAATACTATTATAAACTATAATAACAGACAGGAAAATACAGGGAACAGGGAGCTGATATTCCTAGGTGAGGATATCAGTCAAGGTGGAGTCTGAAGAGGTGTGTCTTCAGGCCTCGACGGAATGCAGGCAGGGTTGGAGTAGAACGTAGGGGAATGGGAAGTTCATTCCACCACTGAGGTGCTAATGTGGAAAAACTCCGCAGTCGGGACAAGCGAGAGCCTTTGACACGGAGGGGGGGAAGTGCCAGTCGCCCTGCTGTAGAAGAGCGAAGTGGTCGAGCAGGAACATAGTTCTGGATTAAGTCCTGCAGGTAGGCGGGGCCTGTCCTATTGGCTGCAGTGTAGGCCAGGGTCAGAACTTTGAACCTGATCCTGGCTGCAACTGGCAGCCAGTGGAGAGACCTCAGCAGGGGGGTTACGTGGGAAAATTTCGGGAGGTTGAACACAAGCCGGGCAGCTGCATTCTGGATGAGTTGAAGAGGCAGAATGGCGCAGGCCGGTAGGCTTGCAAGCAGGGAGTTGCAGTAGTCCAGGCGAGAGGTGACCATGGTCTGGACAAGAAGCTGGGTGGAGTAGGTGGTCAGGTACGGTCAAATCCTCCTGATGTACAGGAGGAACCTGCAGGACCGTGCCGTCGCCCTGATGTGCTCTTTGAAGTCCAGCCGGTCATCCAGGACCACCCCCAGGTTCCTTGCAGAGCGGGAGGCAGCCACCACGGTCCCATCAACGGTGATGGAGAGGTCATGTAGTGGGGAGGTCTTGTACGGCATGAAGAGGAGCTCTGTCTTGTCAAGGTTGAGCTTCAGGTGATGGGTAGCCATCCACTCAGAGATGGCTCATATACAATACATTAGCATATACAATACATGCAAACAGATATACATTCTAGCTCAAAGAAACACAAAGGCCTGGATTCAGTCATTTTTCCTTTACCATGAATTACAAATAAATGAAAGTGCTTTTTGTAATATTTTTAAATGAATTACGTGTTTGTAATGGGTTGTACACGGTAGACCTGCTGCGCTGTTTTACGTCCCTATGCTGCCTTGTGAGTGTGGCCCTTTAATTCTTTGGTATGCTAACGAGTTTCCTTCAGCTTCGACCTGAGTCTTGATTGGAAATTGCTGACACCTGTTGTGGGTTTCCAGAGAGTATGGCCCAATCTCAATGTGTCCGCCCTGAGCCCTAAGGACTGAGTCCCCACAGACTTTGCGTGACGTCACATGCGTGCCCAGCATGAGTGTGTGAGTGCATGAGAGCGCAAGGGCTCGAAATGGTACAAATACGAGGAATGGGACAGAACTTTGCAATGTTATATGTTGCCTTGACAACGCCTGTCTCTCATGCAAGATGTTTATGACAATGTATCCTGCAATTACTTTGATTAGACTACATTGACCAGGTGTTGTTATTGGCAGAACAGATGTTGTTATCCAATGGGGAGAATTATTATTTGTGGGCATGGAGCATTTGTGATGATGAAATCGGCAGGAAAAAGAAGATGGAGAAATAACCCAAGTTTGGGGCTTTATTGTGTGGACGTGTGAAGTTGTATCTGAATTCTTGAGTGTCAGAAGTTAATGTTCTTAAGGGTTGAGAATCTGCTTTCATTGTAGTTATTTCTGTAGGAAACCCTGAAAACTGACAAATTGGTGCTACATAGGTATGGTGCATGTCCTACCAAGCCGTAACTTGGCGGTTGGCGTACCTGCCATCCCAATAATTAATTTCTCTGGTTTACTACCGTGCAGTATTTTTGCTGTGCAAAGCACATTCAACACAGGGCAAATAGCATAGATTCTGAGAGATAGATCAGTGTCAGGTTTTAGGAAAATGGTTCTAGAAAGGTACTGTAAAAAGGCAGTGTTCTTAATTGAAAAATAATTCCAGACCATACTTTTGAACTGTAATTTTTTTTATTTTTTCCCAAAATAATTCTGTATTATATTATACTGTAATGCTTGTATTGGTTATACATGGGAAAACATCCCCTTTCCAATAAGCAAGTACTGCAGTTGTTCAAGTAAAGTCCAACTGTCCAACTATATTTTTTAATTCAGATTTACACTATGTTATTATCTAATGTAACCTAGCTTTAGCATAGCTACACTTAGCATACATTTTCTTAGAATGTTTATTTACCCTGAATAATTGCAAATGCTAAGCAAACAAATAGTATTCAACGTGCAGATAAAGTTTAAGGGCTTTATTTTGTGGCCGGCACATTGCGTGTGGTGAGCCATAGCACTTGCGAAGTGCAGTTTTGTCATAGATTTTAAAGCGCCTCAGCCTGTTTGGGAATTTGGTGACTCACCGTGCGCCGAAATGGGAGGAGAGCCGCTGTCGGGGATGTATAAGTCCAGACTGAGCAGAGCACCTGCAATTTTGTGGTCAGATTAGCGATTTGTGCCTGCTCAAACCAAGTTTATGGTGCCAATCGCAGCCGAGTGTATGCCGAGTTGCTCATTTCGGGGCTTTCACAAACAATGCTATTCAAAAGCCAATCAAACGTTTTATGTTCGGCTGTTTCCTGTATTTATTTCCGTTGTTAACTGTGTTCCCAGGGTACTGTATTCCATTCTTTTTCTTACACCCATTTGCAGTGAGAAGAATGGCAATAAACGCAGTTATGCGCTGCTGATGTGGACACTGTAATATTTGTAGTATTGTAGTATTTGTAATCTATTATGAACGGAAAGTGAAGCTTGTTTAAAAAGATGTAGACTACTCTCTGTTGACTACAAACCTTTAAAAACCTGGCTAGGCTTAGTCGTAATTATGATAATGCTATGTGCTTATGAATAAACAAACCTTGGTGAATGGATTAACTTGTATTTCTAATTTTTGTTTATTCACACATGACATTGTCCAAATGCATGCCACTGAATGCCTGATTAGTGAAAATTTTGAGCATAATATGAATGCATGATGTTGCAAGGTGGAATAATCCACATCCACATCTACTCCATATCTGTTCGATAGCTCAGACCCTTGATGCCTTACAGCCATGTGTTCCATACTGTACCAGTGTAATTTACAGCTTGGCCATGGTTAAATCCAGCTGAAACGTTCCCACGGATAAATATTCAGCCGAACCCAACCCATTTGTGCACTGTGAGCTGTGCCCTCCTCGCCTCTGGTCACAAAAATAAGAAATTCCTTATCCATGCCCAGTGTGCCACTGCACCTATTCACTGTGCACCGGAAAATAGAGCCCTATGTCTCTGCACAGTGTTTGGGCTTGTGTAAATTCCATAGACTACTATTAAATCAAAGCAAATTTCTCTTCAAAGCATTGTCGGTCACATATTCCAGTTTTTCATTTATGACCATCAGTGGTGTTTTATCAGCATCCTGGTATATGATGTTTACATAATTAATTCAATATTACAAGTGTGTACTAATACATATAATTCTGTTATAAATCAAGGCAGGGGCGCCAAATCCCACGGTTAAGCTGTTTGTTGTTGATACTACAAACACATCAACTGTCATGCAGGTTATAGTGCCACAATCCATAGGAGCAAGGTACAGTATGATTCAATATTTTATTACATAAATATACAATATAATAGCATTTCACAGTTTCCAACGGTTATTCAGCTTTCTTACAAATATTTTGTTGATTCCCTAAACTGGTGTGTAAAACAATATTCTGGGGTAGTTTTACACCAGGGCTCCCCAACACTGGTCCTGAAGGCCTGAAGGATGTATTAGTTTTCATTGTTTCCCAGAACTTAATTGATCAATTAAAGCAGTTCATGGGTAATTCACTCCGCCCGGTTTCTTCAGTCTGAACTGGATGAGGATTTTATGACGAAAATAAAAACCAGCAAAACCGCTTTGCACTATTTTATGTCAAGGGACTGTAGAACCTTAAAGAAACTGTAGAAATGTCAACGCCATTTAAAAGATCTAAATTAACTATACATCTTCGCCATTAATGTTGTATTTCCTTCTTACAGTGACCACTATTTGAGTTCCGTCACCTGGGTTACAGATGAGCGCATTGCAGTTCAGTGGCAGACCAGGAAGCAGAACTATGTCCTTTTACAGATCTATGACTTTGATGGGAGCCGCTGGAATAAGAAAGAAGTATGTCCCTCCTGTACACATAACTATTTTTCAAAGTGCATCTAGTGGCAGTATCTGAACAATTCTTTGGAGGGAAAAAAAGTGATTTTAAGTTCCGTGATTTCCTTTTTTTAGAGTAACGTGGAAGAGAGTCAGACTGGATGGGTTGGGCGAGTATGTTTGTTTAAAATGCAATTAAACTTATTTATTGAAAGTGAAACATTAACTTTTAATAACACATTACTGTTGTTCAACTTTGTGAAGAACACTTTTCATCCTTTTTTTCAGTTTTCACCAGCCACACCTGTCTTTGCTGAGGACAATATCAGTTTTTACAAAGTGATGAGTAACTCAACGTATAAGCACATCCATCACGTGAATGCCGTAAGTAGAAGCAGAAGCTTAAGAGTCGGGGCTCTCTGTTGGACTGCGTGGTGGAGAATCATCTAAACTCACCATGCCTTCTCTATTTGAAGGGTGTGGCCACCGCCATCACAAAAGGAAAGTGGGAAGTCATCTCCATTTCCAAACTGACCAAAGACGCCATGTAAGTGTTGTATTGACTTATGTTTTCATGTTGCTTTTTGATGGCTAAAACCTTCAAATGATGGAGGCTGCTAGGTGGCTCATCATGTTATGGCAGTGTTTCAGTACATGGCTGGGCCCCACGGTCTGGTATAGAATCCCGACCATGCCAGTGGGAACTGTAGCCCTCAGAGCGATGCATAATTAGCTCCGGCATCGTCCAGGGATAGGAGGATTTCAGTATGCCAGGATGATAGCATCTTGTCGTGTACCAGCGACCCTCGCTGGTCGATGGGGCGGCCGCGAGTGCAGCCGCTAAACTGCACATGAAGTGTCTCCCCAGATTCATGTCTGTGCAAGCCTAGTTTTATGAACTGCGGTGTGATAAGATATGGCAGCTGACATCGTATGCTTCATAGGAGAGCACAAGCTTGTCTGCACTCTCGCAAATTGACCACAGAGTACACGGTTAACTAGATTGAACATTCCAAATTAGGGGGGGGGGGGGGGCAGCATGCATTTCTTTACTTCTTTAACTCATTCAATGCCAGAGTGTTCCAGAATCCCTGCAGACCCTGGCTGTCAACATTCAACATTTTTACATTGATCCTGTCAATGTTCAAACCTCTAATAAACCACATTATTTTACCTATTGAATAGAATTACTTTAACCATTGGTGATGTGTCTTAGTAAAAATGGTTAAAATCAGATCTTGCTTGAGAGATTTTAAGTCGATCAAAGCTGGACAGTTTGACAGTATCTGTTTTGACGCAACACAAGTGTGCTCCTGCCAAGCTTTGACCCAGAAGCACCTTTTGAGTTTCTATCATTTAAAAGAGGAGAGTCTCAGCTTGCTGGCGATACCACTATTGTCTTTCTACTCCAAATATTAAGCGAGATATTAATGTTGACTGTCACCAAACCGTGTTTTTGATTTATTCGATCTGTCGAGTTTGTTACAGAACATACGTTCATTCAGACATAACTCAACATTAATAGCCCACACATTATCTTGGACTATGTGCAGAATTTATTTATTTATCTATTTATTTATCACGCATATATGGAGCCCCCCACGGCACCCTAAATGAAAAAAGTCTCAACTTGGAAATGTGTTTTCAGTTTTGCAATCCGTACTCTCAGTTTTTGCCATTCGTATTTAGCCTATGGTTTTGCAATCCGTAGTACATACGTTTTTTTGAGAGAACTCAATCGGGTTTGCAGTGTTAAATCCATTTGTAAATAAAGGGTTAACTGCAGGAAAGTCAGACACGAAAGAATCATGGCTACAATTGATTCAATTCTATATCGATTCTATATGTTTAATGTGAGTCTTGAAGCTTAGCACTACAACTGCGCCTCGTGGTTCTTTTATTTCCAGCTGTTTTCCAGATGCTCTGATCACGTCACTGGTGCAAATCAAGCAAAGATTTTTAGATAATGACAAGATAGGCAACTGCCGCTTTTCCCCATTGGAGAAAGTGTTCAGACATGCGCAGTAGTGTTTTCAGTTAGCTTAGCAACTAAAGTTACATAACGTAGGCTTAGAGTGGCGTGCCTGTGACCAGCGCTAGCCAGATTTAAAGTTGGTTTTGGTTGGATAGTCAAAATTATAACGGGTTGTACATAGTCCTGGGTCCTGACAACCTAGGCATACATTTGAAGTCGGAAGTTTACATACACTTAGGTTTAAGTCAATAAAACTCATTTTTAACCACTCCACAGATTTCATGTTAGCAAACTATAGTGTTGGCAAGTCAGTTAGGACATCTACTTTGTGTATGACACAAGTAATTTTTCCAACAATTGTTTACAGACAGATTATTTCACTTTTAATTCACTATATCACAATTCCAGTTGGTCAGAAGTTTACATACACTAAGTTGACTTTGCCTTTAAATTTTTTATATTTGGTCGCATATCTTTTGCATGCCATGACTTCCTGATGTCTGTGACCCAACAACATCAAAAGACTTTTGATATCTTATTTTCTGGTACTCTTACAAGCGATATTATGACATCACTGCATTTGAATGGATCGCTATGGGAATTGGGGGGTGGGACTAGATTTAGCTGTAAATGACACTAGAACAGTATGGAAACACATGGTTGGCAAATGGCTCTAAGTCATCAAGTGTCTGATGTATCAACAAGCCTTAAATCATCACTCTGCTGCCAGAAATACAGTAGATATGGATGGATAACTTGAAGGGTTTCTTCTCCTGACTTATTTTAAAGTTCAATAGGAAAATTTGTCAGGAGAAACAACCCTTAAAGTGAGTCCATCCATATCTACTGCATATCTGGCAGCAGAGTGATGGTTTGAGGCTCGTTTGATACCTCAGGACCCTTGATGACGTAAAGCCATTTTACCAATCATGTATTCCATACTGTTCCAGCATAATTTACAGCTAAATCTAGTCCCACCCCCCAATTCCCATAGAGATCCATTCAAATGCAGAGAAGTTATAGTATCGCTTGTAAGAGTACCAGAAAATAATGTATCAAGAGTCTTTTGATATTTTTGGGCCACAGACATCAGGAAGTCATGACATGCAAAGGATATGTGACCAAATATTAAAAAGTATTACTTTATTCTACATTATATTAAACTGTCCAATATTTTTTGATGCCCGAAAATGGGGGGGGGACTCTGTACAAAAGGTTCTATAATTTCTAAACGGTTCATCCGAATGGGATGACAGTACCCTCAAATTAAAGCTGCACTTCAACCTCATTGTCATTGTATCCTTTCAAACTCAGTGCTAGAGTACAGAACCAAAATAACTAAAAATGTGTCACTGTTCAATGAATTATGATGCTCACTGTAATTAAAAAATATATATATATATTTTTTCACAGATACTATGTCAGTAATGAACACCTTGAGCGGCCAGGCCAGAGAAACCTTTACAAGTAAGAGCCTTTTTCATCCAAAAGACTTGAAAATATACAAGGCAAAAATACTTCCCCCTTTTGCTATCCTCCCTCCTCTCTCTTAAGCCCCTCCCACCAAATGATGCTACAGTGCACGCACGGAGACAGACAGGCAGACAGGGAGGGGTTTATTCTACCGGGAGGGATCTTTTGCTTGTAGATAGTTGCCCTGATTGGTAGTTACATAGCTAGCCCTGATTGGGTTGTTTTTTAGAAGACCGGGTTGAGATTTTTTGACAGCCTAATACAGAGCCCAGGACACTCACACAGAAACCAGATTTTTCCCAGAACACTTGATTTATTAATAGCTGCTGGAATGTAATGAGTAAATTTAATAATTTATCCAAAATTATATCGGAAAAATCTTGCCTACTGCACCTTTAATATGGAATTAAATGACATCATTAATACATTTCTTCTTTTTGAACATGAATGTGGAATCCTGTGATTACAACATTGTAAACACATACTTTAGTCATTTTTACCACCATTTTTCACAATCAGCACCCATTGTCCTGTATCTCTACTGTCACAGTACATATTCAAGTAAAGTTATTGCTTATTATGTTTATACCTTTAGGATGAGTTTTTAAGAAAGTATACTTCTTGAAATCTGAGTGTGTGTTTCTTTGCCTGCCAGGATTGCAATTGGCAGCAGCCATTCCACTCCTCAATGCCTTACCTGTACAGTGCAAGTGGATAGGTGTCAGTACAACTCGGCGTACTTCAGTAAAAATGCCTCTTTCTTCCGCATGGACTGCTACGGTCAGTTGCCTTGCAAATGACAGCTCAACCACAATCAATTTATAACATTTCTGTGACATACTTTCAATCACAAGGCATTTTTTTTTTATCGTCCAGTATAAGCAGGTATATTGCTCATCATACTGTATGTTAAAATGCTCGCCTATGCGAATATTCCAAATACCTTTTCATGTAATTCAACAGGACCCGGACTACCTTTGTTTGTACTTTATGACAACCGAGGCACTCCAACAGGTAAGGCAAATCAAACAGAGAAAATCTTATGCCTTTTTATGGACATAATCGACCTTAATCCCAGATGTATCTGTTTGCATAGATGTAGACATTCTTCTCTGGCTTAAAAACAGGTATGATAAAGAAATAAATAGTTACAGTTATCATTACGTGTATTTAATACAGAACTTTCAGTGAGTGATAAAAATGGATGGCACATATATGCTCTTGTTTTAAATATACAAGTCATGGTATATATGCTTTACATCTGTGAGTGCATCGTTCTTTAAAATGTTTACAGATTAATAATGTAATGACAAAATGTACAATTTGATTTTAGAGATCCAGGTTCTTGAAAACAACGGAGATCTGGAACAGATTCTGTCTGGGATCCAGATGCCCAACCGTACTTCGTGATAAAATCACTCTCAACGGATTTGGTAAAACTTCAATGTTAAAAAACAAGGTTGAAAGCCGTTAAGATGCATGCTCATCACTTATACCTGTTATTATTTTGTTCTCGTCTCCTTGTTTTCAAACAGACCTTTGGTACCAGATGACTCTGCCTCCTCATTTTGACAAGTCAAAAATATATCCTCTCCTAATCGATGTGTGAGTGTTTCTGTACTTATATCTCATTGGTTGTTTTGTCCTGAGTGACCAATTATTGTCACCAGCATGATGTATATACTCCATCACAAATTCTACATATACCCCCTTTAACAATTCTATAACTTTTTCATAAGCACATTGCCAAGAATCATGTCAAGTAACAGGAGTTCAGTAAAATTTGAGAACAGCATTTTACATGGTATATGTTATGTCTTCCTTAATAAAGCATTACATTTGCTTAAAAATGTTTCAGAAAGATGTTAAAGGGTAAGTTCGCTATTTTGGACCTTGGACCCTATTTGCGGTCCGTCTTCCATGAACCTGACCCATGAAGTCCATTTTTTCGCTGATCGGTCCCAGTATTGAGTTCGGTACAGATTTCCTGTAGGCTCTCACTGGGCTACAATGGAAGTGAACGGGGGCAATCAGAAATGTTATGGAAAAACAACGATAAATGTGCTTTTATAGCTCAGTGTGTATTCTTACGGTCTCAGTATGCTCTCCTGTGGAAATGTAGGCTATCGCAAACGCAAACCGAACGTTGAAACAACAGTTCCATTTGAAACAGAACTATTTCTCCGACCGCACTACCTCGCACTGTAAACTTCCGCAGTCTAGCTACGTTGTAGAGAGGGGGGGGCCGCTTGAAAAGCAGTTGATCACAAATCCTGACCTCCCGTTGGAGTTTACTAGCTAGTAGCCTACAGCAGAAATATTTGTAACGCAGTTTTTGTAATCATCATTTGTAATAATTCATCACAGCAATGGTGCACGAATGTGCAGTCCCCGGTTGTGGGAATAAATGTCTGGACGCTCAAATACCAGTTTTCACAGGCTCCCGTTCTCTGACCCAGAAAGATTGAGACTTTGGCTGGTTGTCTTACGGATCGACATAAACACTCCAGTCAATCAACTCCGTTTGGCAGACTCGCGAGTTTGTGGAGCGCATTTCGACGCTACTGATTTCTGTAACCGCAAATCAGAAGCAAAACACTGGTTTCTAAAGAACACAGCTGTTCCTCGTGTCGGACCTGCAGCACTATCAAGCACCGGAGCGGAGGTAAGTTATATTTAGCTATAACGTTACTAACATTTTTATTTTTTTTGAGCGCGTCCTCTGACCCAGCACTCAATACCAACTAACAAAATCCGAGCTTGACATAAGTTGTTTTCTTGTAACAAAACTGTCGGAAACGTTCATCAACTATAACTTTTTACAATTCTATAATGTTTTATTTACAAATGCTTGACGCATGGTGTCCTGTCCAAAGTTCTCATCTATCACATATCTGTTGGCAGTCATAGTGTAATGGTAATCAATGGAGATGATCCAGTGTCATCCACGGATACATCCAGGTTTTCAATGGCATTCGGTAGCAACAGATCCCACTCCCTACAACACAAACTTTCCTCCTCTCTGGGCATCTGCTTGCACCTCTTGCAAGAACACCAAAAGTCCCCCCGAAATTCTTGGTCTAGCCTCGGCAGCGACTTCGGATAAGCAGTTACCTGCGCAACTTCAGCCTCTCTCTCTTCTCTTGCTCTCTTATCATCCATCTCTTGTAGTTCCGTGTCCGTGTATTCTGGCTCAAATCTGTAGCCAGTAACGTCAAAGTCAAAATCGAATTCTTCGTCTTCGTAATCATTATAGTCATCCATCATCCAAGTTTTTTTTGTGGAAATTGTAGCCTACCTTGCTGCAGGTAAACAAACGCAGACTGCTCAGCTAGATAGTTTCGTAAACGGCCGGCACACCTTCCCGCTCCCTACCCCCGACACATAGTACTCCGCGAGTGCAGCGCAAACAAGCAACTGAGAAATGCTTACTTCCAAGCCATGCCAAGCACGTAAAAATGTTCGGATTGAGATACATTTCACAGGAGAGCATACTGAGACCGGTAACAATACACCCTGAGCTTCCCGTCTCATTTATTGTACAAGAAAGCACATTTATCGAACATTTCTGATTGCCCCGTTCACTTCCATTGTAGCCCAGTGAGAGCCTACAGGAAATCTGTACCGAACTCAATACTGGACCGATCAGCGAAAAAATGGACTTCATGGGTCAGGTTCATGGAAGACGGACCGCAAATAGGGTCCAAGGTCCAAAATAGCGAACTTACCCTTTAAGCATTACATTTTAAAATCAAAATGTACCCAAGGACAAATTTAATCTTAAATCTCTTAATATAGGTACGCAGGACCCTGTAGCCAGAAGGCAAATTATGTTTTCAGGCTGGATTGGGCCACATACCTCGCCAGTACAGAGAATGTCATTGTGGCCAGTTTCGATGGAAGGGGCAGTGGTTACCAAGGTGATGATATAATGCACGCCATCTACAGACGCCTAGGAACATTTGAAGTGGAAGATCAGATATCAGCTGTGAGGTGAGCCGCATCTCTACCAAGCCAAGCGTAAGGCCCGTCAGCACCTGTCCCTTGATAAAATGTCCATTTATCACATGCTTAGAGAAGCTTCGATAAGCAGTGAGCCCAAACTGTGATACTCATCCCCTGCTTACATAAGGGGAGATATTCCTCATAAATGTTTGAAATTGCCTTATATTGTTAACCGGACATACCCAATTGTTTGAAATTGCACTGCCGATTCTAATATTATAAAGAGTAAGAGCAACAAAACTAGTCGTGAAATAAAGAGCAACTTTACTGCATCTCTTGCTGCTCCACTATTTTCAGTTAAGTGATGGGTTTTAGTTGTAATAGTAATTACCAGTTTAGCATGTTACCTGATCCACTGTTGTGCACATATCTTTGACTGATGGTGATCATAGCCAAAACAGTATTCTTATGGGAAGTTTTCTTATGGTTTCAGTTTTCAGGTGTCAACTTAAAAATGTGTAACAAAATCCTTTCTTCCTTTAACAGAAAGTTTATCGATTTTGGCTATATAGACAAAGACAGAATAGCCATCTGGGGCTGGGTAAGTGGTAATGTGTTGTTTTTGCTGAATATGAATACTTATTCCAAATAAACACGATAGTTCATCAGTGGGGTATTCCACAAAGCAGGATTACTGAGTTAGCTGTATAAGTGCACTGAGTAAAACCCGGAACAGCTCTTTTTACTACAGTCCATGTTCCAGATTTGGGAGTGTTCCGGGTTTTATTCAGTGCTGTTATCCAGAGTAATCCTGCTTTGTGGAATACCCCCAGCTGAAAATTACTTTCTGAAGGGTCAGGAAACAAATGTTCGTGTGCTATTACGTCCTCTTGCAGTCATATGGTGGTTATGTAACATCCATGGCATTGGGTGCTGGAAGTGGAGTTTTCAAGTGTGGAATGGCAGTTGCCCCAGTATCTAAATGGGAATATTATGGTATGTAATAGCAAATGAGAATAACTACCCTCATAATAATTACATTTGTTTTACCAAATAACTGTATACAAATTCAAATAATATGCAATAATGACTATTGTGGTATAATAGTATAACTTCATTGATGCTTTCAGACTCAATCTATACCGAACGTTATATGAACCAACCTACTGATAATTCTGCATTCTACGAAGTAAGTGTCAAATTTATTTCTTGTGATACTAAAGAATGTTCAGCTATTTCTGTTACATAAAGATTGGTTTGAATGGAATTTGGAGTCTAACTATTATTACACTCTTTTTCTAGTAATATTTCTTCAAGATCATGTTAAATTTTATTCACTCTATATATTTACTGTAAAGCGTCACATTACATTTAAATAAGTTTCCGGTAATCAAAATATACATTTTATTGATTTGACACTGAAATTGTGACATCATGTAATGCTAATAATGTAATAATGTCTAGTTTCATTATAAAAGCAGGTAATCTCATTTTATGCTTTTACAGAATTCCACAGTAACCAGTAGGGCCAAAAATTTCAAATCTGTTGAATACCTTTTGGTTCATGGCACAGCAGATGGTAAGTGTATTTTTAAGATGTTTTTATAGACATATACCTGATATGCAGTTACTCACACTGTAGTTCATGTAAAGTGCATCTCTCTCTTTCTCTCTCTCTCTCTCTCAATGGCATGGATATTCTCACCATATTTATAGCTATCCATCAGAAAATTTAGCAGATTCATCTTTTTTATTTGTTCTTTTCAGACAATGTTCATTTCCAGCAAGCTGCACAAATCTCCAAAGCTCTTGTCGAGGCAGAAGTGGACTTTGAGGCAATGGTAAAAATCATAGATTGAAGGGGCAGAAAACAAATGGAGTGTGGTGTGCAAATCTGTGACATTCAACTATGACCGCCACAGCACTGTTACTTGACTTTGTGTAATGACAGTGCTTACCTGCTTTTCAAAATGGCACCATACTACAAACCCCAATTCCTAAAAAGTTGGGAAAGTATGTAAAATGCATATAAAAGCAGAAAGCAGGGTTTTGTAAATTCTGTTTTACATATATTTAATTGAAAAGAGTACAGAGAAAAGATATTTAATGTTTTACCTTGTCAACTTTATAGATTTTTTTTTGTAAATATACGCTAATTCCGCATTTGATGCCTGCAACACGTTCCAAAAAAGTTGGGACAGGCAAAAAAAAGACTGGGAGGTTCAAAAAACACCTGTTTGGAACATTCCACAGGTAAACAGGTGATGGTGAAGGGTTGTTTCTCCTGACTTGTTTTTTCATAGAGTTCAATAGGAAAATGAGTCAGGAGAAACAACCCTTCAAGTGAGCCATATACATATATATAATAAATAAATAAACAAGTAGAGAATACCACCATCAATACTTACCCACTTCTCTTGGAGTTTATTAACCACTGAACCAAATCTTGTGCTCGCTTCATCTCCTGATATTAGCTATAATCATTGGTGAACGTTCCTTGGGAGTGTCTCTTCACATTCGTAAGTTCCATGGGCTCATCAAAAAAAGCATCTTCTGTCAATAAGCTGAAACAAAGTTTAAAGAGGAAAATTAAATGTTTGAATTCCACATTTACAAATGATTTAGATTTATTACATTTCCATGTACAAACCCCAATTCCAAAAAGGTTGGGACAGTATGTAAAATGCACATAAAAGTAGAAAGCAGTGATTTGTAAATTCTCTTTTACATATATTTAATTGAAAACAGTGCAAAAAATATATAGTTAATGTTTTAACTTATCAACTTTATTGATTTTTGTAAATATATGCTAATTCCATAGAGTTAAATAGGAAAATGAGTCAGGAGAAACAACCCTTCGATCGATCCATCGATATCTACTGCATATCTGGCAGCAGAGTGATGTTTTGAGGCTCATTTGATACCGCAGACCCTTGATGACTTACAGACATTTAGCCAACCATGGGTTCCATACTATTCCCGTGTAATTTACAGTTTAATCTAGTGCCACCCCCCAATTCCCGTAGAGATCCATTCAAATGCAGAGAGGTTATAGTATCACTTGTAACAGTACCTGAAAATAAGATATCAAGAGTCTTTTGATATCCTTTTATACCCAGTCATGATAACATCACCTGTTTACCTGTGGGATGTTCCAAACAGGTGTTTTTTGAACTTCCCAGTCTTTTTTTTTTGCCCCTGTCCCAACGTGTTGCAGGCATCAAATTTGGAATTAGCGTATATTTACAAAAATCTATAAAGTTGATAAGGTAAAACATTAAATATCTTTTCCTTGTACTGTTTTCAATTAAATCACTGCTTTCTGCTTTTATGTGCATTTTCCATACTGTCCCAACTTTTTTGGAATTGGGGTTTGGAGAATAACTGCAATAACTTGTTATTTAATGGCCATCCCCTAAAATAACAGGATATATACATTCATTAAATATTTTTTCACTGGCAACATTGCTGCTAGTCTTTTCACCATTTTTACAGTGCAGAATATTGATAATCATAATTAGGACTGAGCCTAGCCTACTATTTACAGTTTTGTAACCTACAGTGAGTAGCCTACATCTTCTCAAATGAGCTTCACTTTCCATTCATAATAAACTACAAATACTACAATACTACAAATAGCCTATTACAGTGTCCGCATCAGCATCGCACAGCTGCATTTATATCTTCTCATTACAGACAGGTGTAAGAAGAAGAACGGAATACAGTAGGCTACGGGACCACAATGCAATATAATAACAGCCAATTAAACAATTAAAAACAGAAATACTTACAAGAATCAGCATAACATAAAAAAAGAAAAAAGACAATGCACAGTAATTGCAAAGTGTGCATTTTTCCTGCTAGGGGGATTTATATTAAAGTCAAATCAGCCTGCATATGATTGACAAAAACGGTTTATTGGCTTTTGAATAGGTTATGAATGATCATGCTGCATGCATTGTTTGGGAAAGCCCCGAAATTAGAAACTCACCATGGACTGACACACCCACACAGAGTCTCTCCTTCCACTTCAGCGCATGGCCAGTCAAACGGGCTCAGGAGCGTGAAAATCCATGACGAAATTGTCACTTTGCCAAGTGCACCAGCTCGCCACACGCCATGCGGAAAATAGAGCACTCTGTGGCTATATGTCTATCAATTGTGAGTCTGGAAGGCATTGTGAGTAGCAGATAACATGTCGCTAGGAAACAGCTTAAGATATGACCTTATGCTGCTTGAATTTAGAGAATATTTCAGATACATACAGTATTACTGAGGGATTTATTCACACATTTGAAACAAGACTGGCATAGGCAGTATCCTGAGGTGAAGATGATCACTCCGTACCAATAAGTAAAGTCTTGCAGTGGCTTTGCTATCTAAAGTACGAGTGCACCAATACCATGTCAGGAAAATGCATAATTATGAAATCACCATAAACACCACTTTTGGAATACTTTCATTTTGTGTTTTTTGTTTACTGCCTGTTGATCCTTAATATTTTTTAATAACATTTCTTGTTTAATTTTTCTTTTTTTATTCCAGTGGTACACTGATAAGGACCATGGGCTGGGAGGCTCAGCCTATCATCACGTCTACACACACATGAGCCACTTTCTCCAGAAGTGCTTCGCCAATAAATAGACTGCATTAAATAGAACTACTTCCCATTCAAATACATGTGTCACATACATACTGCCATTCCGAATGTGCATATCCTATATACAGTCATGTGAAAAAGTAAGTACACCCTCAAATGGAAGTTTTTACATATCTGGACACAAGTTTATTTTATTTTAATTTCAACCATATTGATTGATTAAGGTAAACTAATTCAACAATGATGCAAAAAAAAAAAGACTTTGGAATCACTTAAGCAATTGAAATGAACATAAATGCAAATTCCTCATAAGGAAAAAGTAAGTACACCCCTACCTTTACTATCAAATATATGGATTAGAATTGATGTCTGGTGCAAAAAAGAGGTGTAAATGATTTTCCAATTATTAGATAGTAATTTGGAAGTTCTATGCTTACATAAAAACAGACAATGGGTCTGGTTTGGACCGAACCATCGAGGTGTGTGCTTACATATCATGCCTCGGTCAAAAGAGCTAGCCGGAGCCCTGAGAAAAAAGATTATTGATTCTCATGCGACTGGGAGGTGTTACAAAGCCATTTCAAAGTGCATTCAAAGCAGTTTGAAGTGCATCATTCGACTGTTCAACGCATCATATCCAAATGTAGAAAATTCCACATCGCTGGAAATCTATGCAGGACAGGCCGTCCCACCAAATTCACCCCAAGAGCTTCCCGAAAGATGCTCCTAGAAGTCTCCAAGGGTAACATCTAATGACCTACAGACTTCACTTGCCACAGTTAACGTGAAAGTGCATGAGTCAACAATCAGAAATAGATTGCACAAGCTTGGCCTACATGGGAGGATAGGAAGGAAGAAGCCCCTGCTCTCCAAAAAGAATATAAAAGCACGACTGAACTTAACATCTGGATAAAGTTAAAAACTACTGGGAAAATTTACCTTTGGACTGATGAGTCAAAATTCGAGTTGTTTGGGCGCAATGCAAAACATCATGTTGGCAAAGATGCAACACTGCCTTTGAGCAAAGTACCCCATTCCAACGGTGAAACATGGTGGAGGGGGCCTTATGGTTTGGGGCTGCTTTGCTGCCTCAGGGCCTGGTAAACTTACAATAATAGATTCAACCATGAATGCAACTTCATACCAGATCATTCTTGAGGAGAATGTGAGGCCATCAGTTCAGATGCTGAAGCTGAAAAGGTCCTGGATCCTCCAACAGGAGAATGATCCTAAACATACAAGCAAATTACTACAGAATGACAAAAATGGAGGGTTATGGATTGGCCAAGTCAAAGTCCAGACTTCAATCCTATCAAAATGCTTTGGGGGGGACTTGAAGTGGGCTGTGCATTCAAGGAAGCCTCTAACATCACACAATTAAATCAGTACTGCAAAGAAGAATGGCTGAAAATTCCTTCCAGTCGATGTAAGAGACTTATAGTCAATTACAAGAAATGCATAGAAGAGGTTATTGCTGTCAAAGGGGGCAACAAAGCTAGGGGTGTACTTACTTTTCCCTCACAGGATAATTGCACTTCTGTTGATTTCTGATAAATAATTCAAAAGCATTATTTTTTTGTGTCCTTTGTTAAATTAGACAACATTTAACGGTTAAAAGCATTGGAATAAGGATCAACAACTTATCTGGGGGTGTACTTACTTTTTAACATGACTGTACCAACTGCAATTTCAAATACATATATCGTATACATCAACTGCCATTCAAATACGTAGATTACATGCAACTATTGGCTTTAAAATCCATAGAGTAATTGTGGCTTTCAAAACATTAGATAAAAATAAAATATTGCACTGAAAATACAAACTTGCAACTGGTAAACATGTAAGTAGAACAAATCAATGTATAACTTGCACTGATGTATTTTTTATTGTATTAACCTGAATATTTATAATTGTAATAAAGAGAATTCAAGCCACAAATGCAGTTCATCCGTGGATCCTGTCAATTTACCACTATTGCCTTCATTATTATATGAAAGCAATTTTTGTTCAATCCACTTACAATTGCCTTTGTTGAACTTTGGCGTCTTTGACTGAGAATTATGTTAAATTGATGTCCTCCTGTGATTTTTACGCAAAGTGACTATTTCTGCCACACCATGTCAGTCCCTGCATGTGTTATAATTGTACAACGATTGAAAAACACGCACGGTGACCACTGATGTTTGGGAGCTGGTATTTTCTTTGCTGAACTAGATTTTGACATATGCACATTCATTTAAAAAATACTCATCTTGTACTGATTTTACTGTCTAAAACTGAAATACTGCTACTTCAGCTAATAAAGGTAAGGGTTAAAATAGCTAAAGTACGACCAAATAAGTTGCATGGGTGATGTACCATTGTAAAGTTGGTACAGTTGTTTGAGATGTGGATAAAGACTTAAATTTTAAGATATGTCCATAATTAAAAATAAAATGTTAAAATATGTGTGTGGTGGTGAATGTACATTTCCTTTTTGCACACACTAGCAGAATCAAACCTTGTTAACCATTTATAGACACTCTCATTAAAGAGACAGACCTGCAGGACAGGTGTCCCGATGTATTGCATGCACAGGAAATGCATTGTGAAATGTTTATGTATTGCATTTTTTCACCTCAATGTGAACAATCTTAGGAGAAACATTTCTGTATATTTAATTATTTTATTTATTTATCCCTTTTTCTCCCAATTTGGTAGCCAATTGGACCCTGTACAATTCAATTCCCCCGTGTAGCAACCGCTAGAGAGTCGCTGATACAGCCCCTTCGTCCGGTAGCAGGATAGAGGCGGCCTGCATATTTAATTTGAAGCCATATGTTGCACAATGTTATACATTTACCCTTATATATTTTTATGTTCATTTGTATCAATTGTAAATTTGGGACCTGCTTTATTAGAGGGACTGAAATTAACATGTTACTCAGTAAGCCATCATAAACCACATACTTTTATGATTACACTTTAAGCAATTCAAAATACATTGCTCCATATGATGTTACTAAATCCTATAAGCCATTAACCAATATTCAGCAATTTGCTGTGAATATAAGGAGACCATGTGGTGCAGTCTGTAGGACAACCAACTCTCAGTCCCTATGGGAGTCTTAACTGGTTTGACTCACCACCTGTGCTGTGGTTCCTTCTCTCTCTAGCTGTAATCTCTGCTTTCCCCCTGTCTGAATAAAGGGAAAAATACATAAGAAGGGCAGACTGTCTTAAAAAACATCAATAAGACAAAACTTAAAGCTGTACAAAATTATACTTGCTATAACGAAAAATATATAAAATCTGAGTATTTGCTTTAAGTGGCAATATGTACAATTCATTACATTCCAAGTTTTAAAAAAAAAGCCTATATGAGGCACCGCAGTGGTGCAGCGGACAAAGGCGCAGACTTTCTGTCTGTGGTTGCGCCCCGAGGATCGGGGACTCGATCCCCGGTCCTGCCAGATCCGAGCATGGCCGGTGCCTTGAGGGAGTGGCAATTGGCGGCTGCTCCCGGGGTGGGGGGAGGGACTCGGAGGGAATCGTCACACATAAGACAGCCCTGGGCGAGCTGGAATCACGGTTAGGAGCTCGAGGAGTCGTGCCCTGAAGAGGACGTGGCGCCCTGTTTCCTGCTACTGGACAAAGGGGTTGAGGCGGCGATTCTCTAGCGGTTGCTACACGGGAGGAATTGAATTGCATAGGGTACAATTGGCTACCAAATTGGGAGAAAAAGGGAAAAATCAGGAAAAAAAAACTAAACAAAAAAAAAAACCTATATGAAGGTCTAATAACAATGTAAGCCAGATGTAGCCCACTGATGCAACAACTTTGGTCAATTAATGAATTCCTAGAGAAAACCATATGTTCCCCAAAGCACATTGTCGCCACTTGCCGTTTATTTTACCATCGCGGTCCAATTTAAAATTTAATTGATTTGCTCATTTTAAAATACCTACTTATGTTTGGGCCGTCGCGGTGGTACAGCGGTAAAAAGCGTCGACTTTTAGTCGGTGTGGTTGTACTCCGAGGATCGGGGTTCGCGCCCCGGTCCTGCCAGATCCGAGCATGGCCGGCGCCCTGTGGAAGCAGCAATTGGCGGTTGCTTCCGGGTGGGGGGAGGGGCTTGGAGAGAATCGCTGCGCGCATAGCAGCCCTGGGCGGGCTGGAATTACGGTCAGGAGCTTGGAGGAGTTGCGCCCTGAAGAGGACGTGGCGCCCTCCCTTCCTATCGCCGGCTGACGGGGTTGTGTAGCGGTGATTCCCTAGCGGTTGCTACACGGGGGGAATTGAAATAGAATAGGGGTTCAATTGGCTACTAAATTGGGCGAAAATGGGGAAAAATCAGAAACAAAATAAAAAAATTAAAAGAAATACCTACTTATTGGCTTACATGAACACAATTAACAATAATATTGAATAGCTGCTTTATTTTAAGAGGCTGTTCAATGCTGATTTTGCTCAGCTGGAATAATACACTTGCACTAATGAATTAAAATGTTTCTCTCTTGTAAAATTATTAGGCAAAAGATTAGTTAATGTTTCATGTTTCATGTTTCATGTTTAATGTTTCATATTAACCTTGCAAACATGAACTGTTTTATCTTCAGAAAACCATGGTTTAATTAGAAAACAGCTGATTTTTGTTCCAGTACCAGACATCCGGTATGATTGCCACACCTAAGTGACAGCTCTTATCTCTTACAGACATTTCTACATCTCCTTTAAACAAAGAAAAAGCGCACATTTTTCCAGCGCAATGAAACGAGCGCTGTCTAATGGCTTGTGACAAACGGACATGATTAAAAAGCCAGGGGTCTGCCACCTGGGCTGACGACTGTAGGTGTGCTCCACTATATAAGCTTAAACAGACAAGGGAGGGTCCCAGAGAAGAGTATTTATAACACAGGCACACGCTCTATCAGTCCTTCTCGGTTACACTCCAAGGGAATACAGGTAAATTTCAAGAATCCATTTAACTCAAAGGCGATCAGTACTCTTTTCCTCAAAACAATTTTGATTCCTAGTAACGGGGACATTTTCGGCTCTTTTGTACAATTCTGACTAACACTGGGATATCTGATGATGTGAGAACCAATTACCTAACTCATTGTGCAAATGTGCTGTCATTGCATAACCCAGTTCTGTTAAAAAGAATATAAAATTTTTTGCTTTTGTTGGTCATGTTGGTAGGTCACACAATGAAGGGAATTTACACTCTGGTTGGACTTCTCCTGATTAGTTTTCATAGCAGTTGGCAAATCCCCCTGCAGGAGGCCCAGGACAGCTACAGGTAAAGTTTGTACAACATCCCTTTACTGCTGTTTTCTCCTAAGTTGTGCTAAAGGAACAAATATTCACATTTAATTACGAAACCCAATTCCAAAAAAGTTGGGACAGTATGTAAAATGCACATAAAAGCAGAAAGCAGTGATTTGTAAATTCTCGTTTACATATATTTAATTGAAAACAAAGAAAAGATATTTAATGTTTTACCTTATCAACTTTATTGATTTTTGTAAATATATGCTAACTCCAAATTTGATGCCTACAACATGTTCCAAAAAAGTTGAGACTGGGGCAAAAAAAGACTGGGAAGTTCAAAAAACACCTGTTTGGAACATTCCACAGGTAAACAGGTGATGCTATCATGACTGGGTATAAAAGAATATCAAAATACTCTTGATATCTTATTTTCAGGTACTCTTACAAGCGATACTATAACCTCTTTGCATTTGAATGGATCTCTATGGGATTTGGGGGGTGGCACTAGATTAAGCTGTAAATTACACAGGAATGGTATGGAAACCACGGTTGGCTAAATGGCTGTAAATCATGAAGGGTCTGCGGTATCAAACCATCACTCTGCTGCCAGATATGCAGTAGATATCAATGGATCACTTGAAGGGTTGTTTCTCCTGACTCATTTTCCTATTGAACTCTATGGAATTAGCATATATTTACAAAAATCAATAAAGTTGATAAGTTAAAACATTAAATATATATTTTTTGCACTGTTTTAAATTAAATATATGTAAAAGAGAATTTACAAATCACTGCTTTCTGCTTTAATGCGCATTTTACATACTGTCCCAACTTTTTTGGAATTGGGGTTTGTATATGGAAATGTAATAAATCTAAATCATTTGTAAATGTGGAATTCAAACATATAATTTACCTCTTTAAACTTTGGTTCAGCTTGTTGACAGAAGATGCCTCTTTTTATGAGCCCATGGAACTTACGAATGTGAAGAGACACTCCCAAGGAACGTTCACCAATGATTATAGCAAATATCAGGAGATGAAGCGAGCACAAGATTTGGTTCAGTGGTTAATAAACTCCAAGGGAAGTGGGTAAGTATTGATGGTGGTATTCTCAACTTGTTTATTTATTTATTATATATGAATAGTCAAAAATATGAAATATACATTTATTTTTAAAGTATATTTTTCATGAGTATATATATATTCATGGGGAGTTGTGAAAGGAAGACCAAAGAGACCCCAAGTGGTTTATAGAGTGGCTCCCTTAATAAGACAGACATTATGTTATGGATTTACGTACAAAGACTCAAAAATAGTAAACAAATAGAGATACATAACAAAATAAAAGTTAGAAATGGAAAGGCAGAAGAAGAAAAGAGTGGGAGGGAAAAGAGACAGATAAGAGGGGAAAAAACTGAACTTAAGACTGAAACATGGTTGTTCAAGTAAGAGGCAACTGAAGTTGTTGAGTATAGCTAATGTCTTGAAGAGAGGTTGAGAATGAGCTGTGTAGCCTGCATGTGATGATTTGAATGCAACGTCTTAAAGGCGATGGATACGATGCAGTTTGGTATGGATGAGTGCTGGCCCAGATGATGTTGCAGTGTAATGTGTAATGTAAGGAATAACCATGAAGTAATTCAACTTCTGTGTTGTTGTTTTTTGTAAAGAGTGTAGCAAATTTTACTTAAAATTTCTGGCAATTTTTGATGAAATCTATTGTGAGGATTCCAGTCATCAATTAAGATACCTAGGAATCTAGATGAAGAGGTTAACAAAATAGAAATTGTGTCAATCTTTACCGCAACTTCTTTAGACTTTATTTTAGTTTTTCTAGGATTAAATATTAAAAGGTTTTCATACTCGGAGACAATTTGTTAAATTTGAACCATTTAGAACAATTATATACAGTGAGCACCATAATTCATTATGTAGATATGGATGGATAACTTGAAGGGTTTTTCTCCTGACTTATTTTTCCATAGAGTTCAATAGGAAAATTTGTCAGGAGAAACAACCCTTAAGGTTATCCATCCATATCTACTGCATATCTGGCAGCAGAGTGATGGTTTGAGGCTTGTTTGATACCTCAGACTCTTGAGGACTTAGAACCATTTCACCAACCATGTATTCCATACTGGTCCAGCATAATTTACAGCTAAATCTAGTCCCACCCCCAAATTCCCATAGAGATCCATTCAAATACAGATAAGTTATAGTATCACTTGTAAGAGTACCAGAAAATAAGATATCAAGTCTTTTGATGTTGTTGGGTCACAGACATCAGGAAGTCATGGCATGCAAAGGATATGCAACCAAATATTAAAAATGATTACTTTATTCTACATTATGTTAAACTGTCCAATATTATTTGATGCCCGAAAATGGTGAGGGACTAAGTACAAAAGGTTCTATAATTTCTAAATGGTTCATCCGATACAAATGCCCTGAAATTAAAGCTGACTGTCTGCACTTTAACGTCATTGTCATTGTATCCTTTCAAACTCAAAGTGCTAGAGTACAGAACCAAAATAACAAACAATGTGTCACTGTCCAATGAATTATGGTGCTTACTGTAGTTCATTATGTACAATTGTGACAAGATGCTGACAATCCCCATGAGAAAATACACTTGTGTCATCTGCAAACTAAATTTTGTCAGGATATAAGAAATCTCATATAAATCATTTAGAAATATAAATATATCATAAAAAAATAGGAAATAGAAGTGGCCCAAGTATAGAGCCTTGGGGTACTCCAGATTTTATGTCAAGTTGGGGGGCTATTCCATTAAAATCTAGTTCCATTAAATGTAACATAGTGTCTCCTCACAAACCATAGTAGTGAGAGATCTGCAACGCCCATATATTTTAGTATATCATGATCAACTGTATCAAAACCTGTGGTCAAGGCAAGGAATATTTCAATTGTGTACTCTTTTCTATACTGGGCTTTGTAGGGTGCCTCAACCAAATAGGTGATAGCCACAAGTGATTTGTGAAAACCATACTGGTGTTCATACAGAATGGTATTTTCTTTTCAAGGAAATAAATCAGTCTATTGTATGTAAATTTCTCCAATATTTTAGAACTTGCAGGTGATATAGAAATGGGGTGATAATTAGTAAAGATTAAAGGGTCATGTGCTTTGTAAATGGGAATAAATTAGCTCCTGAGGAACAATTCCCTTTAAGAATGACAGATTCAAAATATGGGTATTGTGGTTTTACAATAAGATTTGTGGCTTCTTTGGCTAATTTGGTATCAAATTTGTCATGACCAGGAGAGCTATTTGTAAGAAATGACATGAAATGTTATATACCTCTTGATCATTGACTGGGCTGAGATTAAAAGTATTGGAATTAGATTGTTGCATTTAGCAAGTGGACTATAACAATTAATTGAAACATTTTATTCCTAATCATGCATTTTTTAGATTTGATGACAAGAATGGATCATATAGGCAGTGTTGACTTAAAACTTAACTGAAAATCTTGAGCAATATTCTATCCAGACTTAATTATATATGGTTTATATGTGAGATATAATTTTATGAGATAATGTTATACAGTAAATATATAGTAAATGCAGTAAGCCTTTTCATAAAAATACAGTTTTCTTTACTTTTGTATTACTAATCACTGAACTCAATGAATTACTGTTGCCACCCTATTGAAAAATAGGTGTATCCATGTGAAATCCAATAACCCTTTATGCACCATTCCAGAAATCCTTCAAGACGCCATGCTGAAGGGACCTACACCAGTGATGTAAGCTCCTTTCTGCAAGACCAGGCTGCCAAGGAGTTCGTTTCGTGGTTAAAGTCAGGAAAGGCCAGAGGAGAGTAGGGTTTTCCCTTATTCAGCTACCAGCTTCACATTCCATACATTGCCAAGAAAGAAAACCCCTGAATAATAATTCTCAACAGCATGTTTTTGAATCGTATACTGTTCTCTCACTTGTTATACAAATAAATTTCCTGGAAGGAAGCTCTTGCTGACAAATTTTGTTTGGCATTTCTGTGGTGGGAGTCTCCTATTTTCTGCCACAAAAGAGAAAAAACCAGTTCCACTTTGCAGTTTGTGTGTATCCATCAAGTCAAGACATAAAGGGACTCCCAGGAGCTACCCTTAGGGAACAGTATTAATGCAGGATGCTTGATCCTAAACTTGTGACAGCCATCTCTCCTATGAATGCAATAGCCCTTATACAAATCTAGCTTTATTATAGCGCTTACTGGGCTCATTTATAAACTACTATTGGACATCCACTTTACCGGGTTATGTTTTTCATGGGATCACTGTGCATTTTAAAGTGATAAGTTCAATTTACATATGTCATACAAAATTATATCGAAGAGAATTTGGTTATGGTAAAGCAGAAAATAAGAGTGACCTCAATGTTTGACCACCCGCAGTAGTTCCAAAGCTTTCAGAGCCCACAACCCTTTTAATGAACAAATACATTTTCTTTGATCTGCCCCTTAACTACACCTGATTGTTTCATCCCCGAAGTGGGATATGGAACTTAGGGACCAGGATCTTCTTGACAGTTTCCTTCCTTTCTGCATCATAAACGTCAGTGTGAAGTTCAGGAATATGGTCAGCTATTGTCCTGCTATTCACAGGAAACAGCCTATTCTGAAGATTACAGGTTCATTTGTCCTTCTGAGTGGTCTTGAACTCCAAGAGTGCAGAAACCAGGCTTAGATAACAGGTTCTCCACTGGGGTCCCTGCGCTACCACACGAGGGTTCCTCTGCGTCGGCTTGATTCCAATGATGTAGAACTTGTTTAGAAATTGATTCCAATGAGGTAGAAATTGTGCACTCATAATGCCAGATTCAGAGATGGCCAACTTAAATCATACGCTTAAGTGCCTCTCCTGCACGGATTTAACGTGGACTGAGATATGCTGTATTCTAACCTACGCTACCTGGGCACATTTTTCAAAATGTGGGTGGCACAGGGCATGATATTGTAATGACCCATTTATTTTACCTGCACCCTGGGTTGCCAGCTTTCTACTAAAAAGATTTTTGTGGGGTATACATTTTCAACATGTCAGTGAGAGTCCCTTTAATAACTGCATTTGCCTTTGTAAAATCCTGCCTTTGCGCATCGTAGTTGCTCTTGCGTGATGGGGTAGGCAGTGAATGTATTAATACATTACATTGATAAAATTATCATAGCTTCTATTGAAGACTGGTATATACCCATCACACAATCAAAAAAATAATTGCTGGACAGTGGTATAATGCTGGACATGCATTATTACTAAGTAAACAAATAAATTGTTGGATTTACTTAAAAAAAGCTGGAAGGATGTGGCCAGGAAGGAGAGAGATTTTCACCTGGAGCACTGGTAGAGGGAGTTTGCGGGGAGTTTTCGCTTCTGTAACGGGGGAAATGCGCAGGTGCCTATTCAGCACTCCTGTCCCCAACCACTAACCAGGTTTTTTATGGACCCACCACTCTCAAACAGTACAACGACACAAAGTAAAAGGCAAATTTATGTTACGGTTCCCAAAACTGGAATGGACCCAAATGCAGGACTCGGAGACAGACTCAGGCAAAACTCCGCAAAGGAGTGAATTTATTGGCGAGAACAAGAGGGCAGATGCAGAAACAGGGCAGGAACGAGCAGGAGCTGGGCAACAGGCAGGATGGCTGGAACGGGAAAGCAGGCTGGACGGGCGAACTGAAAACAGACTGAGCAATTAGCAAGGCAAACAGACAGAGGCCGAATACACGTCAAACAGAACACACTTGACGAAACGAACTGGCGACGAGACAAACAGAGAGGGCGATATAAATAAGGTGAGGAGCAGGTGAATGCGAGATCAGTAATAAGTGCGGCGTGAGGAATGTATGTGAGATTGAAACAGGTAACGAGTGCGAGTGCGGAATGCGAGCGGGGAAGGCGAGTGATTGGCTGATGGACAACGAGGGAGAAAATGAGGAAACGAGCAGGGAAACCACGCCCAGCCTGCACAACACGGAGAGACAAGGTAAAAGGAAAAACATGACATGAAACAAGAGAAATGGGGAAAACAAGGAGAAGGAAAGGGAGGTAGACTGGAGGGAGACGGCAGATGTCACAGTTCAAGTTTTATTAATTTTCACAATTCATAAAAGCAGTAACACATAGACAGAGGATCTTGCCAGTCTGGAAGTTACTAATCCTTCCCCACAATTTTACCACCCCGGCAGGTAGTTTCCGGCCCTTACCCCTAGGTTCCCACACAGCACACACCACACACTCAATCCTCACACGACACTCATCTGTAGTGCACACAAAGAAGTACGAAGGAAGTATGAGCCATAAGGCAATAATTATTATTGGGCACACACACACACTTTTGACCACCCACACCACAATATCTCACTTCCGGGGCAGCCGCCCGCCCGATCCAACTACACACTCAAGGGAGTATCGCCACAGACTGACACACCGGTGCACACACCAAAACAGAACGCCCACACACTCTACGTCACAAGACATACAACACTAAACACAAAAATATAAGGAGTGGTGGCGTCTCTACCACGCTGCTCTGCCGGTAGGGGCAGCCACCAAATAAAAAAAAAACCTAAATTCACTCCTCTCACAACCAAAACACACACATAAACACACACACAGGAGGCCCACTTCTCCACCCTTTAAGGTGGTCGCCAACAGGGTGTTTGGGGTTGACTCCCGATTCAGGCGGACCCTGGTCACAGTCCCTCCACTGCTCACCACCACCCTTGTCACGCTCGCCGGCCTCGCCACAGGTCACCGACTCTAGGCAAAGGGGGGAAGGACACACCCACTGCCGCTTAGTTCCCCGCTTGCACCGGACTTAACCCACGCACACAGTGTTAGGTTTTGGCAGAAACACGTTCCTTACGGTCTGGGGGGAAGTGATCTCCCCCAGTAAAAGCATCTGGCTCTGCCGACTCAGCCACACCGACCCGCTCTGCAGGTCACCGCCGCTTTCCACTTGTCAGCCCCGGAGGTGATAGCGACTTTATCCCGATGTACTCACAGCCACTGCCAGTTCCGGACCTTTGCAGTCACCCGGTCCTCATTTAGGCACTTGTTATAACTGCTCAGACTTGATCCTGATCAAGTTGATCAATGGAAACAATGAAAAACATGCCACCAGGCCAATGCCTTGTTGTAGCCACAAACGATGACAGGAGGAGATCGCCGCACCTGCACATTTCCACAGGCAGTACCATCACTTACTAATGAACTGAAATGAAGAGTTCATTTTATCAGGTGTGAAGTAAATTTCTGGTGTTCATCTAGATCAGGAGTGGGTAACTGTTTTGACTATAGGGGCATCGCTGATTTTGCCTGTAGCCCCCGGTGGCCATTTTTAAAATGGCCACCAATTGCTGTCATAGGGTAGGGCTGGGCGATATACAACATCGATAATTATCGAATGCAATAACGCCCATTGCCACCGTGTCAGGCGCCTTTCTTTTCGTCTTTTTTTCTTTAAGTATACCCAATATACGGCAGTAAACATCCAAACTTCAGAGGCCGCGTGAAATGCTTCCAGATAAAAACATCACCACTGATATCTATTGAGTGTTGATAAGACAGCCAACCAGCAGCAAGGTCGTACAGCTTTCACGTGAGCATGTAATGTGTTTTTGGCAATCGCATGAAAGGTGCAATGACTTTCTGAGATTGTCCGTCTTATCAACACGCAGTAGACAGTGATGACGTTTTTTTCCTGGAATAATTTCACACGGGTTTTGAAGTTTAGATTAATTATACCTGATGCGGTAGTAAAGAAAAAAAGACGGCCGTTATTGCAATCGATAATTATCGTTGCGATATATATCGCCCAGCTTGATTTTACATGACCATAACTTTCAGAAAATACGTCAAATTGTTATGGCAGTGTGCAGGATTGGACACAAACGCAGGACTCAGAGACAGAGGTTCGGTTCAATACTCCACTCGGGAAATATTTATTGAGACAAGCAAAGGAACCGGGCAAATAATAGGGAAGGCTGGAAACAGGGCTGGGCAAAATAAAGCGGGCAGGTGACGGGTCAGGCAGGAGACAGGCTGGACGGGCTGAATAAAAAAACAGACAGACAGGTTAATGAAAACAGGCAGGATCGAAACAGGTTAAAGGCTGGGGTAATCCCAAATGAAACAGAGAAGACGATCTGGCGACGAGAGAAGTGTGAGCAGGAACTAAATAGTGGCAAGAACAGGTGCGGGGACTAAGTGCAAAACTAAAAGGAGTGCGGAATGTGAGTAAGCTGGTGTAAGGATAGGCTGGGGCTAATCAGGGGGAGAACTACGCCTAAACATGACACGAAACACAAGGAATTGGAGCACAAAGGAAACGTAAGGAAGGTGGTCTGGAGGGAAACGGCAGATAAACGGTGGCTGAAAATGTTTATATGAGTACACAAAAACTGAATTCACAAAGTACATCAGGGGTTTGCATTTTTTAAAATATATGTGGAATTTGACAAAAACGTACCTTGATAACCATACTTTTCACAGATATTTCAAATGTAGTTTCAGCATTTTCATTTGAAACACTCTACTTAAGTTAGAGTATTATACTCTGATGTCTACCAATCACAATGATATGCAACATGCATATGTACATGGTGTCAATCTTAGGATAATTGAGAGGAAATCAGCCATGAACATTCCATTCCATATAGGTAAATAAGATATAAAGACAGGTTTTTAGCTATAGGGGCATTTTTCATATTTCTTTGCACAATCGAGGCAACATTTTTTCAAAATAGCCACCAAGCAGCTCCATTGGCTCAAATTGAAATGCTTTCTTATGGCTATATCTACTCAAATAATTAAGCCAAACAATGGCTTAAAATGTGTCTTTGAATACAGAGAGTGGGAAGCAGTGCCAAGAATACATAAAATATTTGAAATTATTTTCTGTAAAGTTTGTATCTCTATCTTCAGTGTTTTACTCTAAAATACTATGTTATAATCATATCACTGTTCTTTGACATCCACTGATCACAGTGAAATGTAATATGTATACATACAGTTGAAGTCGGAATGCTTTGGAGCAGAAGTTGGAATGCTTTGCTTCAGCTTAGGTTGAAGTCATAAAAACTCATTTTTAACCACTCCACAGATTTCATGTTAGCAAACTATAGTGTTGGCAAGTCAGTTAGGGCATCTTCTTTGTGCATGACCCAAGTAATTTTTCCAACAATTGTTTACAGACAGATTATTTCCCTTTTAATTCACTATATCACAATTCCAGTGGGTCAGAAGTTTACATACACTAAGTTGACTGTGCCTTTAAACAGCTTGGAAAATTCCAGAAAATGATGTCATGGCTTTAGAAACTTCTGATAGGCTAATTGACATTATTTGAGTAAATTGGAGGTGTACCTGTGGATGTATTTTAAGGCCTACCTTCAAACTTAGTGCCTCTTTGCTTGACATCATGGGAAAATCAAAATAAATTAGTGGTTTAAAGTGGTTTAAATAGTGAATCTTTGGTCTAACGTTACCTAGCTTATTCGCCAGCATTAGGCTACATAAATCCAGAGCTAAAACTATCAATAGCTTTTCGGGAAATTATTCCCCTTAGCCTACACTACGAACAGGTAACAGAGAATGCCTCGGAGCAACAAGGCATTCTCTGTGGAGCAATACATCGTTGTCCAGCGCTGTTACTATGTTATAATAACGCTGGTAATCTAGCAACGTCAGCATTAGTTTTAAAAGCTTTTGAAGCATGTTCCTCATCCTATAGCTAACTTCAGTCAAACAGCAGCCCCCGCTCCTTCAGGGGATAGCAGTTCAAGACAAACACCCAAGCCCAACCCATTCACCACCGCTGTATTATTTATTATTTATCACTATTATTCAAGAACTATAGTTCTTTGGTAATCTATAATCTTTAAATTTATTGTATTTGTAGTGAAGCAGCAACAAAACACACTACCAGACATTTATTTATAGCAATTGGTCCCCTCATTATATACTCTCAGGAAACTATGAGGAAACAATTTAATTTAATTTAATCAAAATAACTGTTGTTATTTCTGCTAAAAGTAATAATAAAATAACTTAATTGTCTCTTTTTTAATTAAAATTATGGAGAGCAGTATTGATAAGAGTACCGATAAGTATTGGTATCGATAAGCAGTACCAGTACCAGTATCGGTATCAATAAAATCCTAACGATACCCATCCCTATTTGTGACAACTCTGCCAAATATTTCTACGTGTCACTATTGACGTGTAGCTAGTCCATTTAACATGCAACCCCCCACACAGTCTCGCCTGCAACTATATCTACCCATGCGTGACACAGCGGACAATAGCGTCTATGTGTGAGTCCATAAAAATATGTTTTACCACCAAAAATTTGTATTCCGTCATAGCAGCAAGATAAAGCCAACAATAGCCGACAATAGAACAATCGTATGCCAAAAGCCGCGAAAAGCCGCGCTTACTCAACAGGGACAACAGGGTACACTGCCTATATTTTGACATTTTGCGACATAGATCTTTAGTAGTTCTGCATATCACCCTCAGATTTCTCACACTTGTGGAGAAGGAGTCTATGATCCAGGAAATGTAGCTCTCAGTATTTCATTGAAAACTAAAAAAAAACATTAGCATTTTTTTTTGCATGTTTGCCAAGATTTCTTTGCATTTGTGGCACTTTATTTTGACCTAAATTATGAAAATAAACGAATCTACGTATTAGTATTGTAAATCGTACAACTGTCTTGTTTCATTTAAGCCATTTACCAAGCTTCTGTGATGCTCAAACCTGGAGTTATAAAGCCTTAAATAGAACACCCCCGTTAATTGGTGAGAAATGACCAAATTTGGCATCTGAATTTGAATCTAGCGTGGCAAAATCGACTGATCCAGAATGAAGGGGTTTTCGAGGGAGGGTCTATAAAATTCAACCAATCGGATATTAGACTCTGTCCACCAGCTTTGATGGGTTATGTTGATGGATTAAATTATTTCTCAGTGCACACATATGCCAACAATCCTGCAATAATTAAATGTAGAAAGAAATAATAAAATGTAAAAATAATTAAATATGGAAATGAATAATTAAATGTAGAATCAAATTTTATATTTAATTATGTTGACATTTCACTGTGTATTTATGTATTTAATTATTTAATTAATGTAACCGTCAGATCATAGACAGTGACTTACCCCCACCAGAATCGTTATCACCAGGGTATCGGCCAATATGGCTGGCACTGGCAAAATATCATAATTGAGTATCGCACCTGTAAACACAACTCAGTGCATCCCTAATTATAACATAATTATGATTAAAGTATTTTTTATATCTTACAGATTGTAAGGTAGCCGATAGTCCATAGCATCACCTTTAGTTTCTGTAAGGGGTCAGGTTCGGAGGACCAAACGCGACTGAGAGGGGATCTGAAAGTGACCCACGAAACGTGGAACCACCACTAAAAGGGAGAAGGAAGTCCCCGAATGGAACAGAGAAAATAAACAAACGGGAATAAAAAGTCCCGGAGAAAACAAACAAAGACAACCCGAAAAGCGGGTGAAAAGCTCATAGACTTGAGCAGAGAAAATAAACAAATGGAAATAAAAACTCCTGGTGCAAGCCAAACAAAAGACAACCCAGAATAACGGGCGAAAGGCTCGTAGACTCGAGCAGAGAAAACAGGAGAAAAGAAAAGGAATGCCTCTAGCTCAATAACTATCAAAGAGCTAAAATAAAAGGCGAGGTACTATCTCAACAGAGATAGGGGGAAAAAACCAAGGAAGGAAAAAAGTGAAAAAGGAAAATGAAATATCTTAAAGCAGGGGTGTCAAGATCCGGTCCTGGAGGGCCGCAGTGTCTGCTGGTTTTTGGTGCGTTTAAGCACAAGTGATTAATTTAAGTCACTAATTGGCTAAGAAGTCCACACACCTTGTTCTCAATGCTTTAACTGGGTGCTGATTGAAAGGAAACCACAAATACCTGTGACACTGCGGCCCTCCAGGACTGGAGTTTGACACCCCTGTCTTAAAGGAAGAGAACTCCTAACACGCTAAGTATACTTTTAGCAATAAGCAAAAAAAACAAGTGGTCGCCAAAATCCTATACCGTCGTTACCTGGCTTAATGTGGCAAGAATGAGACACAAAAGCACCAAGACCGGAAGACGCAGCGCTTATAAAGCCGGCTGAACACCTGAAACAGGTGAGCTCAATAAGTGCCGGGTGGCAGAAAAACACGGCAAGGACGCCGTCCCGAAGCTGTGAGAAAAACCTCCACAGAAGAGGAACGGCAACCTGCAAAACTGTGAGTTTCATCTTGGGACAGTTTGATACAAACCCAAAAAGAGGCAGGGGGATGTGAGTTAATGTCAATTTACTGATTGCCTACTTGAATACAATGGCTTAATGGGATGTGGGTCCCTCAAACAGGTTTCGTGAAAATTGGCCAAATCCTGTAGGAAGAGTAGGATTTTAAGTGTTTTACAAAAAAATGCTAATTAGTGGAAAATCTAAGATGGCAAACTTCATTTATTAGCATTATTAGGAATTATTAGCATTTTTGTGATAAACCATGCCCACTGAAAATTCATTGGCTCATCATTTGGCCATTTCTTGACAAAAGCCTTAGAAAAGTAATGCATTAAGGAAGGCCCGTGATATGAGTTCACATGAGATGAGTTTCGTGCAAATTGCTCTAATTTTGTAGGAGGAGTAGCATTTTAAGTGTTTTAGAAAAAATGCTAATTAGCGGAAAATTCAATACGGCAAACTTTATGGGTCCTTGAGGCAAATTTGTTCAGCATGAGCAGAGGGACCTGTATACCAAATTTTGTGACTCTAGGTGAAACGAGGCGTCGGCAGTGGGCGTGTCAATGTAGAAATATTGTCACATGCACGACAACGCCACCAGGTGTTCAATCTGCGTCATAATATAGAGGATCCAAGAGTTTGACAATCCCAACAAGCCTGCCAAGTTTGGTGATTCTAGGCCAAACCAGCTCACAGGAATTTTAGGTGAAAGGGGAGAAAAAAAAGAATCAGAACAAAAACAATAGGGTACCAGCACCTACGCTGCTCGGTCCCCTAATGATAATAGTAATCTGATAATTGTGTCTTGTAGAACCGCTTCATGTTGAGACTTTGTGATTGTCAATGTCTATAACTCAGGAACATGATACAAATACAGCAAAAAACTCACAATTGTATTCCTTATGTTTTAAAGTTATTTATTTATGCAATTGTTCATGGGTTATTACCTAAATCAACCATATTTATGTACAATGTATGCTGTATATATTTATATTTACACACCCACCCACACGTAGACATACATATATACAATGCGGGCTTAAATGTTTTTCATACCCTTGAATAATTTTATATAATTGATGTGTGTGTGTGTGTGTGTGTATACACGTTAGGCTAATTTGGGAGGCCTTAGCAGGATGTTGCTGTAAGCAGTTCCTTTCTTACTCCATACTTTCCTCTTTCCATCACTTGGTTAATACTCATCTGTCCATAAGACTTTGAGCCAGAACTCGTTTTTTTATATACTTAGAGCAAACTCTAACCTGGCCGTTTTGTTCTTGAGGCTTATCAGTGGTTTGCGTTGAACCCTCTGAGGTTATGCTGGTCCAGTCTCAAACATTCTCTTTATGGTAGTCTTTGAAACATCTGTTCTTGATCAGGGGCTCGTTTCACGAAAGTTGCATCAAGCGAGCTGAGATCTGCGTTATGCGATCGATTTCTCCTGCACTTTTTGTAGTGTTTTACAAAGAAATTGCAATTGCAAGCCATGGACGCATGGAAAAAAGTATTATTATAGCCCAATTAGGCTGCATCATCTGTGCAATCAATGATGACCATTAAGGCTACATGGCAACATTGTAGCGCTCCTCCGCTCTACGTGCGCTGGCCATGGGTGTCAGGATCCAAGGTAAGTAGTATCCAAGTGGTATCTAGGGGGTGGTCAGACTAAATTGGAATTACTTGTAATATAAAAAATGTCATTTGAACTTTATTTTACTTGAACTATTAGGTCTCCCCAGTAGGCCTAATATAGCCTACACTATAGTAACTATAGTAACATTAGGCATTTTGTTACTTGTAATATTCTAATTAAACCTACCCACTGTCACCTAGAAACCATCCATCAGTAATGTCACAAAGCAGTTGCCAAATTGCCCACAGTTGCTCCAAATGTAGCTGCTGCGTGTGCTCCCAGGGTATATAACCACAAGATCTAAGTTATTCTTTAATTGGATGTAAAAGTGGGACTATGTATTAAAAGTGCTGTCACTTCCACATGGTGAAATCAAAATGCATCAAAATACTCTTTCATAAAATCTGAGAATCTGCACATGTGAATTGTTTGATTACAAATCTAAAATTGTGGAGTACAGAGCTATGTTTAAATATGTCTTTGTCCCAAACATTATGGAGGGCACTAAGTGCAGTCCGTAAGTAGTTGATGGTGACACAATTTTTACTTTGGCTCTGTACTCTAGCACATTGGATTTGAAATTAAGCAATGACTATGAGGTTGGGGGAATATGTATAAAAGGGCTGTAATTCACCCAATATGGATGGAAATACCCTCAAATTAAAGCTGACAGTCTGAAGTTTAACCTCATATTCATTTTTCCATTTCAAACCCAATGTGCTGGACTACAGAGCCAAAACAACACAAATGATGTCACTATCCAAATATTCATGGACTGCATATAATATTCATGGACTGCATATAGACACCCACACACATACATCCAGCAAACAGTACAAATATAAGGCAAACTCAGGACCAAGGCCGGTAATTACAAATCTTAGAAAGTTTGGGATACTTAAATCATATTGTTGCTTGAATGGTATAGTGGTAGAAAATCAAGGATGTGAAAACCGCAACAGAAAATTAATAAAAAATGACAGTGACAGTTTGTTTGGGGGAAAAAAGAATATTGTCAAGGGGAAACAGGCAATATTCTCAAAAGCATGCATCCTTATGCTAGCTATTTCAATTTTCTAGTGCTGATATGGCTCAAACTAAATAAAACAAGCATTCACTTCTAAAACACATTAAAACAAATGCACTCTGTACATTTACATGCTTCCTTTTTCCATGCAAGAAATACTGCTTGTATACTGCTACTGAATTTATTTCATTAAACCAATATTATGTATTTTTTATTTTTTAACAAGGGTATAAATACATTTGAAACCCACTGTTTAAACATATATACTGTATAAGGAACAGAAACATTCAGATCAGCTGTATAGTGTTGCATTGTATAAAACATACAGTGGCAAACTTTAAAAATGCATAAAAACAATTTTGAAATGCACTAGATTAAAAAGTTACATATTATCCAGTACAAGTCTGAAATTCATGTGCAAAAGTTTGCAAATCTAATAGCTCTGTAAGAAACAGTTGTGTAGAACACCCCATGGCCTTTCACATATTTCACAAGTTTCTGCAATTCTCAAAAGCTTATTAAAGCAACAGTACAGCATAACTGGTAGTAATAGTGCAGGTACCAGACCCTTAATCATAATTTAACATAGAAAGTTTCTCAAAATTGATATGGATATGTTTCATAATAATTTTAAATAATTAATCCATCTCATTATGTTCACCCTAATAATGTATTACCATTCATTTTTGTTTACCCAATAATTGAGGGCTTGATTTATTCAAACACTGGTTGATGCAAGAAAAAAACATTTTCACCAGTATGTTTTCTCATACTTGTTTTTTGGGAAAACAATTGTGAAATCTTTCATGAAATATGAAGACTTCAAATTGTTCAGTGTTTTGAACATATATTGAATTTATAATATTTGTATTTCAATAGAAGTGCTTTGTCCATCAAGTTGAATTCAATCAACCCTTTAACCACAGAAAAGGCCATTTAAGCCAGTACCACCAGCTGTTAGAAAATTAATTTCCTGTCACCAATAAAATGTTAGAAAATATGCTTGGGTATATTATATGATATAATAGCAAACGTTCTAAATTCAGGGAATGGTCAGGCAAAAACATGCAGTTCATTCGTACAGATAATTGGCTCATTCTGAAAATAAAGACATGTAACATTCTAATTTTGAATATGTCAATTGTTCTTTTTTCATAATAATACATATACTTCTTCTTGTACCCAATATTTGGAATATTCTGGATATACACTGGTGCGTGATTAACAAAAGATGGAACAAAGATGGAAGCCCGAAAATGAATCCATGTAGTGCCTCTCATAGTATGAACTTTCAGTTTTTTGTTTTTTTTAAATATGTGAGTTCACTTAAAACTGTATGAGAGGCATACTAGCAAAAGCTAGTATTTCAAAGTACATAAATTAAACATTATTTATATATATTATTTATATCATATATGGAAAGTTTATTTCATTTTAAATCTACCTCAAATTTTAAGTAAAACATTTTTTTAAAAATAAGGCAAGGCATATACAATAATATCCAATGGTGCCCTATACAGGACAGTACACGAGTTAAAGAGCATAATCTCCTAGTTAGAGAAATCAAGAATAGAAGATGGCGATTACCTTAATTTTTTATATTGAAAGGTGTTAATATTGAAGGTCAAACTATAATGCTTAATAACATATTGATGTATTTGTGCCAGATTTCTCTCTTGTTCCATACATTTTTACATGAGGATCATTTTCCCATACAAAAAAGGGTTTGAAAAGCGGATGGATTCTTTAAAAATGTGTAATCCCCCCAGATTTAGTGCCATCTAATCATTAATTTCAATATTATTGCTTTATTAGTCCAAAACAGAAACCTCAGTTAAGTATATTATAGTCATACAATTCAGCTGGAAAAAAACCAAATACTCTTTATTAAGAAACATTTTAAAATAGGGGTCATCACCAGTCAATACTCAATAGTGTATTTTAGTATAAGGTGTTGACTTTTGACTGCATAACATTTACTGCAAGTAAACTTTGGAATACAATATGATTTTGTTGTTAGTGGGTGTGTAACCAGTATATCAGTTGATGGTAAGCATAAACAGTGCCATCCACTATTATTGGCATCCCTGGTAAAGATGAGGGTTATAAAAAATTCACTGTTTGTTGAATTAGTTTAATCTCACACTGAAAAAGTGAGAAAAATCCAACCTTTAATTGAAGTAAATCTATTATGAGAAAAAGAAAGAAAAAAAAAATATCCCTCATCAAGAAATAATTATTTTTAACAAAACCATGTGTGCCACAATTATTGGCACCCCTACATTTATATACAGAATAAAGTAATCATTTTTAATATTTGGTCGCATATCCTTTGCATGCCATGACTTCCTGATGTCTGTGACCCAACAACATCAAAAGACTCTTGATATCTTATTTTTTGGTAGATTTAGCTGGAAATTATGCTGGAACAGTGTGGAATACATGGTTGGTAAAATGGCTGTCATCAAGGGTCTGAGGTATCAAACGAGCCTCAAACCATCACTCTGCTGCCAGATATGCAGTAGATATCCAACCCTGCCTGCATTCCGTCGAGGCCTGAAGACACACCTCTTCAGACTCCACCTTGACTGATATCCTCACCTAGGAATATCAGTTCCCTGTTCCCTGTGTTTTCCTGTCTGTTTATTATAGTTTATAATAGTATTTGGAATGTTTTATCATAGTATAGTTTATAATAGTATTTGGAATGGTTTATAATAGCATAGTTTATAATAGTATTTGGAATGGTTTATAATAGTATAGTTTATAATAGTATTTGGAATGGAAGTGTGGTGTTGCTGATTTGCCCACAGCTTACTGTGAACTACAGTCAACGTTCATTGCTAGGGATAGCTGCTACATTATGCAAAGGATGTGCTTTGCCTCGTCTGTTCTGTAATGATGATGATGTCTCTGTACGCACTTACTGTACGTCGCTTTGGATAAAAGCGTCTGCTAAATAAATAAATGTAATGTAATGATATGGATGGATCACTTTAAGGGTTGTTTCTCCTGACAAATTTTCCAATTGAACTCTATGGATAAATAAGTCAGGAGAAGAAACCCTTCAAGTTATCCATCTATCTGCTGTATCTATCTACTGTATTTCTGACAGCAGAGTGATGGTTTGGGGCTTGTTAGATACGTCTGACCCTTGATGCCAACCATGTGTTCCATACTGTGTAATTTACAGCTAAATCTAGTCCCACCCCCCAAATTCCCATAGAGATCCATTCAAATGCAGAGACGTTATAGTATCACTTGTAAGAGTACCAGAAAATAAGATATCCAAAGTCTTTTGATGTTGTTGGGTCACAGACATCAGGAAGTCATGGCATGCAAAAGATATGCAACCAAATATTAAAAATGATTACTTTATTCTATATATAAATGCAGGGGTGCCAATAATTGTGGCACACGTGGTTTTGTTAAAAATAATTATTTCTTGATGAGATTTTTTTTTCTCAGAATAAATTTACTTCAATTAAAGCTTGGATTTTTTTCAGTGTGAGATTAAGCTAATTCACCAAATGAGTATAACCCTTTTTACTCATCTTTACCAGGGGTGCCAATAATAGTGGAGGGCACTGTATATATTTGAATCTCCAATATTAGGCACAATGTTGCAAATGGCTTGAGAGCCTCTTTAATTGGCTTAATATGGGACTTAGCATCTGTTCACATTTTTATAACAACTGAATAATTTTTCAGTTGTACAATAAACTGGAGTCTAAGCGCACTGGAATATTTGGACATTAAAGTACTAATGTGCCATTTGCACGTTCTTTCTCTTGTACAAAAACCAAAACGATCTATAAAGATGATATTAATTGCTTAGGAGCATGCAAATATACCAGTGAAATGAGCTATGTTGAACATGCAACAGGGAATACATCCCAGCGTGCATTTCTGTCCTGGAACAAGCGTGAAAGGTGCCTTGTGTTACTGGCAGTGAACCTCCTGCAGTAAATACACCAATTTTATATGATGAACCATGTCTTAACATATTTGAAAGATAAGGAGAAAGTCTACAGTATTCCTTTGCATATAACAATACAGTATCCTTCTAGACCCTGAGTCAAACATCAGAGGTTTTTGATTTGCGATGGAGACAGGCAGTCAGTAAAGTCGAGACAGCAGAATACTACTTCCCTGGAAGACCAGGATCAGAAACGGGCCTGTGGAGTCCAGACATTCCTGTGTTGCTGGGGGGTGATTCTGGGAGGGAGGTGTGCCGTATTGGAAGCAGGAGGGGCTTAGGTCGCTGTGGATCAAGGGTGGACATTGGGTCCTGTTTGTGTCCGTGGTCCAATTCTAAATTCTGCTCCATTGAGGCTGTGAGGTTCTCTCCAGGAGCTGTGTCCATCTGGACTGTGCTTGACAAGGATTCTTTGGATTTCTTGTGGGACACATCCAAGCTGACGAATTCAGGACACTGAAAAACAGACATACAGATGAACACTGATTCACATTCCCTCTCATGCTATGCTCATAGAATAGAATAGAATAGAATAGAATAGAATAGAATAGAATAACTTTTATTTTCCTGTGAGGGAACGTCGTGTAGTTGCTAGCGATAAAAAAAAGACAGACAGTGGGGCAGACCAACAAAACACAAACATTTTAAATAAAGACATTCAACTGAATCAGATGTTTCACATTAAGGTGAAGGTATGAGTGCATTGGAATACATTATGATTAAAATAAAAACTATTATTACTATTATTATGATCAAAATTATATAATATTAATTATTAATTATAATGAAAAATTGAGCATCAAAAGCAATAACAGTTCCTCATCTGCCTTTACTGTCTTTCAATGTCCAGTGTCATTAAGCAGTCTAACAGCTGTAGGGACAAAGCTGTTTTGGGCTCTTTTGGCTTTAAGAGGCAAGGATCTTAATCTTCGGCCTGATGGAAGAGTCTCAAAGAGAGAGTTCAGGTGATGTGATGGAAGGGCCATAATCCTCTTTCCTTTTTTAATTGTACGCTCATACAGGTGTTTCAGGGTTTTTTGTCATTTCCCTATGATTTTAGTAGCCTGTACTGTCACCCTCTCCAGCTTCAGTTGCCTATATTCCAAAAGAAAAAAACTTTACGGGTTGTTTCTCTTGATTTATTTTTCCAAAGAGTTCAATAGGAAAATGAGTAAGCAGAAACAACCCTTAAAATGATCCATCCATATATACTGCATATCCGGTAGCAGTGTGATGGTTTGAGGCTTGTTTGATACCTCAGACCCTTGATGACTTACAGCCATTTAGCCAATCATGTGTTCCAAACTATTCCTGTGTAATTTACAGCTTAATCTAGCCCCACCCCCAATTCCTATAGAGATCCATTCAAATGCAGACAGGTTATAGTATCGCTCGTGAGAGTACCTGAAAATAAGATATCAACAGTCTTTTGATGTTGTTGGGTCACAGACATCAAGAAGTCATGGATATGCAAAGGATATGCAACCAAATATTAAATGTGATGACTTTATTTAAATTTATTTTAAAAATGTCTCAGTGATTCCAAACTTTTGAACGGTAGTGTATGTCTCCACAGAGACTAGCTATGGTAGTGTCTGCATCAGCACTGTCTGCATATGGGAAGGTATCACAACATGTTTACAAAAGTAAGCAGTGGTGGAGGAGGGGGGTGAAAACAGAGGTGAAAGTGCGCTGAGGGGGAAGATGGTGCAAATACACAAGCCTGTGTAAGGAAGATGGCTTGATTCAAATGAGGAAAGACAGTCAGACATACACGTTCATACTTCACTCAGGTGGAGGCCCTCAGACAGCACTGGGTCTCATTACGATAAACAACCTATCCTGTCTTAACATGCGTTTTAGTTTGGAATGAGACTTAAACCTTGTTTCTTTCTCTTTCTCTCTAATAAAATACCACCTTGGTTTAAGTTACTGTTTGCTTGACAAGTGAAATTATCTTACCCCATTGCCAAATCTTGAAATGAGTCAAATTGTCTCTCCTCATTGTCAATCCTTTTGTCTTATTTAGCAAAAAAAAAGTAATATAAATATGATTTTAAGTCTAAATATAAGACTAAAATGCTTTTTTAAGATTTACTTTTTTGGCTTTTGCAGTGTAGCCACATCCGCTCCTAGGTTTGTGCAACCAACAACACACACTGCAAAAATGTCTGTCTTAACAAGTGTTTTAGTCTTGTAATGAGACTTAAAAATCTTATTTTTTTCTCAAAAGTGGAAAATATTAGCATGTTTTAAGTTACTTTTTGCTTGACAAGTGAAATTATCTTACCCCACTGACAAATCTTGAAATGAGTAAAACTATCTCACCCCACTGGCAGATAGTTTGTTTTATTTAGCAAAAAAGTAACAGAAATAAGATTCTAAAGTTTGAATATAAGATTAAAATACTTGTTAAGATTTGGTTTTTGCAGTGCACCAAGTTGTAGCCATTTTTTAGAAATATTTGACATGGTAGGCTTTCACCTTCCTAGGGAGTTGCTTTGGAACGGTACCTGATTGTTGAATTCAATAAATGGTACAAGACACAGACCAGAGGTATTGCTCTGTTGCTGATTCTGGCTAAGCCAGTGCCCAGCTCCATTTCAAGGGCCCGTATGCATGCTTCTTTTTGTTCCAACCATTCTGTCATTCTGGGTTAATGTACTGAATAGCTGTACACACCAGAGCTGACTCAATAGTTTGGACCGCAACAACACCGTTTCGGCAAGGATACATATGCAGTCTCTAGGTGACAGACCAAATAGATTATTTCAGAGATGCAGTGCTGGCTTACAGTATACATATGCAGTTGAACAAATGTACATGCACTTGTTTTTTGTTTTAACCTTGGAATAAAACATGTAACATTTACATATTCATAAAGTTATTATGACAGTTCTGCAACAACACTGGCCCATAAAGCACAATGGCTATGGACAGCTAAAGTAACTGTTGTTCAGATATTTAAAAAATTACCCACACCAACTTACAGTACATGGTCACTTCACAATGTCAGCTTTTGCTTATTTACTAGCTATGGAAATATGCAGCGGAAATATGCCAATACTGTATGTTAAAATAAAATGACCAAGCTATAGGAGTGTGCATGTATGGATGAAGACGCTTTAAATGTATTCATTTTCTGCCATTCAGTTTATTCTGCATTTAATAATTAGCATTTTTCAAAGTAAGCAAAATACATGATATATTTGACCAATGCCCTAAAAAAACATAATTACACATAATTTAGAAAATTACGTTTAAGTTCCATTTAAACACAAATCACTTGTCAATTAGAATAAATTTTATCCATTGGCACAAAATAGATGGTAATATCTGCCATCTGCCAAACCATATAACCTATCGTAACCAAGTTATATTTTTAGGGTTTTTCAGAATTATTGGACAGCAAACACTGACGACATCTCAGCTTGCAAATTTCATCCAATAGAATGTAAAGGTAACTTCCAACTGACAATTACTCAGATTGCAAAGACATTTTGGGGAGAGGCTGTGTGGTGAATTTCAGGTCAATATACTGCATCATTCAGTTACAGAACTGCCAAGTTCAAAATGTGGGAAAAAAAAGACTTCTGTGCACACAGCACAGCCTGCATGCTTTATAAATTGAGTTGTAGTCACATGATTTGCTGTTTGGAGGAGCAGGCTATTTGCATTAATGAACAGGTGTACCTAATAAAATGTTCAGTGACTGTATATTAATTCAACATACAGAGAGCACAATGAAACATAGCAAAGCAAACATAACTGTCGGGAGGGTTGAAGCTTTCGCTACAGATGGCAATAGGCCACAGGCTAATGCCCGTGTGTTTTTTTTGTTAACATCATCATTGTTCAGACCAGCTTAAGAGCATTTGCAGGTACTAAATTAAGACCATTTAAACTGAGTTCCTCAGGTGCTGATCCAATCTAAACGCAATAATGGCTTTTACTCTTATGTCGATAATGACTACATATGCATGGATGCCTGTGGCTGGAGGAGAGAAAGAGGAGGAGAGACATAAGCTTCAGCTTCACCCTGCTGCCAAATCCTACTTTATGAGATCAATTGTAGATCCCCCCCTATGTTGGGCTGTCAGCACAAGGCTATGTGAATGAGTAGCAAGTGATTAACTCTTGGTAGATGTCACTGTGACCGAACAATCAATCAGATATTTTGGAGGGATTGGTCGACTCCTCTGACATTGTGGAGCATCTTCCATCATCCCAACACTACTCCTCACATATATGATCACCTATGAGTGACATGATCACTCATGTACACCTTTACCATGGTCCTGAGCCAAACTATCCTCTACTCAAAAATCGTCAGTAGAACCTCCTGTGATGTTGTGGAGTATTGTCTATCACCCCAGCACTACCCCTCCACAACCCAAAGGAAACTTAAATCTGATATTGTAGCATTTACCGCCTTGAAGCAGCCTACTCTACCATCACATGTAAAAAGGGTGGGAACACAGAAGTATTCTACACTCCAGGAGCCCCCCTGTCTGGCTGTCTCAAAGCAAGCTTTAACACCACACATTCTCTGGACTTTTATTTATTTGTGTTTGCTTTTGTGTCTTTTCCCCTCTGTTTTTCCCATAGCACTATATTTTTCCCCACTGCTCCGCATAAGTCTTATTTCCTGTCTTTTTGTACAATGATACTCCAATCTGTTTCCCTCATTATTGTAATTATTATAATATTGTTCCACTGTGTCTTGGTTCATGTTGCGTATAATTTGAAAACATAAAATACACTGAATTATTATGAAGGAGAAATACATCTTAATGATACTGGATACTGTTGTTATTGTGTGCATTTTTAGTACTCATAGAAATACTGCCTTCTGAAGCCCAGTTAATCTAATTTTGATTATTTCCTTTACATTTGTCATTTTTATATTAGACCTACACCACTGAAAATGAACAACTTAAAACTCTTAACTGGAAACATTACAATACATTCATTGAACAGACATGGTTTAACAGCTTTTACCTGAGCGATAGTTCAAGATCAGTCTAACAACATTCCTAGCCCAGACAGACCATGAGATTCCTGCAAGAACTAAACAAACAATTTACTAAACTCAACTAAAGGTACTTTTATTATAGTGTTGTCACGTTAATTATTTTTAACCACACATTTCCTGAGGAGTTAATATCATTACATTACATTACATTCATTTAGCAGACGCTTTTATCCAAAGCGACGTACAGTAAGTGCATACAGAGACATCATCAAGATCACTACAGAACAGACAAAGCACATCCTTCCCATAATGTAGCAGCTATCCCTAGCAATGAACGTCGACTGTAGTTCACAGTTGACGTTTATTTATATGACCCAGCATTATATGTGAGCAAAAATGCTAACATAATTATTTGTGTAGTCTGACTCTTTACTCCTTGAGTGAAATTGAGTACTGATTTTGAAACATTGTGTCAAAAGAAAGACGTAGTTTTTGATCTGAGAGGGAAGGTCCAATTTCACAATAGATGCAACCTGCCTGAACTAACTCTCCCCTGATGCTCATCTGACTGGACTTTCAGGTCTTTCGGTTTTTCCAAAGTAACCTAGCTGTTGGATATTGTGCATGGATTTATTTATAACATGCCCAAGGTAATTAGAGGGTAAATTTCTGTGACTGGTGTTCAGAGCATGAATCGTATTTAGAGATTTTAAAGTGAAAATCTCCAACTGGAGTCTGCTGACTATGGATTTCCTAACTTCTATTTATGTTCAAGTTATGTAACACCACATATTATTATGAGTAAAATCTGTTCAATATATTTCTAAACCATTTGATAAGAATTTCAACCTTGGTTTTTCAATCACCGATTTTAAAATTAATGAAATTACTTTCTTTTTTTTTTGATCAGCCATCTACTTTGTACGACCTTGTAATGGCTCCACTGGAAGCAGAATGTTTTGTGCTTGGGTGTGAGAAATTGTTTAAATGGTTTACTGTGAAATTTTAATACACAAGAATAGCCCTCGAACCACCTTGTACAGGATTAGTCCTCATTATTACTAAGGGATTGGTTTGGATGTGTTTGCAAGCCCCCATGGCCCTGAGATCTGTACCTGTGCTGGGGTGGGACTGAAGCTCTGGTCAGTCTTAATGGCTGTGACCGGCTGGACAAGGATGGCAGGCCTCTGGTACTCCGGACTAGCTGTCACCGTGCTGTAGGCAGGGGGGCCAAGGGTAGTCTGCCTCTGCAGCAACTGTAGGATGGTCTGAATGTCTGACGTCATCTGCGATTCCAGCCTGATATAGGGGGAAAAGATCATTACTCAAACAAAACATATTTTTTATAGCACATTATTGTAACTAAATGGTCCAAATGTGCTGAACAAAATGTTTTCCAGAAGGAAATGAAAAAAAAAACAGTGAAACCCAGTACAAACAGGGGTAAAACTGTATGTAAATGATTCCCTGCCTCCTAGACAGGCTGTTCAAGAAACACTTCCGGAAAAACAATGAAATAGAAATTATGAATAATGTATCCATTACATTAATGGCATTCAGCAGCTGCTCTTACCTAGAGCAACTTACAGTTTAAAAAAAACAAATTAATGCAATGATACTCTTACTGTGAATGGCATTACTTAAAATGATAATGTGTAAGTCTGGTCAGTAATGCCCTCTTTTCACTGTAGGGGGTGCCCACACACTAATAATTTATCAAACAGACTCGAAAACATGTGTTCTCAAAATCCACTCGAGGCTGGTCTTATACTGGAGAGCTGGACTGTGTAGATTCAGTCTAGTACTTACAAACAATCCTTCGCCTCCGCAGATATTTCTTGACAAAATTAATAATAGTCTTGAGTGACTCAGAGCCTGTTTCAACTCAGTAACAAGCAGTGATAGTTTAATTAAAGCATCTGCATATACAGTACTGATAATGTTTCTTAAAAATTGTGAAATTATACATCTGTAGCCATAACAGGATCACATGCTTTCTCACACTGCTTGTAGTAATGCAAACTGCATTCTGTTTCAATAAGCAACAGATCAGTAATTTTAGATCCAGAACAATTGGTCTCCCCCGAAGTCAGTTTTTAGAAGGATGACTGTAATGACATCACCTCCCCAGCAGACTCTCAGGATTTAGAAGCTAAAGTGGGATTATAGCTTCAGCTACAGCAGCTAGTGAGAGTTCCTAATCTTCAACTAACATGCCAGCTTTTTTGACCAGGAAGTAATTGGCCGCAGGCTTGGTAAAGCTGACACAATCCAGTTCAGGTCAATTCTGCATTCCACAGTTGTGCCAGGCAAGGGTGTACCAAGGTTTGACAGTGCCACAGATCTCATAAACCTATTTTAACAAGTTCTGGTTAATGTAAATCAACCCATATTTACAAGATGGGTCATGCAGTCATCGTATAGAACAGCCATCTGACAACTCCTCAGGAAGTTACATTTTTAGCCATGAGAAGGAATGTTACAACCAACCAGAAGATCTCATCCATCTTTGTCTCCCTGGACTGGGTTCAACATGATCAGCTGGAGGCTGACAGCCGTGCTGACATTTCCGGTGCTACTGTTTGGTGTCTCTTTGTTTGGTGTGGGAGGCAGGGTGGAAGCGAGTGTCTGTGGTGGTGTCTGGAGTCTATCCACCTCCCCAGTGCCAACTGTATGTAAAGTTACTGGAAACCAGGGCAGATTATTTGGTACTGAAAACCGTATTTTGCATCATCATCATCAACAGCCTGCCTTATCTAAGTCTTACTAGGATGGAGTGTATTTATGTCCCAAGCAAGGCCCTAACATTAGGTTGAACATTGGAGGCACTGAGGTGACTGTCACGCTATGGGGTAATCCCCCCTGGGAAAAAACTTTTTGGAAAAAGGCTATTAAATTACTCTCTCTACTGAGTTTTAAGGAGAAAAATATCCAAAAACATACTGATCGAGGCCTATACAGATCCTTTCCAAAAAATTAGAATATCATGGAAAAGTTTTTTTTTTCCATAATTCCATTCAAAAAGTGAAACTTTCATAGATTATAGATTAATTACACACAAAGTGAAATATTTCTCGCCTTTATTTGTTTTGTTTTTCATAATTTTGGCTTACAGCTCCAGAAAACCCCCAAAACAGTATTTCAAGAAATTAGAATAGTGTGTCGAAAATCAGCATTTACTTCAGTTATTTCAGAGAATGAATGTTTTAGACTGAGTGTCACACTCTGTACGTGGTGGTTTTTGAAGCACTGACTCCAGCCTCAGTCCACTCCCTCTGCATCTCCGCCAAATTTTGGAATCGTCTTTGCTTGACAATCCGCTGAAGCCTACGGTCATCTCTTTTGCTTGTGCACCTTCTCCTGCCACATTTTTCCCTTCCACTAAACTTTCTATTGATATGCTTGGACACTGCACTCTGTGAACAGCCAGCCTCCTTAGTGATGACCTTTTGTGGCTTACCCATCTTCTGGAGGGTGTCAATGATGGTCTTCTTGCCAATTGTCAAGTCTGCAGTCTTCCCCATACTGAACCAAACTGAGATACCTGTCCAATTTAACGACACACCTGTAGAAAAACTTTGCTGGTGTTTTGAGTAAATTAGATGATTAGAGTGTGACACTCAGTCTAAAACATTAATTCTCTGAAACATTCATTCTCTGAATTCAGGCTCTGTAAGCCAAAATTATGAAAAATGAAACAAATAAAGGCTAGAAATATTTCACTTTGTGTGTAATGAATCTATAATCTATGAAAGTTTCACTTTTTGAATGGAATTATGGAAAAAAAAAACTTTTCCATGATATTCTAATTTTTTGGAAAGGATCTGTATATCCCCAGCCAAAGAAGAGCATTTAAATCTGCATTACTCTAATAGTTGGTCAAGCATAATAGAGAATTACCACTCTTGCCTCAGTGCCCACTATATTATTGTTCATGTATGTTAACATTACACTTAACTCCATCCATGGCACACTACTTCACATTACTGGGAGTGCATTTTTGACACCTGCAAGCATGAAGCTTGTGTGGAAGTTTGTGTGGAATAAAGTGGAATAAAGGGAAAGCAAAACCAGAAGAAACTGCTTACTTTTGGAAAATGCTGTTGGTATTTAGATTATACTGTTATTTTACATACTTTAAATGCTCATGTTCTTTCCAATATTTTAATTTTCATGCTGCATCACATACCAAAAAGTGGGCAAACTGACCACATTAGCAAGCTGTTACAAGCTAAAATTACTAGTCCATAATACTCAATGTAGTGTTGTTGTGTATAGGCTAGCGGGCAGTTAGCATTAGTCTAATACGTACAGTCCCTTGAAAATAAAACTTTATAACTTGCCTCCTCTTGCGAATTCTCTATAAGAAGTTAAGAGAAAACAGACTGTAGTCTACGGTCAATACAGCCAGCTCAATTCTAAACGTTATTAACGCTACCTGTTGACTGCCCTTACAAAACTGGATAGTCTGCCGCAAACTTTCCAGAGCTTTGTTAGTATTGCCAGTAGCAGCGAACTAAAAACTTTGCCAGAAGTGAATGGCAGTTCCCACAAAGCTAATTTGCATGTGAAAATATGAATTTGCTGCAAACATGTGACAGCAATGCCAAAGGTTTGCTGCAAATTAGTTTGAAGGCCAATATTTTTGTAAGGCTGGCTACATGACAAAGCAAGCTAACAAACAAAAACAATCACTCATTGTCTACGTTTATACACATTCATACACCTGGGTGTCGATTTACCCCAACTAAGGGGTGTTATTTTGCGTGCGTAGCCAAAGTATTTTCACGTTATCATTTCACCCTTTGCGGGTGATCATCTAAGAGTCATGAAAATTACTCCAGCGGAAAAAACAGCCATATTTAAATGACAGATTTTGAGTGTTTGCAATAGTTACACTGTATATTTCGTAAGAAAAATGTGTTAAATGGTGAATTTGTACCACAAAACACAGGGCTAAGTCACATGAAATAATTTAAGAAACACTGGATAGCATTGCTAAGTTTGGAATAGAGCTTTAGAAAAATGCAACAAAAAAAAAGAAGAAGTTTTTCTTTAGTTTGCAACAAAATACTGACAGCTACATAAGTGAAACGGGTAAATCTATACATATCCTGGATCATAAACTCCATATCCACAAGTGTGCAAAATCTGAGGATGATATGCAGAACTACTATGATGCAAAATATAGGCAGTTACCCTGTTGGCCATTAGTGTCTCCAAATCTATCCAAATGGCTAAATTGTGCACTGCTCTAAATCAAAATAAACTCTGATCAAATAAACCCCAATGCCCCAGTGCAGTGATGGGGACACTGTGCTGTAGGAGATGCCATCTTTCGGATGAGACGTTAAACCGAGGTCCTGACTCACTGTGGTCATTAAAGATCCCATGAGACTTATCGTAAAGAGTAGGGGTTTCCCCGGTGTCCAGGCTAAACTCCCAACCCAGGCTCATTCAATCTGCCACCTAATTATCCCCCAGTTTAATTGCCTAAAAAATTCTTCTCTCCCTCTCCATCTCAGCTGATGTGTGGTGAGCATTCTGGCGCAAAATGGCTGCTGTTGCATCACCCAAGTGGGTGCTACACATTGGTGGTGGTTGAGGCGAGTTTCCCCTTCATCACTGTAAAACGCATTGAGTATCGAGAAAGGCGCTATATAAACGCCAGGCATTATTATTATTATTATTATTATTATTAACAAAAAATGTGTCATTGTCCAATGAATTATGGTGCTCACGAATTTGGCATCACCAATCCTACTTGAATTCGGAATGTCCCATTCGAGAACTATGTACAAGCTTGCTGATGTACGGCTCCTGCTGACAGCTCATGGTTGTCCTCCAAAACGCAGGCTGTGTCCGAATCAGAGCCCTGTTCCCTGTCAACTGTCCCCTGTCCACTCAGACCCCTGTCTACTATGTGCCGTCCCCTCACATTGCAAGCAGTGTGCGAAAGAAATCCCGCAAAACTCTTTCCAAACTAGTGAGGAAGTAGTTTGTAATTTTTTTAAAATTTTTATTGAGAATATCAATAGGTTAACATATGACAATTGTTACAAAGTGTAGACTATGAATGAAGATAGAATTAACAAAAATCAAAAAAAGTATTTCGTAATATGACCCACTCTTGTACCATAGATGCATATACGCTCTACGTCTTTTACGTTTTTACGTCCGAGTTACTTACTGAAATTGTCGGGTGAGTGCACAGTTCTGCATATGAGTGTGCTCCTGAATTCCCTCAACAAAACCCCGGAAATAAGTGGTTCATCCTGGTATTTTAAGTGCCCCCATTTGTGAGAAAAAGTCGCCCACTCAAAAGCTTTTTGACGAAGTGGACTCAAATATGCGTACTCAAAAGGGTGTAGGGCTCTGATTCGGACACAGCCGCAGTGTCTGGGGCGGAGGAGACCCAACCATAAGCGTGTGCAGAGAGCAAGCAATGGGCACTCGGTGGGCTAAGTGGAGTCACTCAAGCAATGACCACTGCTATCCCCACTGGCTGAATCCCTCCTGCTTTGCGTTGCCCAAGGGATTTTTTTTTACTGATTTTCTTTTTTTTACCGTTTTTACCAAGTGACCTACCCAGCACCCCCCTAGATTTTTTAATGGTACTGCGAAAATGTTGGGATTGGTGCAACAAACATCAAGGCAGCTCTGCGGTTCCAGAGTTCCAGAATTGTCTCCTGCAGGCAGCAAGGACAGAGTCTAGTCACCACTGCTGTGATGAGAGTGCCCATCGGGACTCGAGCTATGCTACATTAGCTTTATGAAAGGGGTTCACCAACTACCATCTAACAAGGACCTCAGGGGAATCTACAGTCTCCTCAAGGCCCTCTCTAAGCCTGTCTCTGAGCCCCATAGAGAACACTGACCTTAAATGGCTGTCTCTTCAGACAGCCCTTCTGGTTGCAATTGCTTTTATTAAAGGAGCTGCCAAGTGTGAGCATATACCGGGGGTCACATTGACACCGGATTCTGAATTCTTTAAGCAGATGAAAAGGGAAAAATGCAGAGACAAAGTGTGCCATGTTCTGAAAATGCAGGTATATTCATCTTGGCATTTAATTCCGAGAAAGGTCGATTCTCAGCAGGGAAATATATTAATTGACATGGCTCACATGAACTTAAATACAAAATGAACACAAATCATTTCTATCCACCCACAGAAATGGCAACAATATTGATTGATGAGCTAATTTGAAGTTTTATGCTTTTTGTTTTTTACTGTGGATATATCTGTGGATATGTAAACAAAACAAACACCCAGTTGAAAGCTGAATATTTTGGCAGTAGTGTGATCTGATGCAGTGAACACCTGTGCGAGAGTTAGCTAGCTAAATGACAGAATATTTGACAATAAACCAATTTACAACTTCACTATGCAAAATGTAGGCCCCTGCATTGATGCCATCATGTTCATATTGCACAAATCAAAGCTGGATGCTGCACTCACCCATTCCATAAATTGTCTAGCTAACATTAGCAAGGAATGACAGCTAGCTGACATGGCCCGCTAGCTTGTTCATGAACTGACATTTAAAGATAGCAAGCTAGGTAGTTTGGTCATTGCTTAGTGTAATATTATCAAATAGAGAATAGAGATTTCTGATAGACAGCAAAGGAATAAATATTGAAAAGAAAAATATTAATTCCAAGAGTAAAACTTGGTTTTGTAATAAAAAGTATTATTTTCTGTGCCTGTGCGAACTATGTTTTGTTTGATACTTGATAAGATGTTTTGTTTTATACTTTTGACACAAATATGATTCTATAGCAGAGGAGCAGCAAGCAACGTAGCTGTGACATCTTCCCAATAGGAAAACTACTTCCAAGCGACGTCGCAACTATCTCTCACAGACGGAATGCGACAGAGCGCTTACATCGGCGATATGCAGCTGTGCTCAGTGTGCTGTCTGCATAGCCAAGGCGTTTTATTTTTACCACTTTTGTAAAGATCCTTTCATCTTGCACCTTTTACAAACAAGGGCATAACAATAGTAGAAAGGTTTCTTGGTCAACATATATCACAGTCAGTTTTTGTATTAACACATAGGCTACATTCTTCATGACATTTAAAGCTTGTTATGTTTCTATTATTTCTAGTAGATTCGTCACATTAAATCACTAACAGGCAGAATCAACTGGGCTCCTTCCTTCCTGCAATCGGTGCTTTTCTGGCCAGACTTTTAATCTGCGATTTTTATCCACAGAAAAGCCTGACAGGCAAGGCTAGGTACCTTAAGACTGGGCGCTACGAATAAAATCTGCACTGCTTTCTGATATAAAGAAACAATAGAATGACATCAAACAAACCAAAGATAGCAGGTCACTGAAAAGGACATGTATATTTTGAAATTAGACAAAAAAACTGGTATAAAGAGATCCGGATTGCACCTGGTTTGATCATTGGTTAATTTAAGCGAAGGCTTATGGTTACAAAATGCAACTAGCTCATTGAGAAATAAGGTTGCATAATACAAACTGTAAGCAAAAATCCAGTTTAAAGGATTCGAATGACAGACCAGACAAACCAGGCAACAGTAAAAGAAAAAGATAATTTGCAATTCCGTTCCCTGGTATGTTTGCTACCGTTGACACCAAAATAGGTCAAATATTTCAGCAACATTTTTCAATTTCAGTCTTTACTAAACTCAAGACAGACAGGAGAGGCACGCTTTTGCACTGAACTACTGGCGAAAGACAGCAGAAGTGTACATGCGGGTCAGTGGGAGCAGACTTGGAAATGTGTCGGAGATGGAGAAGAGAAATTGTGCTGAGGCAGGATTCTGCCAGCTCTCTGTCACCTGGTTTAATTTTTTCTGTTTTGCTGTGATCATCTCTTCTAAAAATACCAGCCTGCCCTTCGTCTGTCTCCTCAAGCAGCAGTCAAGATCACACCAGCTTTGCAAACGCAGTTTGTTATTATTGCCACTCTCTGCTTCATCATGTGCTTTGGAAAAAAACAAGACATGTTGATGCAGTTAGATATTTACCCAGGAGCAAGGTTTCTGCTGCCTCGGGCAACGTTTGTAACAGCCTGCTGCTGTGTTATGATTTCATATATCCCTTCCGGGCTTCTTTCGGAGCCAACCAAACCAGAGCACAACAGCAGTTATTGCTGAGCTATTTGGACCTTGAAGCTCCACTTTCTGCCTCTAAGCTCTTTAATGGTTGCTTTTATTATCCAGGGTGACGCAGGTGGACATTAATTAAAGGTATACTGTGCACTGGCACTAAGTCAGAGTCAACATGGAATAGCTTACTGTTCAAATGTATTGCCATCCCTGGCAAATCACAGTGTATGCAGAATAAACCAAAACGGAATCCAGCTATTGTTAAACGCTGCACATTTACTTCTCCGAACAGTGAATCATGCCCGCATTCTGTGGGATCCTCTGGAAAAACCAAGCGGATTATTAGGTGGACACCTGAACATTCGGAGTGCTATGCCCAAATGTGAACAATTGCAAGTTCTTTTACATGGATCAAATTTGGACTTTCTGTGCTTATAGGAGAATTGGCTACATAAAAACTCTCCTTCAGATATATTAAAGGAGAAGCTCGGTATTTAGCATGTTAAACCCTGTTATAAGGTTATTTACGATCATATACAATGGTCCATATCAACATTTTGACAAACTGGGGTGGCTTTCCCAAAGCATGTTGTAGCGAAAAGTATGTCGTGAAACGTGTCGTGAAGATATACTTGCCATTCACGACGCTTTCCCGAAAGTGCTCGTAACTCAAAGAGATCGTGAAATGTGTTGCGAGTTCAAGACAACATTGGACTAGTCGTGAAATCTCAAATGTGTCTTGAGATGCGGTACTACGTGCAAGTCACACCTCTACAGACAGAGGCCGCTAATCTACGCGATAGATACAACAACAACTTAGTCTAGAGCAGGTGTAATCAATTATCCCATCATAGGGTTTATAAGGATTTATTGTGACCTGTGCTGACATGTACATTGTACATTCACAATAGGCAAAATAATTTCAATAAATGTAGACAGCAATAAATGGATCCTATCAGTTTGCCAAAAGCATATATAGTTAAGATATGTAAAACATGCCAACGCATTGTTTCTCTTTGAACTTACAAATTAATCATGTAGCTATGAAAATGGTTTAAAAAAATGTGTTATATGGCACGTCTAACCTTTTCATTATACGTGTCTAAATTGTGTCTACGTGCAGACCGGATTTCGCTTGTAAAAGCAATGGCTTGTAGTGAAATAAATCCACATTAATCAACACATCGTTTCTCTTTGGACTTACAAATTAATCAGGCATGAAAATGGTTAAATGAAATGTGTCATATGGCACGTCTATGTTGTAGACACCTTTTAGCCGGGCAAAATTTTTTTTGTTTTTCGTTGCTTGTATAACGTACGAGGTTCTGGTGGGGCTCGAACCACTGAACTTCAGGGGGAGAGAACACACCGCGAACCACTGTGCCAAAGATTAATTCACTGTAAGCGGAGGAGTTAGGCTGCCTGACAAGCCTATTATTTACTTATTATATTAATTTTTCTTTCTCACTCTCAAAGCAAAAATAAATATTCAAAGATGATCATAACTCTACAATGCTTTTGGGAAAGTGGCTGATAACGATGTGTGATGCTTTCAGTGGTGTGAATCGGCTTTTCTACATCGACCTGTCGTGTCTGTGTTACTCAAAGTTTGTCGTGAAAGTGTGTCTTGAAATATTAAGTCCACGATATACTTTGTGAAAGAGTCGTGAAAATTTCAAGACATGTCTTCAAAAAGATTGTGAAGTGTGTCGTAAATTCTGAAGACACATCGGAATCGAGAAAGCCACCCCTGTGCAGTCTTTATATATTGCTTTTTGCTCATGTCACAGCTAACTTACACAATGGATCTGGATGAGCATATATAAAATCCTTCAGAAAACACCATAAACTCTTGTTTTCAAAGACGGGAAACTCACAGAGTGGTCACTGTCACTGTCTTCTTGTAGATTTTGTTTACGTTTAAAACATGTTTTAACTAACCGTTTAGATTTATATAACTATTTTCAGTCACCGTAAACGTTTGTAAACTTACGCTTGAAATTTTGGGAGGTCTTGCTTGAGTTTGAAGGCTACCATAGAAGAAGAAGAGCCGCTTCCGGGTCAACAGGTCGGGGTTTGCTTTGCAGCTAGTACGAACTCTTCAAAGGGATCCATTATGCTAAATTAGTGTATGTTTATGCGACTGATTCCTTCACTGCGAGCGCACAAGACAGCTAGTGAGCAACAGAAAACTACAAACTTTCCCAAACAATTGAAGTATTTCCGGTTTCCGGCTGCGGATGTGTCTATCTAAACCTCCTTTGGTGTCTATACAAGTCAATGGATTTAATAAAATGATAAATAAGACCTGATACTAAGCATACTTTGTGACGATTTTTGTGTCAGAACATCAATGGACACCAGTGACCACTTGGTAAGTTTCCCGTCTTTGAAAACGAGAGTTTATGGTGTTTTTTGAAGGATTTTCTATATGCCCATCCAGATCCATTGTGTAAGTTAGCTGTGACATGAGCAATAAGCAATATATCTCAAGACTGCACAGTTTGTCAAAATGTTGATATGGACCGTTGTGTGTGATCGTAAATAACCTTATAACAGGGCTTAACATACCAAACTTCTCCTTTAAATGTGCATGATTATAATTTGTTTAGGAAAGGCAGAACTGAGAGTAGGGGCAGCAGTGTATTGTTTTATGTCAAGGATAAGGTAAACTGTATACAAATGCAATGGCTGTGTGTCAACGATCGAGAATGCATTAGTCTTAAATTAATCTTTTCACAAATGTCATTTATTATGATTGGAATTTATAGACCAGCATCAGCAAGCAATGTGTTTTATGAAAAGTTGAATAGCCTTCTTAAGGTTTGTGACAGCAACAATGAGATATTTTTATTTTATTTTAAACTGGAATGACAAAGCCAACAGGAAAAAGTTTAAATGTATAATAAGCGCAGCTTTAATTTCAGCTTTAATTTCTCACAAGTTGTTGAAGGGCCGACTAGGACAAATAGTTCATCAGAGACACTTATTGACTTAGAAATGATAGAATACCCAATAGTGAATTAAGCAATCTTGAAAATGAACTTAAATAAATAAATTGGAATGATCACTTTTCCCCTGAAAATATGGAAAATAACTGTAAATAGTTTATGACTATTAAAAAACAATTCAAAGCTTTATGACGGAAGTGAAACGTAAATCAGGTCAAAGAGATCATCTGACGTGGCTGAATGAAAACATATCGACTCTCATGATACAATGGGACCATGCTCTTAAGGTAACCATTAAGACTAAAACAGAATATAACAGACGTATATTTGCATCATTGAGAAATAACGTTACAAAAGAGCTTAGAAAAGCAAAGGCAATGTTTGTTTTTATATCACTGTTATAAGTGTGGCAAGGGGAAATGCTAAGGTTATCTGGCAGAACCTAAAGACATTAACAGGGAAACTCAATCAAATTAATAAACCTATAGAACTAAACATAAATGGAAATGTCATGGATGATCAAGGTGAGGTTGCTATACAGCATTCAATATATATTTAGTTGACTGTTTTTAATCAATCTGTTACTCCTTTAAACATTACTGCTCCTATTCTAACTTTTCAAGAAGTGACTCAGTCCAAGGTGCACAAGATAATTTCCTCTCTCAAAGATTCACGGGCAAAGGATGAATATGGGATGGACACAATATTTCTTAAAACTCACAAGGAGACGGAAAGTATGAAATTATTAATTGTTCTATTAATAAAGGAGTGTTTCCAAATATATGGAAACCTGCAATAATTACACCAGTTTTTAAATCAGGGGTTCACATGGATATTAATAACTACAGACTGAAGTTTCAGAAAAAAATTGTTTCAGAACAGCTCATCTCACATTTGAAAACCATTCTACAGAGACTGCAAGCCTTTCTCATTGCATCCTTTGCCGTTTCGATTTAGAAAACACCATTCTACAGAGACTGAAAACAGTTTTTGTTTGGGAAACAGGTGGCATGGTAGGTAGGGACTGTCTTCCTTGATTTGAGAAAAGCTTTTGATACTTTAACCCCTTCGCACAGAGGCTTAATTTTACCCATTTTCGTCTGTTTTGTACCGTTCTGTTGAAAGCGTTATAACTCCAGGGGCTCTATCTTGGCGATCTTAGCACTTTATCTAAACGCATGGCGTAAAGTGCATTTAGGGCATGTCCAAGTCCACTTTTGCTAGTTTGACGCTGTGTTTTTTGAGCGCTAAGCACGGAGCAACGTGCAAATGGGCTGAACCTAGTCATTAATTATAGGTGTGTCTTCGGCGTGGCATGCAATAAACCAATCAAAATGTCATATCCCATTCCCTTTAAAAGCCTGCTTTTCCACCTTGGCGGATTGCTTATATGATGGCGAAACAGACATGCTCGTGCGTGTTTAGTGCGATCAAGGAATAGGCTATATGGATCAATAGTATGATCAATATTATTCGGACTAACCATTATGAGTTCCCGGTAATTCCCGATAGTGCTGTTAATTTACAAAATATATGCGGTTAAATTTCGTTAAAAGCACCTGCAACAGCTGAGAATAAGCTACCAATGGCTTCCGTCTCACCTTAGAAAACGCCAAATTAGCCTGCTTATTTAACGAATTTAGTTTGATTATGCAATAAAACATTGTCCAACATCAATTCCATGAGGCTGTTCTCATGCAGTTTCCGAAGTTCAAGCTTCATCTGTAGTTCATTAACTGCATTCTAATATTGATTAATAACACAAATACCGTTATGTTGCCTTCATGATGACACAAAATACAATAAAGCTGTCAGGTTGGCAACCCAGAGGTCCACGCATATAGTCCCTTGTTTTATAATGTCCTTATTGTAAAACAATACAGACCAACGCGTTTTACTAGCAGCTAATGCTTTAAAAACAAGAAGAAGACTGCTCCTGTATGAATTTAAAGCGCATATGCAGAGAATGGTGTTAAAATGAATTGTAAATTCATTGCTCTCTTTAAAATCGTTTTGTTTAGTTATGGCATAACAGGTAAAATCAGCGGGGTTTTAATAAGCTGAGACTATGGACACCTGGTCACTGTAATTTAAAAAATATGAAGGACGAAGACTAAGGCTAAAATTCAGTTAACATGGTGAAATTTATCTCAGTTTTTTAACCGTAAGCTATCGAAAAAACCTTATGCACAGCGAATCCCGGGGACTGTACCCTAGGCTATTTGAAAAACAAAAAATGCAATATTCACTGGATAAGGTTTTATTTACTTTATTCAGTCAAAACCATTCTATCTACTTACAGGCTGTAGGCTTAGATGAACAGAGCTGTATTGTAATGACATCTGAAGCGCATTTTCAGAACTCAAATGTCCATCTATTGCAGTGCGCGAGTTTTCCATTGAATGACAATTCACGCATTAGGTGTAAATGACAATTCGCGCATTAGGCTTGATATAGGTGTTATCAGCTACTTTTTAATGGATAGCCATTGTCCCGTAACAGAAGATTGTCCCCCCAAAAGATTACAGAAATTATTGGCAAATATAGGCTAAATCATAGCTTGATCCAGGATAATTGCGAATAGTCTATACATATAACCTTACACGTACCATCGCACATCGCCTGGATGTTGCTGGAGTAGGCTGAATTAAAGTGATTGATTGATTGGATATTTTTAGTCCTGCTTGTGCGCGCCCCTGGGTGTAACAGACAGGAGGGTGTACGCACGTTGTGCACATGCCTATGTAGACACTCTTATATGCGCCGTTAAAATAACATGTAAACAACTGCGACATGACTTTAGACCAGGTTTGTGGTGGTTTTAGCACAAGCGCTTTCTGCTGGCTCAAGATAGCAATACGCCAAAAATGATCCTGGCCACACCTCATCTTAAGACCAACATGCCCAGTTTGCTTGCAATGGGCGCAAGAATACATGGTATTCAAATGACGTACGCGCTAGGCGTTATAATGAACCCTGCGCTGGGTGTAAGATAGCAAAGACACTTGCGTTTGGGTTAGCGCCGCTTAGCGCCGGGTGTAAGATAGGGCCCCAGATAACAATGTTACACGAACACCAAAAATGGCTTAAGTTAAAGAAGACCCGGTCTATCATGCCTTAAGTTCCACCACTCTACTTTACAGCGAACACCTGAGAGTAAAATATGTGAATAAGGTTATACTTTACATTTTCTGGTTTGCAAACCTCCTGTCTGCATGTGTACACAATATAAAAGTGATATGTATTACTGCTCAAATCCTATGAGGCTATTTGAAATGGTGTACCTTGGTGTCCAAAAATCTACCCAAAATGGATAATTGTGCATCACAGTATTTCAGGAGATAAAGTCTTTTGACTCGTTGGAAATACATTTGCATCTACAGTATATCATTAGATCATTTCCAACTTTTGCAAAAGATTAGGGGAATGGTTATAGGTGTCCAAAAACCTACCCAAACCTTTCCAAACCAATGGAAACATATGCAAAGTATCCAAGCTATCCAAAGCTATGTTTACTAATGTGCATTGTCCCTTTTTTAAATAAATAAACTTGAAATTTACAGTGACATGGCCCGTTGTCCATATTAACCTTTCTTATAGCCTCTCATGAGGAGGGACACATATAATGTACACACATTAATTAGATGGACCTGCGGATGCTTATGAAAATGGTGAAAATTCTTATAACAGTATACAATGAGAAGTAAACATGGATTATTTGCAGCAAAGCGCATCTTGAACATAACCCTCTGAGTATTCACCTGTTCAGGTGTCCCTGTAGCAGGTCCAAGCGGTGCTCCACTTCTCCGTAAGTGATCTCGCTCTCTGTCTCGTCCGCGGCTCTCGCGTCATGCATTTGCGCCGATTCATCCAAATCTTCCCTGGGCTTCTCGCAGGACCATTCTTCAATGTGCAGATCTGTCGAAGGAAACATACAAACAAATGCAACAGTGGTCTTGCGCGCAGGTCCACCGCCATTAATCACTCATGCGAAAGCCACCGAAATAGAGCACTATCAATCTTCCCCGGGGCGGTTTTGCTTCGGCCCTGTCGTTAGTAATTCATTAGCTTCGTGTCGCCTGAGGACATTGCAGTGAGAGAGGGTGCACCGGTCTCAGTGGCCCAGTGTGTGACCAGAACACTCAGGCCCAGTTGGATTAGCTAAAGGAGACACCTGCAAAGACCAGCCTGACACTGATCAATGCGACCAATTGTGCTCGGTGGGTCTGGATGGTCGACTGGACAGCTCTTTCATACATGCCTGGATATGAACTGAGATCTCTGACATACTAAGCAGCACTATATTTCTTTGTGTCATCCAGACATTTGTCATTTATGGATTTAAAAGGGATGAAAAGGAAAGAGGAAACGTTAATTAGGAGCGTTTGGCCTAATGGGGCTAAAGCTGCTCGGCAGTTAAAACCGTACAAAAGAGCCAGATGTTAAAACGGTCCTGCTGGGAGTAATACTGCAATAAAATGATTTAGGGCAAGAATCACCCACTGCTGTGTCAATGCAATTTCATACCCCCCTCATGAATTCATTACATTCAACTGAGACTTACACTGTGTGTGTGCTGGTGTATGTGTGTGTGTGAGTAATTTATAAACACTTACTACAGTTGAAGTCGGAGGTTTACATACACTTAGGTTGAAGTCATTAAAACTCATTTTTAACCACGCCACAGATTTCATGTTAGCAAACTAGTGTTGGCAAGTCAGTTAGAACATCTACTTTGTGCATGACACAAGTAATTTTTCCAATAATTGTTTACAGAAGGATTATTTCACTTTTAATTCACTATATCACAATTCCAGTGGGTCAGAAGTTTACATACACTAAATAAATTTTGTAACGTGCTGCAAATTTCGTTTCTAATTAGCCACTTAGTTCTCTTTAAAATCTTTTGTTCAGTTATGGAATAACAGGTGAAATCAGCGGGGTTTTAATAAGCTGAGGGTATGGAAACCTTGTCACTGTAATTAGAAAAATATGAAGGACGAAGAATAGCTAAGGTTACAATTCAGTTAACATGATGACATTTATCTCCGTTTTTTAACCATATGCTATCGAAAAAACCTTATGTATGCACAGCGAATCCGCTGTAGCCTAGGCTATTTTAAAAACAATAAAAGCAATATTCACTGGACAAGGTTTTGAACTTTTTTCAGTCACAAACCATTCTATTTAGTTACAGGCTGTATTCCTAGATAAACAGAGCTGTATTGTAATGACGTCTGAAGCACATTTTCAGAACTCAAAAGTCCGTCTATTGCAGTGCGCGAGTTTTCCATTGAATGACAATTCACGCATTAGGTTTAAATGACAATTCGCGCATTAGGCTTGATATAGGTGTTATCAGCTCCTTTTTAATGGATAGCCATTGTCCCGTACCATCGCACATCGCCTGGATGTTGATGGAGTGGGCTGAGAGCAATGTAATGTGGCATCGTTTCCCTTCGCCGAGGGAAAGGTATGTGGACCTATGGAACCTTTTATTATTATGCATTTTTGATATAGCCTACACAATAATATTTCACATTGTGATCTAGATATTTTAGTCATGCTTGTGCGCGCCCCTGTGTGTAACAGACAGGAGGGTACGCGCGTTGTGCACACGCCTAAGTAGACGCACTTATATGCGCCGTTAAAATAACATGTAAAACAACTGCGACATGACTTTAGACCAGGTTTTGTGGTGGTTCTAGCGCAAGCGCTTTCTGCTGGCTCAAGATACACCAAAAAGAATCCTGGCCACTCCTCATCTTAAGACCAACACGCCCAGTTCACTTGTAATGGGCGCAAGAATACATGCTAGTTAAAGGACGTAAGTGTTAGGCGTTATAATGAACCTAGCGCCGGGTGTAAGATAGCAAAGACACTTGCGTTTGGGTTAGCGCCGCTTTGCGCCAAGGTGTAAGATAGGGCCCTTTGTGTTAACTGGCTATCTTGCTGATGTGCTACTGCGGCTGCGCCATTTGAGAAGGTTCAGTCAGGCCACTGTTGTTCAAATAACTTTATTGACATTATGAAACAATACATTTTAGGTTTGGCGGTATGGTTCTGTTCACCAAGCCCTCCCGCCCATCCACGCGAGCAAGCATGAGTATGGCGGCGAGGGGCAGCTGCACAACCCCCATTAGGGTTACGCTAGAACAGAACCGCAGCACTGAGAACGGTTTTGACAGAATCCATTCAGTCAGTTATATATATATATATATATATATATATATATATATATATATATATATATAAATGGCACTTTTAAGTGTCATTATCACAACAATTTACAAGGAACCGGGCCTGAAACCCCGTAGAGCATGCCTAAGGCGACGGTGGCAAGGAAAAACTCCCTGCTGTTAGCAGGAAGAAACCTTGGGCAGAACCTGACTCTGAGGGGGAAGCCCATCCGCCGCTGACTGGCACCGGTTACTAAATGCTGATTACAGAATAGAAATTTGTAGACCGAACATATGAAAATGTCAATGTATAAGGAGCCGGTGAGGAAGACTGATTGAAGCCCGGCAGGTGCATCATAGCTGGGTACATGCATGGAGCTGGAGCTGACCGTCTGCTTCTGGAGAACGATGTTTGTTGATCTATAGCTATCGCTCCGGCGGATGCCGAAGCGGGAAGGAAAGAGGAAAAGAAATCGAAAAGGCACTCGAAAATGTTAGTGATTCATGCAGGAGCGATATAGGCTAGGTGTATGTGCGCAATGGGAAACTGAAGAGGATGGAGCTGGGGTGGAGGGGGGGGTTTTTTGTGTGCAGCGGGGTGTGCTGGCAGGGGATCCATCATGGTAGGGCGAGGCGGTTAAATAGACCGCCTTGTTATGTGAATGGACTGATGGGTGAATCGTCACTACTCAGCTGAGCTGTCAGCTGATTAACTATGGCCGGGTTTCACTCTCGTGACCTGCCTGAACTGACGCTATGCTCGATTTCTTGGCCGATTCGGATGACACAACACGGAGCTCGAGACAAAACGAAAAGCTATGTCAAGGTCAAAAAAGGTTAAGATATTTTTTCTAAATGGATTAAAGTATCGATATAGCTACTTTCATGAAAAAGGTTAAAATTAACGTTATCAGCTAATGGTAAACGTTTAGAACTCGCTGGCTAGCTAGCTAATGTTAGCAACATTGGTAAGCAGCTAATGTGGGTGACATGCAAATGCAATTTACAATGCAAATTACAAAAATGATAAATAAAACCTGGAACTAAGCGACGGTTTTTGTGAAGGTGTTTTTTTTAAGGTTTCTCTATACACTTAAGCATCCATTGTGTAGCTGTGAGAACTTTTCTAAAATACTGCACCGTTCATTAAGATTTTGCTATAGACAGTTGTATATGATCGTAAATAACCTTAATAACAGGGTTTAGGTTGCAAAATACCGAACTTATGCTTTAAGAGGTGCTCCAAGACCTGTAGAGTTTTTCATATTTAAAAAAAATACGGTCCAGAACTGTGGGCAACCACCTGTGTTAAATGTTGAAATCAAGTTGTTTGTAAGTCGAGTGAAACAACGACAGGAAAAAAATGTCTTTTCAAACTTTCACTTTCAACCAAAACTGGCCATAAATGGACGTCCATCAATTATCTACCTGAAAATAAGTTTTTCAACGACCTGACAACTATGTCTTTTCTATGACCTGAAAACTACGTCTTTTCACTTTCAACCAAAACCAAACGTAGAATAAACAAACGGCAAAGTCGTCATTTAGATGTCTTTTCACAAAATTTTGCTCACTGGGCTTGTCCACAAGTGTGCATAATATGAGGGTGATATGCAGAAATATTAAAGATCTATGAGGCAAAATGTAGGCAGTGTACCTGGTTGTCCCTTAGTGTCTCCAAATCTATCCAAAATGGCTAAATTGTACACTGCTATAAATCATAAAAGAATCACATATTTAACTACAAATGAACTGTTTTGGTTCATAGAACTCACTTTTGCATCATTTTTAAGTGGGAATTACTACATTTTAATCAGTATAGGAGGATAGATATCTATGGGTCCAAAAGCCTATCCAAAACCTGTCATAAAATGAATAAAATATTTTTTGCCCATTATAAAGTGTACATTTGTCCCTTATTATGGTCTAAGATGAAAGCATTGATATCACACTGGTACACACACCTAAATATGTAGCCTAATCATTCAGTACCTAAATAAAACATCACTTTTTCCCCCGTAGCTTTTCAAAAAACGTTCCCATTCATAACCACTCTGAGGAAAATTGTACATTCATCTAGTACATACACTGTCCCGGCCAAAAAAAAAGTTGCCATTGCACCCGTCATGCATAGTGCCCACTGTACAAGCCTCTGGAGGCAGTGTTATGATCTGGGGTTGCTTCAGTTGGTCAGGTCTAGGCTCAGCAACATTATGCAGCAATAAAATGAAGTCAGCTGAGTACCTGAATGCACTGAATGGCCAGGTTATCCCATCAATGGGCATATGCCAGGATGACAATGCCAAGATTCATCGGGCTCAAATTGTGAAAGAGTGGTTCAGGGAGCATGTGGAATCATTTTCACACATGAATTAGCCGCCAGATTCCTGACCTTAACCCCATTGAAAGTCTTTGGGATGTGCTGGAGAACACTTTACGGAGTGGTTCGACTCTCCCGTCGTCAAGATCTCAGCCAAAAACTTATGCTACTCTGGATGGAAATAAATGTTGTGACATTGCATAAGGTTGTCGAAACAATGCCACAACAAATGCGCGCCGTAATCAAAGCTGAAAATTTCCAACGAAATATTAGAGTGTGCGACTTTTTCTTTGGCCGGGCAGTGTATCAGCGCACAGTAAATTGGAATGAGTATTTTTCCATGCCCTAAGTGACAAGTATAGCCCAGGGAGATACTAATACGCCATAGTCAATATTATGTATGATAAGATTACAGTAAAATAATATTCCACCATCAGGAAAATGCTGGCAGATGTTCTAGCTTCACTGCAAATCAAACTTAAATCATGACTGAGCCACTTATGAACGATTACACTCCAGTATGTGAAATGCACTCAAAATGTGAAAATAACAATATCAAACATCTGGCACAAGACTGTGGTGGAGTGGGAAAACTAACAAACCTATTTGAAATAATACAAGCACTAAGGAAAATTAGCCACATAAGGAAAGTAGAGAGGAAAATCTCTGTCATGTTCTCCCATGGAATCAATACTATGATATCTTCTTCTGATCCACTCCCAAAATCCATGTAAGCAAGGTGAGGATTTTCTCTAGTCATGCTGACGAGTTGGTCAAATTAGTAAAAACTTTAAAAAAATAGCAGGAAAACAACAATTACACCTTGTGTTTTCTCTAATTGCTTGCAGAAAGCTAAACTAAAAAAACTAGAAATGCTGTTACGCCCAGCTGTAATTTAGTGTTCAAAGCATCGAATAAAACATTGCAAACACCGTTGCAAAGGTTATAATGTCCTATATTCGATAAAAGAGTTTGCAATCAAACCAGAATAAACTGAAATGTGTGAGACAGCCTTGAACAGCATGCAGGGTTTGACGCAGTGGCGGCTGGTGATCAAAATATAGGTTGGGGCGCTAGCATGGTCTTAGTGTCAGAAAAATTTTGGGCATTTGTTTATAAATAAAAAAGGGAAATACATCTGACTTTTGACTTTAAACAGGAAAAAAATAAGCAATCTTGTGTCTCAGTTGCATAAGACAGTTTAATTCACATTTCACATTAACATTTTGGGACAAAGACATGTTAATTAGGCTACATATCTAAACATCCTGGCAGCACTTATGACACCAACACTAAAGATTAATTGGCCCATTACAACACACTAATGTAGCCTAAAACCACTACTTGAACATTAATTTTGCCCTTCTTTCTTTCAGTCCTGCAAATTTCTCAATGACTTTCTGGTTAAAGTCAGTCATTTCAGTCACCAGTCTCTTTTCCATTGACAGCATGGCCAATGCATTCAGCCTGTCCTGATTTTTTGTCACCTCTTCGTTATGCTTTCTAATGCCACCTTCATCTAGTTGTTCAGCAATGCTAAGCCTACCAAAAAAGCTCAGCTTCATACTGTTGTCAAGATGGCTGCGGCTACTTTCGTGTCGTTTGCACTTTTCATCAAGATGTTTTAGGTCCCGTACCCCCGTTGTTGTCCATAACGGTTCGGTGCCAGCAGTTTGAAATAGCAAACAGGGAAAGCAATATAATGCATTACCCACAACACATCCAGCTAGCCAACTCCGTTTGTCGTAACACGAGCGAGAGAAGCTCCGTGTATAAACCCGACCGCGATCACTTGCTTGCTGGTGAATGTCCAAATAAAGTCGCTGTGGTCCAAGCTCCTTCACTCTTTTCTTTTCTTCAAATGAACGCCTTGAAAAAGGCTCTTTTTGCAAAGAAACAACCAAATTTTCTTCGTTTTGTGTTCTACTCGAAGACGCCATTATTCCACTCGAATTCCGTGCCCTAGTGCTCGCGGAGTGATACACGTGCTGCTGCGTCCAATTAAATACTATCCTAAACCATGAGAACTAATCAGAAAAAGGTAGGAGGGTCCGGGGCGCACAGGCCTGCGTCCCGGGGGCTTCTTTCTTGGCAGCGAATCAGACAACAGAATCAGCGGGCTCGCCTGAAAAAGTATGAGTGTTCTGATTCAGTTAACGTTACCGGCGCCCTGCGTATTATACAATACATATTCAGGGGTTCCTGTATTATACAATACATTTTCAGGGGTTAATGTGCCGATTGCAGGGCAACTTTAGACAACACAAGACCAACATATTTATATGTTGTAACATGTTTGAGCTACATTTGTATTCTTTTTATTTTACTTTTTTATTTTTTATTTATTTTATTATTTTTATTTTTTTGTATGTGGGGGAGTGGGGGCGGCGCCCTAGCGCCCTCTATAGGCCGGCCGCCACTGGGACGTGTAGACGTTTCAGATCGTGTAATATCGTTATACGTTCGGGCTATTGTTGGCTTTATCTTTTTGCTATGACAGAATACAAATTTTTGGTGGTGAAAAATATTTTTATTAACTCACAGATAGACACTATTGCCCACTGTGTCACGCATGGGTTGGTATAGTTGCAGGTGAGACTGGGTGGGGGGGTTTCTTGTTAAATGGACTAGCTACGTGACAATAGTGGCACAAATCAGGTGCTAATAAAGCTAGAAAATGGAGTTTGTTGTTTCCACTCATAAACCTCTTTCACACATGCAGCCTTATCCGTAAATTTTCCGGAACATTGCCAGATAGGGGGTCATGTGTGAATAAGAGCCGAAGTCGAAATTCCGGAATATCCGCGCCGGCAATTTGCCGTGTCAAGACCTAGTGAGGTTTCCGTAAAAGTTCCATATCGATGTGACGTGTGAACAAAGCCAGAACATTAAAGGATCAATCACGCACAACATTCTGACGTAAACACGGCGACGTGAGTGAACCCATCACAAACCTCTTGACCTCAAACGACCTCGATCGCCTCAACCCTAAACTGACAGCCTAAACAGCAACATTATAATGTTATGTCTAACTGGAGTGACTCAGAAGACTTTGCCATGGGGTCGCTCCCGTACCCACATTCGTCTCGCCGAGCCCCGAGCCACATACTCGTACAGCCTCCAGCCGCCACAGGCGACGTCTCCGGCTTTGAGCCAAGCTAAAGCGGAGTTCTTCCTGACTTATCCTGATTTTTTCGTCAAGTTTTTGTTTACGAATGGTGTTTCGTGATTGGAACAGATTTATTAATGCCAGCGTTTGCCTCGAAAATGTGTAAATAAACAAGAGTAACTGTAGTACAACTGCACACTCTGTCACTTCATCACCCGCCATTTTTTTCAGTAGTAAATAAACAAACGTATCCTAGCAACATAGGGTAGAGCGTTGGTTGTATGAACGCTACCAATACGGAACATTACGGAATATTGCTGGATCAACTTTTCCTGTAATGTTCCATATTGCATGTGTGAAAGAGGTTATAGTTTGGTTGCAGGAGTAATGAATGTCTGAGTTGAGCAGTCTCATGGTGCCAGCGCCATGGCCACTACGGGGTCTGCATGAAGGGGTTAATGACTCATATTCATAGATTTGCCATAAAAGGTTAAAAGAGCAAAAGCTTAATCCCTTTAATTTAATTTATATACTTGTTGTTTTAACTGAAATGCAACTAAAGCAATCTGCTCTTCTCAGGGATACATAAGCCTCAGTATTATAAATGCTGCATTATTAAAATGCATTTCAAGCTATCCAATGGCCAGAGATCTCCCCTGCAAAAACAGCTGGAGCCATGGTGACACAGTGCAAAGCCTTTTGCTCTTGTCTGACACTACTGTAAAGCTGCGGCCTATAATCTCCTTAAAGGAAATGCTCTGAGGAGACCGTTAGATGGCACAGCGTGAAGAGCAGCCAGACAGACAGGACAGTGGAATCATAGACTTCCCTTTCTAAGTCACTTCAAGACACACTGCCTCTTTATGGCAGAGAGGCATTAACGTCCGCTTATGATAGGGACGAGAAAATTGGAACATGGTGTACACATTGGGGGTGCATTTGGTGGAAGAGGCAGTGTGTCGGATTTTCCTAAAGCCTTTAAAAAAAGGGCCGTGTCGCGACTTAAGCTTTCAAAAGGCCTCGCTCTGCAAAGGCCTCGCTCTACTCCAGTTTGTTTACAGCGTCGCCACAGCGACAGCGGAGGGTTGGCCGCGGCTTTTTGATCTGACTGATACTGTTTTCAGCAGCAAAAGTTGGTCTCTCTTACATAACGGCGTGTTGGCACAATCAGTGCTGTCCACAGTCTCTGCCCTGACTGATGTCTTGTCACTGGCTGGATAATGTGGCTAATACTGAGCATTTGTGATGATTTAAGGGTTTTTTCCCTTTTGAAATTCAAAAATGCCAAAATCTGGGCGTGATAAGGTAATAATATAGGGGCTGAGCTCCAGGTATGAAACCACACCCCAGAAATTTTTTTTCACTAGTAGCAAAAAGCTAATTTCTACTCTGGACAGCACTCACAGTGGCTGCTTTGTTACGCTCTCTTTTTTCTCTCTCTCTCTCTTTCTTTCTCTCTCTCGCTACTCGCCTAAACAAACACGCTAGCTCCAGCTGCTACCAAGTCCCAAGTAGCCGAGGCAGAAGCAATGGTGGAGAATGAGAGGATGGGCAATGTATTGGAGTGGTAGGTGGGCGGCATGCATAGCCTTGTTTGGGCTTATAATGATGCGTCCAGCAAACAACAAATCACACGCTGTACAAATAGTTACCCATGCCATGTAGGCTACTCATTTTACACAGGCTGTAGGCAATTAACACTAACATTACCTGCAATATATCAACAATATTGGTTTCCATTTCAACGGGTTCACATGTGGTCACTGCACTGAACTCTCTCCAAGAGAGAATGTCTGTTGTAGGGACGTTGTAAACGTGTAGCATGCATATAATACAACTCCTGGGTCAACTATGCTTTATATATTTATTTTTATTAAAGTATAGATTTTTAAAAATAATAATAGCTACTTGCTAAGCTAGACTGAAAAACAAACTATCAAAAAACAAGGGACTATCAAGCTAACTATAAAAAAATATACCAAAAATAGGTTACTATTACTATTATTCTAGTAATAACTTACTAGAATATTCAACAAAGCTAAACTGTAAGCTAGCTATATATATATCGCTCCCTCGCTCCCTCTCCTATCTCCTTTCCGTCCACGCAGATCAACCACCAAACTATATAGAAAGTGGTGAGATAAAATGCTCAGATTAGCTTTTATAGCTGGGACGTAGCCTGCCCTCGTTCCAAAACTTCAGGGCATAGCTGTACAGGTTTCAATTTCGTCACCGAGAGGAATACGTCAGCTGGATGAAGTTTCTGGCCAATGAGAGACTGGACGCGCAGTTCCTAACATTTTACCACTTGAGACACTTTTGAGCCAGATCCTTTGGGTTTATGTTGTTTTGCGCTGACTGCAGTAAGATGTCAAGATTTGGACTAGGATCAATCAGTAACACTTAGAAAAAACCAAATATATCAGTAAAATAAGTGGTTTTAGTGCTTAACATACTCAGAAGTATAATTTTTAATTAATGTTTTTTTTTGACAGACCACTGCTCAGAGTTCATGGAGAATGAAGGAAGTTTATATGATCTGTGCTATCCCTGGATAGAGTGCAGCTTGATATCTATTTTTTCTGTTTTTAAAATACCTCCTATGATGACACTGCAATAATACAAATTCAATTTTAAACCATATTTAGCATGGGTCAGTATTAAAATAAAGCCCCACTGTTTGTTTCTTTAGCCATCGTGTTCAGACAATTTAGAAAATTTTGAGGGTCTTTTAACTGGAACTGATAAGCAAATAAATCAATTGAATTAAAAATGTATGTGTGTCGGTAAATGTCTATGTTACAAAAACCCCTAGCCTTTCAGGAGCAGTGACTTGGGAAGTCTAAGTATTAAAACAGAAGACTTACCTTTGTAAGACACACTCTGGCCCAGGCTGTCTCTCACCGGGATGGTCTTGTTGTCATCGAGATCCAGTCCCAAGGCATGATCCCGCACTGAGGGGTAACCCAGGATCCCCGAGCATAGGGGCCTGTCCTGTTCCGCTGAGTCTTTCTTGTCTTCAGATGCGCTCTTCAAACATGAGTACAGCTGCTTCTCCATCTCGCCATCACTCTCCCCTTCCTTGTTCTTTCCCCCTGAGGAAGAGCAATCAGAGTGAGTCACTCAAATGGTCACTGCAACACAAGCTGAAAAATGACTAGGCTGTTGCCCATGTGTTTCTATAATGCAGTGGAAAAGGAAACACTTAAGCATGTGAAGCACTTAAGCATTAAAATACTGTCTTTCTCAGTGGTGCAAAACTCTTACAACATAAATAATTGTATGGTTTTCCATATTAATTCCTCCTGTACATGCAGGACTGTCATTTCCCTGAGGATCTAGCTATCTATTATATTTCAGAAATATTCGTTGTGAGGGTGCAGGCTTCATGTTCATGGTCAGATTATAATTTAGAATTTTCTTTGAAGTTACTCAATTTCATTTAAAAGAATGTACAACATTCAGTTTTACTGGACTTTTCTATCAATGTCCTCATCACAGGTCAAGATCTATACTGTGTTGACATTAATCACAAAAATTTTTAAGTGAAATGTAGTGTAGTGCAGTGTTATAAAAATATGATTTAAACATTTGATAGACTACTATATGATCTCACACTTATTTTAGGATGATGTGTTCAATTACATATGGTAATGTCCAATTAAGTTTACATGCATATCAAGTATTATTACACCTCCCAGTGTAAAAACTAAGGAAATTAAGCAAGAAAAACTATGTTTTATGTGAAATGTCTGTGTTTGCCAAAAACCTCAAAAGACAGGAAATTGACTGGACTGTTTAAGTAAAATAAGAGAACGTTGATGAACAGGCCGCCATGATGTTCCGGTTTGAAAACGGGGACCAAGGACTGCAGTGCCTCTGTCCAATTAGGCAGTGTTCCATGGTAGGCTAAATGACTTGGGCTGCGTCCCAATCCAGATTTTGCTCTCCCCTCGTAAACTTCACTTGCAAAATTCCCTTGGGGGAATCCCTTTTGAGACCCGGATGTAACCTCGGTCGCCATTGTAGGTGTGAGTCCGTTAGAAAGCCAAGTGAAGTTTGTCACATAGCCCCTCAACTTTTCTCAAGGGAACAAGTCTGCACCAGAGCAGACTCGTCAAGCTCATATTACCACAATTCACATCAAACTTCCTCTTCAGTATATAATCATGTTAATAATTAAAGAATGGAAAAGACGGTATATAGGCTAAGTACAAATTAATCCAGAAGTTTGCTATTTTGTATTTCTCAGTTTAATTGCATCATAAAGCTTTATGCAGCAGAATTAGCGTACCTTGGGATGTAGAACCAGGCCCGTAATCTTACTTTTAAACAGATGATTACTCACAATCTTTTTTTCATACTATGCCAGACAACAATCAAACAATTGATTTGCTCAATAACTAAGATCAATAGGTAAATAAACTTGGGCAGAATTTTCAATTGTAGTGTCTGAGTGAAACTTGCTCGCTGAAAGAATAGCTCCTTTATTTATCAGTTATGAAAACCAGAAAAAGTTCCTATTGTAAAACTTGTAAGACTTGGTAGACTTGATAGACAAGGGTAGCCTTGTTCAAATATTAACATGTATAAAAAAATCTTTCACTTACATTAGCTATCGCGAACCATCAGGTAATGTTAGATAGCTAACTTTAGACTCAGGAACTTGTAATCCTGCAAGCTCAGCTAGAAACTTTGATGCATATTCACAACGAGTTGTCTGGAGAAGCAGAAGGGTGTGGTGTGTCTCTTTCTCTGTGGGCAGGGCCAACGGGTGTTATGACTTTTCAAATGTATTCACAACATTGTGACCATTGAGAAAGTTGCCTACTCCACCTTTAATTTTTCACTGTAATGTTTAGGGGGTGTCCACAACATAGTAATGGTGTAACATAGCTATACTAAAATCAATATTTGGTGTGGCGATTGTAGTCCACCCGTGCAATGGTTTTGAACGGCTGAGATATCAAGGTTCATAAATTGCTGTTTTATGTTGGAGAGCTGACCTAACATACCACACGCTCAGGATAATAAATCACTCAAGAAAGATAGAGGTGCCTCTCAACTCATGTCTATCACACCAGAGATTCATTAGAGGCCACTGTTTTCTAGTAGCAAAAGGAACATTGATGAATTAACATTTTAGCCACTGAATTTGTGTGGAATTCAGTCAGTGAATATGGTATCACAATAAAAAGAAAATAGAATGAATTGTAACCAACCTGCAGAGGATTTTCTTTTAAAGGAAATTCTCCTTCTACATTTAATGTCCTCCGCATCTGAATCACTTGCTTGTGAATAGTTAGTCTGCGCAAGCACAAATATGCAGCATCATTACATACACCACAGTACAGAAGACACACATATCATTAATCTACTGTACAAACCTAAACCAAGGCCTGTGCAGTATTTGATTTATAAACATAATTTAGCTGAGGCCAGTCTTATAGGTTGCTATATGCATTTACTATATTGGGTCATAACAGTGCAGTGTCTGGGGAAGGCCTGGAACGTAATGAAAAATGGCTCATTATGGATTGTGTTATTAGTTAACATACTTTTTCATTATTGTCTCTCAGATTGAACGTGAGCTCCAGGTTGGTCAGGAAGTAGTCGGCAAACTCTGGATACATGTCCAGCACTTCTAGAAGATCCTCCCTTTGGATTGTGTGTAGGTCACAGTAGCTCAAAGCTCTAACGTCTGCATTGGACTTCCCAGGCTTAGTGTAGAGATGGATCATTTCCCCAAAGATATCATTTTTTCCTAGAAGGGAGAGCAGAGTTCAGGGATGGTTCCCTCTGTGAGCAGTATGACACCTGATCCATTTCTGTCTGCAGGCAATACTAGCACTAGTCTTCCCCGTGTGCTTTATCAGCACTGCCGTGGTTCTCTGTAAGCATTATCAGCACCAGTCTGGTTCTCTCTGTAAGCATTATCAGCACCAGTCTGGTTCTCTCTGTAAGCATTATCAGAACCAGTGTAGTTGTCTATGTAAGCATTTTCATAACCAGTGTGGTTCTCTCTCTAAGCATTATCAGCACCAGTGTGGTTCTCTCTGTATGCATTATCAGCACCAGTGTGGTTCTCTCTGTAAGCATTATCAGCACCAGTGTGGTTCTCTCTGTAAGCATTATCAGCACCAGTGTGGTTCTCTCTGTAAGCATTATCAGCACCAGTGTGGTTCTCTCTGTAAGCATTATCAGCACCAGTGTGGTTCTCTCTGTAAGCATTATCAGCACCAGTGTGGTTCTCTCTGCAAGCATTATCAGCACCAGTGTGGTTCTCTCTCTAAGCATTATCAGCACCAGTGTGGTTCTCTCTGTAAGCATTATCAGCACCAGTGTGGTTCTCTCTGTAAGCATTATCAGCACCAGTGTGGTTCTCTCTGTAAGCATTATCAGCACCAGTGTGGTTCTCTCTCTAAGCATTATCAGCACCAGTGTGGTTATCTCTGTAAGCATTATCAGCACCAGTGTGGTTCTCTCTCTAAGCATTATCAGTACCAGTGTGGTTCTCTAAGAATTATCAGCACCATTGTGGTTCTCTAAGCATTATCAGCACCAGTGTGGTTCTCTCTGTAAGCATTATCAGCACCAGTGTGGTTCTCTCTCTAAGCATTATCAGCACCAGTGTGGTTCTCTCTCTAAGCATTATCAGCACCAGTGTGGTTCTCTCTCCAAGCATTATCAGCACCAGTGTAGTTCTCTCTATAAGCATTATCAGCACCAGTCTGGTTCTCTCTGTAAGCATTATCAGCACCAGTGTGGTTCTCTCTCTAAGCATTATCAGCACCAGTGTGGTTATCTCTGTGAGCATTATCAGCACCAGTGTGGTTCTCTATGTAAGCATTATCAGCACCAGTCTGGTTCTCTCTGTAAGCATTATCAGCACCAGTCTGGTTCTCTTTGTAAGCATTATCAGCACCAGTGTGGTTCTCTCTCTAAGCATTATCAGCACCAGTGTGGTTATCTCTGTGAGCATTATCAGCACCAGTGTGGTTCTCTATGTAAGCATTATCAGCACCAGTCTGGTTCTCTCTGTAAGCATTATCAGCACCAGTGTGGTTCTCTCTCTAAGCATTATCAGCACCAGTGTAGTTCTCTCTATAAGCATTATCAGCACCAGTGTGGTTCTCTCTGTGAGCATTATCAGCATTATGTGTTTTGTCTGTGAGCATTATCAGTATGGGTATGCTTCTCTGTGTTAGGATCCTGTAATTCTGTCTGTTTATTTCTTTATTTGTTATTATTTTCCTGACTTCTTTTCCCTCGCGATTGTCAGTCCGCGTTCCATGTTTTCTGAGATTCCACTCCCTGTCTTTGTCATTGCACTATTCGGGTGATTTTGGGAACATTCAGGTTTCTTCTGTATTTCGTATATCTCGTTTTCTTCCTTCTGGCTTTATTTATATTTGTATATAATACTAATGTACTAATCATACTAACTGTTAGATTAGATTTAATACTAACCTGCTAACAAACTAACATGTATATAATACTAACCTACTAACATTAGGGTTTTAGAGTTCACTACTAACATTACTAATTACTAATCCTCCCCTCTGAGCTGTGCACTTGTTTACCTGCTAACTCCAGGCCGTTTGTTATCATTGTGTCTGTTTATTCCAGTCCGTGTCTTACGTTTCCCCTGTCATTGTTTTATTGGTCCCTGTTAACCCTCACTGTTCTCACCTGTGAGCAATCTCCCCTCCCTGCTTCTACACACCTGATTCCCATTATTTCGGTCTCCCTCTGTGTATATATACCTTGTCATTTCAGTGTTTCTTCGCGAGTTCCTTGTACTATATATTTTGCTTCTGTGTTCCTGTTTTTCCGAGATTCTGCCCGAGCTGTTTATTCTGTTTTCTAGTTTTTGTTTCCCCAGTTTTTGCCTGTTGTTGTTTTGTATCCAGTCTGTTTTGTTTTTTTTTCTTTGTGTTCCTCTGACTCCCTGGTTTGGACCCCTGCCTGTGTTCTCGCGACCCTGTTTTTGGATTCCCCTTTTGTACCTTTGCTGTGCCTTCCCGGTTACGACCCCTGCCTGTTCCTTGACCATTCTTTGGACTGTTTTGTTTCTTTGCCTGTCTCCCCGGTTTTTGACCCTGCCTGTTATACCATGGATTGCTGCCTTGCCCATATTAAAACTTCGGTTTTTCATATTCCTGCCTTCGTTTGGGTCCTTTCCCCTCCGACACCTAACACTCTGTGTGAATATTATCAGCACTGGTGTGTTTCTCTCTGTAAGCATTATCAGCACCAGTGTGGTTCTCTCTGTAAGCATTATCAGGACCAGTGTGGTTCTCTCTAAGCATTATCAGCACCAGTCTGGTTCTCTCTGTAAGAATTATCAGCACCAGTCTGGTTCTCTCTGTAAGCATTATCAGCACCAGTGTGGTTCTCTCTGTGAGCATTATCAGCATTATGTGTTTTGTCTGTGAGCATTATCAGTATGGGTATGCTTCTCTGTGTGAATATTATCAGCACTAGTGTGGTTCTCTCTGTGAATATTATCAGCACTGGTGTGGTTCTGTGTTCTGTCTGTGAGCTAGGATTGTGCGATATATGATGACATTGTGTATCGCTTCGTCGATCGTGAAATGCAGACGCCTTTGCCAATATAAAGGTGACCTTTGGGCCGTTTAACAATGAGCGCAAACAGCCCTTTTAAAATAATTTTTAATTAATTGTTTAAAAATCTAACATCTTTTAATTCCTATAAATAAATTAAAAATGTTATTTGTAGAACATTTGAAAATAAGCTCTTCTCCCTTCAGTGCATTACCGTCCATTCGCACTTCTCTATTGTATTGTATGCATGTAAATGACTGTAGTCCTGACAATTTGCTGTTGGCTGAACACGTGTCAAGTGTCAACTGCAAGAAAGAAGGCTGAATATATGGCCTAATAGGCTATACATAATATTTAGCGTACATACGTAAATGATCACATAGCCTACGATTTGAAAGAGATTAACTATTATGCAAATGTTCGCCTACTCCCCATAAAATTGCCAACGTTGTTGTCAGGGGTGTAGGCTAGTGCTACAAACTCCAATTCCAAAAAAGTTGGGACAGTATGTGAAATGAACATAAAAGCAGAAAGCAGTGATTTGTAAATTCTCTTTTACATATATTTAATTGAAAACAGTACAAAGAAAATATACTTAATGTTTTACCTTATCAACTTTATTGATTTTTGTAAATATACGCTAATTCCGAATTTGATGCCTGCAACATGTTCCAGAAAAGTTTGGACAGGGGCAAAAAAAAGACTGGGAAGGCTGTAGAATGTTCAAAAAACACCTGTTTGGAACATTCCACAGGTAAAAAGGTGAATAGGTAACAGGTGATGCTATAATGACTGGGTAAGAACTTTTTTCAATGCATGGTTGCAAGGAATTTAGGGATTTCACCATCTACAGTCCATAATATTATTAAAAGATTCAGAGAATCTGGAGAAATATCTGTGCGTGAAGGGCAAGGCAGAAAACCAATATTGAATGCCTCTGTAATGAATATAACCACATGGGCTCTGGAATACTTTGGAAAACCGTTGTCAGTAAACACAGTTCGTCGCTGCATCTACAAATGCAAGTTAAGACTCTACTATGCAAAGCATAAGCCCTCTATGAGCAACATCCAGAAATGCTGCTGATTTCTCTGGGCTCGAGCTCATCTGAGATGGACTGACGCAAAGTGGAAACGTGCTGTGGTCTGGCGAGTTCACCTTTCAAATTGTTTTTGGAAATAATGGACGTCGTGTTCTCGGGCCAAAGAGGAAAAGGGCCATCCCGATTCTTGCCAACGCAAGGTTCAAAAGCCAGCATCTGTCATGGTATGGGGTGTTTTAGTGCCCATGGCATGGGTAACCTGCACATCTGTGAGACTATTAACACTGAAGGTTACATATGCATTTTGGAGCAACATATGCTGCCATCGAGACAATGTCTTTTTCAGAGACATCCCTGCTTATTTCAGCATAATGCCACATTCTGCATGTGTTACAACAGCGTTAAGCATTGTAGCTTCATAGTTAGAGAGTGCAGGTGCTAGACTGGCCTGCCCTGCAGTCCAGATCTGTCTCCCATTGAAAACGTGTTGCGCATTATGAAGCGCAAAATACGACAACGGAGACCCCGGACTGTTGAGCAGCTGAAGTCTTATATCAAGCAAGAATGGGAAAAAATTCAGCTTTCAAAACTACAACTATTAGTGTCCTCAGTTCCCAAAAGATTACTGAGTGTTGTTAAAAGGAAATGTGATGTAACACAGTGGTAAACATACCCCTGTCCCAACTTTTTTGGGATGTGTTGCAGGCATCAAATTTAGAATGAGCGTATATTTTCATAAAACAATAAAGTTGATTAGTTAAAACATTAAAAGGTAACGAGGCACTAAAACCATTTATTTTAGATGAGAACTGATACAAGTGTTACTGGTTGACTATGGTCCAAATCTTGACGTTTTACTGTAGTCAGCGCAAAACAGCATAAACTCAAAGAATCTGACTCAAAAGTGTCTCTAGTGGTAAAACGTTAGGTACTGCACGTCCAGTCTGTCATTGGTCAGAAACTTTCATCCAGCTGACGTATTCCTTCCGTTGACAAAATAGAAATCTGTACAGCTAAGCGCTGAAATTTTGGAGCGAGGGCAGGCTATGCCCCAGCTATAAAAGCGAATCTCAGCGGTTGATCTGCGTGCCATGAATGGGGAGACGAGATAGGAGAGAGAGAGAGAGCAAGCGAGCAATGGGAATTGGGGGGTGGGACTAGATTTAGCTGTAAATTACACTGGAAAAGTATGCAACACATGGTTGGCTAAATGGCTCTAAGTCGTCAAGGGTCTGACATATCAAACAAGCCTTAAAACATCACTCTGCTGCCAGAAATACAGTAGATATGGAAGGATAACTTGAAGGGTTTCTTCTCCTGACTTATTTTTCCATAAAGTTCAATAAGAAAATTTGTCAGGAGAAACAACCCTTAAAGTGATCCATCCATATCTACTGCATATCTGGCAGCAGAGTGATGGTTTGAGGCTCGTTTGATACCTCAGACCCTTGATGACTTACAGCCATTTTACCAACCATGTATTCCATACTGTTCAATCAATTTACAGCTAAATCTACTCCCACCCCCCAATTCCCATAGACATCCATTCAAATGCAAAGACGTTATAGTATCGCTTGTAAGAGTACCAGAAAATAAGATATAAAGTGTCTTTTGATGTTGTTGGGTCACAGACATCAGGAAGTCATGGCATGCAAGGGATATGTGAACAAATATTAAAAATCATTACTTTATTCTATATATAAATGCAGGGGTGCCAATAATTGTGGCACACATGGTTTTGTTAAAAATAATTATTTCTTGATGAGGGATTTTTCTTTCTCATAATAAATTTACTCCAATTAAAGGTTGGATTTTTGTAATTTTTTCAGTGTGAGATTAAGCTAATTCACCAAACGGTGAATTTTTTATAACCATTTTTACTCATCTTTACCAGGGGTGCCAATAATAGTGGAGGGCACTGTATATAGCTAGCTTACAGTTTAGCTTTTTTGAATATTCTAGGAAGTTATAGTCACCTATTCTTGGTATATTTTTTATAGTTAGCTTGATAGTCCCTTGTTTTTTGATAGTTTGTTTTTCAGTCGAGCTTGGCAAGTAGCTAGCTAGTTTAAAAAATGAATGTATAGTTTATTAAAAATAAATATATAGTATAAAGCATAGTTGAGGCAGGAGTTGTATTATATGCATGCTACACGTTTACCTTTGCAACGTCCCTCCAACAGACATTCTCTCTTGGAGAGAGTGCAGTCACCACATGTGCACCCGTTCAAATGGAAACCTGTCACGGTTATTAGCAGCCTTTGCTGTTTCGCCGTTTCATTTACTTTTTGGCGTCGTCAGGACGCTCTATCTGATTTTTTCAGCCTCCGTACCGGTGTTTGTATCTCGCCCGGCAATTATTCCCTACACCTGTATTGCGTTTCCTGCCAGTTATAAATACCTCAGGACTTCCGCATTTCCTCACTTCGATATTGTCTTTGCTATGTTGACAACGAAGTTGATAAGGTATAGGAAATTCGGTCACTGCATTTCTGGTTCGTACGAATAAGAAACGCAGCAAATCCGGTTAGAGTTAGGATAAAGATTTATTTTTAGTCTTTTTCTTTCCTTTCTCTCTTTATCCTTTATACCCCTCTACCAGTTACCTTTTTGTTCAGCTCGTTCTCACCTAGAGCTGTAGGTAACAGGTTCTAGTTTAATTTTCATTCTCTCGCCTGTTTATACAGGGTGTTATCGCTCCTCGTTTGAGAGCGTAAGGTTCTTTTGTTATTTATTCTCGCTGTTTATCGAGATACGCCTCCGTTTTTGAGGTTGCTTTGTTTTGCCTTGTGCTAGGGAAGTTTTGCTCCCGATTCCTGTGTTATCTTCGTCCTGGTGCGGCTACTTCCGCTTTTGTAGATACGCTCTTAGAAATCCTTATCGGTCACGTTTGGTTCTCCGAACCTTACACTCCCCCTTACAAAACCAATATTGTTATCTTGCAGGTAGTGTGATTGCCTACAGCCTGTGTAAAATGAGTAGCCCACATGGCATGGGTAACTATTTGCACAGCGTGTGATTTGCTGTTTAATGGCCGCATCATTATAAGCCCAAACGAGGCTATGCGTGCCGCATTCTCCACAATTGCTTCTACCTCAACAGTGGCTAGCTGGTAGCTACTTGGGGCTCAGCAGTAGCTGAAGCCCGCGTGTTTGTGTGTGTGAGTGAGAGAGGTAGCAAGAGAGAGAGAGAGAGAGTGGAACAAAGCAGCCACTGTGAGTGCTGTCCAGAGCAGAATGGGCTTTTGGCTACTTGTGAAAAAAAATTGCTGAGGTGTGGTTTGATACTTGGAGCTCAGCCTCTATATTATTACCTTATCACGCCTAGATTTTGGCATTTCTTCAATTGAATACAGGTCAAAAAGGATTTGAAAATCATTGCTTTCTGTCTTTATATACATTTTATACACTGTCCCAACTTTTTTGGAATTGAGGTTTGTATAACAGTGCACCAGAGCACCGCTCCAGCACTTATTTTTAATCTTCAAAAAATGGCGCTTTTTAAAATGGTCAATACATTGTCAATGCGCCAAATACAATGCTTGTATCCCATCCTTGTACTTTGTTTCAGTTAGGCAATCCCATCTTTGTACTTTGTTTCAGTTAGGCAATCTCAATGTAACATTCTGTGTTGCGCTTGAGCGCTGAAGCGATAGCCTACATTGTATTCAGTTTTAAATCCCAATCTTTCTGCTGCTGGGCACCTACAGCGCAGCCCGTCTCATATCGTAGACTAATTGCTAAAAAATAATAGCACTACACCACTGGTTGTTGCTTAAAGCAGGGGTTCTCAATCCTGGTCCTGGGGGACCCCTGTGTATGCTGGTTTTCGTTGCAACCGCAGTTGCAATCCCAGAATTTTAACAAGCTGTTAATTTTTCTTAATTAGGTGCTTTTCATGTTTGGAGGAATTATTCACCCACTTAAGACACATTATGTCAGAAATAGCTATGCATGCCATGTAGAACAAACTCCCCATGTTCACATTGTGCTTATTGTGCTATATTGCAACAATTACATAAGAAAAGGTTACAAAATAATGTATTTTCACTCAAATGAAAGAGTGAAGTGAATCAATAGGCTCCTAATTAGGTTGTTGAACACATGTGTTTAACTCAATTTTTTCTTTAAGCTTAAGACAATGCAGGTTTGGCTCGTTATCATTTGCTTTGTGTTTGAATTCTTCATTATCTACGAAATGGTTAATTTTAGTGGCCATGTGTCCACACTTTCACCAATTAGGAGCCTATTGATTCAAATCAGTCTTTAAATGGATCTGTTAAATAATTTTCTTATCTTTTTTAAATAATATAGCACAATGTGAACATGGGGTGTTTATTCTACATGGCATCCATAGCTATTTCTGATATAATGTGGCTTAAGAGGGTGAATAATTCCTCCAAACATGACAAGCACCTAATTAAGAAAAATTAACAGCTTGTTAAAATTCTGGGATTGCAACTGCGGTTGCAACGAAAGCCAGCATACACAGGGGTCCCCCAGGACCAGGATTGAGAACCCCTGGCTTAAAGTAAACAGCAATAGACATGTCATCTCGTGTTACATCCCATTGTTGATACTCCCATAAAAAGTTCACAATAATTAAAGTCGGAGGACAGGCTTTATTTTAAATACACGTTAGCATTTTTTGACGATTAAAAAATATTAGCCTTCTTCATTGCAGTTGACACTTGGCATTGTGTTCAGCCGACAGCAAATTGTCGGGATTACAGTGGGCCTAAACGTGGGCTAAATCATAACTTGATTGTAAAATAACGCAATAGGCGGATAGTAATAATAATAATTATTATTATAATAAATATCATATTTAGTGTGCCCCCCGAAGATCGGATCAGGTATCGTTAATCTCAGATGATGACGATAGGACAATCTGAAAAGAGAGGATTGCCCAACCCTACTGTGAGCATTATAAGCACTGGAATGGCCACCTTTTAAGAATTGTCAGAAATGTTATGTATATCATATTCCATAATACATAATTTAAACAGAAACATTTACAAGACAGAAACACTCTCTGTCTCTGAATAGTCTGTTTGTTAGGGTGTATTGTCATATCTTTAGCATAGCTTATTCAAATGGGCATAACAGGTTATAATAATAATAATAATAATACATTTTATTACAAAACAGACTACTCTGAAATATACAGTTGCAGTAAGCCCTATGCCCTAAACCTGAGCTATTTCCTATAGTCTTATACCTGCGGTCTAAAGGGCATCTTAGACCTCAGTTTTCGCTCGTACCAGTTCTGGGTAAATGTCAAGTCTTGGTTGGCATTTTAATTTGAATATGACGTACAAGGCTGGGCAGCAGCATGAGAATGATGTGACATTAATGGAGTGATGCAGGGCTTCTCTCACCATCAAGACCTCACACCTGCCACATATCACAACCACAGCACAGAGGAGAGCACAGGGCGTTTTTTTATTTTTTATGGCCAATTTTATTTTTTCAAAAGTGCCGCTCAAGCAGTTTCGAAAGCGGAGGTGCCTTCCGGCTACAATTTGCAGTTATGTGGGGAGTTGGTGCAATCCTATCAGCTTTATAGCTGTTTCGCTAATGTGTGCTTAGTCTTAACAAGCATTCTTTTTGAAAAAATAAAAATAAATTAATGAAATTCTGTAAATGTATGAATGCCAAAACAGATCAGCAGTCTGTGTAACTTTCCCTCAGATAATTCCTTTGCGTCACTGTGCAATGTTGTGCTTGTGATTTACAGGCTCTGCCTGACCCCATTACATCAGCGGCCTCGCCAAAGACTATTCATTCTGTGAAAAATGGGCCATTTAAATAAGGCTTAGCCCACTACACCTGCCTGCCTCTCTGTGTGACACAGACGGGAGAGATATCCCCTAATTACATCCGGGAGTTGTCAATAACACCGAAGAGCAGCAGCTGCTGTCCTCTCTAACCTCATCACAGAGAGCTGACAATTAAGTAAAAATAATAAAAGATCTCCCTCTCCTTGTCACTCCTCCTCTCAACTCTGTCTTTTCTAAAAAAAGACCTACTGCAGAGCTATTCAGTGGCAGTTGTTACGCGGTGTTCTCTCAAGATGCCAGGTTTTTTCCACGAGACGCTGCCTAATAAAAGTGTCATGTCTCCCCATTAGACCCACAAAGTGCTGATACTTTAAACAGCAGAGAGCCTGAGGATTCTCTCTCTGCCCCTCAACCATGGAAGTGGGAGTAAAGCAGTCACCTGACAGAAACGCGAGCCGTTTAACGAGAAATACACAAGCCTCGTCTGGCGCTAAGAGAACTGCGGCCGCATCCCAAAATGCTGTTGACTAAACAACATGTTAAATGTGGCAGGTGCATACACACAAGCAGCAGGCGGGGGAACTGGGAGATGTGCCCCCCCCCCCACCCCAAAGATGTGGTTAGTTCTTTACATGTGCTTTCAGCCTGAGCGATCTCTGTTTATGTATCCCCCTCCCCCACCCTGAACCCTGTTCTGCTACATCACAGCTTTTCACTGGGGAGCACATACTTGCTACCTTAGTTCATTTTCTAGTTAATCCCATTCTTCCCACGTTGGCAAAGTGTCATACAGACCAAAAATTATTTGTTGTTTGGGCTCTGTACTCCAGCACATTGGATTTGAAATGGAACACTGACTATAAGGTTAAAGTTCAGACTTTCAGCTTTAATTTGAGGGGGTTTAAATCCATATTGTGTGATCAGTGTAGCAATTGTAGCCCTTTTATACTAGATTAAGCAGTAAATTACGCTGGAACAGTCTGGTACACATGGTTGGCTAAATGGCTGTAAGTCTGAGGTATCAACAAGACTGAAACCATCACTCTGCTGCCTGATATGCAGTAGATCTGATTGGATCACTTAAAGGGTTGTTTCTCCTGACTCATTTTCCTATTGAACAAATATGGAAAAATAAGAGAGGAGAAGAAACCCTTAAAGTGATCCATCCACATCTACTGCATATCTGGCAGCAGAGTGATGGTTTGAGGCTTGTTTGATACCTCAGACCCTTGATGACTTACTTTTGGTCCCCTAAAATGGGGGGACTCCACATAAAAAGGGAACATACAATTGCTACAGGGTTCACCCAATATGTAATCACCCTCAAATTAAAGCTGGAAGTCTGCACTTTAACCTCATAGTCATGGTTCCACTTCAAATCCAATGTGCTGGAGTACAGAGCCAAAAAAACAAAAGATGTGTCACTGTCCAAATACGTTTGGGCTGCACTGCATATGTAGCTCTCCACAGACCCCAGAGGACTATGATCACTTAGCTCCAGCTAATAACTGCGCTAATTTATATTTCTTGACATTCTTGGCTTTAATGACAGGTTGAATTAAGAATGCACAATCAAACATGTGGCAGATTGAAATATTCTTGATCCAGCTGTGTGCTTGTGGAGCAAGGTCATATGAAGTACAATTATTTACACAACATTAGCTTCATTTCAGACTGAATCTTTCCATCTGCACTTAAATAGGGTGTTTATAACAACATTAACCAGCAGCTTTTCCCTCTGGCTGTGATTCAAGCAGAATAAAATAATCCTGTAGCCAGGATTCGGAGTATGAAATGACATACAGTTAAATCCATACTATGGAAGTTCTTTTGTTGCATTGAAACACAGAGTTAAATATAATGATGATATGATGTCATTATTATTAGGGTATTCATGAATCAACTGCATAGCTGAATGATCCAAAAAAGGAAATGAACCACTGCTATCTCCAGCTAGGACCACCAAAGTTGTGACAAAAGGATTGTGTTGCTTACCCAAAATCGCCACCACTATGTCGTCCTTCAGAATCTCAATGGACCCACGGGACAGGAAGTAGAGTGCCGTGAGGACATCCCCGCTGTGGACCAGCGTGTCCGCAGGAGGGGCATGGGTGGTCTTAAACCTCATGGCCAGGGCACGTAGACAACCCTTGGTGGCTCCTTGGAAGGCCTTGCAGTCCTGCAGCAGGCTCTGGTTGAGGTGCAGGCAGATATCGGCCTGCAGGCACTCTGGGAAGCCCTTTAACACCTGCAAACCACAAGGTCAGGGCACAGGCGGCAGCCACCGTAGATGTGAGATATTCATATGCGACAACCTCAACATTGTCAGTCAGGGTGATGGGCTTTTCTGGAGATTTGAAAACCTTGCACAAGCAGTTCAAAAACACTGAATACATTTGCCATTTCAGTCTTTTTCCTTTACAAAAATATAAAATTCCTGCAGAACACTGCATTGCATCCATCACATGATCACCCTCTTTACACTGTTGTAAAGTAGAAGGGAAGGCAGAGCATGTAAATGAAACCATGTCGAACGAGACAAAGGGACATTAGGCACCCAGTCTGATTGTGAATTACAAATATCTTGTATCTGCTTGTAAATTTGCCTTGTATATGACAAATTTCCCTCAATTTGAATTAGCCAATTCTGCCTTTCGAGTTACTACTGTGCTATCCGCCCCCCTGCAAGGAACACTGTTGCTTAAATGCACATTGATTAAAGAGATGATCTTTCTCTGACAACAACTGCTTGACTGTGGACACCAAACGCAAAGTTGGGAGGAACTAACGTGGGGGGTCACCAAAGGCACCTTGACTGATTTAAAACTACCCTGATTTGAGAACTATGTCCCGCTAATACTACCCTGATTTGAGAACTATGTCCAGCTAATACTACCCTGATTTGAGAACTATGTCCCACTAATGCACTCATGGTCATTGATGGCTAATGAGGTAACACCCAGGCTCAAACCTGTGACTACATGAGCTGTGACTATATAGAAGCTCATATTCCTGATTTTTAGAAGTAACATTTGACTGTAGCTTACATGCTATTCACAGTTTCAAATAACGATCCAAATTGCAATCCAAATATATATTTGGATGGAATTCTAGAGTGAGGCAACATGAATCACAATTAATTGCTTATTTACCCACTCAAGTGCACTAGGCAAAACCCACATTAACACCTACAGGTGCTTAAACACAGAATGTGCTTTTGTCATCCATAGCCATTTCTAATAATGGTTTCAGCAATGAAGCAATATGTTCCTGAAATCTGCAACAATCATTGTTTAGGAAGAAAAATGGTTAAATAACATATAAGTTTCAGATGTTATCCCTAGTGTACTATCGTTATGTTATGTAAGGCTGTAGGTAAATGGGTAAGCTCTTATTTAGGGATATAAGTAGTAACATAATAATAACATACAATTTCAGAATATAACAAAATTTTGCGTGCAATCTGAGTAGTACCTAGACTAGACTGAATCCTAATAAAAGCAATTTTAGGGTATTAAAAAGTTAGCTTGGTAACTTTGTATTGCTAGAAAGGAGTTTGATTTTACTCTTTCTTATTACAGTTTTATGCATTATTGATAATGTCTTAATTGGTCAATTATGAATAAACAGAATTAAGGTCACATGGAGCTTATTTTTAATTGTGTGTAATAAATCTAAATGAAGATAATAAATAACCTAAATCATAATAAAAAACTTATCTCTACTGTGACCAAATGATGCATTCTACATTGTAGTTTTTAATGAGAGATTCCATTCAGGGTTTTAGAATGCACTGGTGTCTGTAATTGAAACTTTTCTCTGGATATTAAGCTATGGTGAAAAGATTTGAAAAGGAAAGGTCTGGTGGCATTTGGCAAGTGCATTTTTCAAGTGCATATGGCAAGTATCTCTCTGAAGCCCACACATCCGTAACCTCTACATATTTAAAACCTTGGCATTGTTTAGATGGGTGGTCAAATTAGCGCAGTTGATTCAGTCTCTGAAAATAATAGCAACAGGCTTCACTGCACACCCTTACGAAACTATTCTGAAAATATGTGCTTGCTGCAAACCTGTGGCAACAGCTCATATTTTCACATGCAAATTAGCTTTGTGGGAACTGCCATTCACTTCTGGCAAAGTTCACCACTACTGGCAAACTATGACAAACCTCTGGCAACATTTTGTGGAAAACAATTTAGTTTGTGGCAAATGAGTTACATATTGGCTGCAAGTTTGCAGCAAACTATCCAGGGCATAACTCATGCAAAAACAATCATGGTCAGCCAAAAGAAATATGCACATGCAGGGTTCAACGTAAAGCTTTTTCACACTTGCCCGGTTGGGCAAGTTCATAAGAAATCTACTTGCCCAAACAAATTTTTATTAAAATTATACTTGTCTACATTCAGCATGATTGGAAAAGTTGTATTATTTTTTTTCATTTTATGTCATGTTCTGTAACTTCATGAAATTTATAACAGCGGCAATACACATTAATCAACCCTTTTTTTCATCCTCAGTTTTCATAATCATGTAAATGTGATAAGAGTAAACTATTGAGCTAATTTTCATACAAAGTCCCTGTGAAGGCTTAAACAGAAACTATTAGCTAATGTGACTGTGTACTAGCTAGCTAGCTAGATTAACAATGTTATTTTGTAGCCAAGTAGCCTACTAATGTTTCATGAACAGCTATTAGCTTAGTGAGTCAATAAAGAGTGACATATATTAACTTATGTGAAAAAGAAGTGAAATGAAAAGCATGAACTGTTCCTTCACTGTGTGGCAGTTACTCTGCTTTATTAATTTAGCTTTGGCTCATCCTTAGAAAGTGTTGAGATGCCATATGAACTAATGTGTGCGCAGTCACAAGTCTACCTTACTAACATTCGGATTCTATGATTAGACTGGTCTCGGTACTCGGTAATGTTAACCCGCCTCATAGGATTGTAATTCATCTAACACACAGCTTAGCTTCTGAGCTAGCTTATTGGTACTAAGGCAAGTGTTCCCCAGGCAAGTGTTATTGTTGAACCCTGGCACAGCGTTTGGCTCAAAACACTGATTAAAAGCTGGCATGCAAGTGTGTGGATCGCTGTGTGGATCCATACTGACACAAATCAGCAAATTTATACAGAGACTAAAGGGTGAATCTTTGCATATTCTATCTGTCCCCAAATTAATATATACCAGTATTGGATACAAGGTCATGAACAAGACCTTGTGAATTACAATAATACATTTTTCTGCTTAAAATTAATTTATGTATATATTTTTTTTGCAGGAAACAAGACTGAGGAAACTGCTCCTATCCATTCAGTTACAGAATTAGTTAGCATGGCAAGTTATTGTGGAAACAATTTGGGAACATGAAGGGAGATGCTTTGAGAGCCAAACAATTTCCCCAATGAAAGCTTTGTTTTTTTGTAACAAAGGTGGCAGTAAGTTTTATTTAAAGAATAATACCTCCTGCTCTTACCGGAGTGGTGAAGTCATTCCATTGGAAATGAAGCAAACATGGAAAAGACAAGTGTTTTTAAGTACATTGAACACAAGCACAGTGAAATAAGCTTTGCCTTGCAAGTTTTAATGTTCATATTATGTCCTGTACTTAATCTAATGGAATAACATGACTTATCTCTTATCTATTGTTATATTATTCCCAGCCAAATATCCGACATCAAAATAATCGATTGCTATACAAAAGCTTCGCTTATTAGTCAAATCATGATTTAATGAGATCAACAGACACACTTAATAATGACAGAAAATGACAGAACAGAATGAGAAATAAGGATACCAGGCTCAGGCACTGTACATTGTACAGGACTTCCACAGTGGAGGGACAGGTTGTAGTTAAGATGAAGGGTGGCTCACGGCTGTAAGCATGTACCATGTTCATGTCGATGCCATTGGTGTAGGTCCACGCATGCTGGAAGTACTCCTCCAGTCTCTGCCGTAGTGGGTTGGGAATCTGGTGAAAACGTATGAACTCCTTCACACGTAGCATCTGCAGGTGGTATCTGGCTGTGCCTGAGTAGAGTCGCTGGATGATGGCCGACACATTACCGAAAATACTGGCGTACATGAGGGCTGAAGAGAACAAAACACAGAGCCAAGATTACAGTGACTAATACCTGCATGCACAACTCAACTTATTCCACACGGTCACCCCTTTCTGTATGTGTAGGTCAGAATCATGTGATGAGGTTCCGGTGTTGATGCACTGTGACTGGTTGATGCATCTCGGTGTGACTGTAGACTTGAGAACATCTGACTAAAATGACATTCTGATGGGAAGAAGGCAGAAAGCCAAGACTCACAGCCAATCAGCATGACGCATATGGAGAAGATCTTCTCCGAGTTGGTGTTCGGAGATACGTTGCCGAAGCCGACGCTGGTGAGGCTGCTGAAGGTGAAGTAAAGTGCGGTGACATACTTGTCCTTGATGGAGGGGCCCGAGTTTGGGTCGCTGTAGTTGTACCTCTTGCCGATAGAAACGCCCAAGTTATCGAGCCAGCCGATCTTGTGCTCGAGGTACGGCTTCTCCACGTTCCCGATGGCATACCATATGCAGGCCAGCCAATGGGCGATTAGTGCGAAAATGCACATCAGCAGCATCAGTACGGCCGCTCCGTACTCAGAGTAGCGGTCCAGTTTCCGGGCTACTCTGACTAATCGTAGGAGTCGCGCTGTTTTCAACAGACCAATCAGAGTTGTTGTCTGAGGAAAGAGAAACTCCCTATTAGCTGTGGGTGCACTTCCTATTAGCTGTGGGTTTTATTGAATCTGTCATAATTATTGTCTGTAAATCTCTGCTATAAATAGTCATGGAGTACAGTACAGTATCTCAGAATGCAGAAATCAGAGAATAATGCAAAAGGCATAGGCAGAGAATTCTATAGCCTGGAAAAAAACCTGTAGTATGGACTAAGGAGGAGTAAAATGCACCCATTTCAAGCTCATTAGTCATTCAATGTATCTCAGAGTTTTACAGTACATTTTATAAACAGTGGTTGCACGGTTGTACTTACAGTATATAAGCTTTAAAAATTCAATATGCATCAAACTCATTTTGGCTCCCATAGTCGCATTTTTTATAATATAAACATTTTTAAATTTACGATTACCCTCATTATTTGAATCTATAAGCACACACGCACACACACACACACACACACACACACACACACACACACACACACACACACACACAAACAGAAAAAACACCACATGAAAAAGGACGACGCCATAGTTTCTCTCCTAGTTCGATCTGCTGTAGTAAGATCTTCTGTTTTTTAAGTCAGTTCTTTGTCTGTTTCCAGAGATCTTTGACAGCTGAACTGGACAATTATCACTCTGCCTTTTCGTCTATTTGTTCAATTCAATTTTATTTGTGTAGAACCTTTTACACTGAAAACAAAGAGATTCATTCTCCCCAAACACTGAATAATGTTCAGCTACTCTGTAAGCAAGGGTAAGGTTCTTTGTTTATGATACTCTGGTCAGTGAATCTGCTGTTAGCAGCAGAAGTGATTCTCTTTCATGTGACTATTCATTCAGCTGCTTCAAGAGTGCTCTTCACTTTTGCAAATTATACTTAATGTGCAGCCACTTTTTATAATCAAACAATTATTTATGTGATCCATGTCATTATGGCAAAGCACATACATTGCCCTCCACAATTATTGGCACCCCTGGTAAAGATGAGTAAAAAGGGTTATAAAATATTCACCGTTTGGTGAATTAGCTTAATCTCACTCTGAAAAAATGAGAAAAATCCAACCTTTAATTGAAGTCAATTTATTCTGAGAAAAAAAAATCCCTCATTTTGTGTTCAGTTAACCATTTTTGTGTTGATGTGGACGTATGTTTTGGATCATTGTCCTGCTGGAAGATCCAAGAACGACCCAGTTTTAGTTTCCTGGCAGAGGCAGCCAGATTCAGATTTAAAATTTCCTGGTATTTCATGGAGTTCATGATGCCATGTACCCTAACAAGTTTCCCAGGGCCTTTGGAGGAAAAACAGCCCCACAACATCACAGAACCTCCACCATACTTAACAGTGGGGATCAGGTTATTTTCGGTATAGCCACCCTTATTTTTACGCCAAACCCACCTTGAGTGTTGGTTGCCGAAAAGCTCAATTTTCGTTTCATCTGACCATAGAACACGGTTCCAGTAGCGTTTAGCAAACTCCAGGTGCCTACATTTGTGGTGAAATGACGGGAAAGGCTTTTTTCTGGAATGCCTTCCAAATAATTTGTTGGCATGGAGGTAACGTCTAATGGTAGTTTTGGCGACTTGATGACCCCAAGATGCTACTTTCCTCTGTAATTCTCCAACAGTGATCCTTGGGGATTTTTTTGCCTCTCTTACCATCCTCCTCACTGTGTGTGGGGGCAAAATAAACTCGGGTCCGCTTCCAGGCAAGTTTGTAACAGTTCCAGTTGCTTTTAACTTTTTAAGTATTGCCCTAATGGTAGATATGGCCATTTCCAGGTGAGTAGCTAATTCTTTTTAGCCATTCCTTGACTTATGAAGCTCACATTTTTCCCTAATTTGATTTGTGTGTTCTCTTATCTTTCCCATGTTGATGTATGAATAAGGGAATATGGCCTCTGTATCACCTCTTATTTAAACCCCAGTGAAACAGGTAGTCCTGGATTACTGCTTGAAAGTTCCTAAACACTCTGTTCAACTTTAAAAAGTAAAATATAAATGGTAAAAATGCTTCAGTTACATTTTGTTCATAAGAATTTCTAGGGCTGCCAATAATTGTGACACACGTGGTTTTGTTAAAAATAATTATTTCTTGAAGAGGGATTTTTTTTAATCAGAATAAATTTACTTCAATTAAATGTTGGATTTTTCTCATTTTGTCAGTGTGAGATTAAGCTAATTCAGGTGAATTTTTTATAACCCTTTTTACTGATCTTTACCAGGGGTGCCAATAATTGTGGAGGGCTCTGTAACTATAAAACATGACTTGTTGTTCCAAACAAAAAATAACAGTTTTTATTTTTGCTCTTCCAACTTGCCAAGTTGGCACCTATGGCTGTGTATACTGCTTCTGCAGTTGTGTCATGTTCCAGCTCTACTAAATTAAGAAATGTTTTTAAAAATCTCCATTGTGTTTGATTATATCTGCACAGGAGTGATCATATATGTGTATCATGCCCATTTTAGCACCATTAGCATCTTGCAGAGAAACCAATTTTTGAAAAGCTAACCTTTATTTTGCAACTGGATATGTTGTTCAAAATGCATGCATTCATCTGACTAGAACATATTTCATCTAATAAACCACTCCTGGCAACAGTTTAGTACCGAACATTAGCAATTTCAATTGCCTTCTTGGGTATACAGCTATATTTGTGTTTACTGATTTCTTTTCCATGTGTGCTTTTGTAACCGTATAGAAAGAGAGAAGCTTACTCAGAAGTCCAAGGTGAGATTTGAACCCCACTCCTCTCACTCGCAAGCGAACGCGTTACCAATCAGCTAAAGTCGACATCGCCGATAGCTAAGGGTAACATCATTATTTTGATCCTGAGGGTTGCGTCGCCAGAGAGTGTTGTCACGGTAACCTGCTACAAGGCCTTCGCTTTTACCGCGCCTCACTGTGCTTACTAGCGAACTAGCCGAGCTACACCCGCTACACTTTGTGGACAATGAGGAAACGATGCCACTCACCCATTCCTCATCTAACCAGTCCCCACCCCCCTCCCATATAGAAATGTAATATACTGCAGTATTTTTTAGATATATTGTGAAGATATTGTGATATATTTACTATATACTGCAGCATATTCTTTTTCCATAGGGGAATTTTCAGTCCTCTTTTTTACAGCCTTTTGAGTTTTTTGCAGGCTTTACATCCAATTTTTCCATTATGACAAAACAGCCTCCCACTGTGTTTTGTTCCATATTTCAGGTATTTCTGTTGTATGGTTTTGGTAACACTAGCCTCTCCACATGCTGTTCTTGTTGACACAAGATTTTGCCTTTGGCTTCGGCTGAATTTACCCTGTTGGACTGGTTTCCTCCTCAAGATGAGCGTGGTTCATAGGTTGCTTAAGGCGATTTGGCGAGGAAGTGGAAAGGGTAAGTGGGATAGGAAAATCTGGCAAACCTGCGTCATGACCGGGTGGCCGAGAAAACTTCAAGCTCGCGGTTCTGATGCAAGTAGGCCTACAACACCTGTTCGCGCCGTGGAGATGAACCGTAACGTTAACGAAGTGCATCCAAAGGTCTTATGAAAACCCCACACAATCCACCAAAATCCGCCCAATAAGGATTTGTGCAATGTATTCTATAATATATTTATGCCCAGTCAAAGCCATTTTGTATGCGCAAAACACATTTAAAAGAAATACAGTTGGGCGTGAAATTGCCCTATCTGGCAACAGTAAGCTAAACGCGAGTTTGACAGTTGCGAAAGCTTCTACTTTTCCTGGGAAGCCCGGATGCGTCACCTTTGGCCTAGATAACATAAAATCTGAATTTCAGAAATTTGAATCAGAGAGATTTGTATTTATGGATATGAATTTTTTAAATCTGAATTTCAGAAATTTGAATCTGAGAGATTTGCATTTATGGATCTGAATTTAAAAAATCTGAATTAAAAAATTGTTAATCTGAGAGATTTGTATTTATGGATCTGAATTTCAATCTGATATTTGAAAAAACATCATTGTTTACAAATGCTAATTTATGAAATACACCACAGAAACATTCAAGTGCATTAAATGTCACATGTATATAATTCACATATACTAAATTCAAATTCAAATACATTTGTCAGTTCTTGAGCTCTATGCATCTATGCTCAATAAAGCATAATTGATTTCTTAGTATAATGCATAGTTATGGCTTCAAAATGCAACCAGTATAGAGAAAAGGGGAGGTATCAGTCTGTATTTTTATCAGGCTCTGTTTAAAACCTTCACATCAACCCCTGCAGTATATGTGTTGTACAGTAGAACTGAACCACCTCTTTGACATACTATAAATTAGGTTGTCTCCTAAAACAACTATCTGCCCTAGGCTTACTTACATTCACATTAACCTATAGCTGGCTGGCGGTATCCGTGTATGCATACCATAGCATGGTTTGACATTGCACAGCCAGGCACTGATAGATGGTCATCTCATCTCTCTCTACCAAAGCAGTTTCTCAGATCTCAAAATAATGGAACTGTGGGAAATGAGACAGCTAGAGCATATAGGTCTTAAGTGGGTTATCCAGAACATTCCTAAATTAAATTTAGATTTGTCAGAACTGACCATCATGCAATTCTTCTCATTCCAGTAAAAAATGTGGCTGTCAGTGTGCCGCGCTGTTCTGGAGTTGTAATATGTATGACATCTCTGTTCTAATTTTCTAGAGTGTTTTTAGTACAGGCAACAACAACCTTCTAAATGCATAGTTACTAAGCATGTATATGAGTGTAGGTACTGTGGGTTCTCTGACTGACTTGTGAATGTTGTTGTTTATTGCACCCTAGGGATAACCAAGTTTAATATGTTCCATTTAGTTGAGAAATAATATTTTGTGAGCCAAGGCAATGGAAGCCCTTTGACACAATGCTCCTAGCTTGCCTATAAAATACCAGTCTCCTGTTGTCTGGAAACCCAGCTGTGCTTTGAAATGTCAGAGACATGAATGCATTACCACCTGCTGTTTGTGATAATGAGTTCCACTACCTTGCAACAGTTGATCAGTAAATCAGATACAGATTGACATCAATTACATAAATAACAGCAAAAAAGGGAACAAATGGGAAGCATGTTACACCACTAGCATCATACAGTATATATTTCCCCCCCCCCCCAGATTTCCCTCCCATTTTCTCCCAGTTGTACCCTATGTAATTCAATTCGCTGCTACAACCCCGTCAGCCAGTAGTCAGAAAGAGGCCGCCACGCCCTCTTCAGGCTATGACTCCTGAAGCTCCTGACTGTGATACCAGCTCCCCCGAGGCCATTTTGTATGCGACGATTCTCCCCCACCGATTCCTTCCCCCATGATCACCTGTCCATCACTTTATGCAAAAATGTAGAGGGTGCAAATTCAGTAACTTTCTCCCTTCAGATTTCTCCATTGTCTTCCATAGTGAAACTAGACAGGAAAAAGTTACTGACTTTGCACCTTCTATATTTTCGCATAAAGTGATGGAGAGGTGATGATTTATGTTTTCTTTGAACCCACAGTGACTGGTCTCAAATGCCATCCATGAATGAACAATATCAGATAAACTCTGTTTGAGTATTGCGATGTAAAGTCCATTGTACTTCCTAAAATCCCATTAAGAGCCATTAAAATGTACCTGGTCTTCGCTTTGTTACCAAGAAAGTAAATATTAGCACACATTTTAAAAGAAAATATTGTTCAACGTCCTTAAATACAATCTAAACATGATGTCTGGGCACTTTATGATGTGAAATTTTGAAAAGAGTTTTGCCTGTATGGCTGTTAAAGTACAATGAAGCAAGGGGGCTGAATACTTAAGCAATTGATTGTTTTATGTTTTATATACTGATAACAGTGCTGGACTGGTAATCTGGCATACCGGGCATTTTCCCGGTGGGCCGACGCACCTTGGGGCCGATATAATTTAATTTATAATTACATTTTTTTTTTTGCCCAACGACTGGCCCATAAAGCAGGGACAGCGGCCCATTGGTTAATTTTCTATACTGAAACTGGGCTGGCCCAATCACATCTCTTACTAGGCCCCACCCCTCCCCCTTGCCCTCTCTGTTTCTCGTGTCAGATGCCATGGCTCAGAGCCAAAAAATGGATAAACAAAAGCGCAAGGGGGGTGCGGAGAAGTTGCGGGCCAAAAAAATTTCAAATCCAGAGGCGGATGCCGCCAAATGTGCAAAAATAACAGACATGTTTGCTGCAGGGGCTGCAGTAGCTTTAACATCTAGCTACAGTACCCGACATTGTGCAGCAACAGGTGGAACTTGAAGGAGGAGAGGTGGCTAGCCATGGCCACTGCCAGGCAGAGAAGCAGACGTGTGACAAGGAAGTCGAGGAGGGACAGAGTGAGCATGACAGGGCCAAGGGACAGAGTGAGCAGTAGCAGGAGGAGAGTGTAGTTGAAGCTGTAAGCATGGTAGCTTCATGATTAACAGGGACTCGCAGTGAGGGAGCAGGGAGGTAGTGTGTGTGCGCCATGCCATGATGACGATGATGATGATTAATTCAATCAATGTCGATGATAATAAGATAAGATAACATAATCGTAACGCTATCATACAGTGAGACCCTCACCTACTGCTGGTGGTAACTCATTCAGTCAATGTCAAATAGTGCAGCATAAGCTATTTGGTATTGTTTTTGTAGCTAGCATAGTTCCCTAATGCAGTCGCAACTTCGGCTGACTATTCTAACGTTAACTAGCAAACCTTATTTTGTCAACATCGGGTAGGCTGAGCCATATTATAAATTCCATATTATATCATCATAATATTATTAAAATTATTAGGCTAAGGGATCCCTTGATAAAGATGCGCGAAAAGGCTGTATAATATACAACACCTGTAGCTCTTATGTATTAGCCTACAGGAAACATTCACGTGGTAGGCGCATGAACTGTAGGTCAAACTCCCCAAACAAACAAGCACACCATTGATTTAATTGCCCTGTCACATACAAAACTATTACTCCTCTATGAACATTAATATAAAACAAAAAGGTGATCTATTAACTGTGTAAACCTTATGCAATATTCATCATCAATATTTGGATACTTGAAATCTGTATGAACTGAATAGTTTGTATCAAATTAAATAAGATGGAACAGCTCCATGTATTCATTGAATAAACAACTATTTGCTCATTACCAGTATGGTATTGTTTAAATTGTACAGCATTTTGCACATCTTTGTCAGGGAATTCCAACAATACTGGACCTGAATGTATAATCATGTTGGGGAATAGCACAGTAGGTACGCATATTTAAGGGGACTGCAAGGATGGTGTACTGGTGGGTGGTGTCCAACTGATTCTGGTGGGCCGGTCTGGGCCAAAAATGCCAGGGCCGATTTTTTGTCCCAGTCCAGGCCTGACTGATAAATAATTTTTAACAAATTGTAGATTTTACTTTTAACATTGACATCTTAGACTTGTTTGTGTTGAATACCAGCAAAAAAGCCTGATTAAATCATTTTTTAATCAAATGTTCATACGCAGCAAAATATGAAAAAGTCTAAGGGGGATGTATGCCATGGTGTAGTGAACCTCTCTAGACACTAGAGGCTCTATATTACACTTGTCGCTAAGCGGCAGTACCCCAAACGCAAGTGTCTTTGCTAGTTTCAGACCAACGCAGTTGTCATTTTACCGTCCAGCACTCACATTGTTTAAATAGCAAGTAAACTTGTGCCCATCTGGTTGGTCGTAAGATGAGGTGTGGTCCGGGTAATCTTTGGCGTATTGCTATTTTTAGGCAGCAGAAAGCGTTCAAGCTAAGACCTGCTCAAACCTGGTCTTAAGTCATGTTCTAGTGTTTCAATGTAATTTAAGATAGTAATATGCCTCTATATAGGCGTACATGCACACACACAGTGGCGTGCAAAAACATGCATAAAAATATCAAGATTACAATGTGAAATATTATTGTGTATATCACAAATTGCATAATAATAAGAGGGTCCATCGGACAAGGACCACATACCTGTTCCTTAGTGAAGGGGAATGCCGCCTTAAATTTGTTTATCCCACCAGGTTTTTTGTGTATCCCACTTCATTTTTTGCGAGTGGGTAATTCCAGCATCTTAATTCCAAGTACAATTGGAGGCATATTCCAATCTGCTGTAAATTCAGCCATACGTGCAGTTACCTCAGGCCTAGTCGGACATGCCAATGAATACAGTGGGGTGCAAAAATCTGGGTACCCCTGGTCAAAATGCCTTTTACAGTTAATATCTAAGTGAACAGACGCTAACCTGAACTCTAAATGGTACAAAGTTAAACATTTTGATACAATAGATCATGAGATTCTACTGAACAGACTCCAGGGCTGTGTTGGACTTAATGGCCAAGCACTTGCATGGTTCAGATCATACTTATACAATAGGAAGCAGTGTGTTAAATTAAATTAAGAAGTATCCAGTTACTCAGTAATGAAATATGGTATTCCACAAGGATCAGTGCTAGGTCCAGTACTCTTTTCATTATACGTATATGCTACCCTTTGGTGATATTATTTGGGCACATGGGGTAGATTTTCACTGCTATGCGGACGATACGCAGATATACATTTCCATGAAACCCGGTGAGGCACTACCACTAAAGCTTGGATGCTTTCCAATTTCCTGCTCCTAAACTCAGAGAAGACCAAAATGCTGGTTTTATGTCCAAAAAAACAATGGGAGAAATTGTGTACAGTAATACAGTAAATCTACTTTTGATGGTTGTTTAGTTGTTCCAAATTCAGCTGTGAAAGACCTAGGTGCTACTATAGACCCAGATCTAACTTTTAGCGCGCACATAAAAAACATATCCAGAGTAGCTTTCTTTCAGTAAAGGAACATAGCTACAATTAGGCACTTCCTATCATAAGGGGACGCAGAGAAATTGATCCATGCTTTTGTTACATCTAGGCTAGATTATTGTAATGCCCTGCTATCTGGCTGCCCTAAATCCTTGTTAAATAATCTCCAGCTTGTGCAGAATGCATATTAACCCAGTGCTAGCATCGCTTCATTGGCTACCAATTAAGTATAGGATAGACTTTAAGGTGTTGCTTCTGACCTTTAAAGCTTTAAATGGACTTGCGCCAGTGTATATATGTAATCTGCTTTTACCATATAAGCCGACAAGATCACTTCGTTCCCAAGACGCAGGCTACTTAGTAGTCCCTAGAATATCTAAAAACTTGACGGGTGGTAGAGCTTTCTCCCACAGAGCGCCACTACTGTGGAACACCCTACCAAAATTTATAAGGGAGTCAGACAGTCTCAATATTTAAATCTAGATTAAAAACGTACCTTTATGATCAGCCTTATAACGAGTTGTAGTCTGGAGACAGGACCAGAGAAGCCTTTAGCCATAGAGTAATGTGGGGTGGCGTCCTTTCCTTACTGTCACCTGTCAACAGCTGTGACCCCATCTTCCTGGGCCGGCTCTTGATAGGTGGGTAGGATTGTTTTCCCTCTCATGACTGGATGGGTTCTCAAACTTGGTCTTCATAGCTGTGCAGCTATAGATTACTCCTGGCGGGGGCATTTGTCCAACCCCCCCAGTTGGTGCTCCTGCTACTCTATTACACTTTCCCCAAACTGTTTTCTCTCTCTCTTTCTTCTACATTCTGCCGGTGGGGCTTATGCCCCGCATCTCGAGAGTGGCTGTCAACTGGACCCCCTCACCGCTGCTGTCCGGCTTCCTCTCCGTCGCTGCTGCCCCTCCCCTCCTCACACCACTGCCGCTGCCATCGGCGCCTGGTTCCACCATCATTGCCGCCACATCTGGACTGTCATCTAGCTGCTGTTAATTTTATTAACATGGACATTGACTGTTTTGACCATGCTGGTCATTAAAGGGATATTTCGGAATTTTGGACATAATGTCTCAATTACGACTTACCCATGATGTAGTTGATTGATGGAAACCATTTTCAGCTAATTCCATGCTGTCCTTCTTTGGAGTGTGGAGTGTTTAAATGCGTTTGGTAGTGGATGCTACCGGTTACCATAGAGTTGCACTAGCATTAGCAACGTGCGTATGTCCAAAAGAAGAGACAGCATGGAATTAGCTGAAAATGGTTTCCATTGTTTAAATTTCCACATAGTTTCAGCCAACGTTAGCTAACGTAAAATAGCTGGCTGATCTTGCACATTGATTACTGCCAGTGATGTTGAACCTGACAGAAAGTTTTATTAATTTTAATTGTATAAAAATACATGCAATTTAAGAATTATACCATCAAATCTAATTATGGATTTTCTTTCATATATAGCACCAGAGAGAAGCTGCAAAGGACACCCAGACCCTTGCAATTGGAATGTTCTTGTTTAATTTTATTTATTCTTTGTTTACAGGGGAAACCCACTGAGACTGTATTGTGTTTACAAGTGAAGCAACATTAGAGAAAAAAAGAAATAATACAAAAAGCAATAATAACTACATAAATAATGTGTAGGCCTACAAGGTAGGAAAACAATTAAGAATAGTAATAATAATGTTAATCTTGTTCTGTGTTCAGTCACTTTTTCTGTACCAGCACTGTGTGCAGGTTGTTAATAATAATTTTTAAAAAATTTATCCTATTTTGTGTGCCTAGGACTTTTTTTTGTGTGCCGTGGTATCGAAAGAGGTATCCAGTATCGTTTTCTTATACTAGTATCGTATCGAAGTTTCAAATTCTGGTATCGTGACAACCCTAATCTAGTCCCACCCCTCAATTCCTATATAGATCCATTCACATGCAGAGAGGTTACAGTATCGCTTGTAAGAGTACCTGAAAAAATAAGATATCAAGAGTTTTTTGATATCCTTTTATATCCAGTCATGATAGCATCACTTGTTTACTTGGGGAATGTTCCAAACAGGTGTTTTTTTTTTTTGGTTTTTTTTTGGAACGTGTTGCAGGCATCAAATTCGGAAGTAGTGTATATTTACAAAAATATATTGTTGATAAGGTAAAAAATTGTATATTTTTATTTGTACTGTTTTCAATTATGTAAAAGAGAATTTACAAATCACTGCTTTCTGAAAATTCCACGGGCGAGATTTTTTATCTGGTTCTCCTTTGTCAGCTTACAGAATGGTGAGACTACAGTCCAAAGGCTGTGAGTCATTCCCCTCATCTTCTCAGCGAAAGGGCGGACATCACTCAAAATGTGCATCGAGCTGCACGCCCACCTACTCAGGTCCTCCAGAAAGAGTAGAACCTCGAGCCACTGACTATTCGCATTGGAAATGGTTCCGTGACCTAGCCAGCGACATTGAACAGTTTAATCCTGCTAGTCCCAATATTAGCGTTGAGATCTACCTTCGTGAGGCTGACTGTGCCCTCACTTTCATGCCTGACGTAACCTCTCAAGAGAAGATTTTCCTCATACCGAAAACAAGTGTCAGAGCTGTTCATGATTTCATAGAGGAACAACCCTCTCCGGTCAGAGAAAGTTACTTCAAGCTCAGCAAAGCTTTGGTAACTGAGTATTCAATTTGCACTGACCCCATTTCTAGCAGCCTATGAGGTATAACATCATCACTCAGGGCGCCCTCATGCCTATTATGAGAGGCTGTGAAACGCAGGAAAGGTTTTTAGGGGCCAAGAAGACAACCCACATTTTAAAGGATTATTCTTTTATAACCTCCATCCTTCAATTCAAACAATTGTTGCACTACAAACAAAGTTAGACAACTGTTCAATGCGTGAGGCTCGCAACCTAGCTCATAGAAACTAGCTCATGTTTTTCATATCATGTTAAAGTACAGAATCAGAGCTACAAAATGAGGTATCACTTGATGAGATTGAGTAAATATTTGTGGAGATATGATTGTTTGAATATTGTGATTTTGCAAAACACAGTTTTGAGAAAACTGGCTTTAAAGGTTTTGTTGTGAATTCTGCCATTTCTCATCATAAAATACACCCTCAAACCAGGAACTATTGTATGGAATTGGTATATTTGTGTAGTCCGTAACCCAGTGCTTGCTATGATTTTGAATAAGTTTGATTATAATAGTGTTTAAACCATAAATTCATATAAATATGAAACAATTCATAAATGGTTTAACCTCTGATTTTGCTTAAAACCCTCATCCTTTTTCATTATTCTACTTCCCTAATTATTTTGGCATAACTCCCCCATTATGATGTAACCTCAAAATATTGAGAACTGCTCTCCCTAAGGAAATATAGCAATACTACTTCAAGGAGTGCCCGTACATTTCGATTGCCCTCATCAACAGCTAGTTACTTCTTGCCAGATAGCTATCCCACAATGCCATTGCATATGAATGCTTGGAGGAATGATGGCTGCCATGTCTCTCTTGTCTGCCCTTTGCTAATTTGCATCTGAATCTTGGAGGACTAATGGCAGATTATTAATAATAATAATAATAATAATAATAATAATAATAATAATAATAATAATAATAATACCTTGCATTTATATAGCGCCTTTCTCGATACTCAAAGCGCTTACAGTGATGAAACTCGCCTCTACCACCACCAGTGTGTAGCACCCACCTGGGTGATGCAGCGGCAGCCATTTTGTGCTAGAATGCTCACCACACATCAGCTGAGGTGGAGAGGGAGAGAATTATTATTAGCCAATTAAACTGGGGGATGATTAGGTGGCAGATTGAAAGAGCCAGGTTGGGAATTTAGCCAGGACACCGGGAAAACCCCTACTCTTTGCGATAAGTGTCATGGGATCTTTAATGACCACAGTGAATCAGGACCTCAGTTTAACGTCTCATCCGAAAGACGGCATCTCCCACAGCCCAGTGTCCCCATCACTGCACTGGGGCATTGGATTTATTTTATTTTATCAGAGGGAAGATTGCCCCGACTGGTCCACCAACACCACTTCCAGCAGCAACTTAGTTTTCCCAGGAGGTCTTAGCTTCAGCAATTCAGCAGGAGCAGAGTGCATGGTGGTATGGCTGCTGGCAAAAATAAAATTTGGAAAAGGTGGAATGTGTCCTCCCCCCATCTATCAAGTGACTGTTTAACATAAGTGAAAAGATAACTGAATTTATACTGAGTTTTAGTCTTGAATAATTTGAGGGAAAAATAGCTTTATTCACATAGGTTACATGAAACTTGAAGCAATAGTTTTGCAGAGCTTTCTGCTCAAACTGCCACTTAGGGGTCGATTTACTAAGACCCCAAATAGGGGGTGTTATTTTGTGGGCGCAGCCAAATTATTTACACGCCAATAAAACAGCAGGAACAATAATTTATTATTAAAAAGTAGTATAAATAGACACTGAGTTTTTTCCTTGCTTACTGTAGGCTATTATGTAGCCAATGTAGCCTACTTTTGGTTTCGATAGACACCTAATTTTCTTTCGACAAAATCTCTTATAGGCTATAAATATGTTTAAGAAACCAAATATCCTACCTGCATGAAGTTACAACTGTTTCTGATGAACCCTGAAGAGTTTCTCATTCCATTTCGCCAATGTCCAGTAGGCCTACAGTTGATATTTCTACAGCGAGTAGATTACCTATCGGAGCTTTGCTATTGTAAAAACTTTTAAAATAAATAGCCTAGGATTAAGTGAGTTATCGTAGATTTTATCAGGGGATACCTGCACTCGTTTGCAGACGTATCTCAACCATGTTATGACCCTCAGTTACGAATGTTTCAACTTTGTTTAGGAATATTTTTTTTTGTTAGTTTGGTATTTCAAGTACTACAGTATCCATGATGCTCAGCGATTGCACATCATTTCCACTCCACAGAAGAAGAAAAAAGGCTAATTTGGACAACAGAAGAAGAAAAGAACAGCGTTTTCTGTCATTAAAAAGGAATACTTTATAACACTAGAGCATCAGTATTACATTATATTGTAACTTCTCATCACATAGACTGATAAAGTATGATCTCTATCATTAAAACCATATCAATGACGGACATGTTTGAACGCGAAAAAGTTTTGTTTGGAACTCAAACATTTGCGGTGAGTCAAAGTTATTTCTTATGTGTGGCGGGTTCTGGAGGTCTAACTAGTCCTTATATTTAACACAATTTCACATATTTACACAAGGATTTGAATTTTGAAATTTAGGTGAATGGTAGATTTGATATTCAGGAATTCGATTCTGGTATTAACTAAATTTTGACCTTATAGTGATTTTATTACTTCTTTTGCCTCTCCTACACAATAGTGGGTGGCGACCAAGGGGCCAAGGGGACTTTCGTTTTGAAGCTCACTTCCTGGTTGGGCTGGGAGCGGCAATTGCCACTGCGATTGGCTCCCCAGTATAGGTCTTTCACCATGTAAGTCCATGGCAGAAATGTGGTCAAAATACTCAGTCAATACATTTTTCCCACAAAAAAATTTAATTGCAATATGTGCCTTTCCTTCATCTAATGCCTCTGCATGTGCTGATTTTTTAAAATATTGTGTCGTTTGGACAGGGTATTCACATTTGTTCAGGACCAATCAGAGGGACAGGTTGAGTCCTATTTGGCTCCACGGAGCAGGCGCAGTTTGTACAAACGGGCGGCGAAAAAACATCCGAGCTTCAAATCAGTTTTTACGAGGCCGTGGAAAGGCAATGGGTGACGTCACAGTGGCTTTGTCCATATTTTTATACAGTCTATGGTTGCGACACATGTTTTAGAAGTGGGCGTCGGGTCACATATGCTCTTACAAACTCAGTGAGTGCTCCTTCCCCTCATAACGGCTCTGAGACACCAGTCTCAGGATTGTACAAATCAAGCGTGTCCAGAAACCGCCAACCCCATCCTAGCTCCAATGCCAATTGGAGAGAGAGGCCAGGGAGACCTAGGTGCTGTACAGTGTTGAAGTGCTAAGAAGAAGAATAAATAAATAAAAGAATGGGACACAAGACAGAACAACCAAAAAAAAAAAAAGACACACACATAGGCAAATCAAATAGACTCGAAAGCTACAGAATAGAAATATGTTTTAAAACGGGATTTGAAAGACTCAATAGTGGGGAAGGACTGAGAGGACTCTCCCTCAGGGAGCAGTACTTTCATTTAAAAAAAAATGTTGTGCCTGGTTTGAACCACTGATCTCCCTTACCCTTGTAAAAATATGTTGATAGGCAGGACTAAGAAACCTAGTTCTTCATCTGAACCATTAACTTAACTCAACTCCACAACTGAGTGTACTCATAGGTAAGGGGGGAGGGATCCACAACTGAGTGTACTCATAGGTAAGGGGGGAGGGATCCACAACTGAGTGTACTCATAGGTAAGGGGGGAGGGATCCACAACTGAGTGTACTCATAGGTAAGGGGGGAGACACCTCTCACATTTTAATAATTTTCCCACTCTGCGCACCTCTACCTAAGCAAAGGGGGGTGCCCAGTTAATATACTTGTCGCAATTCATCTGAATTGCCTGTAACAACAGCAACTACACAACAGGAGTGATACACTGAGCACAGCCCTCAATTATAGTGTACCTTCCTCCTCTGCTTATTAGTGTTGCTGAAACTAAAATGATCTCTATGAAGGTTGCTTCAAACCCATAGAAAACTTGTTTAGCACCCACAATGACAATGCAAACTTTGCGAGTACATGGTCACATATCCTTTGCATGCTGTTACTTCCTGAAGTCTGTGACCCATCAATATCAAAAGACTCTCGATATCTTATTTTCAGGTAGTTTCAAGCGATACTATAACCTCTTTGCATTTTAATGGATTTTTATGGGAATTGGGGGGTGAGACTATATTCAGCTGTAAATTACACTGGTACAGTAAGGAACACGTGACTGGCTAAATGGCTGTAAGTCATCCAGGGTCTAAGGTATGGAGTAGATGTGGATGGATCACTTTAAGGGTTCTATAGGAAAATGAGGCAGGAGAAATAACCCTTGCAGTGATCCATCCACATCTACTCCATATCTGGTCACAGAGTGATGGTTTGGGGCTCGTTTGATACCTTACCTGGATGACTTACAGCCATTTAGCCAGTCATGCATTCCATACTGTACCAGTGTCATTTACAGCTGAGTCTAGTCTCACCCCCCAATTCCCATAAAGATCCATTCAAATGCAGAGAGGTTATTGTATCGCTTGTAACAGTACCTGGAAATAAGATATCGAGAGTCTTTTGATATTGATGGGTCACAGACTTCAGGAAGTAACAGCATGCAAAGGATATGCAACCAAATATTAAATATGATACTTTAAAAATATGTATGATAAAAGGGTTGACATACTTTTTCCAACAAAGCATTTAACATTGGATAATTTTGCTCAATAAATAAATTATAAAAGAATAATGTTTTTTGTTGAGCTGGGTTCACTTTATCAAGTTTTAGGACTTAGATGAAGATGTGATCACATTTTAGATCGAATTTATGCAGATATACAGAAAATTCTAAAGGGTTCACAAACTTTCTAGCACCACTGTATAGATAGAGGACGCTTCCTCATCATATTTATCTTGTTTATTTATCTATTTTTTTAATCTTGTCTTTTATCTTGTTTTTTTATCTTGTTCTCTATTGCTGCTGGTCTCTGAGAGTTACCAAACAAAATTTTGTTGTATGCCTACAATGACAAAATAAAGTATCTTATCTTACCTTATACACAGCCATTTATAAAGCTATTACACTATCTGGAAAACCCCTCACGCTCTGCAAACCTGTCTAATGCATTCCAGTTCATTCTGGTTTCATTGACAATTCTTTTATCCAATTTTGGACATTATAACCTTAGCAATGGTGTTTGCAATGTCTTATTGGATGCTTTGAAAAATAAATTACCACCCAGCATAACGGTATGTTTAATTTTATCAGTCTCATATTATGCAAGCTCTACAGAAAACATATTCCCTGATGGGAGTTTTGCCTTCCCGATATGTAAGTAGTACTGCTTATAATATGCGGTTCATCTCGCTGGCTACATTTGTACATGAGTTTTTCCACTCAACCACTTTCTTGCCCAATATGTTAGATAGGCCTATTTTTATTTTCGCATTTCACACACTGTAGTGTAAGCGTTCACTGGTGCTCAGACATGTTTTATGTTTGATGTACCGATTTTCATTGAAGATGAAAACATTTTGCAGCATTTTGCTGATGGTCGAATATTTTTTTATTGTCATGTTATCTTACATAATATAGGCTATGGCGTATATACAGTTGAAGTCGGAAGTTTACATACACTTAGGTTGAAGTCATTAAAACTAATTTTTAACCACTCCACAGATTTCATGTTAGCAAATTATAGTGTCGGCAAGTCAGTTAGGACATCTACTTTGTGCATGATATAAGTAATTTTTCCAACAATTGTTTACAGACAGATTATTTCACTTTTAATTCACTATATCACAATTCCAGTGGGTCAGAAGTTTACATACACTAAGTTGACTGTGCCTTTAAATTTTTAATATTTGGTTGTATATCCTTTGCATGCCATGACTTCCTGATGTCTTTGACCCAACAACATCAAAAGACTCTTGACATCTTATTTTCTGGTACTCTTACAAGCGATACTAAAACGTCTCTGCATTTGAATGGATCTCTATGGGAATTGGGGGGTGGGACTAGATTTAGCTGTAAATTACACTGGATCAGTATGGAACACATGGTTGGCTAAATGGCTCTAAGTCATCAAGGGTCTGACGTATCAAACAAGCCATTAATCATCACTGCCGGAAATACAGTAGATATGGATGGATAACTTGAAGGGTTTCTTCTCCTTACTTATTTTTCCATAGTTCAATAGGAAAAATTGTCAGAAAAAACAACCATTAAAGTGATCAATCCATATCTACTGCATATCTGGCAGCAGAGTGATGATTTGAGGCTCGTTTGATACCTCAGACCCTTGATAACTTACAGCCATTTTACCAATCATGTATTCCATACTGTTCCAGCATAATTTACAGCTAAATCTAGTCCCACCCCCCAATTCCCATAGAGATCCATTCAAATGCAGAGATGTTATAGAATCGCTTGTAAGAGTACCAGAAAATAAGATATCAAGAGTCTTTTGATGTTGTTGGATCACAGACACGAGGAAGTCATGGCATGCAAAGGAAATGCGACCAAATATAAAAAATTTAAAGGCACAGTCAACTTAGTGTATGTAAACTTCTGACCCACTGGAATTGTGATATAGTGAATTAAAAGTGAAATAATCTGTCTGTAAACAATTGTTGGAAAGATTACTTGTGTCATGCACAAAGTAGATGTCCTAACAGACTTGCCAACACTATAGTTTGCTAACATGAACTTGTAAACTGTACTTGTCACTTCGGGCATGGAAAATACTTATTCCAATTTACTGTGCACTGACATGTGCTAGATGAATGTAAAATTTTCCTTGGAGTCATTATTCTCTTTAAAATATCAATGTTTTCATCTTAAACCATCAGAAGGAGCAAATGTATATGAGCATAAATATGGTACTGGAGAGACTTGGGTCACTCTGTATTCATGAATGTATAATTATTATTATATTTTATTATTAGAAAATATTTTGTGTCCTTTTAGTTGCGTACGCATCTTTGACCTCGGTTCCTCAATGCGACACGTTATGAATGCCCGCCTCTTCCATTAACCAAAGGAGACAAGCTAGCACATTTTCGGGGAACGCTACCCAAACATCATAATATGTAGCTAGATCTTCACGTAGCCTACTGCATTCCATACATCATTAAACTTGAGTTTTGAATGGCGTTTTGTATTGCTAACATTTACTTTCAGCAATATTTTTACAGGTTTTATCTCATGTGCAATTCCATTCATATCTATGCTGTGAAGGAGAGGAACTATTCCCTGATGACTCAATACGTTAACCACGGCCAATTGAATTGATATTTTGCTCATTTCAGTATGAGATTATTCTGTTTATTGTGTATTAAAATGTTTTGCTTTATCATTATAATTGACAGAGATTTGACGTGAACAATGCAATGTCTGTATAATTGATGTCAATTAGTGCCATTCAGGCTTAAAGGGTTAAATTTCATATTTGGGATAAGGCTTTTATCCTTATCTTATGGGAACTGTTTGCGTAAGTATTCAACCTGAAAATAACATTTGTATTATTGGTTTTTTAACAAAAGAAATTTGGCCCACATGACAGTGTGCAGTATCATATTTTTGTGTGCAGTATCATATTTATGTGTGCAGTATCTTTTGTGTGCAGTATCATATTTATGCACATATGCTTTATAATGGACAAAAAATATTTTATTCATTTTAGGACATGTTTTGGATAGGGTATTGGACCCATAGATATCTATCCCTCTATACTGATGAAAAGTAATTCCAACTTTAAAATGATGCAAAAGTGAGTTTTATGAGCCAAAACAGTTGATTTGTTGTTAAATATATCATTATTGTATGATTTAGAACAGTGCACCATTTAGCCATTTGGACAGATATGGAGACACTAATGGACAACAGGCTACACTGCCTATATTTTGCATCATAGACCTGTACATCATTAGTTTTGTACATTGCCCTCACATCTTGCACACTTGTGGACATGTCTATGATGTAGTTTTGCCTGTTTCACATATGTACTGTACCTCTAAGTATTTCATTGCAAACTAAAGAAAAACTATTTTATCCTTGTATATTTCCAAAGTTTCTTTGCATTTATGGCACTTTAGTTTATTTTCATAATTTAGGTCAAAATAATCTAAATTAGTATTGTAGCCTGGCGTTATAAAGCCTTAAATGGAGCACCCCCTAAATAGGTGAGAATTGACCAAATTTGCCATCCGCGCGAAGCGGTTAACTAGGCTACTGTAAGTACCTTGCCAATGCCAAGTTTTTAAAATTTATGTTAGCTTCCTTTACTGACATACAAACATTTGTACTGACATACACACTTGACATACACAATTGTGTACAATAACGCATTAATGCACTTACTGTAGTGTAATCCATTTAAAAATATGACACTTTCATTTATTTGTAGCCTACTTCATGGTGAAGTTAAAGGGAAAATGACTGAATTCAGGCCTTTGTGCTTCTTTGAGCTAGAATGTATGTGCATCTCTCTCCAGATTTAATTATCTTATGGTAAATGTATATACATTATAATCATAAGCTACCCATAACAAGCACAGTACAAAAATAAATGGTATCTCAACAAAAAAGTTTTCAAAGTACAAAAATGCCAAGTTACTCATGCAGACAAAGCACTGTCTATAGCAAAATCTAGGCCTTCCATTAAAAGTATTGACATCCAATTGGGGCCAAGTTACAACAAACAATACTGGCTATATTAGCTCACACAAATTAAACAAGCTCTATTCCAAAGCAGTGCTACCCAATGTTTCCTAAATTATTGGCCCTAGATTTAGCTAGTTTTATTATAGACAGTGCTTTGTATGCGCAAGTAACTAGCCATTTTTGTATGTTGAAAATTTTTTGTTGAGATACTATTGACCAGATAGAACCAACCAAAAAATAGATGACCTTTAGATTACAGTAATGATTCAGAGGAGGGTCGGCAGAATTCCGTAACAATAACTTGAAGAATGCATCAATAACCTGATCTCTATGTTATTGTTGCGTTATTGTTGTACCTGGTGACCTAGCTGGCTAGATAGCCAGTCCGCAGACTAGCTAGCTCAGGCACCCAGCTAGCTAGATAGCCTGGTGAGCTAACTAGCCTGGTCAGCCTGGGTCCATCAGTGAAACATTTCCCTATTCAAAAACCTGAATAGCTATTGTTATTAGCAAGAAGCAGACTTACTTCATCTGACCCTGATCCAAATATCAGCAGGTCAAAGGGGATTGCGGCCACCATGTCAATCAGGAACCAGCCTTTGAAGTAGTGGATGGCGATCTTGCCTGGGTGGCTCACTACCTCCTCGTTCAGGTTGACGTAGGTGGTGCGGAAGTTTATCAGGATGTCAATGATGAACATGATGTCCACCATTAAGTCCACCACATTCAGGGGGCTGCAGGAGTAACCACACTCTCGCCTCTTCTGCTCCTCGTGGTCATTGAGCAGGAAGGCAGCGGAGTAGGGCGTGAAGATGGCTGTGTAGATGACTAACAACAGGATCAACCAGTCCCACACGGCCTTGAATGGGCTGTAGTGCAAGATAGTGAACGTGTCCATGCGAGGTGTCTGGAGTTTGTATTCAGGCAGCACGTCTGCCCCCAATGACAAAACCTACAGACAAAGCAAGAGGGAGAACATGCTGAGTTCAATTCTCCCCTTAAATGCATTGGCACTTCTTATAGGGAAAAGATCAACACAACCTGAGAGCGAATCTTAAATCATAATGAAATGGAACATATCTTTCAAGAGGCTATCTTTGTATGTATGGGTAACGGCAGCATTAGCTGCATCATGGAAACACAGCCTTCATAACAGTAGATTATTTGTAAATATAAGGTACAGTTTTGTTGGCGAGCACAATCTTTATATAACAGTATTAGTAATAGAGATACTTCTTGAGTGTCAAATTGAAGAAGGTCAATGTTATTAGGGTTTGAGCCTGTAGGGCTATAATTAAAATTTCAATGTATACACATTTATCTCCCACACCCTTTGTCCAATTCACACCAGATTTGCTGTGAGTATTCGCTGGAAGCACCTGTACTTACATGCAAAATATCATGAAAGTCCGCCATACTTGAATTTCTACTAATTTGCATATTATGCAAAATCGTTTTTTCCCTAAGGCTTTTTTAATTCTTGATCAAATTGGACCAGACTTGGTGCATATCATTAGTGTACCTAACTATACTTGGTAACTATTATCCAGCTATATCTGACTATAACTACAGGAACTGTGAGCCAATACTATTTGAGATTTGGTGTGGCCTATCAAATAAATGGCCACAACTCATTGACCATATATCCAATTTGAACAAAACTCGAGAATAATATCTGGGGGACCCGGGATGCATGCCAAAGTATGTCCACATCCGTCCACAGGGGCCATTACGAACCTTAAAAATGTGTGGCTCAATACAATCCTGAAATTCTATATACATGGTCCAGGGCTGCAATTTATGAAAGCGGCCATGACCTATCACTGGGGCTGCCAGTTTATCTCGACCACACGACTCGCAGGGATTTAAACTTGTAATTCTAGTACGTGTGTACAAAAGCCCAGCTCTGTCTTGTCTCCACCCCAAGCCTGAGTGCAGAGAAGCGCACCTGCCGACAATTCAGTGCAATCAATTAGCCTACGCAACTGCCGTCCTGCATGTTCGAACAAACAAGCCAATTTACTTGCCCTCGCCTTCTCCTTTCTAACATTGTTTATTTTGTGCATCAAGAAGTAAACATGCGTACAGTTATTCAGTTATTTATTACTAACACAGCGGTTATGTTGAACCTCCAACAAGTTGAAAAAAAGTGAAATCCGGTAAAAGTTAAATGACGTGAAATGATGGTCACTCTGCTTAATTTATTTAAGGATGTGCAGAGATATTTTATAGCTACTTTAATATAAGTAGTAATATTGCCAAAACTATAGATATAGGCTATATGTTTTCCATTTTCGAAAACTCCAACCGCAGAATTAATAACTTGGACAACTTGGCAGTGAACTGTTCCAATGTCAGAAACATGAATGGTAAGGCCACGATCACACAGGACACGCTTTGTAGGCTTCAAAACGCGAGGAGCACTACCTGTCTTGATTTTACAAAAGACTGCTCTGAAAAAGGCGTTGGAGGCGTCTTTCCGCTGACGTTGTTAATGGTGTTAGCGAACCAATTTCTCCTCAATTGTCATTGTTTACGCGGAACCGACCAGCAGAATCAAGGCCCGCCTCTACTTTCGTGCGATTGGACAGAGGAGAAAAGAATGACAGTGACTTAGTGTGCTTTTTTCCTTGGAGCGCTTCAAAATAAGATAATTTCAACTCTGTGCGCACGAAGTGTTATTCTAAAAACAGCGAGGCACCCGGAGCGGATAAATGCGAGGCGCCCGGGGCGCAAAAGCAGTGTAGAAAACACTTCAAACTCATTGAAAACAATTTGAAAAAAGGCACCCCCAGCTGTTAAAGCAGATCCGGTGTGATCGCGGCCTAAGTTAACGCTCCTCGCTGTTATTCATTTTGAGAGAATTAAGTGCAGCTGAAAGCTGCAAACGGCTGAACAAAGCTGAAACGGTGTTTTCCTAGCAGGCTTGGACAGTGACACATTTTTTGTTATTTTGGTTCTATACTTTGAGTTTGAAAGGATACAATGAAAATGAGGTTGAAGTGCAGACTGTCAGGTTTAATTTGAGGGTATATTTATCCATATCGGATGAACCGTTTAGAAATTATATAACCTTTTGTACATAGTCCCCCCCATTTTCAGGCATCAAAAAATATTGGACAGTTTAATTTAAAAAAGTAATCATTTTTAATATTTGTTCGCATATCCTTTGTATGCCATGACTTCCTGATGACTGTGACCCGACAATATCAAAAGACTTGATATCTTATTTTCTGGTACTCTGGTACTACATTTGAATGGATCTCTATGGGAATTGGGGGGTGGGACTAGATTTAGCTATAAATTACACTGGAACAGTATGGAACACATGGTTGGCTAAATGGCTCTAAGTCAGGGTCTGACGTATAAAACAAGCCTTAAACTATCACTCTGCTGCCAGATATGCAGTAGATATGGATGGATAACTTGAAGGGTTTCTTCTCCTGACTTATTTTTCCATAAAGTTCAATAGGTAAATTTGTCAGGAGAAACAACCATTAAAGTGATCCATCCATATCTACTGCATATCTGTCAGCAGTGATGGTTTGAGGCTTGTTTGATACCTCAGATCCTTGATGACTTACAGCCATTTCCCCAACCATGTGTTCCATACTGTTCCAGCGTTATTTACAGCTAAATCTAGTCCCAACCCCAGTTCCCATAGAGATCCATTCAAATGCAGAGAGGTTGTAGTATCACTTGTAGGAGTACCAGAAAATAAGATATCAAGAGTCTTTTGATGTTGTTGGGTCAAAGATATCAGGAAGTCATGGCATGCAAAGGATATGCAACCAAATATAAAAAATTTAAAGGCACAGTCAACTTAGTGTATGTAAACTTCTGACCCACTGGAATTGTGATATAATGAATTAAAAGTGAAATAATCTGTCTGTAAACAATTGTTGGAAAAATTACTTGTATCATGCACAAAGTAGTTAGTAGTTAGTAGTCAGACTTCAGGAAGTCATGGCATGCAAAGGATATGCGACCAAATATTAAAAATGATTACTTTTTTCCACATTATGATAAACTGTACAATATTTTTTGATGCCTGAAAATGGGGGGGGGAACTATGTACAAAAGGTTATATAATTTCTAAACGGTTCATCCGATATGGATAAAAATACCCTCAAATTAAAGCTGACAGTCTGCCATTGTATCTCATTGTATCCTTTCAAACTCAAAGTACAGAACCAAAATAACAAAAAATGTGTCACTGTCCAATGAATTATGGTGCTCACTGTATATTGCACAATAACTATGCGAGCTGTGAGCAAATCAATTTGATATGAAATAAATGGCCATAACTCATTGTTTATCCACTTTGAACCACACTTGAGATTCAATTCAAAAAACTTTATTGTCTATCACATGACATGGACAGAAAATCATTAGTCAGGGCTCTAGATGATTTTCTGCCACGTCATGTGATAGACAATAAAGTTTTTTTTTAATTGAATTGATTCTCAAGTTTGATTCAGATTGGATAAACAATCAACAATTTGATAAAGACCCTGGATATATAAACGTATGCTGGGTTCTAGTCCCGAACAAGGCTAGCCTGGCTCAGGCTACAAGATATGTTTGTCCCACTGTGAGATTTGGCGATCAAAGCATCATAAAACTTGCCGCATCTAGGACGACAGACAGAACACACTGAGTTTGTGTAACGTTATTCTGAACCAGGCATTATCTGGCTACAGCTGGCATACATGATTATAGCGGATTAGCCGATTCTAGCTAATGCGATCTATACAACGGATAATGTTACCAAACATTCCTTCCAAGAACTAGCCGCCAAATGAAGTAATGTTATCAATAATAGCAACCTAGCTAATATTCATTATAGGTAATTACAATTGGCTGGCAAGCAGAAAGGCCAGGTAAACTAGTGTTGAACCTTTTGACGTGCCTGTCCAGTAGAAACAATGGGAGATCCATGGCTGTCTTCAAACCAATCCGCTCCCGAAACATCTCGCCTCCTTCTAAAATGAGCACCTACTGTATGTTCACTCTAGTTTTCTAGCGAGCTTTATCCAATTCTCTTTTCTAGCTAGCTTTGGGAACGCACAAGGTCAATCTCATTAAGATTGGTTTGCAACATGAACCAGCCTACCTCTATGATTGGTTTATGTCATGAGCCACTTTGTTTTGAAAGCAAAAATTCAGGCCGAATCGCTGGTTTTAGGATGCAGATATTTGAGGGTATAAACACTAGGGGTGTGCAGCAATGTCACTATCTGTATCTGTATCTGTTGGACCATCTACATTATCTGTATCTGTATTCGGATTTTTAAAAACGGAAGTGGGCGTGGCTTCGACCAGACGTGGTATTACATATAGGAAATGTCATATTTTCTAAAGGCTGCTACATAGTGGTTAAAACAGGGAGCAGACACATACTCAGACGGACAGTCTTCCGGATTGTCTGCGGACTTTTGCCTTTCATAGTCGAGCGTACCAACCCCCATTTGTAGACTACATTTAATTTTTTGTGGGCAAATTGCAAACAACAATGGCGACCTTAATGGAATAAGATGATGGTATGCCTGTGGGTGAAACGACCAGTCCGTGTGGACAGATCTGCGCGGACACAAAAAATTACTGCTGCGCGGACTGCATAGACGGATGGCCGCTCAGGGTGTGTTTTGGGTCTGCTATGCTATGGTAATTTATGTCTGTGCGGACCCTGTGGACGTCCATACGCATACTTTTTTAGGGGATTATGACTTGGCCTTAAGACAGCCTTGGGTGAGTGGGAATTGCGGTCAGGAGCTTGAGGAGTCATGCCCTGAAGAGGACATGGCGCCCTCATTCCTACCATGGCTGATGGGGGTTGTAGCGGCGATTGTCTAGCGGTTGCTACATGGGAGGAATTGAATTACATAGGGTCCAATTGGCTACCAAATTGGGAGAAAAAGTAAAAATCTGAAAAAAAAGGTCAGTATTGCATCCTCATGCTGGGCTGTAAATAATTTCACCCCATATAAGGTTTCTTTGTCCCCATGTGATTACAGGCCAAACAGGCAACGTTAAAATAAATCCCAATCTGGCCATCGTCAAGATCTGAGAAAGTACTGTACCTCACAAAGCGATAAATGAAAATGACTTATTGCAGTGTGTGAGCAAGCACGTCCAGACTTTATTAAACCAGTGGTAATTATACAAATCATTTTTATCATGTCATGTTTATCATGTCATCATTATCAACTGTCAAGGTACAAATTATAATGCTCTGCTCAGGGTCAATGATTCTTAGAAAATCCCACAATGATTAAAAAACACATCCAGTCTTGTTTCGGTATGATCGATTAGCAAAATGTTTGAAGTTAAAGCTGGAGTATGCCACTTTCTCAACGGTCGCATTTGTTGTCAAAACATTTCAAAGCCATAACACCCCTGAGCCCCGCCCACAGTGAAAGAGACACACCCCCACCCCACTGCTTCCACAGACCTTGTTGTAAACGTGCATCCAGGTTTTCTAGATACAATTGCAGGATTGCAGACTGATATCGCTAACATTACAGAAAAATGTCAGCTACAAGAGTCCAGGTAAAACAACTGAATATTTTTCTGTTTTTGCAGAGTTTAACAATAATGCAATTAAACATTTACCATTTAGTCACCGAACTTGCTAATGAAATGATGGTTTTGTTGAGTTCTAAGTATAAAGTTCCTGATGGTTCGTGATAGCTAACATAATGTGAAATATTTTATTTATTAAATTGGTGAACAAGACTAACATTACCATCTATCCAAGACTTAGTTACCTGGTACTCGAATAAGTTAGAAGTTTTACAATAGGACCTTTCTGACAGCAGATGGTGGGGCTGGCAAAACATACTGCTTGGCTGGTGTTGAAATTGTCTGCTGGTTTTCATAACTGATAAATAAAGGAGAAAATAAATAAAGGAGCCAGCTTTCAGCAAGCCAGTTTCTTGAACACTACAATTGACAGTGATGGCTAGCCAATTTTATAAAGACCCTGGATATATAAACGTATGCTGGGTTGTAGTCCTGAACAAGGCTAGCCTGGCTCAGGCTACAAGATATGTTTGTCCCACTGTGAGATTTGGTGATCAAAGCATCATAAAACTTGCTGCATCTAGACAGAACACAGAGTTTGTATAATGTTAGTCTGAACCAGGCATTATCTGGCTACAGCTGGCATACATGGTTATAGCGGATTAGCCGGTTCTAGTTAACGCGATCTATACAATATATACAATGTTAGCAACCATTCCTTCCAAGTACTAGCCACCAAATTAAGTAATGTTATCAATAATAGCAACCTAGCTAATATTCATTATAGGTAATTACAATTGGCTGGCAAGCAGAAAGTCCAGGTAAACTAGTGTTGAAACTTTTGACCTGTCTGTCCAGTAGAAACAATGGGAGATCCATGGCGGTCTTCAAACCAATCCGCTCCCGAACATCTCGTCTCCTTCTAAAATGAGCACCTACTTAATGTTTACTCTAGTTTTCTAGCGAGCTTTATCCAATTCTCTTTTCTAGCTAGCTTTGTGAACATGCAAGGTCAATCTCATTAAGATTGGTTTGCGACATGAACCAGCCTATCTCTTTGATTGGTTTATGTCATGAGCCACTTTGTTTTGAAAACAAAAATTCAGTTTGCTGGTTTTAGGATGCAGATATTTGAGGATATAAACACTAGGGGTGTGCAGCGATGCCACTATCTGTATCTGTATCTGTTGGACCATCAACATTATCTGTATCTGTATTCGGATAAAAAAACAGGAAGTGGGCGTGGCTTCGACTGGACGTGGTGTTACATATAGGAATGTCATATTTTCTAGTCTAAAATTAATTGCTATTGCAATTTATGAGTAGCCTATTCACCCCCTCTTCTTTTTTTCTTTTCAAAACCTTTTTATAAGAACTATATTCTGGACTTTATACTTATTTATCTAACCCCCCACCCCCTAACAGGGGGACATTGAACAATAATTCTGGATAAGAACTGAAAAAAATACTATATTGTGACTATATTGTAAACTCAGAATGAAAAGGCAGTTTTATTTAAACATGAAACCATTCCATTATACATTTGAATGGAAACTATTTCCACAAGAACAAACCTTTCTGCCTGTTGTGATTTCATATTGTACTTTTTTGTGTTAGTTTATTTTTTTTACTATAAGAACTTGGAGAGAAAACAACATCAAAAGTGGATTCGCATGTAGGTACATATTCGCGACAATCGCACTTTGGTAATTTACTTAAATATTAAAATGAATATTTAGCCTATATCATGGAATGCTTGTTTCTACACAAATTGTTTAACATTCAACTCGCAATGAATCCACACTGTGGACTTGTAACATTAAGGTAACATACGTTAGTCTATCAATAGCATACAGGAGACCTTCCTGATCTAGAGTAATATGTTAGCAAAATATCTTTATAAACATTAAGTCACAGTTTGGTTTTAATCCTGTTCATCTCAATGAATTAAATCTCTGGCAGATAACTAGCTGTGCCAAATTAGTCTCTCTCTCGTTTTTTTTTCCAAATCCGAATATTTACGAGCAACTTCGGGTAGAAAAAAAAATCTGTTCCAACGCATTATTCCTGCTTTCCTGAATAGGGTATTCGGCTCCGGATACAACCGTAATAAACACAGTGTATGGTGCTGAATTTCTATCACAACGGTTCTTTCTATGATTGCTACCAACCTAGCATGACCGTTCCCCGAAATTTTTCGAAAAAAAGTTACTCCAGCTTTAATTCACGTTTTCTTTGTGCATCTTTCTAAACTACATCTCTCCAACTAAGGTTCTGTTTGTTCTATTCACAGAAGAGCAATGTACAGTGAGGCATTTTAACCCCCTCCCCCAGATGGCAAATTTGGTCAGTTCTCATCTATTTGTTTAAGGCTTTAGGTATGAGGTATGAGCATCAATGGGGTAGATATCTATGGGTCCAAAAACCTATCCAAAACATGAAATAAATAAAATTAGTTTTGTACATCATAAGGCATATGTAGGGACAACAGACTACATTTCATTCATTCCACAGGCAACAGAAGTGAAGTTTACAACATGGTCCCAGCGTGACATCTGTATTTAATGATCCAATAATGTAGCTTGGAAATATGAGACACTAAGGGTCATAAAACTCAATAAAAGATAAGACTGAAGACATTCCAGTCTGTCTTCTGCATTCTATTCCATTTCCCTTTCGTGTCAGCAACACAGCTGCACAAAGGCAGCACTCCATTTTGCCTCTCCTTTGTGCCAGCTACCTAGCTGGACAGAGCTGCAGCGGCATCAGGAAGGCCATGGAGAGAGACGCAAGCGACGGGTTAGCTTGCCTACCGTCATCTAATCATAGAACGTGAACAGAGCTAAGACCTCGGACCGATGCTTAGCTTTCAACCCACGGACAAAGACGCAAACCAGACGATAACCAGACGACGTCGCCGGGCCGACCAGCGGACCAAAAGCTCTCTGGCCATCCACCTCATGGACAAGCCAGCTGTAATCAACTCACCGCAGACTTCAGTAAGTCTGATCAAACATCCCAGGCATAGTTTAGGATCTTAGTCTGAATTGTTTATCGGTAATCTGATTGTATTCCCTTGACTTCATGCTATAATAATAGCTGTATAAACTTGTTGCGCTGGCTAGAAAGCGAACCCGCTGGCCTGTCGTTTCATAGCTAATGTGGTAGTGCTAACTAACCCGAGCAGGCCTCACTGGTTTGCCCCTCTATCCTAACACTGACTAACATTTGTGTGATAGGATCTCATTTTAGCTTACTGTAGATGAATAACAGTATTTCCTGACCGAAGTGCGTGAACTTGTGTATAGTAACGTTGGATTTGAGATCACTATAACCATAACTTCGCTGCTCACAGCCTGAGCTAGCTTAGCTTACTTCACGTGATTCCTTTGTTCCCTGAACGCACACGTGGCACACACACCAACACATGCACACAACATGATATGTCTATTTAGTAGAATGTAATATTCCTGTTTTTCCTTGTTTAATAAATCTATTTTTGTTAAATCTTGTGTCTGTTTTCATGTAATATGAGCATGAGCGCTGAGTCAAACCTAATTTGTTTATTTGTTTATTTCGGCATGTGTATAGTCACATTGCATCACATTTCTGAAATATGCATTTAACAAATACATTTCCTGCCGAAAAGGGATACGGGAAAAAAGCAGCCTGCTTATCAAGTCCCGCCCCAATTCCCTCACGATTTTAAATGTTCATATTATACATTTGATTAAAACAGATTTTTTTAGTATCACAACAGCATAGCTGAATTTTCTTTATAGCGAAACTGATCAAGAAAGAAAGAAAAAAAATAAATAAATAAATAAAATACTCTAAAGTAAAACAAACCAAATTATTAAAGTCCAAATAAGTCGGTTTAAATGTACATGTCATACATTGGTCAAAACAATTTGTTTCATTTCAACGTCAGACATTCCCAAATATTGTTCAGCTAATGTCCAAATTAAAAGTGTCCGTTTCTACGTTTTTATGATGTTCTGTTGTCCCCTGTAAATTCCGTGCATTATGCCTGAGTAGGTATGATTGCCAGATCTCGGAGTTCATTACCCCCTCACTATTTTCTGCACTGTCCTCCGGAGGCTTGGTGGTTTCTGCCTGCATTATGGCTATTTTTCCCTTGATTTTGGTGATGTCCGACCTCAAATTTCTCAGCATGGTCAGTAATTCCCTGTTTCCAGAGACGTCAAACCCCTTTTTTCTCAGCTGTCGGTGCATCAAGTACTGGCCAAATCCTAGGCCGATTAGTCCCACCATCATGAATCCAAACAGGTACACATCTTCCACATCTTCTATATCTAGTACTGCCAGACACACTACACGCCATTTGTCCCACCCATCCATGGTGTACCCTGCCAGAAAGGTCCCATCTGGACATGACGGCTCGCCAGTGCCCTCACGCCTTGTCGAGAATATTTTGTCAATAGCGTTAAATGACCAGTTTAGAAGCTCCATCCTGAGAGTTTGTGCGACCAATGTCTGTTGTCTTTTGTTGCAAGGTCCAGGATCCTGTGTAAACCGCTTGCCATGTTTTTTTTTTGTTTTTTTTTTGTACATCATGACATTGTTTTCATTTCATGATAACCCCCTATTTTTTAAACTTGATAATTTTCTACCATCTTGCATCTTATCTTACACTTGAAGGTCTTTAAATTTGTAGACATTTTAATCTCATCATGTAAACTGTTCCAAAGCTTAACCCCCACAATGGATAATGAATGACCTCTGAGTGTTGACTTTATAGATTTTTGTTTATAAATCATATTTCCTCTTAGGTTATGTATGTCATCTCTCTTTAGAAACAGTTTCTGTATATTTACGGGTAAGAGATTTTTGGAGGCTAAGAATAATATTTGTACAGTATTATATTTAATTATATCCTGCCACTTGAGAAACTTTGCCTTAATAAACAAATCATTTGTGTGGTCTCTATATGGGACACTATATACAAGTCTCATTGCCCTTTTTTGGAGTTTGAACAGTGGCTCTATAGTGTCTTTATAAGTGTGTCCCCACACTTCAACACAGTGGTGTAGGTGAGGTGTTATGAGTGCCGAGTAAATTGTCTTAAAGGTTGTATCAGCGATTTTGGGTGGAAACATAAATGATCACATTCATCTGATTTTTCCTCACGATCCGCTAGCTGCCCGCCCCATAAGCAGGCCGTCAAAAAACCGCGTCTCTGTAGGCACCCTATGCTCCGAGATCGTACACAAAAACAATGGTACTACCAACTACTCAAAACCAAAATAAACAGTATTCCAACCAATCACAATGATCTGCACAAACGCTAATACTCTTATCTCGCTGAAATCTTGACGGATTTACAAACGGTTTGGTTTCTTACAAACGTTATTAACGTGGTTATAATTCTGGATGCTTGAACACTATTTTTTAAAACATAACATAATTATTCATAAGTATGTTTGTTTGGGATTTCGCTTCAGATGTGACGTCACGTTTGTGCAGATCATTGTGATTGGTTGGAATACTGTTTATTTTGGTTTTGAGTAGTTGGTAGTACCATTGTTTTTGTGTACGATCTCGAAGCATAGGCTGCCTACAGAGACGCGGTTTTTTGACGGCCTGCTTATGGGGCGGACAGCTAGCGGATCGTGAGGAAAAATCAGATGAATGTGATCATTTATGTTTCCACCCAAAATCGCTGATACAACCTTTAAGTGAATGTTGATTGAGTAGTTTCTGCATTTTCCACAAAATAGACACGCTTTTGGCCAATTTACATTGAACTAGCTTCACATGTGGTTTCCATGTCAGGAGGCTATCTACCGTAACCCCCATAATCTTGTGTTCGTTCACTCGTTCAATGTTGATACCATTGACCTTTAAGTTTATGTTTTCCTTCAGGCCTCTTTTCCCAAATAATATGAATTTTGTCTTTGAAAGGTTTAATGATAGTTTATTAATATTAAACCACGTGTGAAGCTTTGACATTTCATTGTTAACTGATGTGACCATTTGATTAAGATCAATTCCAGAACATAGGATGTTTGTGTCGTCCGCGAATAAAATTAATTTTAAAACGTCAGATACTTTGACTATGTCATTAATATATAGTAAAAATAATTTTGGTCCTAAGACTGAACCCTGTGTGACCCCACAGGTGATATCCAGGCATGATGATATGTTGTCCCCTATCTGAACAAATTGAACTCTATTTGATAGGTAACTCTTTATCCATTGTAATGCGATTCCTCTAACTCTATATCTGTACAATTTTTCCATCAATATGTTGTGGTTTATCGTGTCAAAAGCTTTTTTCAAGTCAATGAAGATGCCTATGGTGAATAGTTTCCGGTCTAGCGCGTCTTTGATAAATTCTATGGATTCTGTTAGGGCCAGTGCTGTTGAATGTTTTTTCCTGAACCCGTATTGGTTGTCACATAACAGTTTGTGTTTATCAATGAAATTATCTAATCTGACATTAAAGAGCTTTTCAATCATTTTTGAGCACTGTGGTAAAATTGAAACAGGACGATAATTTGAAAACTCCTGTTTGTCTCCACTTTTGTATAAAGGAAGAACTTTTGCTATCTTCATTTTATCTGGAAACACGCCATTACAGAACGATAAGTTACATATATGTGTTAGTGGAGGTATGATCGCCTTTGATATCCTTTTTAACAATGTCATGTCTATCTGATCTACGTCAGTGGATGTCTTAGCTGTGCAGTCTCTCAGTATTGCTTTAATTTCATTTTGTGTGACAGGATATAAAAATAATGACTCTTGTTTTGTCTCACTGCCCCTATCAAAGTGATCCCACTGCAGGAGTGAGGAAGGAATGGCCTTGGCTAGCTCCGGACCAACACTAACAAAGTATTTGTTGAAATTGTCTACTGTCGACTTTTTTTCTTCTTCCCTCTTGTTGTTTATATTGAAATGATCCGAGAATGTCCTCTTGGCCTTACGCCCAGAGACGGAATTAATTCTTTTCCAGAGGTTTCTGGTGTAATTTCTATTTTCTGATAGTAACTTATCATAATAATCTTTTTTGTGTTTCCTCAACAGATAAGTCACTCTGTTTCTGCAACGTTTGTACTTTGCATATGATTGTTCACTCCTTTCCTTTAAAAACTGTTTATATAAGCTGTTTTTTTTTCTGCAGGCTTTTTCTATGTTCTTGGTAAACCATGGCCTTATTTCTTTGATTTTTTTGCCTTTTCTCGAATTTTTGACTACCGGGCAGTGCTTGTCATATATTGAATTTATTGTGTTTAAGAAGGCCTCATACGCTTTGTTTGTGTCTCTTTCATTCAATACATCATTCCACTTTTGATTTATCATATCTTGTTCAAAATCTTTGAGTCTCTTTTCGTTTCTAATTCTTTTTAAGATTTTTGTCACTGGATTCTGATCCAAAGTGTGTTTCCAGTCACAGATAGCGAAGACTGGAAGGTGATCAGAGATATCATTTATCATAATACCACTTGTTATTACTGTGTCCAGTATATTTGTATAGATGTTGTCAATTAGTGTGGCACTATGTTTAGTGATTCTGCTTGGCTGGGTGATTAGTGGTCGCATTCCCCACGCATACATTGTGTTAACGAAGTCCTCAATCAACTTGTTATCGTTGGGATTTAATATGTCTACGTTAAAGTCACCACATATAAAAACATTTGACTGATTCATTTTTGATAATATTTCTCCCATACAATTTTTGAATATGTCTATTTTTGAGCTGGGAGCTCTGTAAACATTGCATATAACAGTTTTTTTACCTTTTGGCGCTGAGAATTCAATTGTTACACACTCCATTACATTTTCAACGACAATTGACAAGTTTTCCAGTATCTCAAAATTTATGCTCTCCTCAATAAACAGTGCAACCCCTCCACCAGATTTGTTGATTCTGTTCTTACACACAAAATTATACCCTTCCAGGTGGAAATCCATGCATTTCTCAACGTTAATCCAAGTTTCCGACACTGCAATGATGTTAAATGGTTTGGCAAATGTACATAGATACTCCTGTATCTGTTCAAAGTTTGCGTATAGACTCCTGCTGTTGAAGTGGATTATTGACAGCTTTCCACCCATACTAATGTTCTTATTGAATTGGTCTTCCAAGTAATATCCACATTTGTTTGTTTCATTATAATAAAAGTGTCTGTCTGGATCCACTTCTTCATTCGGGGCTTTTGATCTTGGGTTCTGGTTAGATATCATACTCCCTTTTTCATAGTCAGCAATTTTATCCATCAATTCATTCATTTTAATCCGTGAAGTTTTACTTTTTGTTTGTACTGAGTTCATGGCGTTTTCACATTGTTTTCACGTACCTTACTATTCATATTTCTCCAGCTCCTCCAGCGCCCTGATCAGCACCGGTCTGGTGTTTTCTGAAGACCCATTTGGTTTGATAAAAACTTTACAGTTTGCCGTCCAGGTGTTCTGTAATTTTTCCCCTTTCTTCAATTGACGCGCTTTCCAAGCGATGGTGGCGTTTACTTTGGTGAGATTTTCATTGATGAACACGTTGGATCCTTTCAGATTTTTACCCTGTTTCAGTAGAGCAACTTTGTATTTCCTACTTATGAATCTCAGCACCACGGCGCGGGTTTCGTTTTCCCTGCCTTCGTTAGTTTTTCTCTTGGGCAGCAGATAACAAGAATCCACGTTTGTGAGATCCATGTCGATGTTTTTGGAGTCTAGAAAATTCCCCACCTGTATTTCCACAGATTGGATGTCTGCCTCGTCTGTCTCCTCGTGGGACCTCGTCGCCCTGGCATAGTTCCTTGGTTTGATTCTGAGCCCTGTGATGATCACATCATTAAGCTTCCCTTGCTGTTCAAGCTCCTCCACTCTGTATGTTAGAGCCTTTATTCGTTGGTCTTTCTTGATATTTTCCTCTTTAATATCTTGTAACTCCTTCATTATGTCTTTCAGTTGGATCTTGATACCTTCCAGGCTTTCCATAATTATTGACAAGTCCGATGGATTTGAGTGACTAGTTTTAGCTGTCTTTTCTGTCTTTTCTGGCTTGCCCATTTTCTTGATTTCAGTGATTTTTAAGCATTTGCTATATTGTTTTATTGTTTCGTTGAGCTTATCATTCCATTCTTTCTCCCCCCCAGTTCCCGATGCAGCTGTTGCCTTGAGCTGTTGCCTTGAGCTGTTGCTCCTTCAGCAACCATCATTAGAACGTAATCATTAGAACGTAATACCTCCTTCAGCAACCATCATTAGAACGTAATACCTTCAACCCTTATGAATGATTAGTTATTAGTGCTTTGATGGTAAATTGAAGTAGTCGTAATTATAATCCATAATAATCAAATGAGACTGATTTAATTTTAACCTAACTTAAGAATAATAAGGGTAAACCTCATTATTCCATAGTTATTGCCTATTTTTCTGGCATCCCATGTAAGAGTTTATATATATAGAGGCATATTCCCTACATACAGTTGAAGTCGAAAGTTTACATACACCTTAGCCAAATCCATTTAAACTCAGTTTTTCACAATTCCTGACATTTAATCCTAGTAAACATTCCCTGTCTTAGGTCAGTTAGGATCACAACTTTATTTTAAGAATGTGAAATGTCAGAATAATAGTAAAGAGAATGATTTATTTCAGCTTTTATTTCTTTCATCACATTCCCAGTGGGTCAGAAGTTTACATACACTCTGTTAGTATTTGGTAGCATTGCCTTTAAATTGTTTAACTCCTTTGCGTAGATGCATAGTGATAATGGCGCCAGCGCCATCATTTTGCTCAACTGAGACATTCGTTGCTCCTGCAGCCAAACTATTTGTGGAAATCACAAACTCTGTGTTTTAACTTCATTGGTAGACGATTCGTGACGATTTCTGCGCAATACGGAGTTTCTAAATGTCACTATTTTCCCGTAGCATGTCCATTTAAGCACCCCCCCCACCCAGTCTATACCTACCTATGCGTGACATAGTGGACAATAGCGTCTATGTTTGAGTTCATACATATATTTATTCATCATATAATATTAGAATTCCGTCATAGCAACAAGATAAACCCAACAATAGCCTGATCGTATGCCAGAAAATCCATGAAAAGCCCTGCTCACTCAAATGCAAAATAAACATGTGAAAATATTCTCTCATTCTACCATGTATTCTACTAGCAATATATTCTACTAAATATGAAATAAATATGCAATCCTACCATTGGTTTTACACATCGAGATGTTCCTTTCAAAATTCAGTACAACACTTTATACCGCTATTACACTATCTGAAACGTCGACTCGTAATACCCCCCATGCGCTGCAAGCCTGTCTCATTCATTACAGTTAATTCTGGTTTAATTGTCCGCTCTTATACCTAATAGAGTACATTATAACCTTAGCAACGGTATATGAAATGTCTTCTGGGGTGCTTTGAACAATTTACTACAGCCCAGCGTAATGGCAGTTTCTGTTTTAACGGTCTCGTATTACGCAAGCTCTATAAATAGCGCATTAGGGAGGGGAGTTTCCCTTTATCGATATGTAAGTATTTTTGCATCTAAAATGCTCTTGGTCTCGCTGGCTACATGTAGATTCGTTTTTCCACTCGAGCAATCTCTTTCCAATATGTTTGATAGGCCTATTATTATTTTCGCATTTTGAGTGCGTTTCACATACTGTAGTGTAATCGTTAATTTTATTTTTGATGTAGGCTACTGATTTTCATTGAAGATAGAACATTTGGCAGCATTTTGCAGATGGTGGAATACTATTTTATTTTCATGTTATCGTACATAATATAGGCTATGGCGTATATACTTGTGACTTACGGCATGGCAAATGCTCATTCCAATTCACTGTGCGCTGATATGTGGTAGATTAATGTAAAAACTTTCCTTAGAGTCATTATGAATAGAAACATACTTTTTTTTTTAAAACTACAGAAAAATGCAATCCCGGGGCAAAAGTATACATACTGTAGAATACAGGGAAAAGTGATGTTTTATTGAGGTACAAGAGTGAATGATTAGGCTACATAATTAGGTGTATGTAACACTGTGATATCAATGTTTTTATCTTATTCCATCAGAAGGAGCAAATGTATATGATTTATAATGGACAAAACAATTTTTATTTATTTTATGACATGTTTTGCATATGGGTTTTGGACCCATAGATATCTACCCCCCTATACTGATGAAAATATAGTAATCCCCACTTGAAAATGAGCCAAAACTGTTGATTTGTAGTTAAATGTATCATAATTGTTTTTATTTAGAGCAGTGCACAATTTAGCCATTTGGATAGATTTGCAGACACTAATGGACAACAGGGTACACTGCCTATATTTTGCATCATAGACCTTTAGTAGTTCTGCATATCATCCTCAGATTTTGCACACTTGTTGACATGGAGTTTATGATCCAGGAAATGTATATATTTACCTCTTTCACTTATGTAGCTCTCAGTATTTTGTTGAAAACTAAAGAAAAGCATTTTCTTTTTGCATTTTTCCAAAGTTTCTTTGCATTTGTGGCACTTTATTTTGACTTAAATTATGAAAATAAACAAATCTAAGTTCGTATTGTAAAGGGTACACCTGTCTTGTTTCATTTCAGCCATTTACCAAGTTTATGTGATGCTCACATCTGGAGTTATAAAGCCTTTAACAGGGCACCCCCTAAATAGATGAGAATTGACCAAATTTGCCATCTGCGCCAAGGGGTTAACTTGGGTCAAATGTTTCGGGTAGCCTCGGAACTAAACCTCTTAAGCAGCCTTAGGGTTCCATTGAAACCACAAAGTAGATGTTTTCTTAGTCAATGCTGTAATGGGTGCAGCTACTGCGCTAAAAATGGGAATAAACCGCCGATAAAAATTAGCGAACCCTAGGAACCGCTGGACTTGTTTTACTTATTGTGGGGTAGGCCAGTTCATAACTGCCAAAACCTTCTCTGGATCCATTTGAACCTCTCCCTTAGTTATAATGAATCCCAGGAAGGAAACGGTGTCAGAATGAAAAGTACACTTCTCTGCCTTGATAAATAACTGTGTTTTGAGAAGTGCTTCCAGAACCTGCCTGACATGACCGATGTGAGCTGAAAGATCTGCGGAGAAAATTATAATGTTGTCTAGATAGACAAAAACTAATTTCTCCAGCATCTCCCGGAGTACATCATTCACTAGTGCCTGAAAGACAGAGGGGGCACTAGTGAGCCCGAACGGTATTACGAGATATTCGTTGTGCCCATTATGTGTGTTAAACGCTGTCTTCCACGCATCGCCCTCACGCATGTGCACCAGGTTGTAAGCGCTACGGAGGTCGGGTTTAGATGCCCCCTGAATGTGGTCAAACGCGGAGTTCATGAGTGGCAACGGGTAACGTTTTTTGATAGTGATGTCATTCAACCCTCGATAATCAATACATGGCCTCAAACCCCCATCTTTTTTTTAACAAAAAAGGGAAAGGGAGAGGGTCTAATAAACCCATTGGCTAGGGCCTCCTCAATGTACTCCCTCATAGCAGCGCTCTCAGGGGCCAATAAGGAGTACAGAGACCCCCTGGGAGGAACAGTGCCAGGGAATAAATTTATGGGGCAGTCGTACGGTCAATGGGGGGGGGCAAGGTGGTAGCTCGTTGTTTGCTGAATACCTCAGCGAGACCAGCATATTCAACAGGCACGTTGACTGGTAAGGGAAACTCGAGCACTCTCAGTGCTCTCCATCACTCCAGTGCTCTCCTATCTAGGGGCTGAATCAGGCATGGGCTCCCACGCAATCTCTGAATCACAGAGCTCATCCCGAGAGCAATAGTCCCAAAGGGAGTTTCCATCAGCTAGCGAGTCCCAGGCCAAACTCTCCTCTCCATCCTCAGAGAGAGGAGCAGGGCTATTCTGATCAGGCGGGGAATCAGCCTCCTCTAAGTCACTGACAGAGCTAAGCTCCATTTGGTAACCATGCCCCCCCAGCCGTGAAGAATGCCGTCTGCCGGCAACGAGGTCTGCATTGGAGACCCCAATGGAGAATGGTGCCCTTGTCTCCGCCCCAATTAATATGCAAACCGTGCCAGACTAACTAATTAACTAACTAACTAACTAAGAATGCCCTAAAACGAGGTGATAAACTGGGTAGTCGACCAGAAAGAACTGGATTCATTCTAAATGCCCCTTGTGAAAGGCATGCATATTGAGGGAACCCGTGGTCTCTTTAATAGTCCCGGTGCCCAATGGGCGGCCGTCGAGGGCCGTAACCAACCGGGGCCGAACGAGGTGGTGAACGTAAAACATTCATAAAACATTCAACCGCTCCGGAATCAATGAATCCGTTGACTTTGGCCGAGCGTTGATTCCAGAGCAATTGGACAGGTAATAAGGTGTGAGGGACTGTTTGATTAGGCAGTTCGAGCACTGCCAGGGCGTCTTTGATGGGGTCTGACAACACCATCCTGTTTCCCCTGCCAGTGCTCGGAACGCGATGGAAAAACCTGCTACAGTATCGCTACCCTGGCGGAGACGGTTTAGCCTCATGGCAGCCTCCTGACCAGAAATGTCGTGATCGAAGACTAACGCCATCTCCTCCATCAGACTATTCACATTGTTTATGACATGGGCGAATCAGGGGGTCTGCCCAGGCGAGGGCGGTCCCGGTAAGCAGTGATAAAATAAATGCTACCCCGGGAATCATGGGACGAAAACCGCAAGGGCTGAGCCTTAAAAAACGTGAAACATTGGGACAAGAAGCCCCGACACTTCCCCGACTCCCCATCATACCAGAGAGAGACTGCCTCTGTTATAGAAAGACGGTAATATGGTATAGTGTGAGGTGGTAAATAAAAGGTGGAAATGGTATGAAGTGGTAATGTGGTATAAAGGGATCTCAAGAAGGTGAAAGTGTTAAAATATGGTAATGTATTTTGTGGTAAGTAGTCTAAAGAACCTGGAAGTGATACAAAGAAATAATGAATTTTGATGAAAGCACAAAAAGGAATGTCAAATTCACTGGGATAGTATTTTTAGGTCATAACAGTGTAGAGGAAGAACACTCAGTAGGTGCGCACCTCTTGCCTGAATTTAATGAGCTCTGGCAGACCACCAAAGCCTTGTAGCTTATTAATAGCAACATAGTAGTCACAAATTTGACTTTGCTTCCTGTTGCCTCAGCACATTTCACAGCAATGGAAGTTATGAATTATGGATTTTTCAATATGTATTGCTCAGATCCATGAATCTGAATCATTCAGAGAGTAATAGAGGCATAATTTAAAGGCTTTGTTTAAGTTTGCATTTGCAACATGGTCCATGTGTAGGGATTGGAGGGCTGACTCAAATCAACTTGGAACTTTCAATCCTTGAGTGAAGACAAAGTACATTTCGCACAAGTACGTTTTAAAACATTTTATGTGATGGGTTTGTCTTTCCACATCAATGCATTCCTGAATATTCCATTGCGAGAGTAGTAACTAGGTAAGGAAATGATGGAACCTTCTAAAGAATCCAAACAGTCAGTACCTCAAGCCCTGAACTTGTGGTCCCAATATTCCTCCTGTGAACCATCTTGGGTGCCTCACACAACACTTAATTAACTGCTTTTTAGAAGAAGAAAAAAACAGCTCATATACAGTGTAGGATATCTCGGACCAAGTTTGTACAATCTTGATTTAGACAAATTTCCACTGTTAACAATGTTTTGTTTCACGTTTCCATTTTTAAGGAGGCACTAGGTTCTGCTCCCTCTTAATGTTGAGTAGTGACACATCAACGAAAGAATGATTACTGATTTGTCTTCTGGAAAATTTACTATGATGTCTGTCATATTAGGTTATGATTAAATAGATACAGTCACACTATGAATTACTGCACAGACTTAAACCCATTAATCAAAAGTGGAGGGCTAAGTGTCTCTGTCGGTGAAGGCATTTGAAACAGGAGACATGACATTATAGCACAACTGACTATTTAAACCATGGGAAAAACAGAGAATTAACAAATGCAGGGTGTAGTGAGATGAAAATGTATATTTCTTCATGCAATAACACACACAAACATTGAGTCTAGTTTAATACTTTATATTACTCATTAATGTTAATATTACTCAAATTGAATATGTATTGTAAATCAGAGTGAAAACATACATGCTTTACATATTGTACAGTAAAGCATGTGGCTGCTGCAGTAATATGTAAACTACATCTATTCCAAGTCACAGCTCAAGTCTTGCCCAGTTAAATTTCCATCTGTTTCCAAAGCTGCATGAATGCCTCTGTGGGCAAAGTGTGTCAAGCTGGGAACATGTCTCCACACTGCTAATGCTGGAGAATTAATGTATTCTCTGCTCAATCCACAAGACCCACAGTGCACTGTACACAGCCAATCCTGCCACAAATGCAATGGGAAGATGCAAAGGTCAAAGTTTAATGAGAATGCCACCTTAAAAAAAAGCAAGCATCAACCGAAAATGATGCAAAATGCATAATTGTCTGTAATAAATGCTATTTGTCCTGTAGTTGACAGTGTTTATATGCAAACAAATAAAAAAGGTGAAAGACAAAGTGCTCCTTTTTTAAGACAAAACAGATAAAATTTGCTTCCTCTGCTATCGATTCTCCCTGATACCATGGTGCGAGTGGCGTACTGGTTTGGATTTGGCATTGTTCTGATGTGGAAGCAGTATATCACATAAATATCACTCCTGATACTTTGGGTATTAAGTCATCCATATTGACGACCCTAATGGTCTAAGTAACGAAATAGAATGAACGGTTACGACTGTAACCATGTTCTATGAGTTCTGGATGACCATTAGGGATCATGGTCACTCGGGACCTTTTAAGGGTGAGAAAATTGTTCTGTGGACTTCCGCAATGATGCTCCCCCCCTTTATGGGAGGAATTACATCACTACGCGGGGGTCATGTACCATGACAAATTCTGGTATAAGACTCTCGATGCATTTGGCCCCAGAAGGCCAGCCATATTGACGACCCTAATGGTCATCCGGAACTCATAGAATATGGTTACAATCGTAACCATTCGTTTTATTGCATTGATGCAGCCTGCTGCAGTGCAAATATACAGAAGTGTTTCTACAGTGCAAAAAAAAGTATGCCTATTGAAAATGAACATTATTCACCTATTAGGCTATTAAAGTTTGGAGCAAAAAAAAGGTTTGGGGTGAACAAAGCGCAAATTATGATGTGACAAAATTATTACTATTAGGGTACCGATCAGCATGGCGGAAATAGTAAAAATAGGTAAAAAAAAACAAAAAAAACAGTTATCCTTTAACCTCTTGCTGCCAAACGCCCCCACGCGTTACAGAAGTTATTAAATTATACATTTCATTAATTTAATATATAATAAACTGCTCACCTCAATATTTTGATTAAATATCCTTTCCTTCTGGGAAAGTGGTTTTTAAGCCCAAAACGTTGAGTTAAAACTTCGTAAATAACCTTGTAAACTCCGACCTAATTCTCAAACATGTATTGCAGCTTGATGTCACACCATAAACAATGTGCTGGTCAACTGTTCTGCTCAATTGTATTTCACAAAACTTTGGTTTGAAAAATCATTATACCTTTAGGCTTCAAAAAAATACTTTAAAACTTTCATACGGCTGGACATGATTTTTTTCCTATTTTAAACCGACTTGTGCTTTTTTGCACTTCATCACGAGTAGCTTTGGCTATGTTCAGTTTGGCGTTGTGAAACTCAGCCAGAAATTTTTTTTTTTTTTGCCGGTATACCAGTGTGAATTCACTGTTATGTATAAAATGAATCCCTCTGAATTAAATGAATATAGCTGACATTACTATATTGAAACAATGGCAAGCTAGCCAGCAAAATTACAATAGCAGCTAGCTATCTATTTGTGTCTGATATGAGCTGTTCCGAGTTTCTTTTGAATTAAATGGCGTCTGAGGTTTGTTTTGTTCCACATGAGTAAATTGTTCTGTATGCAGTACAGCAGGCTGTGCAGGTAAACAAATTAGCAATTTATGCATGACATAACATGAGGGAGAGGTAACATGAGGATGAGTTTGTTGTTGTTGATTATTATGCAGGGGCTTATTTTATCTTGGGTGGATTTTATATTTAAACCGGTGAAAATTGGTATATTTTGCCCTTGGTAGGAAGAGGTTAATTCTAAACCAATAAGTTGGCTTGTTATAAATGTGAGAAAGTTCTGCTTGGTTCCTTTAATTTCACAGAACAGCTATTTGTAAAACACCCTTTTAACTGCATACCCCAATTCCAAAAAAAGTTGGGACAGTATGTAAAATGCATATAAAAGCAGAAAGCAGTGATTTGTAAATTATCTTTTACATATTTAATTTAAAACAGTACAAATAAAAGATATTACATTTTTTACCTTATCAACTTTATTGATTTTTGTAAATATACGCTAATTCCGAATTTGATGCCTGCAACACGTTCCAAAAAAGTTGGGACAGGGGCAAAAAAAAGACTGGGAACTTCAAAAAACACCTTTTTGGAACATTCCACAGGTAAACAGGTGATTCGATCATGACTGGGTATAAAAGGATATAAAATTTTCAGGTACTCTTACAAGTGACACTATAACCGCATTGCATTTGAATAGATTTCTATGGGAATTGGGGGGTGTGACTAGATTAAGCTGTAAATTACACGAGAATAGTATGGAACCCATGGTTATCTAAATGGCTGTAAGTCATCAAGGGTCTGCGGTATCAAACAAGCCTCAAACCATCACTCTGCTGCCAGATACTGTATGCAGCAGATATGGATGGATCACTTGAAGGGTTGTTTCTCCTGACTTATTTTTCCATAGAGCTCAATAGGAAAACGAGTGAGGAGAAAGAACCCTGTTGATGAGGGCTATCAAAATGTATGGGCACTACTTGAAGTCTTCTTGTTATATTTCAATAGGGAGAGCAGTTATCAATGTTTTGAAGTTACATGATAATGGGGGAGTCATGCCAAAATAATTAAGGAAGTGGAAGAATGAAAAAGGATGAGGGTTTAAAGCTAAATCTGAGGTTAAACTCTTACATATTTATTGTTCATATTTGTTTTATAATATATAACGCTGTTTTATATGTGAAATGTATGGGAGCCCACTCCATAAACATGCAATACTTAAAACATGCATAAAAATATCAAGATTACATTGTGAATATTTTTCCCAAAAATTGACTTTATATAATATTGCAATTGACTTTGATATTTTAGTTTTGATATTATTTATATGTGGCTTCCAGCATAATTTATCTATTATTACTCCAAGAAATTTTATTTTCAATTTCTACTTCATTTATCATGAGTTTCTTGTTTGAGTGAGTTAAATGATTCCCAAAAATGATAATTTTCATTTTACTTAAATTCAGTGTTAATTTATTAGAATCAAACCAACTCTTTAGCAGTTTCAATTATTTTCCCACGGTATCCACAAGTTGTTCCAAGTTCTTACCACAACAAAATAAATTTGTATCATCTGCAAATAATATTGTTTTTAATACTTTGGAAAACTCACATATATTATTTATGTACAAAATAAACAACAATGGTTTCAACACTGAGCCCTGGGGAACCCCACGAGTAACCTTCAGTAGTTGTGATTTGAAGTTATTTGTTTGGACATACTGGTGCCTATTCTCCAGGTAGCTGCTTAACCAGGTGAGTGCTACCCCTCTAATTCCATATCTTTGTAATTTTTTCAGTAATAAATCATGGTCAAGGGTGTCAAATGTTTTTTTGAGATCTAGGAATATCCCTACTGCTTTATTTTCTTTATTCTTTATTTTCTATTGCAGTTGTTATTTCCTCAACAAATTCCGTACAAACAAAGTTGTCCTATTTGCTCTAAACCCATATTGCAGTTCACACAGCACATTATGTTTTGTGACAAATTCATCTAATCTCTTATATAAAATTTTTTCCAGTATTTTAGAGAACTGTGGAAGTAAGGAAACAGGTCTTTGAAAGTACATCTCTATCTCCAGCCTTATATATTGGTATGACTTTAGCTATTTTCATTTTACATTACATTACAATCATTTGGCAGACGCTTTTATCCAAAGCGACGTACAATAAGTGCATATTGAAGGTCATTGACGCGACTACAAAGCAAATCCGACAAAGCACAGCTTTCTCACGGCGTAGGAGCTATCCCTAGTAATAAACATGAGTAGTACACACAGTCAGCTATACATTCTGAACTATAAAATAACCAAAAACACAAGTTAAATAGAAAACAGGAAGAGAATACTATAGAATGGCCCTATATAGGTATAATTTTAGTCGAGGTGGAGTCTGAAAAAGTGCGTTTTCAGATCACGACGAAAAACAGTCAGTGTTTCAGCTGAGCGCAGCAGAGTGGGGAGTTCGTTCCACCACTGGGGAGCTAGGGTGGAAAAGCTCTGCAGTCGGGACGAGCGGGAGCCTTTAACACGGAGGGAGGGAAGTGCAAGTCGCCCTGTAGCAGCAGAGCGAAGTGGTCGAGCAGGAGCGTAGTGCTGGATTAAGTCCTGTAGGTAGGAGGGACCTGACCTTTTGGCTGCAGTGTAGGCCAGGGTCAGAACTTTGAACCTGATCCTGGCCACGACCGGCAGCCAGTGGAGTGACCTCAGCAGGGGGGTGACGTGCGAGAACTTCGGGAGGTTGAACACAAGCCGAGCAGCCGCATTCTGGACCAGTTGTAGGGGCAGAATGGCGCAGGCTGGTAGGCTTGCGAGAAGGGAGTTGCAGTAGTCCAGACGTGAGGTGACCATGGTCTGGACAAGAAGCTGGGTGGAGTAAGTGGTCAGGTACGGCCGAATTCTCCTGATGTTGTACAGGAGGAACCTGCAGGACCATGCCGTTGCCCTGATGTGTTCTTTGAAGTCCAGCTGATCGTCCAGGACCACCCCCAGGTTCCTTGCAGAGCGGGAGGCGGTCACCATGGTTCCATCGACGGTGATGGACAGGTCTAGGAGCGGGGAGGTCTTGTATGGCATGAAGAGCAGCTCAGTATTGGAGTATTGGAGGAGTATTGCTTGGAAATACTCCAATTTGTAGAGACTGATTACAAATATGTGTAAGAGGTTTCACCACACACTCAATAATATTTTTAAGCATAGCCATATCAATTCCATTCCAGTCGATTTCTTACTCTTATTGACAATGTCAATAATTTCTTTTTCATCTGTCCCCCTTATAAACATTGATTTATTTACATTTATAGCTTTACTTTCCACATCATCTCTACTACCAGTCTTTGCAATCTCCTTAACCAAACCAGGACCAACACCGACAAAAAAATCATTAAATTCATCTGCAACTAAGTCCATATCCTTAGTAGTAGTATTATTCTTCTTCAGGAAATGATTTGGGTATCCTGTTTTCCCAGTTCCATTTTTAATAATGTCATTCAGTACCTTCCATATATTTTTAATATTGTTTTTGCTGTCCTCCAGTAATTTACTGTAATAATCCCTTTTGCTGCTTCTCATAATTCTTGTCAGTTTGTTTTTGTATGTCTTATAAGTGTGTTCTGCTTCTTTTGTTCTTTTCCTTAAAAATTCTTTATATAATAGATTTTTCTTCTTGCATGCGTTTTGTATTCCCTTAGTTAGCCACGGTTTCTCAGCAAATTTCTGCTTCCATACTTTCTTTACCAGAGGAAATTTTTTCATAGAGAGTGGTTGTTATGGACAAAAATGTCTCATAGGCTTCATCTACATCTTCTACATAGACTTTATTCCAGTCTTGTTTCATTAGGTCTTCTTTAAAAGAATTAATTGCACCTTGTGATGTGTCCAATTAGTTTGTTAATTTTTTGGTCCGAATTAGTTTGTTAATTAGTTAATTAGTTTGTTGACTTTTTTTGGTCCGAATACAGCCCTGAAGGATTGCAAAGACTGGCAGATGGTCACTTGCGTCATTTATAAGTAGTCCACTTACTACTTTCCTATCAATAACATTAGTAAATATATTGTCAATTAGTGTAGCACTGTGTGTTGTTATTCTACTTGGTCGTGTAATTGAGGGATATAGACTCATACTGTACATTAAGTTGATAAACTCTGTAGTTGTATTGTGTTCAAGTGGGTTTAACAAATCAATATTGAAATCCCCACAAACAAAAACCATTTTCTTATTGTTTATATCGTCATACAGCCCTGATAACGTATCCCTAATGTGTCAATGCATGATCCTGGTGTTCTATATGCACAACTTATAATTATATTTTTTGATTTCTCAATCTCAATTTCTACAGTGATACATTCCATAATATTGTCTATAACAAGTGACATACTACTCACAAATTTGCTTTTATAAATTTTATCAATGTATAGAGCAACTCCCCCACCCCCTTTTTTTTACTCCTATTAATAAAAAACATCTCATATCCCTCAATTTCGACCATAGCAGCTTGCTCCTCATTGAGCCAAGTCTCAGAGATCGCTATTACAGTACATTTCTTATCAAGTTGTCTTAAACAATGTTGGATCTTTGAAAAGTTTGTATTAAGGCTCCTACTATTGAAATGTATTATTGATATGGCTCCATCCATTTTCACATTCCTGTTAAACTGTTCTTCAGTGTAGTATTCACAGTGATTATGTGTGCTGTTGTAGAAATTGTTCTCTGGATCAATATCATTCTCCATATTTTGTCATTTATGTTCTGTGTATTCAAAAGTCTTCAATCCCAGTTTTTCATACTGCGTAATCCGTGTTGGTTGCTGTTCATTATCTCCAGATGGAGATAATTGACATCTGTCAGAGCTTGTCATGGGTTGTATTTAATGTCAGTCACGTTCAATGCTCTTTGCGAGCTGACCTGAGTTCAAGTTCAAATGTCGGTTTCATTACCTTGATTGCTGTTCTCCCAGGGCTTGTCATCACTGGTACTTGTCCAGTTCAGCCATTTCCCTGATGACCAGCACTTTTGCCTCCTCTGGTGATCCTTTCAGTTTTATGAACACTTTGCAGTTTGCTGGATCCTGTTATGTTTCCTCAGGAAGTGTGCCTGTCTGGAAATGTCAGCATTTTTGTTTGTCAGGTCTTCACTGACATCCACATTGGTTCCCTTCAGCTTTCTCCCCTGCCTGAGCAGTGCGATTTTTAGTTTTCTGCTCACAAAGCAAATTATTATGGCAGATTTCTCGCTTTTGTTTTGTCGGGGGAGAGGATGACATGCCTCAATATCATTGCTGGACCACGGATATTCCTTTGCTGTCAAAGAAAAGCGATCACCTGCTGCTCGAGGGAGTCCAGATCAGGCTCGGTGGGCTCTCCACTCTCCGCAGCTCTCGCATATGACCGGGGCCTGGTCTCCAACCCGCTGACAATTAGATCATTCATGCGGAAGTATTGTTCCAGGTCTGCCACTAGGCCCTCCAATTGGGTTATCCTTTTATCCTTTTCAACATTTTTGTCTTTGCAGTTCCTAGATCTGACCCATCCAATGGATCTGAAGTCCATTATCAGTTTCTGTTGTTTTGAGATGTTTGCAACCTCTCCCGACATAAAGTTGAGCGAATTCTTTGTGTCCTCGTCTTCCTCGTCCGTAATTGTGCAAGCTTTCCTTGGAATTCTCAGCTCATTCTCTAGAAGATGGCGGACTGCGCGTCATTGCTAGATGAGGAACTCTCTTCCTTTGTCTTCAATTACCTGACAGAAAACTCCAGGAGCCAGGTAAGCAATGGTCATATTCTATGAGTGCAGAACTCAAGCTGCTTGGCTCGGTCATCGTCCACAAGAGGAGAGTCCACAAGTCTCTCCCGGAATAGACACATGTTGTCCCTGGAATCCTGGGAAAGTGGGCTTGTTTTAAGGTATTAAAGGGGAATTCCAACAAAAAATTAGGTTTGATTTGTAGAAAAGTAGCTCTCCTGATTAAAATGAGCTCTCAGCCGACTTTCTACCTGTAGTGAGAGCAGACATATAGCCCCAAACTACTGCGCATGTACCAGGTACCTGCTTTACTGTGAACTACAACTTACAGTTTATGGGTGGTGTCAGACAATGCCAGTCACAGGTTGCCATTCCCACTGAACACAACAAGCCAAGGGGCTGGGCATTTTACTACTAGTTAGCGGCAAGTTAGCCACTAACGTTACAGTCCTACTGAAAAAATACCACCACCACCAGTCTCCAGAAAAACGGGGGAAATACCATCCATTATCTAACCCGCTTATTCCTGGTCAGGGTCGCGGGGGGTGCTGGAGCCTATCCCAGCATGCATTGGGCGAGAGGCAGGAATACACCCTGGACAGGCCGCCAATCCATCGCAGGGCACACACACCATTCACACACACACTCATACCTATGGGCAATTTAGAGTCTCCAATTAGCCTAACCTGCATGTCTTTGGACTGTGGCAGGAAACCAAAGTACCCGGAGGAAACCCACACAGACATGCAAACTCCACACAGAAAGGTCCTCGGCCGGGATTCGAACTCGGTACCTTCTTGCTGTGAGGCGACAGTGCTAACCACTGCACCACCGTAGCCAGAAGTCTGCAACACTTACTCATTTCTCCTCCCGGTCCTCTAACATTAACCTTTAACGTTTAACCTGGGTAAACGAGTGCTGTAGCCTATGTGTGGTAACTACCGCAATGCCAACTGAACTGGAAATGTTTGCTGCAATGAATGGGACCACAGTTTCATGGCGAAGCAGTCCTGGGTTGGCCGTGCGTTGAGGCCCAGATCCGTGTATTTGGGCTCAAAACAGAATGCACGTAATATGAACTTCCGATGAAGCTTGAACTTCGCTAGCCAAAATTCATTGCCTGTGATCTGTCTGCCTCATGGAATTGATGTTTGACAATTCTACATTGTATAATCAAACAAAATTTGTTAAACACGCAGGCTAATTTGGCGTTTTCTAAACTGAGAGAGAAGCCAAGTTCTGGTAGCTTATGCTCAGCTGTTGCAGGTGTTATAATGAAATTAAACCGCATATATTTTGTAAAATAACAGCACTGTTGTAAGCTAATGTTTTCCTGTTTTCCCATTATTATATTTCTGGGAAATAGTTTGGTCGAGAATTATCAGGAACCTGTGCCAGTGTTAAACCCTAATGTGTTATTGTGTATATCAAAACATAATGGTTAGTCTGAATAATATTGATCATAATTTCAATCCATATAGCCTATTGCTTGCTCGCACACTTTAACTCCATGCACAACCATGTCTGTTTCGCTTTTAAAGGGAATGGGATATGACATTTTGATTGGTTTATTGCATGTTACGGCCAAGACACACCTACAGTATATTCATGTATGTATTAAGTTCGCCACTCTCAGCCCATAAGTTCAGCCTATTTGCCCTTGCACCGTACTTAGCGCTCAAATAACACACCGTCTAACTAGCAAAAGTGGACTTAGAAATGCCCTAATTACACTTGCGCCATGCGTTTTAGACCAAGCACTAAGATCGTCAAGATAGAGTCCATGTTAATGTTCATTATTCCACACATGATTTCCTCTTTACAGCGTTAGTCTTTTAGCCGGAAAATGTCCGGTGCAGCTGTCCTATTCGTCCTATTCAGTACCTGTCTCCGTACATGGAGCTTTGGCGATTTTGTTCGGAACTGTAGTTCTGTTTTGTCCTTCGGTACATGTCTTCCTATAGGGAGACTGGGCGATGTTGTGGACATGTTTGCGTGTGACTGCAAGTCTCTGAAAGTAGCCTTGGAACGTTAGCTCTCTGTTCCTTTCGCCTCCTTGTTACATTCCACTTTACTGAGAGGCTAGGGCGTGTATTTTCTACTAAGCTTGCGTTAGTCATTTTGCTAGTAAAGGTATGGGACGGTGGTTTACTGTCGGCTCGCCTGTAAAATGTTTCTCTCTCCTGGGAGATCGGGCGTTTACCCCCTTTATGTTTTCTGCATGTGACTGCGAGCTTATGGAAGTAGCCATGGAACGTCGGATCTCTGTTCCTGTCGCCTTCTCGTTACATTCCTTTTTACTGAGAGGCAGGGCGTTTATTTTCTACTAATTTTGCGTTAGTCATTTAGCTGGTAAATGTCCGGTGCAGCTGTCCTGTTCATCCTTCGGTACCTGTCTCCGTACATGGAGCTTTGGTGATTTTGTTCGGAACTGTAGTTCTGTTCGTCCTTCGGTACATGTCTTCCTATAGGGAGACTGGGCGATGTTGTGGACATGTTGTGTGTGACTGCGAGTCTGAGAGTAGCCTTGGAACATTAGCTCTCTGTTCCTTTTGCCTTCTCATTACCATTTCACATTAGTATCTCGTTTCTTCACTGTTTTGTATACGTTTTGAGTATTCAGTGTTTTTTTAGCTCGTGTTTTCCGAGCTGGAGAGGTGTTGCTCTGTTGTGACATTCGCCCGGTTATACGGGTTGTTTTTGGTTACACCCCTTTTTTCCTAGTTCCCGTATTTCCCTCCAGTGAGAGTAGGAACTAGGTTATTTGCATTAATCTTTATATTTCCTTATATACGGGGTCTCTCCGTCTCAGTGGCTTTTAATTAAGCTTAATGAACCCCCTTGCTCCGTTTGGTCCCTCCAACCGCACATGCCACGCCCCCTTTACAGAACCTGGTAGAAAAGCATCTTTGTGCTGCCCCTAATGGTTGAAATTTCCTTTTTGGGTGCCACGGTGGTACAGCGGTAAATGCACCGACTTTCAGTCAGTGCAGTTGTACTCCGAGGATCTGGGTTCGCGCCCCGGTCCTGCCAGATCCGAGCATGACCGGTGCCTAGAGGGAGCAGCCTAGAGGGTGCTTTTTAATTATTGCAGGAGCTTGATGTTTTATGTCCTCCACTCTCGCCCCAGAAAAACTGTAGCCTACACGTTCAAATCCTTAAAATCACTTCCAACATTCAGGTTGCAACGAAATAATCCCAAATTACAACTGCGTTTGTCGGAGATGGCAGTAAGGAAGATGGCAGATCAAGGGGTCAATCTGGTAGGGGAGCTGATACCTTTTTCACAAGTGTTTATTTCATTGTTATAACACTGCCTAATTACTGTCAATATAGAACAATGCATGTTGTGTTAAAAAAATTATATTAAATAAAATGTTATTTTAATTTTATCTTCGCTTGACACTTTGCTTGCTGCGTGTTTCTTGCCCTCAACGGAGGTAAGTGGGTGGGGTTTAGGACGGAGGAGGAGACTTTTATTGTAAACACAGGGCCACAGCCAGGCTAAAAATCCTGCACCTTTAATTTGGATTTGAAAGCCCATGCTCTTCAGTCCTTGTCTCTGTGCCATTAATATTAATGAACTTGAAAATTATGTTTAGTTAGAACTAGGGCCCGACTCTTGTCCTGAGACTATGAGGAAGTTAATTTTCCGATGTGGCCTAAGCATTGCTGACACTTCAAACTGCTATCAGACAGAAACTTATGGACAGGAAGTCATTGTATTAACCTGTGACTGTTCATTGATGGCATACAGCACAATTTGCTGTTTAGTAAAGTGTGTTAACAGTTCATTTGTGAGATACTTTTGTTCCAATACAACAAACTCATTTTGAATATTTTTCCTTAAAATCAGAGGTTCTCTAAGGGAGGTTTTAATTCTCACAATGTTAGGACTGGTGGGGGAAGGACCCAAGCACAGGCAGCAATATAAAAATATTTTATTTTGTTTATTTTGTGGCAAACACAGGAATCTGTGGTCAAACGGGCAAGGTCAAAAAACCAGGAGGGCACAACAGCAGTACAAGAACAGAGTCCAAAGATTGGTCACAGAACAGGCTGGGGTCAGAACCGGGAAGGCACAGAAACAGTACAAAAACGTAATCCAAAATCAGAGTAGAGGGAAAACAGGCAGAAGTCAAAAATTAAGGAAACCCACAGAAAACAAAAACAACAAAGGAAAAGACTCGGGAAACAAAAACAAAACTGGCAGAAACTCGGGAAAACAGATACTAAAACAGAACAGACAACTAGGGAAAAAGCAGGTACTAAAGAAAAAAGGAGGGGAGGAGAAAAGGCTTGTAGCAACACAGAAGCAAAACAACAGTGACAAACTTGCAAAGAAAGACTGAAATAACAGGGTTAAATACACTGAGGGAGACAGACATAATGGGAATCAGGTGTGCAGAGGCGGGGAGGGGACATTACTCACAGGTGAGCATAATGAAATTATAAGGGAAGCTGATAATACAATAACGAGGGAGGACGGAAGACACGGACTGGACTAGACTGTTAACATACAGAAAAGACATGACCTGGATTGAGAGAAACCCATGCACACAATGAGACAGAGGAATGCGGAAATGAGGTAGAGCTGCAGCGAGTAGAGAATCACAGAAAGATATTCAGAGATAGAACAGAAGAAACGAAAAACAGCTGCAGATGGAAACTAAGATTGCATTAGTAAATTAGTAGGTTAGTAGAAACTCTAATTCCCTGACGTTAGTAAATTAGTTGAATAGTATTATTTACAAGTTAGTCGTTAGTGTATTAGTAAGAAACCTAATTCTAAGCAGTTAGTAGTAATTAGTAGATTAGTAGTATTAACAAGGGTAATTAGTAAAGAAGGAAGTAAACGAGAGTGGAAATACAGCGAAACCCGAAATCACCAAAGGCTCCCGAATAGTCTAACGAAGACGACGGTAATACAAACAACATGGATTGACAGTGAATGCATAGGTAATGAAAATAAACACACGATCAAGAAAACAAATAATAATAAATAAATAAAATAATAAACACAATGAAACATGAGTTCATGAACAAACAGACAAACATAATGCAGAACTCTGACACACGAGGGAGGTTCTCTAAAACGTACAAAAGCACAACATTATTTTTACACAACATCAACGTATTTCAACTGTAAGGGGTTGCTAAAGGGTCGATTTACTAAAGGTTTGTGTAAACAAAAACACATGTAAAACTGTTACCACCCACAAAAAAGGTGATCAACTAAGGAGGTATAAAGACAATTGCGTGTGTTAAAATGGAAAGATACGTTGATTTCTAATTTTTGTGGGTTAGCCTGAATGAATATGCAAAAAATGGGCATCCCTACGTTATTTCAGGAAATAGTGGGAGGTGGTCATGCAAATAGATTACTTTAGCATGTGTAAAGTCATTTACTAAACCCAAAAGGAAGTTTGAGAAAGGTATTTGCGGGTGCATTTTGGAAAGTACAATTGGAAAGCAGGTATTAATAGACACGGAATCGATAAAATGACGGCTGTCATTGTAGAAAGACATGTAGCCTACGGGTGTGTTTGGAATATCCATATCTGAACATTCTGAATGATTGCATAACAATGGGGGCTAAGAGAATTTTTGGATAGCCTAGTTAGATAGCCTAGGATGGCCTACATCATGAACAGTAAGAATATTTTTTTTAAATCATGAAGCAAATCGTGTTACAGAATACACAAGTAACTAGTAGCCTATTTAAATCAAACAAGCAATTCAACATCTATTATAACAAACAGTGAATAGCAAGCAAATCAAAACTTTATAAAAAATAAACCCATGATCAAATGGAAATGTGATTTTAAGTGACACTTACGGTGCAAATAGGCTTAGTGCTAGTAAGCATAGTTATGATCATTTCAGTCCTGATAAACGTCTGTAACTCCCGGCAGAAACCAAGGCCGTGTCCGAATCAGCACTCTTCCACACTGTTGAGTAGCCTTGGTGTGTAGATAGGGCAAGAAAGTAGTAGAGTACGCAAAAATTTTTCAAACTGCAGTATACTTCAAACACCCAGATGACACACTTACTTCCGGGGTTTCGCTGAGTACATTCGGGAGCATACTTTTCAAGAAGTACACGAACATTTTGGTCACATGAATATGACGTGAAGCTTCATTTAAAAAAAATTAGGCGCAGCTTCGCTGACGTTTCCCTTCAAATACAACAAAAACAACATGTGACATGGCAGCGCAAGAGTGGGGTGCAGGGTTGCAAGATCTTGTAAGACTCAATACTAGCCCAAATTATAGGCTACTGTTAACCGAAACCAACATATTTTAAAATTTTTATTTCTGATTTTTACCCATTTTTTAAATTATTTTTTCCAATTTAGTACCCAATTGAACCCCTATTCTAATTCAATTCCCCCCGTAGCAACCGCTAGAGAATCACCGCTGCACAACCCTGTCAGCCTGCAGTAGGACGGAGATCGCCACGCCCTCTTCAGGGCGCGACTCCTCCAAGGTTCCTGACCGTAGTTCCAACTCGCCCAGGGCCGTTCTATGCGCAGTGATTCTCTCCGAGCCCCTCCCCCCACCCGGAAGCCGCCGCCCATTGCTGCTTCCACGGGGCGCCGGCCATGCTCGGATCTGGCAGGACCGGGGCGCGAACCCCGATCCTCGGAGCACAACCGCACCGACTGAAAGTCAGCGCTTTTACCGCTGTACTACCGCGACGGCAAAACCAACGTATTTTAAATAGAAATCATCATGTTTTTACTTTTTTAAATAAGTGCATGCTTTGCGACTTTTCATTTTTACCCGTGACTACACTTTGAAAGTATCCAAATTTAGCTGTAAAACCGCGGATATGGCAACACTGGTGGGATGTCTTATGACCTGCTTACGACACTTCCACAGCACGTTTGGAAAATAGTATGGCGGATATTTTTTGCGGACTGCTAAACAGTGCACATTAAACAGCACACAGTGCAACAGAAGAGACTGAGGTTTTCACAAGCGGTGACCCTTTTAAACAATCCTGTGTCACAATTTACGGGGTTTTCAGCTGTAACAAACATGCATACTGTAATTGGAACAGATACGACTACCACTAGGGGGCCAATGTGGATCAGTTTAAATTAAACGGTTGTACCATTTACAATAATAACTTAGATTAGCTTATTTTCATAATTAAGGACAAAATAAAGTGCCACAAATGCAAAGAAACTTTGGAAAAATGCAAAAATAGTTTTTCTTTAGAAAATTCTAAATTCTATTGAAATACTGAGAGGTACATATGTGGAACAGGTAAAACTATACATTTCCTGGATCATAAACTGTGCAAAAAGAGGGTGATATGCAGAACTACAAAATATCTATGATGAAAAATATAGGCAGTGTACCCTGTTGTCCCATAGTGTCTCGGAATCTATCCAAGATGACTAAATTGTGCACTGCTGTAAATCATAAAATAATCATATATTGAACTACAAGTCAACTGTTTTGGCTCATAAAACTCACTTTTGCACCATCTTCAAGTGGGAATTACCATTTTTAATCAGTATAGGGGACAGATATCTATGGGTCCAAAAACCTATGCCAAACCTGTCATAAAATGAATGAAATATTTATTTACCATTATAAGGCATATACACATGCATACTCCAATGAAAATTTTACTTTTATTATTTATTATATTATTTGATTGACGTTAGCACATATGCGCAGTAAATTGGAATTTTGCAATTGAGTATTGCCATATGCCAGTATATGCCATAGTGTATATTATCCCAGGTTAAAAAGTAGTGTACTTTAGTATAATAAAAATATTATTTAAGTATACAAAGGTTATTACAAGTATACTTTTCATTTCTGGACTTAATGTGAAGTATGTTTAAAATGTACTAAAAAGTGTACTTCAGGTATAGTCTCAAACACACCGTAATACCTTTAAAGTTTGTTTCAAATGCACTGGTCACATAATGAAATTGTACTGCAAGTGTATTTAAGATACCAACAAATCATACTTTTTGTTAGTGCACTTAAATATACTTAAAGTACACTAAAAATGGTCCCATTTTAACATACACACTGCACTTGAACTTCACTTAAGTACTACTTTTGAACAACTCTAGTGCACTTAGCCAATTTAGCACAAAGTACATAATTAGTACAAAAACTACTAAAAGTATAAAAAAGTTTTTGAAAAAGTTTTTTTTTTTTAAAGAAGAAAAGGGTTAGAGTTCTAGAAGAAAATGAGTCAGGAGAAGAAACCCTTAAAGTGATCCATCCATATCTACTCCATATCTGGCCATAGAGTGAAGGTTTTGGGCTCGTTTCATACCTTAGACCCTTGATAACCTACAGCCATTTCGCCAGTCATGTGTTCCATACTGTGCCAGTGTAATTTACAGCTGAATCTAGAGATCCATTCAAATGCAGAGAGGTTATAGTATCGCTTGTAACAGTACCTGAAAATAAGATATCGAGAGTCTTTTGATGTTGATGGGTCACAGACTTCAGGAAGTAACAGCATGCAAAGGATATTCGACCAAATATGAAATATGATACTTTAAAAATACATTAAAGCAAAGGGTTTGAATACTTATGCACATGAGACATTTCAGTTTTTGATTTTTAATACATTTGCAAAAATTTCTAAAAACATGTTTTCACTTTGTCATTATGGGTTATTGAGTGTAGATTGATAGGCAAAAATGGCAATTTTATCCATTTCAAATTAAATCTACAACACAAAGTGTGCAAAAAGTGAAGGGGGTTGAATAATTTTGAGTGAAACTGTATATTGGATAAAAGAGCCATCAATGAAACCAGAATGAACTGAAACGCATGGGACATTTTTTAAATTGGGAGTTTTACGTGTCAACGTTCCAGATAGTGTAATAGCATTATAAAGTGATGTGTATTTCTGAAACGGATTGTCCCAGACAACAAATGACCACTAAATTTCGAAAGGGACATCTCTCTGCATGAAACCAATGGTAGGATTGTATATTTATTTCATATTTAGTAGATATTGATAATTACACAAGAATCTCACTTGTTTATTTTGCATTTGAGTGAGCAGGGCTTTTCACGGCTGTTTTGGTAAATATTCAGGCTATTGTTTGGTTTATCTTGTTGCTATGACGGAATACGAATTTTGGGTGGTGAAAAAATATTTTTATGAACTCACAGATAGACGCTATTGTCCACTGTGTAACGCATGGGTAGGTATAGTTGCAGGTGAGACTGGGTGGGGGTTTCTTGTTAAATGGACTAGCTATGCGATTATAGTGCCACTTAGAAACTCCGTATTCGGCCGAGTTGTCACAAATCATGTACTAATAAAGCTAAAATGCGGGGTTTGTTGTTTACACTCATAGTTTGGTTGCAGGAGCAATGAATGTCTGAGTTGAGTAAAATCTTGGCGCCGGCGCCATGGCCACTAAGGGGTCTGCGGGAAGGGGTTAAAGAAGATTGATAAGAGGTTTGCTTTATATATTTGCCAGTTTGTGCCTTGATGCTATTCATTTTTATTTATTTCAGTTGATTATTATTATTGTTATTATTATTATTATTATTATTAATTATTTATTTTCCTTTCTGAACTATGTGTTGACTAGGGGAACCACTGTTCCTCTAAAACTATTGGTGTCTGTTAAATCTTTGACCAAAGCTGAAAGATGGGGGGGAAATATCGGCAGATAATATTGGTTATAGGAACGTAATACCGTATAAGGATGGTTCCTGCTCATAAATCAGAAGCTGTGTCTGTTTGTATATAATATGAAGCCCCTGTGGTGGTTGCTAGGATGATAACTGGCCAATCAGGAGATGAACTGTACAACCACTGACAAAGATTCTTGGAAAAGGCTTCCACGGCTCCCAAAAATACAAATAGACTGACGCCCTACTAAAGAAGCTCCCCTGATTGAGATAAACATTGCTGGCATTCTAGGTCCACCTTTTCTGGTGGGGAAACTGCTCTTTGCATCAGACTGTAACATGAGGCCTTTTCACTTGATGCATTGGACCAGTACCCTGCTATACTGTGATGACGTAAAAGCTTCCCCAATGATTTCAGTATGGAGCACCAGTGAGAGACCTCCCTTTCTTTAAAATTCAATCCTCTCAAATGAAATGATTTAACCAGGGAGGCTTCTAAAAAGGCACCCCTTTTTAACTCCCTGTCCTCTTCCATGAGAGGGTGCAAGATGCAATGTGAGATCTGGCTGCCATTAAGAATCTGAATGCTATCCTGCAGCTGAATTATTGAAACTCATTCAAGCTTTAAAATAGGGGGGGGGGTTAATTTGAATTTGGAGATGCCTCCCTCCGATCTCCTATGCTAGGAGTAGGGGGCATTGACAACTCACAGAGAGAGATTTGGTCCCGTCCCGCGAAAGTTTATGTGTGTTCTCCCTATCCCTGTCTGCTCTCTTCCTTTCAGAACCCGCTTCCAATGACGTGGCCCTCCACGGCGACGCAACCCGTCCAACCTCCGCTACCCCTCGCTGACTCCCTGCGAGAACCTCACCATCGCAGGGGGGCTCTGGAACTGCCAGTCTGCCACATGGAAAGCAGACTTCATCTCCGGCTATGCCTCCTTCCTGTCCCTCCAGCCCCCTGCTCTGATCTCACTGTTACCCCTCTGCATACCTCTGATCGCCACTTCATTTCTTTCTCTCTTCCTCTTGTTCCACACCATCCCCCCCCTCCCCCCACCCCCCACTGTCTCTGTCCACCGTAACCTCTGTTCCCTCTCACCCTCCTCTCTTGCTCCCTGTGTCACTGCTTCCCTCCCCCCTCTCAAACCCTTCTCTCAACTCCCCATCGACTCTGCATCCGACACCCTGCTCACAGCTCTCTCCACATCACTTAACTCTCTCTGCCCTCTTGTCTCTAGGCCCACACGCCCATCTCCTCCCTGCCCGTGGATGTCCGATGCCCTGCGCAACTCCAGGGCCGGTCTTCGCGCAGGGATCGGCGGCTCGGCCCTGGCCTGGATTGAGTCCTACCTCTCGGAGCGCTCCTCCCAGGTTGCCTGGGCTGGTAAAGTATCGGCACCCCGTCCCCTTACCACAGGAGTCCCCCAGGGCTCAGTCCTTGGTCCCCTCCTTTTCTCCACCTACACCAAATCCCTTGGCCCTGTTATCACTGCTCATGGTCTTTCTTACCACTGCTACGCTGATGATACTCAACTCTTTCTCTCCTTCTCACCCTCTGACACTCAGGTGTCAGCCCGCATCTCCGCTTGCCTGAGAGACATGCAGAGCTGAATGGACAACCACCATCTCAAGCTCAATCCAGGCAACACTGAGATCTACATTCCTGCTCTAACCTCTCCCCCTCTCAATCTCTCCATTTCCCTAGGGGACACTCCACTGACCCCAACGCCCTGTGCCAGGAACCTCGGAGTGGTGATGGACAACAGGCTGTCCCTCTCCAATAACATCGCAGTCGTAACCCGGGCGTGCAGGTTCTTCCTGTACAACATCAGGAGAATCCGTCCCTTCCTCACCACCCACTGAACCAAGTTCCTGGTCCAAGCGATGGTGTTGTCCCGCCTGGACTATTGCAACTCTCTTCTGGCTGGCCTGCCAGCATCGGCCATTAGACCCCTTCAGCTTATCCAGAACGCAGCAGCGTGCCTGGTCTTCAACCTCCCCCGACACTCCCATGTCACCCCCCTGCTCATTGACCTCCACTGGTGACCTGTGATGGCTCGCATCAAATTCAAAACATTGGTGCTCCCCTTCCAGGCAATCCAAGGATCAGCCCCTCCATACCTCCAAATGCTCATCAGACCCTACACACTTGCCAGATCCCTGCGTTCCGCCTCCTAAGGACGACTGGTACCCCCCCCCCACTTCATACTAGCACCCGGTCTCGATGTCTGTCCTGGCCCTACGGTGGTGGAATGAGCTCCCCGTGGAGGTCAGAACAACAGAAAGTCTGACCACCTTCAAGCGCAGATTGAAGACTCACCTCTTCAAGCTGCACCTCTCTCCACCCCTCCCTACCTCCTTGTGACCTCCCTTGATTGTGTTTTATGAGTCCTTGTTTAAGTGGTTCAAGCTTCTAGTTTAATACTTGTAAGGTTACTTATTGGCTTACTGTTGTACACGCCAATCATCGATATCGTGTGGTTACCCGCCCCCCCAAAAAAAATAAAAAAATAAAAAAAATATCATAAATCATACTGACTACGCCTGGTACTTGAACTCGTATTTACCTTTTAGGGTCGTTTTAACGCACTTGTTCCTAAAATGCACTGATGTACGTCGCTCTGGATAAGAGCGTCTGCCAAATGACTATAATGTAATGTAATGTAATGGAGTAGCTGCTGGTCCAACTGTAAACAGTATAAGCTTGTGAGCTAGCTAGTGTATTGGACTTGCTTGCTTTTCTGTGCTCTCTGTGCTGAATATCCGTATGCGGAGAATATCTGTATCAATTCTCCTATGAGGGAATGACAATGACGTCAACCATACATTTCTCCTTGGCTGGCTTAACACCATAATTTCATCTCCCCCATTCTCTCTGACTAACGGTATTCGATAATGCCTGTCCTTGCCGGCTTTGTTAGGACAACCAAATATCCTCAATATAGCACAATATAAAACATAACTGTAATCATGTTCAACTCCAGGTAATCCAAATCGAAATATACATACCAGGAACGTCTTACCTGAGTGACCTTTTCTGTTACATTGTGTGTTCTGTCCTTGACCTTTGGTGCAATTATGGTTTTCTCCGAGGATGGGGGAGAGGCCGCCTTCTTCTCGTTATTCGCCTCGGAGAAGTTAAGTGTGATTAGTGGGATTTTGTTGATAGTGCTGTACTTGTTGAGGTTGGAGTCGGACGTGGAGCCCAGTAGACTTGATTTGATATGGTTGAAGGGGCCTGAAAAACAGAAGGGTGCATATAGGTGCAATGTAGCAAGTAATGCAGGTGACCGACACTTAAATTGCCTGGGTAGAGACTAGTTGGTCTCTTTACCAATCTCTACCTGCCAGTACATTTACTTCCACTGCTCACTGACTGTGTTTTAGGCTTCCAGTGGCCAGCTAATTCCACAAAATAAACTTTTAAAAATGCACATTTGTAAAGTCAAAATTCAGATGTGCTCTTGTCATTGTGGTCTGTATGTAGAGATTACGAAAACAAGACCAAAATTTGAATGAATATAGCTCTGAATTGCATATTCAAAAATTAAATGTAAAATTGTTTTAGAAAATGAGCATCTCCACTCCGTGATAGAAGGAATTAGTTCTGTAAAATTATTGCCCTCATTGTATTCCTTATGTATCAACATATAATGGTGAATTGAAAACATATTAGGGCTGTCAACGTTAACGCATTAACTCATGATAAACGATTTCTAATGATTAACGCGTAAAAAAATTTTTATGGTGGTCCACATAAGTGCAGATCTATGACCAGATTTCCCACAATCTCTTTAACCATTGTAAAGTAGGCTAAACCTGAGCTAAAGCAGATTGAGCAGTAGGCTAATGGAGACAAGAAATTAAATTGGGCTTTTGAAAGGCTCCTTTCGTCATAAAATGTTTCCGATTGGTTCGCTTGACAAAACTAAAGTAGCCTAATATGTAGGCTACTTTATTTCAAGGAGTTCCAATATCACAAAAGCACTACGATTTTAAAATACCAATTGAAGACCCTGGTGCTAAAAGTACTGAAGTCACATTTTTAGACAATTCAAGTTGAGCATAGAAACATGTTGTATTTGTTTAGCTAAGTCCACCCTATAAATATTGTTAACAGGTGCCTATTAAAAAGGTGCCAAAGCAATGCATAAAAACAGCAAAACTTTTAATGGCTGATTTTATGGATCAATTATATTTTTGGATTTGATTTTCTCAAAATAGACATTTTGTGACTTCAGTACTTTTAGCACCAGGGTCTTCAATTGCAAGTTAAACCAATTTAATGACAGAGCTAGCGATAGCTAGGTTTCACCCAACAGGTTGACAACAGCTATCATCAAATGGATTGCTACAGACTGCAAACCGATTAACACTCGCAGACACTGATATGGATGTTCTGTAAATTGCATATGCCGACCGACATACACTACCCTCGTGAGGTGCAGTTGTTTCACATATACATGATACATATGAAAACGAGAAAGCCGCTAAATTGAAACTCCTTAAACATGCGATGGCTGTTGCATTATTGCACTGATCAACACACACAGGTGCCTATGAAGGCTTAATTGGCAGATCTTACACATAAATATTTGGAAATACCTACAACAACAGTGCCTTGTGAAAGACTATTCTCACATATTTTACTAAAGAAGAGAGCTACGTTATCCACTGACTAATTTGTCTCAGCAACTGCGTTAAGGAAAATAAATAGGGAGTAACCTTACATTGTGGCTCAGTGATTTTTTTTCAATAATTCATCTTAAATATTATTTTCATTGTGCATCACCACCGTGTTTTGTACAGTGCAGTATCTTGATATAGCAGACCATTTTGAGAAAGATTGTGTTAATTGTGTTCCACAGTTCTTTAGTATTTACAAGAATAATAAGAGTCCATTTAAAGTGTAAGAAATCCAGATTAATTAAATAAAAAATTCTAATTAAATTTTGAAGCTGGTGTTGTGACTACACTGCAAAACACTGAAAGGATCATCATTAAAAAATATCTGAATCATCATGGATTGCTTGTGCTTACATTACTTCCAGTCCATCTTATATTAATGTTTACTTACAACAAAATAATGCTGTAAAGAAATGTACTTGCAAAGTGCGATTAAATACGTGATTAATCACAAATAACAGATAACAAATAACAAATATCAGAATTCTGAGATTAATCACGATTAAAAATGAAATGGATTGACAGCACTAATATATATATGTATATATATATATATATATATATTACACCACAATAATACTTCTACAATAAAAATGTAGAAGTGGCACAAAAACTTGTTTATTTAGCTTATAAATACAAGATAAAATATTTAATTATTACAACACACACACATTCATCACAGGTGAGTATTGGAGAAAAAGAGAAGCAGGTGGTGCATGCGTTGGCAGGATGCAGACTCAGCAGTAAATGGCTATCCACCAAAAAAAACAGTCCCACAATGCACCACTTCCCTTTTTCAAGGAGTGCTGAAGGAGAAATACAGTGGGTGATTCTGTAGGGAAGACAAAGTACTGGACAAGAAGTGCATTAAAATAAAAGAGCTTGACTGCATGCTAAGTGTCTAAAGATAAACACAGAAAAAGAAAAAGCACAGGCCATACCCCCTGCCATCCAGGAATGGGAAACTAGTTTTTCAGGAGAAAGAAAGAAAAATGTGACCAAGAGAAAAGCATTCAGTGGTCTAGAGAAGTGTTATATTGTCAGTGTTCAACTCCTTAGATATACACCGATCAGCCACAACATTAAAACCACTGACAGGTGAAGTGAATAACATTGATTATCTCGTTGTTATTTTGGTTCTGTGCACTTTGAGTTTTAAAGGATACAATGAGGTTGACGTGCATCTTTAATTTGAGGGTATTTTCATCCATATCGGATGAACCGTTTAGAGATTACAGAACCATTCATACATAGTCCCTCATTTTTGGGCATCAAAAAATATTGGACAGTTTAACATAATGCAGGGTTCAACAATAACAGTAGTCCGATGGCCCGGGGCCAGTAAAAAGTCACGTTGGGACAAATACCAACTCACTGTCCCGATCGGGCCAGTGCTAAAAATTGGAGACTGTTTAAAAAAAAAAAAGATCGCATTACATGGAATCCTCCAGTGTTCTCATAAAACGAAAGAGGCGTACTAGAGTACAGAACCAAAATAACAACGAGATAATCAATGTTATTCACTTCACCTGTCAGTGGTTTTAATGTTGTGGCTGATCGGTGTATGTAGGAATGTTAAAAGATATAGGAAGAAGCGACTAAAAAGTAATTTAAATATGATGCAAATACCTCTGGTTAATACTCTGTCAGTAATGACAAAAATATATTTTGATACAAATTACACCACATGTAAATATCAAATCATTTCAACTCCTTTTAAAAGTCCAGTGTTAGCAACAACTACAGTAAATACATTAGTTTTGCAATATATCAGATAGAAAAAGCCAACTATCACATTTCAACTTTACCCACCTCCGGCAAATGACTGAGTTTGTTTAATTTGCAGCCCAGAGTACACCGCTTAGGAGTGATTTAACCCTCCTATAATGTTTGGGGTCAATTTGACCCCAAGTCATTGTCTCTTAAAAACCTTGTTAACCTTATTTTTTCATGTTGATTCTATATTACTTTCCCTAATTTGGTGGGATTGAATGGTAAACACACAATAAACATAATGCTATGTTTTCAAAAGTCCTGTACAAACTTTGTAGACAAAGATGTTTTGTGGGGTCATTTGAGGGATAGCTGTATAAAATGTAAGAAAATATTTTTTATTTTTTATTTGATTTTTGATCTTTTTTTAAGTAAATCCAACGATTTATTTGTTGATTTATTTCCAGCGATTATTTTTTTGATTCTGTGATGGGTATATTCCAGTCATCAATAGGAGATATGATCATTTTATCAATGCGATGTAGGCCTATTAATATGTTCACTGCCTTCTCCATCACGCAAGAGTAACTACGATGGGCAAAGGCAGGATTTTCCAAAAGGCAAATGCGGTTATTAAAGGCACTGTCACTGTCATGTTGAAAATATACCCCCACACAAATTTTTTTTTAGTAGAAAGCTGGCAACCCAGGGGGCAGGTACAAGAAACATGTGATGAGAATATCATGCCCTGTGTCACCCACATTTTGATAAAAGCACCCGCGTAGTGTAGGTTTATCTCCGGAGGAGATGCAATTAAGCGCATCTCTGAATCTGTCCCTATAACAGCAACAATAAAAAACAGATTAGGTCCTGGATATAGGTAAATTAAAATTGTTATTTTGCCTGCTCACTTATTAGAGTGAATTTCTGTCATCAGCACACAATTTCCCTCTGCTATAAAAATCTCTCATAAAATATGGAATAAAGTCATAAACTTACCTGCATTATTAAAGCCAGATACATCCTTTATAAGATTATGCAGTTATTTTCTGCCTTTTCTGTCTATGTGTGGTGTACAGTGTACGTTTCAACACTGAAATGTGTCTGCAGAACAGTATGCAATTCAAATTGGGAGTAGTAATATCTTGAAACTAATTGTAATTGATTGACAGCCTTAACACGTAAAATGAACGCATTCTAAGCTTTCCAAAAAGGTATAATATAGGTCACTGGACAGATCTGTGCATGTCACGAGCATATTTCAAAACAACACGTGCCATCAAGCATCTGCGTCTCCGCGGTTTTGCATGAGAGTGCATTATACGCATCGCATAGTGAACTCCGGTGAGAAATCGTTCTTTTAGCACAATAACGAAGTTACAAAAAGATTTTCACTGCTTGAGGCTGCTGAATTCTGTAGTCGTCCTCTGGATTCAGGTGAGGAGATTTACATCCATGACTCTTCATCTGAAACAGACAGCAAGGATTCCATAGCTAAGTGTTGCCTTGTGTACAAGGTGTGCGTGTGTGTTTTATGGTGTTGTATTCATAATAGAATCGCTAGTTAGCCACAGTAAGGCTAGCTAGGTTGTGTTATATTGTTTATGATGTCACAGAGTTTTACAGTAGTGGCACTGAGTTCAGAAGTCAGGTTTAGTTTAGTTTATACCTAGTTAGCTAGAAACGTATTAGGTATTGGCTATAAAATAAGCCTGAATAAGACTCAGTGATAAAGAATGGGGATTCTGTGGAAAAAAAGGCCATGTCTGAGGCGACTTGGATTTGTATACCATAAGTAATGACAATGGTGGTAAGCTGTCAATCTATTACGGCTAGACTGTAACTTTATTGGGAATTTATACTACACTATAGTAGAAGCTTCCATGTGTGGCCTAGGCATTCATTATGTTGGGTGCCCCAGCATAGGTAGTGTGACATAAAGCAGTGGTTCTCAAACTCAGTCCTGGGGATCCCCTTGTATGCTGTTTTTCGTTCCAACCACAGTTGCAATCCCAGAATTTTAACAAGCTGTTAATTTTTCTTTATTGTGTTTTTTATGTTTAGAGGGACCATCTTAAGCCACATTATGTTAGCAATAGCTATACATACCATTAATAATAAAAGTCCAATTTTGATATATTGCAAGCAATTACAAAAAGAGAGGTAAAAATGCTTTAACTGGTCAAATGAATGTGAGGTGAATCAATAGGATCCCAATTGGCAACACATGTGGTTTAAGTTCCTTCAAAATTCTTTAAACATATTAGTACAATGCAGGTTTGTCTCGTTATCATTTGCTTTGTCTTTGAGTTCTTCATTATTTAACAAATGGTTAATTTTAGTGACCATGTGTCCACAATTTCACCAATTAGGATCCTATTGATTCACCTCACGTCTTCATTTGATCAGTTAAAGCATTTTTTACCTCTCGTTTTGAAATTGTTTGCAATATAGCACAATAATCACAAAGTGAACATGGGACCTTTATTCTTCATGGCATGCATAGCTATTTCTGACAATGTGGTTTAAGAGGGTAAATAATCCCTCTAAATATGAAAAGCACCTAATTAAGAGAAATGACTAGCTTGTTAAAATTCGATTGTGGTTACATTGTTTACCAGCATACACAGGGTGTCCCCAGGATCGAGTTTGAGAACCACTGACAATGGCATGGCAGTTAGTTGTCCCTTATAGTAATCCATGGGCTGGCGTATTCTTATATAGTAGATAGTTGTAGTAATTGATTTGACCAAGGAAATTGTGTGCATGTTCTCATACATTGTTTGTCTGACTGATTGGTAATAAATTACCTTTCATGACCAGAACGGGGCTGTGGTGGACATTTTTGGCACTGGAAACTAAACTGAGACAAAGACATTGATTATCTAAGGGTCATTCCCCTCATTAATTGCCCCCTCATAGGACATGATAATGTGCTTCAAATTGACTAGATTAAAAATGATGTTACACTGGGCTTTAATTTATTGTTCAAAGCATCCCAGAAAAATGCAAACAGTTGAAAAGGACATACTGTCCTCTATCAGATAAAACAATTGTGAATAAAACCGGAATGACTGCTTCAGAGCTGCAGGTAGGGCATATGGAGTTCTGCACGCAGACGATCCACATAGTGTTATAACATGCTAAACTGGTATATCTTTCTCAAACAGATTCTCCAAGACAATAAATGACCACTGAATTTTGAAAGGAAGATCTCTATGTGTATAACCAATGGTAGGTTTGTATATTTATTTCATATTTAGTAGCAGATATTGATAGTAAAATGACGTGGTATAATGACAATAATTTCACATGTTCATTTTTCATTTGAGTGAGCAGGGCTTTTCACTGCTTTTTGGCATACGATCAGGCTATTGTTGGGTTTATCGTGTTGCTATGATGGAATTCAAATTTCCACTATGTCATGCATGGGTAGATATAGCTGCAGGCGAGGGTGGGTGGGGGGTTGCTTGTTAAATGTATTACGGGATGGCTACGGGAAAATCGTGACACTTAGAAACTCCGTATTCAGCAGAATGGTCTCGAATCCTGTACCAATAAAGCTAAAACAGAGTTTGTGGTTTCCACTCATAGTTTGGCTGCAGGAGCAAAGAATGTCTCAGTTGAGCAAAATCTTGCCGCTGTCGCCATGGCCACTAGGCATTTGCACAAATGGCTTTAACTTTGAAGCATCTAAACCACAATTACAAGAGCATCTACACAGGTGATTCATATTAATTTGAATGCTAATTAGCAGCATGTGTCTGCTTAAAAGTGGTCTAACCACCAGCAATTTGTGAGGTAAGTCTCCAAAGCAAGATGAGGTTCCAAAGGGGCCAAATAGTTGGTGCCCTAATTGCAGGTCCGTCGGTGACAAAAACGCCAAAATTATTTAAAGTGGCAAGGGAAACAGTGTCAAAAATTTTGACAACATATGCCCAACACCAAAAAACAGCATCAGAAAAAAAGAACTGTGGCCGCAAGTCAAAGCTCTCCGACAGGGACAGATGGATGCTTGGTAGAATAGTTGCTAATACCCACAGAACTACAGCTCTAAAAAACACCACAGTATTGAATCAATCCATATCTGAACCAGTCTCAACAGTACGTCCTGAGCTTCATAAAGCTGGTATTTATGGCAGGGCCGCCATTCGGAAACCATTTGTATCCAAGGCTAATGCACGAAAACGCATAACATGGTGTAAGGAACACAAAACCTGGACCCCTGAGCAATGGAGAAAAGTGATATGGTCTGATGAGTCATCTTTTACTCTTTTTAATAATCTGGATGGGTTTATGTTAGGAGAAAGCCTAAGGAGGCATTCAATCCACAATGTCTGTTGCCAACTGTTAGTATCATTGTGGTTCTGTAATGGTATGGGCAGCCATTTCATGGGACTCATTGGGTCCAATGACTGCTCTCCATGGAAGTGTAACGGTCAAACAGTATGAAACCATTTTACAAGTCCAGGTGCACCCTATGGTGCGAACACTGTTCCCTCATGATGTCCCCGTATTCCAACATGATAATGCCCCCATACACACTGCTAAAAACATTAAAGAATGGTACCAAGAACACGACGATGATGTCAAATGCCTTCCATGGCCTGCACAATCACCCGATCTAAACATAATTGAATCTTTATGGGAAGTTCTCGAGCGCAGAGTGCAAACTATGTTTCCACCTCCTTCATCCCTCAAAGAACTGGAGACTGTCCTTCTTGAATAATGGGCCAATATCCTACTACACACAGTTCATAAATTGTATGACAGCATTCCTAGAAGGATTCCTAAAACTGTTTTGAAGGCAAAGGGTGGGCCTATTCCTTATTAGTTCATAGATATTTCGTTTTTGTAGGTGTTTCTGATATTTTCCCCTGTATAATATAAGTATAAATTTTTCAGTCAAATTTCTGAGTTGATAAGTCAACTAAGCTGACTCCTCACTTGTTTTAGATGATGCCATAATTGTGCAATGCAAAGAGTACAAAGCAGCAAGAAAATTATGTATTCAGCCGATATGATAAAGCCACCTTCTAGGGTTTAAAGGGGACATGAAGCACTCGGTAAAGTGGCTCTGTTTCGGTTGCTTTTTACCTTAAATTAGATATGATCGTGCATTCAAATCTCATACCGACACGTATTTGCTGGAAAAAGAAGTTACAATTAGCTTTTTTTCCACTAGGGCGCAGCCATCTTGGACCAACTGCGGTCTTGATGTCACTCGGTTGGTTGGTCTCAGCTGTTCAATGTATTACTATGGGAGAATAGCTGACTTTCAGTCGGTTTGAGATTTGAACGCACGGTCATATCTAATTTAAGGTAAAAGCTAACGAACCAGAGACACTTTACCGAGTGCTTCATGTCCCCTTTAAAGGGATTGTAAAGGGGCTGAAAAGTAGTTAAAATAACTATAAATTATCAGAGGGATGTATCCACTCCATATCGACCAAATATCTATTCAAAGTAATGTCAGTAACTATAATAAACATACATCAAGTCAGACATAAAATCTGTATTGAAAAAACCTCAGGATTGTGTGGCAGGACCTCGCCGTCACCCCGCCTCCCCCTTACAGGCACATGGATTGGATCACACTAGCATTCTGCATCCATGGTTGAACGAATTTGGTAGGCTACTGTGAAATGCTCAGGATATCAGATAACTAAAAATAGCTAGCTAGTATAATAGCTACTGAGCATAACAGATTTACCGGACCTGGGGCCGCATGTAGAAAAGTTTGCGAATCCGCACTAAATATGTAACATGTTGGGCTTATATACTACCTGAAGGAGGATGTAAGCTTTCTAATGATACCAAAATGATCTCTCTAATCCAAATATAAAGCGAGTTATATCCCATTATATTTGGAATGCAATCAAACCATGTTTTTGAGAAAAACCCCTTCAAAGTTCTGCTGCGAAAGTTGTGTTAACGTTACTGGAGAAAAACCTACTGGGTCTCATAACCGAAAAAACAAAACTTCGGTGTTAGCTTGTCATATTAGGTTTAAATGCTTCAAAACTAGTTTCATATTGGATTTGACATCAAGACACGCAGATAATGAAAGCCAACACATTTTTCGAGTAAAATTAGATGAAACCGAATAACCGCATATTGTGTGACTGGTTACAAGCTGGCTATAACGTTAGCCTCCAAACGTTCCAAAGTCCGGTGCTGTAGAACACCCGTAGAACACCCGCCCGGCCAAACTCACGTGCCGCCCGGCTTGGACAAGAGGGAAAATAAATAATTTTAATGAAAAAATAAAATAAAATGTATATTATTCTTTTTTTTTTAAATATAATCTTTATTTTTTTTTTTTTTAATGTAGGCGCAATATTTCCCTTACCGCAGAATGCGGGAATGATCAAAATAGCATCTGGAAAAACCCTTGCCAAAACAGCTTCGGTTTCCCATTAATTAAAATGTTCAATGGCAGCTGATATTATGAGGGTGTAATTATAGTTTCCCGCCTCTACGCAAAATGGCGCACTTTCACCGCCCAGCCTGAAAAAAAATCTAGGGGAAACACTGTCTCTGTATAAGCTTTTTCTGTTATTTACCAAACACCATGGACTACCAGTTTCTCAAGATAAACCAGATGAAATCGTACATTTTTTCACATGGACGCGCTTAGTCTCCACTCCTATATTCACAGCAATTGTCAGAAAACGCCCACAGCTAACCTAGCTACATAGCGTACATATCCCTGTTCATATCCATGAAGGAATGTCGGAAACGACGGCAGATAGTGTAGAAAAAATGCAGAAAAGAAATGCTCTTTATGGAGTGGCACATTACAGCCATATATTTACAGTAACTAACTCGTAATTTCACTTCAATCAGCTTCATATGAAACTCAATATCAGCCTGTCGTCAAGCGTTGTCAAACTACGGTGTTGATGACTGATGCTACCACAACGTAACCACCAGTGCCCGCCCACCAAAACTAAGCTAGCTCAGCAGGTCAGGTTGTCCATAAAATCGGATGAAAAGCAATGGGCTACATTACAATGGCAACAGGCACGTACAGAGGGGATGGCTCTGGGTGCCCGAGCACCTGCCCCTTTTGCCCGATGTGCCCCTTTCAGGGACGTAGGAAGCGGTTAAACTTGTCCGAAATTGAAATTGTACCGAAAAAAAAGGTTTGCTATGTACTTTTAGTTTGAAAGGCATGCTGTGAGAGCGCAGTCAACAAGTCATCATCAATCTGAGCGTTGCCCCTAGCACTGAAGTGTCCCCCAAATGGTTTTTCTAGGTTGATGTGCCCTTTTCTCACTTTGAGCACCTGCCCCTCAAAAGGTCTCTGCACGACACTGAATGGCAACTATATCAAACATATATTATTACAGCAGCAGACTACTCTATTATTTATTGAGAATATAGCTAACATTACACCTACCAGCTTTGGTAAATTAGCAGCAGTCCAAGCTAGCAATTTACCGGTTGCAGCAGGTTCATCTGCCTGGCGATGGCCACCCATCCATCGGGATGGCCATGACATCCATCGGGGAAAAGGGGGTAGAGAGGGCACAACCCAGCAACTCGTTTGAGGAATTTGGGCAAGCCAAATTGTTATAATTCTGAAAGCTGTCCGGTTTAGTAAAATGGTCGCTGCACAAGCTGGTGTTTGCGCTGAGCTTGCCATTGTAGCAATAACGTTAGCTTTCCAAAAACGCCACCCATTTCTTACGAATTTCAGCATCTTGAGGAAACCGAAAAAATGACACGTAGCATTACCCTCGACCTCATCCTCTGTTTGTGCATCCAGGGAGGGCATATACACGGGGTATATGCGGCATGCTTGCAATGCAAACGGAGGCGATAACGACTAAGTTATAACTCTTAACTTAGCTCTAGGGCTAAAGTAGCCTTGCTAGCTAGACAGCTAGGTAGCACCACCACGAAGGGATAGAGAAGGTGGGAGAAATGAATAATAATAATACATTTTTTTAATAAAGCGTAAGAAACAATCCCAAAGTGCTATTTACAGGAGTGCATTAAAATAAGATAAATAAATAAAACAAAGATGAAGACAAACACTACAGAAAAAAAAGACAAGTGCTGCAGGGGGGGCATAAACAAACAAACACCACTAACAAAACTAACAGAACGCTCTCCTGTATAAGAGTCTTTAGGCCTGCTTTAAAGGAGCCCAGAGTCTGTGGTGTCCTCAGATGGTCAGGGAGGGCATTCCAAAGGCGGGGGACAGTAGAGCAGAAAGCCCGATCACCCATAGTGCGGAGCTTAGTTCTGGGGGTGTGGAGGAATAGGCCGCTGCTGGACTGGAGATTGCGGGAGGAGTTTTGAGGGGTGAGCAGTTCTTTTAGGTACGGAGGTGCATTTCCCAGAGTGCATTTGAAAGTCAGGAGAAGGATTTTAAATTCTATCCTGTATGAAACCGAGAGCCAGTGCAGAGATGCCAGGATGGGTGTGATATGATGGTATTTCCGCACTCTCATCAGGATCCTGGCAGCACTGTTCTGGATGTATTGGAGCTTCTGGAGGCTCTTGCCAGGGATCCCGATGAAGAGCGCGTTGCAATAGTCCAGCCTTGAGGAGACAAAGGCGTGGATGAGCTTCTCGGCGTCAGACATGGTTAGGGTAGGACGGAGTTTGGCTATATTTTTGAGATGGAAAAATGATGTCTTGCAGAGATGCTTGATATGGGTAGCGAAGGCCAGGGAGGGGTCAATGTTGACACCGAGGTTAGTGATAGAGGTAGAGAGAGGGATGGTTTGACCAGCAATGGTGAGGTGAGTAATGGGAGAGTGCTGGACCTGGTGAGGGGTACCAACCAGTAGGGCCTCAGTTTTCTGCTGGTGAGTTGGAGGAGGTTTTGCTTCATCCACACCCTTATCTCCTCAAGGCAGGTGTTCAGCCGTGTGCAGGCAGCAGAGGGATTTGGGGCAGTTTTGAGATATAGCTGGGTGTCATCAGCATAGCAATGGAAAGATATACCATGCCGGCTGATGACATGACCCAGGGGGAGCAGATAGAGTATGAATAAGATGGGTCCAAGAACAGAACCTTGAGGGACACCACAAGTGACAGCACTCATCCGAGACTTTGACACCCCCAGGGAGACATACTCAGTCCTGTCTGACAGATAGGAGTGGAACCAGTTCAGGGCTGGTCCAGAGAGTGCGATGTAGTTCTGGAGGCGTTCAAGGAGGACTGAATGATCGATGGTGTCGAACACTGCACTGAGATCCAGAAGGATAAGAAGAGAGGGGGAACCAGCATCAGCAGTCATCAGAAGGTCGTTGGTGACCCTAAGTAGCGCTGTTTCACTTAGGTACTGTGGACTGGCCGGAAACCAGACTGGAACTTCTCAAAAAGATTATGCAGGTTTAGATGGTCTTGGAGCTGTGCTGCAACTGTTCTTTTCTAGCACCTTGGAGAGAAAAGGAAGGTTGGAGATAGGTCTGTAATTGGCCATATTTTCCGGATCCAGGGTGGGTTTTTGAGAAGGGGACTGATTACAGCAGTCTTGAGTGCTGGGGGAACACGGCCGGATTGGAAGGACTGGTTAATCACCTGGGTGATCAGAGGGCTAAGAGCAGAGGTGCATGATTTGAGCAGGGCAGTTGGTATAGGATCAAGGGCGGATGTAGATGGTTTTATCTGTGTGATTATGGCCTCAATTTCTCCCTGGGTGACTTCAGAGAAACAGAGGAGAGGCCGCAGTGGTGCTGACGGAGGGTCGAGGATGGGAGGAGATAGAGTTGAGCTGCTGGAGATGAGAGATCTGATGTTGTTGACCTTTGTTTTAAAATAGTCAATAAAGCTGTTGCACTGCTCCTCTGTGGTCTCATTTGGAGAGTGAGCTCGAGGCTTGAGAAGGTGATCTATAGTGGAGAACAGGTGCTTTGAGTTTCCAGGATTTTTATTGATGAGGTTGGAGTAAAATAATGACTGTGCCTTTTTCAGAGCATTTGAATAGGCTCTTTGGTGGTCACGAAAAGCCAGTTTGTGTACGGTGAGCCCCATACTTCTGACACGCCGCTCCAGTATGCGCCCAGCAGATTTCATTTTTCTCAGCTCTGGTGTAAACCAGGCTGGCTGGACTGATCTTTTTACAGTTCCGAAAACGCATGCAGCGCTTGGACTTAGCCAGAAGGGGCAGGAAAGCCAGCTCCATAAGAACAGCCTTGTGGTCAGACGAACACCAAGGTCAGTGACCTGAAGATGGGTTATGGGGACAGAGTCAGTGATGACCAGGTCGAGTATGTGCCCCCGGGTGTGTGTAGGGACTTTAACAAGTTGTTTCAGGTCGAGACACTCGAGCAGACTCAGGAAGTCAACAGCAGAATGACCTGAGGGGGAGTCAACATGAATATTGAAATCCCCGAGGATCACGATGTTGGCTGAGGTGGAGCAGAGTGAGGTAAGGAGATCAGATATTTCAGGAAGGAAAGATGGATTAGGTTTGGGGGGCCGGTATATAAGAAGAATGATCATGGAGTAGGGGGGTCTGCTTTTTATTGCAAGACATTCAAAAGAAGACAAATTTGGCAGTGGCAGGAGGGACAGTTTCCACTCAGCCTGGTGTATGAAGGCTAGACCGCCACCACAGCCATTTTCGCGGGCCTTTTCAATATATATATAACCAGGTGGGCAGGCCTCATTTAGGGCGGAGTAGATTCCAGGTTTATGCCAGGTTTCAGTTAGGCACATACAATTGAGCTTTTTGTCCAGAATGTGATCATGAATCAGAAGGGGTTTGTTAGCTAGAGACTGGACGTTCAATAATTCCATGCTGATAGGCGAGGGAACTTTTGGTGGGATAGGAACTGCAGCAGGTTTCTGTAGAGGTCGCAAAACACTAAAATCCACTCCGCGTTTTCTGACGTGTCCAGTGTGGAGGGATCTCGCTGTGTTTTCCGAGAATGACATACAACTCTGTTTCGGTTCCGCCATTCATTTTAAAACCCCGACGGGAACCCCTGTGACTGTAATGCTGTCTGGACTTTAGAATCCCAAGCTCACGACAGCGGGTTAGAACTCCGTTCATTGTTGGAAATGTAAAGTTCTGAAGACGCAGTAGCTGCGAGAGTGTACACGAGGCCATTATAAAAACCTTTAAAAGGATAAAAAAGTGAAAAACCCAGCTCAGCATTGTGAGCTGGACGAGAGTGCTTGGCGACAGCTTACGCTTACTAGCTATGTATTCCGTAGCTGTGAAAGTTTGACAATTCCGTAAAAATCACTGCAGATAATGGATAAATCACGGAATAAATTCAGGAGAGGCGAAGGGGGAAGGCAGTGGTGACATCCAGTTCTTTCAAGACAGCTGGCAAAGTCCTCCGTAGCTGTGGAAGACCGATGCCTGGTTCCAAATAAATATAATAAAAAATAAAAAATAAATGAAATCTGACCGCAGATAGTGAAGAATAACCACGGAAAAATCCAGCAGAGGAGGATGGAGAAGGCTGTTATCAGAGATAGATTCCAGTTGAAGGAGGTATGTGGAAGTATACTAGCATATTCCAAACGCAGATGGAATCATGGAAAACATATATATATAAATATAAAACACTATTAAGAACTAGGTAGTAGTAAGTTAGCGTTTAAACATCAAACAAACAAAACAGACGGGTTAAAAGCTATACGTTCACGGAGAGGAGAGGCAGCCAGTGTGCGCCAGCGTTCCCCCTCTAGAGAGACTGGGAGAGGGATTAAGAACTGAAAAATATCAAAATAACTACAGCTAAGAATTACAAAACTATTGATAACGCAGACTAAGGTTCTCTATAGCAAACGATGTTTTGCTACACAAATAGGCTGTTTAACGTTAGTGGGGCAGAATAGTTTTATTTGACTCCAACTATGGGAGGAGATATGCAATGATATTAAAACATTTATTGGCCATTATGTCAGGTCCTTCATGGCATGGACTGAGCCCAGTAATAATTTGAACTCCACCCAATTAATCCCACACATCGGAATAGATGGATATAGATTGATATTGCAATGAAATTGAAATCTCATACTGTTGCTGATTCTTAATACATACCATAACAACGCCATATAATGTAGTATGAAGCAAATTACGGATTTACGTTTATAGTCCCTTTAAGTTAATTAAATAATGCTGTTAGTTTCTAATATAATATAATAATATTATATAATATAGTAATAAAAAATTGAGAACATTTGAGAAGCATAAGTTAAGTGTCATTTTCTGGACAAAGTGAATAGCTGTCTTATAGCTTGTTTCAATTCATTATTTCAGAATTTTAGAACATTAAAAACTATGTACATTTACTTGTAATTATAATGGTCAGAAAATAAAAGGATGTAATACATTTGTAACATCATTTTCTTATTACGTATACCAGTATACAGTATATCGGTGTAGATTTTTCTGCTTGGTGGCCTGGAGGACTACCACATGTATTTATGATTTGTCCACCCCTGTACACTGATACTAGGTTTTCACAAAAAGAGTCACTAATGCATGGAATAGCTCAGATGGGGTTGTTATGGAAGCAAATGCCATTGTGTGTTTAAAATCAGACTGTAAACAGTGCTGGATACTGTATAGACTGTGGACCTCATGGATAGATGGGTCTTTGCCCATTAGTGAGCTTTCTTAGCCTTTTTTGTTCTTAAAGTCCCTGCACTCATTGGTCACCGTGCCATGGTCCTCCATTACTGAAATTGCTGGTCAGTTGTTTGGCATTGTGTTTATGAGAATAATGGTGATTTCATGGGGAAAGCTATAGACCATTTTAGTTTCTAGTAAGCATTCTGAACTTGTAACGAGTTCAGTATACCATTAACATATGAATTCAGCTTTAGTAATCATAAATTGAAGCACCAGTGTATGTTGCATTGCGTGGGACAAGCTCATATTTTATTTATAAAATTACATTTAAAAAAGAACTGCAATATTTTCCCTTGTATGAGTCATAACAACTGAAATAACTGTTCAGGGCGACATGCCAAAGGGGGTGCAGACACAGAGCATTCATATTTCCTTGATTTTCAGTCAAATAAAAATTAAAAGCAAGCTTTTTTTGTGTTCATGCAGGTTTATGTAAGTTTAATGCAGTACAGGAGCAGGCCGAAGGCTCACATTCTAGGACAGGTCTCCTTTATTTCTACCACCAAGAGACTCCCTTTAATAACATATTCTCCAAAATACTCGCATTCCAAATTATACAAAGCAAAGCAAATTCAACTCTTGGTTTAGGTTTTATTTTAAACAATGCATGCAGCAAACAGTCCACTATTACAAAAAGCTTGTGCATGCAGCTTGCTGTTACCTTTGATATTGCGACCATTGTCTGTAATGCAGCATCATAATGATGAAAAGAAGGGAGAGGAATACATAAACTAAAGACGCAGATGATAGATTTTTCCTCTGTCAGAAGATCGGATATAAAACACAGACTATAACCTGTCTTCATGATTTATAGCAGGGTAATACCATTTTGGTGTCATCTCTAGGTGAAGTACTACAATATGGGACATAAATTATACAGGAAGAGAGCAAGTGCCAATCAGTCACATAGACAGTGATGTCTGCAGCACACCCTGCATAATAAACTTGTGTGAAAAGGTTAACCTTAATTCAAAGGCATACTCTGTGCTCTCTGGGGATACTGTGGGCAGAGTGTTAATGAAACGAGTCTCAGCGCTGTACCTTCGCTGGCGTGACGATCCCTGAACATGGTCGTGGAGTTGGAGCTCAGGCCCTCGATGTCGTGCACTGAAGACGCCCGCCTCATGCTGCACATGGTCTCCTGGGAGACAGTGTGGGCGAGGCAGGTGGTGGACTGGGGCTGATCTGGGAACAGCCTGTCCCACTGCCGTTTGGGCGAGGACCGGTCGAGGGGCTCGGACACGTCGAGTGGGGCGGGACTCTGGCCAGAGCCGATGAGGGCTCGGGTGTCATCGATGTCGGAAGGGCTGCAGCTCTCTTTAGTGACAGATTTGAAGTCCTCCATGGCAACGGAGCGGTCGCTCAGTTTGGGGGAGTCTATCATCACAGCGTCCGGATCCTCCTGTGGGAGGGACTGTTTGTTGACGCCCAGAAGATTCAAGGCAGGGAGACGAAACCGGAAAAACCGTCCCTTTCCTAAAGGAGAGAAAAATAAAATGATGAGTGGCTCTATGTAGCATGCAGGTACCCTGGTATGAAATTATTATAAAAATAGCAGGGCCATCTGATTCACAACACAAAAATACTTCTGAATGATATTGCGTCACTCTTCTCCAAAATGGCCATATGTTACATCAAACAGAAAAGATAATTTCAGTCTTAAAGACGATACTAAATTAAAGTCTAAACTAGCTTTTAGGGAATGTGGTCTTCAGCCATTAACTGCTTACAATGTTTGCAATGAATTCAACGTACTATATTGTGAAAATATTCATTTCAATCTTATCTCCTTAAAAAAGTGAAGGATCCCTTTCATGGGCACAATAAACCAGATTTGCATCTCAAAAAATGGGCAGGCAGAATTATTATGTACTAAATAGGCTTATTCTTATTCTTATTCTAATACCACAAATTTCCACCCTGGGTCCAAGAAACATCACTCATCCATGTGATGTTTTTTGGAACCAGAAATGGGTGGGAATATTGAGTTACATGTAAATTTGTTGTGGAGGGTAAAATCTTTTTATTGGCTGATACATGATAGTAATGATGGTAATCCGCATATGGCATGGGACTCTCGTTCTCTCATTACTCTCCAATCAGACCATTTCAGTATCTAAAAAACCTATTACTGTGCATACATGTGTCATAAGCCATTATAAATGGTCTTTACTGACTGTAGTTTCAAATGCGTTGTGAGGAAATTGCTAAATTCAGCTTCTTTCTTTTAAAAAAATTTTTTTTTCTCCAAAATGACTGAAATCTTGCTTTTGCTTTCCCAACACTCTTTCAATCTGTTGGTCTCACACCTTTATTAATTAGACGCATTCCGGTGTGGCTATTTTTAAACATTGCTTGATCAAACAAATCCTAGACCTCATGTGGTATGTTTTCCACACTTTGATGTCTGTCTAATTATTTTTCTGAGATTTTATAAAAATCTATTGACAAAAATGTCAGCCATTAGAGATAACACGTTGAAATTGGTGACAGTAGTCTAGCCATTAAGGAACCATGGGCTCATTTCAGGAAAGCTTCTCTTTTTGGAGTGTTTCACATAGAAATAGCAGTTGCAAGCCACAAAAGCATGTCACAAAATGCAGTCATGTAGGCAATCAGTGAATCGGCTATAAACCTGCCTCGTTTTGGTTTTGTATCAAACCTTTGCATTTGTGCACAGCATTGTAGTGCTCCTCTGCTCTATGTGGGCTGGTAGAAATTTGTGGGAGTTAAAATCTGGCTTGTGGTCACATTAAATTGGACGTTGTAATATAAAATGTCATTTGAACTATTTGTTTTATTTGATCTATTAGGTTTCCGCAGTAGGCCTAATATAGTCGACATTTTGTAGTAATGTTTTGCTATTCGTAGTATTCAAATGAAACCACCCACTGTCACCTAGAAGCCATCCGTCACCGGTGGTGCAGCGAAGACACAAATCACATTACTCAGTATCAAATACTATGTAATTGGTATCACATAAAATTTGTAAGGTTATTGAGTGGTACCATTTTCTACACATAAAAGTGGGTTCGTTTTCAGTCATTGCCCTGATTGGAATTTACAACTGCACCAAGGACTTTCTGAAGACCACAGATTGCATAAAAGTTTCACTTGGTGCCAGTGTTATAAAATCAGTATTTACAATGCATAGAGCTGTCGTAACTTTACTGACGCATCTGGACACAGAGACTTTGCATTTTCCAGGGCATTATCTGACAACCCCCAAGCTGCCGGTTACCAGGAAGCCCACAGCTGTCAACTCTTACAAAAAAGTTCATGAAAGTATTCCTTAAAGCTGGAGTATGCAACTTTAAAAAAAATATTTACAGTTGAAGTCGGAAGTTTACATACACTTAGGTTGAAGTCATTAAAAAATTTTTTAACGGCTCCACAGATTTCATGTTAGCAAACTATAGTATTGGCAAGTCAGTTAGGACATCTACTTTGTGCATGACACAAGTAATTTTTCCAACAATTGTTTACAAACAGATTATTTCACTTTTAATTCACTATATCACAATTCCAGTGGGTCAGAAGTTTAAATACACTAAGTTGACTGTGCCTTTAAATTTTTAATATTTGGTCACATATCCTTTGGCTTTGCATGCCATAACTTCCTGATGTCTGTGACCCAACAATATCAAAATACTTTTTATATCTTATTTTCTGATACTCCTACAAGCGATACTATAACGTCTCTGCATTTGAATGGATCTCTATGGGAATTTGGGGGTGGGACTAGATTTAGCAATACATGGAATACATGATTGGTAAAATGGCTGTAAGTCATCAAGGGTCTGAGGTATCAAACAAGCCTCAAACCATCACTCTGCTGCCAGATATGGAGTAGATATAGATGGATCACTTTAAGCGTTGTTTCTCCTGACACATTTTCCGATTGAACTTTATGGAAAAATAAGTCAGGAGAAGAAACCCTTCAAGTTATCCATCCATATCTACTGTATTTCTGGCAGCAGAGTGATGATTTAAGGCTTGTTTGATATGTCAGACCCTTGGTGACATAGAGCCATTTAGCCAACCATGTGTTCCATACTGTTCCAGTGTAATTTACAGCTAAATCTAGTCCCACCCCCCAATTCCCATAGAGATCCATTCAAATTTATTTGGTGTATTGTCTGGCATTGTCTGTGCTGTTTTGTGTGTGATATTATTTCGCCCTTTTGATGTTTAGCCAGTATGATTTAGGTCTAGGTTTTTAAGGTTGCGGGACTTGTGCTTTGAGCTTTAAGGTTGAATTCCTTTTTTGTGTGCTCGTTTCTGTCACCGCTTCTTGGTCTTTCCTTTTTTTGACCGTTGCCTAGATCTTTTGCCTTCTCCGTCTCTTCCTCCTCTCTCTGTCTGCTTTCTTCCGTGAAAGCGAGAGGAGTCTTTGTTTGTTTCTGTGTATCTGTATAGTAGCTTCTTACTAAGAGACAGGGCGTTTTTATCATACTGACTTTAGGGCTTTATTTATTCTTAGAGGCAGGGCGTGTATTTTCGATTAAGCTTGCGTTAGTCTGTTAGCCGGTAATTCCGGTGCAGCTGTCCTGTCTCGTCCTTTTTACTTGTGGGACGATTTTGTTTGGAACTGTAGTTCTGTTCATTCTCCGGGTATGTCTCTCCTCATATGGAGCTTGGGCGATTTTGTTGACATGTTTACGTTTGACTGCAAGTCTCTGAAAGTAGCCTTGGAACGTTAGTTCTCTGTTCCTTTTGCCTCGTTACATTCCCCTTTACTGAGAGGCTAGGGCGTGTATTTTCTACTAAGCTTGTGTTAGTCATTTTTGCTAGTAAAGTTATGGGACGACGGTGCTCCGTCGGCTCACCTGTAAAATGTTTCTCTCTCCTGGGAGATCGGGCGTTTACCTCTTTACATTTTCTGGAGTAATGTGGGACTTGCCTATGTGAATGTAGTTATTAGGACTCTAGGATGTAGTTATTTAGCTGGTAATTCTGGTGCAGCTGTTCTGTTTCGTCCTTTTTACTTGCGGGATGATTTTGTTCTGAACTGTAGTTCGTTCGTTCTCCAGGTATGTCTCTCCTCATATGGAGCTTGGGCATTTTTGTTGATAGGTTTGCGTTTGACTGCGAGTCTCTGAGAGTAGCCTTGGAACGTTAGATCTCCGTTCCTTTCGCCTCCTCGTATACTAATTCGTATTAGTTTGCAGTGTTTTGTACGTTTGGTGTGTGTTATTTGTGCCATCATGCTACTCGCCTGTTCTTATGCGTCTCGTTACCGAGACAGGGCGTTTATTATTTCTGGCTCTTTCTTTAGTCACTTTGCTCGTAGAAGTCCATCCTAGGTTCTGTCTCTACTCCCCATCCCCTGTCTACAGGAGTCCCGCAGGGATCTGTACTGGGTCCTCTGCTGTTCTCTTTGTATACTAAGTCTCTTGGCTCAGTAATTCATTCACATGGCTTCTCATACCATAGCTATGCTGATGATACTCAACTCTTCCTCTCTTTCCCTCCCTCTACCCCACAGGTTAAGGAGAGGATATCTGCTTGTCTGACTGACATCTCTGAGTGGATGGCTACCCATCACCTGAAGCTCAACCTTGACAAGACAGAGCTCCTCTTCATGCCACACAAGACCTCCCCACTACATGACCTCTCCATCACCGTTGAAGGGACCATGGTGGCTGCCTCCCGCTCTGCAAGGAACCTGGGGGTGGTCCTGGACGACCGGCTGGACTTCAAAGAGCACATCAGAGCGACGGCTCGGTCCTGCAGGTTCCTCCTGTACAACATCAGGAGGATTCGACCGTACCTGACCACCTACTCCACCCAGCTTCTTGTCCAGACCATGGTCACCTCACGCCTGGACTACTGCAACTCCCTGCTCGCAAGCCTACCAGCCTGCGCCATTCTGCCTCTTCAACTGATCCAGAATGCAGCTGCCCGGCTTGTGTTCAACCTCCCGAAATTTTCACATGTAACCCCCCTGCTGAGGTCACTCCACTGGCTGCCAGTTGCAGCCAGGATCAGGTTCAAAGTTCTGACCCTGGCCTACACTGCAGCCAATAGGACAGGCCCCGCCTACCTGCAGGACTTAATCCAGAACTATGTTCCTGCTCGACCACTTCGCTCTTCTACAGCAGGGCGACTGGCACTTCCCCCCCCTCCGTGTCAAAGGCTCTTTCTCGTCCCGACTGCGGAGTTTTTCCACCTTAGCTTTTCAGTGGTGGAATGAACTTCCCATTCCCCTATGTTCTACTCCAACCCTGCCTGCATTCCGTTGAGGCCTGAAGACACACCTCTTCAGACTCCACCTTGACTGATATTCTAACCTAGGAATATCAGTTCCCTGTGTTTACTAGTTCCCTGTGTTTTTCCTGTCTGTTTATTATAGTTTGTAATAGTATTTAGAATAGAAGTGTAGTATTGCTGATTTACCCACAGCTTACTGTGAACTACAGTCAACGTTCATTACTAGGGATAGCTGCTACATTATGGGAAGGATGTGTTTTGTCTTGTCTGTTCTGTAGTGATCTTGATGATGTCTCTGTATGCACTTACTGTACGTCGCTTTGGATAAAAGCGTCTGCTAAATGAATGTAATGTAAATGTAAATGTAAGTATGGGAGCCCAGTGCTTTGTTCCATTAGCCTTGTTTGGTTTTCTTACTGAGAAACCTGGCATTTGCACTTCTACTCATTGGTGTGTGACAGTGAGCCGGTTAGTAGCCTTGGTATGTGTGTTTCCCTGTCTTGTCTCCTTCCCTTAACTCCCTAACTCCCACCTTGCTGGGTTTGGCCCCTCCTACCTCACACGTCACGCCACCATTACAGTAAAAATGTGGGCTAATGCTCAAAATACACAAGAAGAGAATTTGTGGATAGCCTATATACAGTGAGCACCATAATTCATTGGACAGTGACACATTTTTTGTTATTTTGGTTCTGTACTCTAGCACTGAGTTTGAAAGAATACAATGACAAGGTTGAAGTGCAGACTGTCAGCTTCAATTTGAGGGTATTTTCATCCATATCGGATGAACCGTTGAGAAATTATAGAAACTTTTGTACATATACTAGTCCCCCCCCATTTTCGGGCATCAAAAAATATTGGACAGTTTAACATATTGTAGAATAAAGTAATAATTTTTAATATTTGGTTGCATATCCTTTGCATGCCATGACTTCCTGATGTCTGTGATCCAACAATATCAAAAGACTCTTGATATTTTATTTTCTGGTACTTCTACGAGCGATACTATAACCTCTCTGCATTTGAATGGATCTCTATGGGAATTGGGGGGGAGGGGGTGGACTAGATTTAGCTGTAAATTACACTGGAGCAGTATGGAACACATGGTTGGCTAAATGGCTCTAAGTCATCAAGGGTCTGACGTATCAAACAAGCCTTAAACCCTTCTGCTGCCAGATATGCAGTAGATATGGATGGATAACTTGAAGGGTTTCTTCTCCTGACTTATTTTTCCATAGAGTTCAATAGGAAAATGTATTTACATAGAAATTTAGCTTTATAAATGACTAAAATATACTCAAATACTTAAAATAAACATTTCTGTACTTCTTTTTGTAGTACACTTGAAGCAAGACTAGTAGGGCCATGCTCCTTTTAGTTGTTGACCTAAAACCTGTCAAGAAGGTTGCATAAATGTAATATTTCATGCCGTGGCAATCTATATCTTTTGACCAACTCAATATCTCCTTAGTTATCTAAAGGGTGGGCGCCATCACAGAAGATTTTGGAGCGTGCCTCCATCTCCGCACAATGAAAATCCTTGCAAATCGCTTTTGTGAAACAAGGCCCAGGCCTGTAACTCAGAGATGGTCAGATGTTCAGATCCCAGGTGGGGCACAGATTCAATTGCTTCATGAAATATCCAGCTATTTAAACCGGTTTAAAATTGTAAAATTTTCTAAAATGTTCTGAACAAAGGCATCATCTTGGAAAATGAATACTGTAAAACTGTTTTCATGTAAACACATCAAAATTTTGCTAAATAAAGTAAAGCAGGATTCAATGGTCCCATGAAGGCTCACAAAATGAATCAATTCAAATGTTACGCTCTGTTAAAAGGTGCAGCGAGGGTTGGGTCAGTTGGATGTCCATATAGCCACTCATTAACTACACAGCAGAGGTAGTGAAAGTGAAACTGCACTCAGAAATATGGGGCTTCTGTCAGTCAGTGCCGCCTTCGGAGAGCGCTGCTGCCTGCCACACTTTTTACACTGTCGCGTGTGAAAATGGCACAACACCCAGTCACATAATACGCCCGTCGCACTCAACAAGGCTTCAGCATGGCACGTTGAAAGGGCTTGTTAGGGCTGGATGTACGGTGTCTGCTACTGAATGTCTCTCTTTCACCGTGTGATGGCGGGAGATACATGTTTCAGTGTTCTTTTGTGCCTCAGTATGAATGGATATGACTCCTTAGATATGTAGTTACTGTGGAGTGGATGAAGGGATACTGTATCTTTGATGTATATTGGCATACCTCTACAAAACACTGTCAAACTGAAATAATAATCACTTAGTAAGTCATGGGGAGCAAGAAAAATAAGGTATAGAAATAAAAACAAATACAGAAAATACAGCCATAAAGATAGAAATGCATGGCAAGCTTGACTGTAAGGCAATTGTGAAATCTGTAAATACAGTGGGAACGGAAAGTATTCAGTGACACATTTTTTGTTGTTTTGGCTCTGTACTCCAGAACATTGGATTTGAAATGGAACAACCGTCGCTAAGCGGCGCTAACCCAAAGCAAGTGTCTTTGCTATCTTACACCCGGCGCAGGGTTCATTATAGCGCCTAGGTATATTTTAGCTATATTTTAGCCTAGTTATTTTAACGGTGTCTACATAGGCGTGTGCACAATGTCTGTTACACACAGGGGTGCGCACAAGCATGACTAAAAATATCAAGATTACAATGTGAAATATTATTATTCCGTAGGCTATATCAAAAAATGCATAATAATAAAAGGCCACATACCTGTCCCTCTGCGAAGGGGAGTGCCGCATTAAATTGCTTACAGCCCACTCCATCAACATCCAGGCGATGTGTGATGGTAAGTGTAAGGTTGCATGTATAGACTATTCGCAATTATCCTGGATCAAGCTATGATTTAGCCTATATTTGCTAATAATTCCTGTCATCTTCTGGGGGGGACAATCTTCTGTTACGGGACAATGGCTATCCATCACTTTGCTGATAACACCTAGATATCTCAAGCCTAATGTGCAAATTCTCATTTACACCTAATGCGTGAATTGTCATTCAATGGAAAGCTTGCGCACTGATATAGACGTTTGAGTTCTGAAAATGCGCTTCAGATGTCATTACAATACAGCTCACTTCATCTAGGCCTACAGCTTGTAAGTAAATAGAATGGTTTTGACTGAAAAAAGTTCAAAACCTTGTCCAGTGTATTGTTTTTCAAATAGCCTAGGCTACAGTCCCCGGGATTCTCTGTGCATAAGGTTTGTTCGATAGCCTACGGTTAAAAAACAATTACAGTGACCAGGTTTCCATACTCTGATCTTATTAAAACCCAGCTGAAATGATTTTAAAGAGAACTAAGAGTCTAATTAGAAATGAAAACAAATTTGCAGCACATTACACAATTTATTCACAATTAATTTTAATGCCATTTTCTGCATGTGCACTTTAACTTCATGCAGGAGCAGGTCTGTTTCCCCTGCTGTAAATCACACTTTTCATGATCTTCCTGGGAAAGTGGACTCCATTATTTTAAAGCATTACGCTACCAGTAAAACAGGTTGGTCACATTTCCATAAGCAGGACATTATAAAACATGGGGAAATATGCGTGAACCTATGGGTTCCCAACCTGGAACCCATCATTAAGGCAAAATAACGGTCGAGAACTCCATGAGAACACCCTTGTGGAATTGATGTTTGACAATGCTTTATTGTATAATCAAACAAAATTTGTTAAACAAGTAGGCTAATTTGGCGTTTTCTAAGGTGAGACGGAAGCAATTTTGGTAGCTTATTCTCAGCTGTTGCAGGTGCTTTTAACAAAATTTAACCGCATAGGCTATATTTTCTAAAATAACAGCACTGTTGGGAATTACCGGGAACCCGTGCCGGTGTTAAACCCTAATGTTAAAGCCTAATGTTAATGTTAAAAAAACGAGTCATAATGGTTAGTCCGAATAATATCGATCATACTATTGATCCACATAGCCTATTCCTTGCTCGCATATAAGCAATCCGCCACGGTGGAAAAGCAGGCTTTTAAAGGGAATGGGATATGACATTTTGATTGGTTTATTGCATGTTACGCCCAAGACACACCTATAATTAATGAAGAGAAGTTCAGCCCATTTGCACATTGCTCCGTGCTTAGCGCTAAAAAAAACACAGCGAAACTAGCAAAAGTGAACTTGGACACGCCCTAAGTGCACTTTGCGTGATGCCTTTCGACCAAGCGCTGAGATCGTCAAGATAGAGCCATATGAGGTTAAAGCGCAGACTTTCAGATTTAATTTGAGGGTTTTTACATCCATACTGGGTGAACCGTGTAGCAATTGTTGCCCTTTGTATACATAGTCCCCTTGCCCCCCAATTTTAGGGGAAGAAAAGTAATTGGACAAATTAACATAAACTTAAATAAAGTCATCATATTTCATATTTGGTTACATATGCTTTGCATGCCATTACTTCCTGATGTCTGTGACCCAACAACAGTATAGGAAACTTAAAACAAATTAGCTAATATTTCAATACAGCCAATATTTCAATAGCCTACAGATTTTTTTATGTCACAAAAAGACTGGATTGCGATGATTAGCTAAAGCCGGTAACTATCTTATGTTGTAATAAAAGTAATTAGTTATAGCTAGCTAGTAACGAAGAGCATGAAGAGCAACTGTTCTCAGCATTTTGGCGAATCAGCGCTATCTCGTGGAGTGCAGTGAGGAGTTAGTAATGACGCGTCAAGGTCAAAATGAAATAAAGTAGGCATTTAGCCTATGTAATCATATGAAACACGGTCAAATGTAAACAGTAAAAATGTATTTTAAGTAGTTTCATTATTTAATTGTACAAACTCAGAGTAACATTACTGAATAGCTACTAACACTTTGTTCATATGGGCCTAATCGCATTGGAATGTTGCTGTAGCCTACACGATTCTGCGACCCAATAAATATCTCCCGCGACCTACAGTTTGTGCACTGCTGGTCTGAGGTATCAAAAGAGCCTCAAACCATCACTCTGCTGCCAGATATGCAGTAGATATGGATGGATCACTTTAAAGGTTGTTTCTCCTGACTCATTTTCCTATTGAACTCTATGGAAAAAAGAAGTATCCTCCATACTACTGGCTCTCTAGAGATTGTCATTTAAATTTTTTTTTAAACTATATATATATATAGCTATATCTTCATAAACCCTGAGCTAAATTGACACGTTTACGTTGAAAACTTGTCAAAAATCTCATAACCTAGATTAACCCCTCTAGACATCTCTGGTTCATTCCAATCGCTTACTTTCACTCCTTACATCCTTTCCTTGCTCCTTAGCTCCATCCAACGAAGGAGGCAAGGAAGAGATGGGGGATGAGATAAGAGAACAGCTGTATCACCTGTCTGTGTGCTTGTAACAGATTGTTATGTAGGCCTACTGTAGGCTATTGTTGTCTCAGAGCTTGTTTTTTCAAAGAAAATGGGTACTGTTTTACTGGACGCTTTGTCTCAGACATGAAATATGTAGGCTATGGTATAGGCTATGATGCAAAAAACAAATAGCCTAAATTGCTATGCACAGCAAATGCACAAATATATTGAAATTACGTTATTATTTCTCAGTCATAGCTTACAAGAATGAGCTTTTGAACGCAATGCAGCTTAGTTACGTGTTAAGGTTTGAGCTGGTGCAGCTGAAAACGTGCCGCGATTCTAGTCAACTAAATTTTTTAGTTACTTGCCAGAGACATTCAGTTGTATGAACATAGGATAAAAATGTGACGTATTGCATAGGCTACATAGGGCGAAATTAAATATTGTTTTTAAAGGACCGGGGTTAATGTTAAGCATTTAAGGTTGTGTTTTCTATGCAATAACAAACAAACTGAATGTCAAAAATATCAGAATTATTATGCTTACGTGCTTAACTATAAGGTTTTTTTTTATTTTGTTTTTTAAAAATGTTTTTTGCCTGTGGCTGAATTTTTTTAGGGCACCCCCTGGTAAAAAATAAACCCAGCGCCTATGCTCAACACAATCCTCATTGAATTGAGAATGCCTGTTACAACATGCTACCTCGTAACATCATCCACTTATATCGTTTCATAAATATATCGGTCCAGTCAGTCTGCCCTAGGCTAATATTTCTCAAAGTACTTGCCTCTGGAAGCAAAGCTGCAAAACCAATATTTACCTTGTATATCACAACAGAACTTGACACGTGAGGATTAAGGGTAGAGCCAATGGCATTCTAATTCATTCTGGGTAGTCAGACAGCTGGAAAATCATGATGCAGTTTCCTTAATCAAGGCTGATAATAGCACTCATTAACACAGCCTAATTAGAGGAACTCCACTCCTTCCCTCCATATCCCCCCAAGTATGACCCAGAGTGAAATTTAATTGCCACATTGACTTAGGCCTACTATTATAAACAGTAAACATTATAAACAGTAGTGGCTTGTGAAATATGAATAAATAATATACAGCATTCAACGCTGAATGATATGCAAATTTTAGCATGCACGCACACAAATTACCAATCATTGATGCACATGGAATCTTTGTAATGGCTCAACTGGTTTATTTTCAACACAAGTGCTACATGTTTGCACATGATGAAGACTGTTTATTGCTTCATGTAGGAGAAAAAAGGAGAACCAACATCTATACATATTGATAGTGACACAGCCTTCCGCATCAGTGAGCTAACTGGCCTGTTATACTGCATTACTCGTTCCACTGTCTTCTACCATCTCAGCTGTAATGGGAGCACAAAATACCTATGGTTGTCTTGTTGAAAACAACTAAAGGGCTGGGAAAAATAGGCTAGGTCAACAGTAATAATAAATGACACAATGCATATCTTATTTATACCTCAGTTCATCACGCCAACATTTCAAAGCAATATGATTTTACTAATTGTGTATGCCATTAAAAAATAAACAGGGAGAGACGTACTTTACTATAATTTCCTTTTCTACAATAATTTATTGGGGTATTGAGATTAGTATGAAACGGTTTATAAAATAATTCATGAGGTAAAAGCTTCTTCCTATTTAATTCAGCATAATATTTTAAAATCCAACACAATGGAATATGCTTGTGTACTTTTATATACTGTAAATTTGTGCAGTACTTCACAGTTAGTATTCTAAAGGTGAGGATTGAAATCTGAAGTAAAGGTTCAACTGCGGTTGTGCTGTGAATGGTGAAAACGTCGTGCACCATGGAGATGGGGATCAGGGGATTATACTCCACCGCACATGCATTTACTCTTGTTGCTATGATACAAAAAATATTTATTTGCACTGAATAATAATTTGATTCCCCCATTATCCCTAAAATATGAGTCTGTAATGAAAGCATATTTCCTGGGAAGTGTGCTTTGGGTGTTTCTAGTCTAGTCTGAATGTGCTGAAGGGTCTCAAGTACTGAAGACTGTACTCATCAGGGCTTCACACACATGCTAATTTGTCCCCTGCTTCATTGGCCATTCTGCTACTCAAACACATTCCCCCCGAGAAGACATCATTCTTATTCCAGCCAACAGTTCTGATTATCTTTGTGGCTAACACACAGAAAAGCATACACACCACGCGCACACACAGACACACGCATACCGAAATGTGTACTGAAGTAACACACACGGTAAAACAGCGCAAAACAGCATAAACCCAAAGGATCTGGCTGAAAAGTGTCTCTAGTGGAAAAACGTTAGGAACTGCGTGTCCAGTCATTGGCCAGAAACTTCATCCAGCTGACATATTCCTCCCGGTGACGAAATTGAAACCTGTACAGCTACGCCCTGAAGTTTTGTTGATAGCTTGCAGGTAGTGTGATTGCCTACAGCCTGTGTAAAATGAGTAGCCTACATGGCATGGGTAACTATTTGTACAGCATGTGATTCATTGTTTGCTGACCGCATCATTATAAGCCCAAATGAGGCTACGCGTGCCACCCGCCTACCACTCCAAAACATTGCCCATTCTCTCATTCTCCACCCATTGCTTCTGCCTCGGCCGCTACTTGCGGTTCGGCAGGAGCTGGAGCTAGCGTGTTTTGTGTGTGAGAGAGAGAGAGAGAGAGAGAGAGTTTTTTTTTTGGTCTCCTTTATTGCACAAACAAAAATCATTTTTGAAAGATCTGACAGCCCTCCGATCTATGCTCGGGGAAATATTTAGTTTTGAGAGCTGATTATCTCAAAGGAACACATAGTTCTGATCACGCTGGAGAGAGAAAGAGAGAGAGAGAGAGAGAGAACAAAGCAGCTGCAACGAATGCTGTCCAGAGTAGAATGAGAAAAAGGCTACAACTGAAAAAATATTGCTGGGGCATGGTTTCATACCTGGAGCTCAGCCCCTATATTATTACCTAATCATGCCCAGATTTTTCGAATTTCAAAAGGGGGCGTGGTCTAGCTAAACCAACGTGCTTTGTTACCCTTTAAAGGGTAACTGACCCCACTGTTTTAGCCTGTCTCCGCCTACGAAACAATTTAGAAAAATACTTTGTGGGGTGAGCGAGGGAGAGGGGTGGGGACGGAGGAGCTGTGTCCATCGTCATTTGCATAAATTAACGTAGGATTGTTTCGTATAACTCGGATCAAACTGTCAAACTAGACGTTGCATATCAAATATGAATCAAGATTCAACAACCGCATGGCCTATTTCTCACCTCAAATATCTTCAGAGATTTTAGTGGACTATTTAGGTGGAATAAGAGTTTATGAACAGGACGCAACGTTGTTCCGGTTTAAAAATGTGGAGCCGAAACGAAAGTAACGTAGTGGGTCTAACCAATCAGGTGCCGGCTGTTTCCGTTGTGGGCGACAACAATTATCTACAGTGGAAGTCGGATGTTTACATACACTTAGGTTGAAGTCATTAAAACTCCTTTTTAACCACTTCACAGATTTCATGTTAGCAAACTATAGTGTTGGCAAGTCAATTAGGACATCTACTTTGTGCATGACACACATAATTTTTCCAACAATTGTTTACAGACAGATTATTTAACTTTTAATTCACTATATCACAATTCCAGTGGGTCAGAAGTTTACATGCACTAAGTTGACTGTGCCTTTAAATTTTTAATATATGGTTGCATATCCTTTGCATGCCATGACTTCCTGATGTCTGTGACCCAACAACATCAAAATACTCTTGATATCTTATTTTCTGGTACTCTTACAAGCGATACTATAACATCTCTGCTTTTGAATGGATCTCTATGGGAATTGGGGGGGTGGGACTAGATTTAGCTGTAAATTATGCTGGAACAGTATGGAATACATGATTGGTAAAATGGCTGTAAGTCACCAAGGGTCTGAGGTATCAAACAAGCCTCAAACCATCACTCTGCTGCCAGATATGCAGTAGATATGGACTGATCACTTTAAGGGTTGTTTCTCCTGACAAATTTTCCTATTGAACTCTATGGAAAAATAGTCTATGGAAAAAAGTCAGGAGAAGAAACCCTTCAAGTTATCCATCCATATCTACTGTATTTCTGGCAGCAGAGTGATTTAAGGCTTGTTTGATACGACAGACCCTTGATGAGTTAGAGCCATTTAGCCAACCATGTGTTACCATACTGTTCCAGTGTAATTTACAGCTAAATCTAGTCCCACCCCCCAATTCCCATAGATAATCAATTCAAATGCAGAGACGTTATAGTATCGCTTGTAAGAGTACCAGAAAATAAGATATCAGAAGAGTAGAAGAGTCTTTTGATGTTGTTGGGTCACAGACATCAGGAAGTCATGGCATACAAAGAATATGCGAGCAAATATAAAAAATTTAAAGGCACAGTCAACTTAGTGTATTTAAACTTCTGACCCACTGGAATTGTGATATAGTGAATTAAAAGTTAAATAATCTGTCTGTAAACAGTTGTCTAAACAAACCAGTTTCTCCTGATTTGTGTTATTATTTCAGAATTGTTGAAATAACGGGATGGATGAATAAGTTTCATTATAAGGTAGGCATACAAACACGTTTACAGCTAAAAAGAAAAGTGATCTAGGGTATAGTTACCCTTTAAGTCCCCACTTGGTATTTTTTTCAGAAACATAACTGGGGAGCTAAGCCATCATTTTACCTTGATTTAAGCAATCCCCCACCTAGTTATGAGATACCCTCTTTGTGGATGTGCAATAACACAGCGCTTTAGATAGGTAGATGAGCACGCACACACATGCACGTCTATATTACTAACAGGGAACTATCACTTTATACCTGCCAAGAGGGGACCATAGTTTCGGGACATTTTTTCAAGACAAAGAGACATGGAAAATCTTTATTTAAGTACACACACGTACATAGTACTTCCTGCCATGGTCAAGAGGCTTCCCATTCTGGACTTGTGCTTCCCATTGTGGACTTGTGCTGAACTTGTGCTTGTATTGCATTATGCTGTTTTGTGGAATTGTATTGCAGCTTTACTTAGTAAGTAGCAGTGCTTGATTCCCATGCCCCCTTGCATCCCTTTGACATTTACACCTCCTGACATATGGCTGGGGGTGGGGGGTAAGCCCCTTCAGACCTAGTCTAAACATCATCCTCAGTGGAATTACCATCCCTTTATAGTTTATGTCAAATTATAACTACCAAGGGAAAAAAAGAGATTCATTATCAATGACAAAAAACCGAATTGCGGATATACTGACGACCGAAATCACAGACAACCACTGAAGTTGAACCATAAATTCAGTGGTTTGAACGGTCCCCTGTAACGGCCCTTTCTTCGAGGCCCCGCCTTGATGGGCATGCTTTGACAGTTTGCATGTTCAGTTCGGAGTTTTGGCAGGGTTTTTGCGTGACCAAGCGGAAATGATAATGTGAACGGATGCAATGCCATTGCATTTGAATTATGTCACTCTTGTGCCGCAAAGCATGAAAACGATATGTTAAATGGCAAATTGAATTATCATTTCCTTTCTGTCATGGATCATGCGACTACAATAAGAAACTGCTCATGCAAATGTAGTTTTTAATTTTCATTTAAATTATGGCAGATTTTTTCTTTGGCGAGAAAAAATAAATGTCAGATAAAGTGCGTACATTAACTTGAAAATGAAAACGCAAAATGGCCTTTTGTATTTTCATTTGAATTATGTCATGGTTTTTGCGCACATCGAATGTAAACGAAATGCAATTGCCGATTTTATTTTCATTTGAATTTTGGCGCGGATATGCTTCCATAGGGAGGGACCTTTTCTGATGGCATGCAGAGCCAGTGAGGGCTTCCCATCCAATTAACGTGATCTAGCGATGACCTTGCTCTGTTTCGTGAGGCACTACATCAGAGAGGGAGCCAATGGAAGCTTGCTGTTGGACAGCGAGATTTAACCACAAAGGATTTGCCAGGCAAGCCCTGACATGAAATTATAAAACATCTGTTTTGCCAAGCTTTCTAATTCAACTAGTTTCTATTTAGTCATTATTTAATTGCTTTGAATATGCTCTTATGCAAGGCAATTGTCCATAAGCTCCTGACTTGAGGGGACATGGTAATGCTCCACCAGACTTGAACTTGAACTTCAAATAAAATTATTTGTTGAGCTCCTTGACCACTACATCACACCACCTCTATATGAATATGGACCTGCAACACCTGTAGCATTGCCGCTATTAAATGAAAAATTGTGAGTGCCAATTTACCAAGGTCCATCTGCGTCACGCCTACAGTATTTGCCTGGGACAGCAGTGTTGTCTACACTCTTAGCAAAAAAAAAACATTGCTGCAGTTCGGGGAATGAATCATAATAAACCTCCTGGGGTTGGGTGCAGGGGACAAATTCTGCTTTCTGCATGAGCATTAGGGGAGACTGAGCACAGGAAAGCGATGGAGGAAGAGATTGTGCTGGTGGGAATACTGAGGCAAGTGGTGCTAGTTCCAAGTGAATAGCAATTTCCGTTTATTTATTTGTTTTTTAATTATTATTTAATTAGCCATTGCATTTGTTAGCCGTTATTTTAAGAAAAATGTGTTTCACTGAAAAAAATCCACAAATACATAAGGTTATAGTCTTACGTGCCAAAAGCAAAATATTTTGGTTGTCCAATAACAATGACTAATGCTCCCCCTAATCCTTTACGTAGCTCCAAAACATAGCCCAAATCCTACCTCAAGTCTAATGCTTACTATTTTCCTAACCCTAACCTAAGTCAATCCCTAAACCCTAGTCATTTTAAATATTGGATTTTACTATTCAAACGGATGAAAAACAAGATGACTTCAATTAAATAATAATGAGGAAATGTGTTTCAAGTAGTTATTAGAAAAAAGGGGTTTCCCTAAAAAAATACTCAAAATACACTAGGCTATAGATTTACATTCCAATAGTGAAAACAAGATTAGGTCAACCTAGTGCATGCCGGGTGCTGGAGGTCTTGCCCCGGCGATGGCTTTCTCACCCTAGCGCAATAAGTAGGCTATTCTGTTAGTGTGATGACGGTTCCTGCCTGGAAGTGCTTGTGTGGAAATGTCACGTAGGCTATACACAGTGCACACGTGTCAACAATGCAGTCGGGGACAATGTTTGTTTTCCTTTGGTAGCCAATCAGAATAAAGTGTCCTACCTTTAGGATAACCCTGTTGATGTCGTAACTTCATTGTTGTTCACGTTCGCTAACAGTAGCTAGCTGGTTAACTCTAACATTGATGGCTGCTCTTTTATTACTTTTGGAGAACGAGGGAAATGTAAATAATTGTATTTAATTGTGGAAAGGCTTATGGCAGACCCGAATAATATGTTGTAGTTTAGTGACAAAACACTGCACAATTTTAGCACCCGTCACACTTATAATTCGTCAGGCTTGAAATTGACTTTTTTTTTTTTGCACCATTTATAGGATAGCCTTGGACTCGCAGCACTTGTTGACATCTTTGTTAGAATGCTAACAAACAAACGTCGGTTTGTTTATTTACCCAAACCGATCAGCTGTGCGCAATATGAAAAAAGTGGCGTCTTACATCCCAATACTGAGAAAAATGTGGGTTGTCCAAAATGAATGAGTAATGCTTCCCCTAATCCTTTCAAAACATAACCCAAATCCTACTTCAACCTTAACAATTACTGTTTTCCTAACCCTAACCCTATCCCTATTTCTAGCCCTAGGAGTCATCTTTATCATCAACATGCTCATTCTGATCTTCACAAGTTTCTCAAGACAGTGACTGTTCATCATACTATGTGTTTTGAGTTACACAACACAGGGGTCAACAGGGTTAGGTAGTGACACGGGAACTGAGCTTGTAACCAGTAGGTTATAGGCTCAAAGGCTAGACCCTGCTCTTCTGCTGTAGCAAGGTTCTCAACCTGATTACTTTCGAATCATTGTCAGCAATGGAAGATGCCCTGATTAAGGCTGCTAGCTAATCCAATAAATAATGCAGACAGGAGGCAAAACAAGAGGATTTCTATTTCTGGCCAGTGCAGCAGATCTTAGGGTATGCCAATGGGCATGTCCCAATGTGAAATTCACGTGGCTCTGATCCCAGGGCCCACATAACAAATAGGAAAACCGGTTTGCTACTCACTGTGGTTAGATTTGGCAGGGGATGTATTGTTAAGCCTCTCTAAAGAGTCGCTGCTTCCTTCATCCAGAACGTAATCGAAATTGAGGATGAACATCATCACCACACCTTCTTCATTCTTCACAGGGATAATGTGAGTGTTGCACAAAAAATCTGATCCTGCAAGAAATGGATACCAGTCTTAAACTGCAGCCAATACAATCTGACACATTTAGACAATACAGTCTGACACATTTAGACTTTTATACATTTATACAGTCTGATGCATTTTCTTAACATTTTATTTTCATTATGGCTTTTGAAGCCTATAACTATGCATATTAATTTTCCCTACAGTTCCTTTTTCAGTATTACATCCCAGTATTACTGAGCTGAATAAAGGGTGTATAATACTTCATCATAATTTCACACAAAAGATGTGTATGTGTGTGCTTGTGTGTATATCATCATTGAGTATACTGTAAATGAAAGGGAACACAAATTTTCAGAAATTAATAAACTGAAATATCTTCATATGGCTATGTTACTAAATATAACATGTATTTTATGGTCACTTCGAAGAGAAAAAGTAATAGCTTACATATTTTTGCATTGTCTTCACTGCCAGTGGTCCACATAATTTTTGTTTTCATCAACAATTCCAACTCATTAATGTCATTATAGTTTATTATTAGTATATGACGCTATTCACTTTTTACTCATGCATTAGTAATAGTAACATAAAAGTAATAATTTGTCTTTCATATGTATTGCAAATTTTTAACTTTCATACCAGTACTGCTCTTAATGTTTAATTACATTTGTAATTGTGCCACATTCATTTAGTCTCTGATGGAAAGGAAAGTTGCTTCCCGAAGTAGACAGGTGAAAAGATCACAGGGAACCCAATGGCCAGGTGGTGTGTCTGGTGATTCTGGGAGTGTGGTTGGACAGGAGGTTGTACTAGGCCAGCATGACCCAATTCCAGTGTGCGTGTTCAGCACATTTAAGCGTGTGCAGTCCCCTGAAGTGTCTGTATGCAACACAACGTAATGAAATTGTTAGGAGGATGCTGGGACACTGTGGCCCTCTCACACAGCATGGTGTAGTATAATGGTTAAGGAACTGGCCTTGTAACCAAAAGGTTGCAGGTTCGATTCCCAGGTAGGACACTGCCGTTGTACCCTTGAGCAAGGTACTCAACCTGAATCGCTTCAGTATATTTCCAGCTGTATAAATGGATAATATGTAAAAAAATGCTTTAAAAAAAAAAGTTGTGTAAGTCGCTCTGGATAAGAGCGTCTGCTAAATGCCTGTAATGTAATGTAATGTAATGAAAGGCTACAGGCCAGTATGGGCCTAATGGTACCGTACCTTATGCTGACCTGATTAATAAGCGTTTAGAGCTGGAGCAATAGACTGGTTATGCTGAGGTCCAACGTGGCGCAGTTAGAATGCCCTGATGCGTTTTCCATGTGGCCACGTCAAGGGCGTGTCAGTGCAGGCTGGCCTTGCAGTAATCTAAACTACAGCTCTCACTGTCCTTCGGGGCACTAATTTCCAGTTAACAAATTCAGTAAACAAAACCTGTCTGTGTTCCTAATTGGCTGTGGCTTGGTCAGTGAGGATGCCTACACTGCCTACCCCTAAAGTTGCAAGCTTGAGTCTGAGGCTACGTCATTAGCCATCTATGATGGTTCACAGTGGCAGACACAATTAGCCTCATCTCACAGTGGGGGAGGGGGGTTTAGGTTGGCCAGGACTCCCTGAAGTACCCACAGGTTACCAGTTGTTTTCAGTGAGAGATAGTCCTCTCCACTGAACAGTGCTTGTTCTCCTGCAATTCCCTGTGGCCTGTCGTGTGTAAAACAGTAACATTATCTGGCTAGCAAGTGAGTGCGTCTTGTTCTGCTACTTGCATAGGTAAGGCATAATTGAAACAGAAACACCAGAACTTCATGCACTCTTAGACCCATCCATGTCATTCGAGTACTCTATTTGCCACATTAATATGATCAGTCATATTCAGTGTATTTACATTATGTTACAATCACTTGGCAGAAGCAGAATTCTCCTGATATTGCACAAAAAGGATCTGCATGCCCAACAAACTGCCATGGTGTTTTCAGACAGGAACTGTTTGTTGTCGAGAACAACGGCAATAGTTAAGTGATTTAACATTGTGTCTATTCCTCCATATTATTGATTATAGATATGAATAACCATTCACATGAGGCAAGTATTCATCATGCTCATGTATAAGCTCCAGAAAGGCTTATACAACATGGGATTTTGGCTGCAATACACCATGAGAATTTATGTGTAATGCACCATTGCACTTTGAGTGCAATGCACCATGGAATGGCATATCACATGCAATCAGATTACAGCTGTCTTTCTGCAAAATATTGTAATGGAATGTATTCTTACTACAGCTTCTCACATCACATAAAACCTGTATAAAATCTGTTACTCGAGAGGGCATTGTATATGATGGTGCTCACTCAACTTCAAATATCATTAAAACCACTCACGTCCACTTGTATCAAAACATATTAATTAGAACTGCATTCAGTAAGAAATGCCATGCATCGAGCATAGCGTCAGTTCAGGCAGGTCACGAGAGTGAAACCTGGCCATAGATAATCAGCTGACAGCTCAGCTGAGTAGTGACGATTCACCCATCAGTCCATTCACATAACAAGGCGGTCTATTTAACCGCCTCGCCCTACCATGGTGGATCCCCTGTCAGCATACCCGCTGCACACAAACCCCCCCCCCCCCTCCACCCCAGCTCCATCCTCTTCAGTTCCCCATTGCGCACATACACCTAGCCTATATCGCTCCTGCATGAATCACTAACATTTTTTGAGTGCCTACTGATTTATTTTCCTCTCTCCTTCCCGCTTCGGCAACCGCCGGAGCGGTAGCTATAGATCAACAAACATCGTTCTCCAGAAGCAGACGGTCAGCTCCAGCTCCATGCATGTACCCAGCTATGATGCACCTGCCGGGCTTCAATCAGTCTTCCTCACCGGCTCCTTATACACTTACATTTTCATATGTTCGGTCTGCAAATTTCTATTCCGTAATCAGCATTTTAGTAACCGGTGCCAGTCAGCGGCGGATGGACTTCCCCCTCAGAGTCAGGTTCTGCCCAAGGTTTCTTCCTGCTAACAGCAGGGAGTTTTTCCTTGCCACTGTCGCCTTAGGCATGCTCTACGGGGGTTCAGGCCCGGTTCCTTGTAAATTGTTGTGATAATGACACTTAAAAATGCCATATACTGTATATATATATATATATATAACTGACTGAATGGAATCTGTCAAAACCATTCTCAGTGCTGCGGTTCTGTTCTAGCGTAACCCTATTGGGGGTTGTGCAGCTGCCCTCGCCGCCATACCCATGCTTGCTCGCGTGGATGGGCGGGAGGGCTTGGTGAACAGAACCATACCGCCAAACCTAAAATGTATTGTTTCATAATGTCAATAAAGTTATTTGAACAACAGTGGCCTGACTGAAATGCATTTATGGCAAAAAATATTGTATGAGATAATTAAAGAACAACATCGTTGAACAGGACTTAGAATGAACATGCCTAGTGACACTGCCTTTCTGAGGGAAGAGAATACATGTATATATCATAAGCATCTGCTGAAGGGCTTCAGATTCACCCACATACTGAGCTGCCTGCTGTCCAAGCAAAGCTATTTATAGCTCATGGACAGACGAAAGCCCCAAAAGGCTTCAGGACCCCTGATGTGATAAACTAAGCAAGCCCTGTATCTATCAACAACAATAAAAAAATATTTTCTGGGGGTAAATAAATCTATGTAGAGTCACTAGAATGTGCTAGGCGAAGCAATACTCTGGCCTTAGTAGTACATCAGTGTCAGTTAGGTTGGATTGCGTTATAAATTTCACGAACACATAGAAAAAATGGGTCGTTCTTCTCAGATGTATTTATTACAGGGCAGAATTGGAAATAATGCAAAGGAAGCAGTTTTGAATTCCTATATATTTTTTAAAACGTGAAGATGTGTCTCTCTGTTTCACAAGGTGCTTCCTGCCGCACACATTCATAACCTGCTGAAATATTAGGGGCTACATCTGTAACCATTTCAAATATTTAAATTCTGTCCTGGTCGCATGTATTCACATACAGAATATTACTTTCAGAAAATGAAAGACTCTTCAAGGTTGGTTCTTTTCAAATGCATGCTTCACGCCAGCTTGAATGTCATGGTGAAAACCAGTGTAATAGAGTTTAATAAAGGACCAAGGCCAGCCTCACCAATAGAAAAACATCTAGTTTCCAAGATTAATCTTCCTGCACGTCTGAAACCTCCTGGTGCCATTACAGGGTGCAAAATAGCCGTTGCACCCGTTATGCATAGTGCCCACTGTACAAGCCTCTGGAGGCAGTGTTATGATCTGGGGTTGCTTCAATTGGTCAGTTCTAGGCTCAGCAATGTTATGCAGCAATAAAATGAAGTCAGCTGAGTACCTGAATGTACTGAATGACCAGGTTATCCCATCAATGGGCATATTCCAGGACGACAATGCCAAGATTCATCGGGCTAAAATTGTGAAAGAGTGGTTCAGGGAGCATGAGGAATCATTTTCACACATGAATTGGCCACCAGAGTCCTGACCTTAACCCCATTGAAAGTCTTTGGGATGTGCTGGAGAAGACTTGACGGAGTGGTTCGACTCTCCCATCGTCAATACAAGATCTCGGCCAAAAATGAAAGCAACTCTGGACGGAAATAAATGTTGTGACATTGCATAAGGTTGTCGAAACAATGCCACGACGAATGCGCGCCGTAATCAAAGCTAAAGGCGGTCCAACGAAATATTAGAGTGTGCGACTTTTCTTTTGGCCAGGCAGTGTATTAGTTCCAGAAAAAGCTCGCTTTGCTTTTTTTTGCAAGAATGAAAGGCATTGGCGGAAATTAATACGTTTTTTGGCTTGGAGTCCGATGACAGGAATTGCACGTGCCCATGCAGATCAGTGTACTGATCACAAGCAGCGTTATGAGTCCCTGGTACAACTGGCCACTTGACAAACATGAGGGAATCATGGGTAAAATGTGGGCAATTAGAAAGAGTTTATGCAGTGGCATATTTTCTGTTGTGATATTGGTCACGATAGTTGGTTGCAGATGGCAGCCCTTTCTGTGCATGTCATTCCTGTACAACTTGTGAAATCAGTGCAAGACTGACAGCAGGTGATGTGTATATTACTGATGAGGTACCGTTAAGCCCATACTGGCATGCAGTCTTCTAACAACCATGCGAGACGACCACAGTGTATCACCATCCACTAATAATTTCCAATACATAAATAAGGGTAAAAATACTCCCACATATTGTGCCTCCTGTCTATCTCACTTTATTATGTCAGTCAATAAACTTAATTTGACCTTGATTGAGGTATTTCCCTATTTGGTAGTCATTGTTGTTCTCCAAGCACCTGAAAACCGCAAGGTTTGCAATCTTTCATAGTTTAAAATGTTTGCGATACCAATGTTCTAGTGTGCAGTTGGGGAATCCCAAACGTGCCAGTGCCGACTGTTGCCGGTAGCGACACAGGGCAACACATAATTGCCGGTATAGGATCAACCCGGGGGAGGGTCCATTTGGTCGGGATCTGCAAATCGTCGCTCTCTAGTGACCCCCCATTGATCAATCGGGCGGCAGCAGTCTGTTTGCTAAAGCTGCGCATGAAGTGTCTTCCTCCAGCTCATATGTGTGCATACTTGGCTTGTGTGCCGCAGTGTGAAATGAAGCTGCTTGCAACATCACACGCTTTGTAAAAAAAAAAAAAAATAATAAAAATCTTCCATTGACTGAATACATACTGAGTGAGAAAATAAATATTGCAGAATGGGACAGTGACGAAAAGGCAGTCTGGATAAACTATACGAAAGGTAGTTGCACGAATATATTTCACATAGCTGAAAAGCTCAGGACTGTTACCCCTAGTCTAGACCGCAGCCGTCACGTCAGCGTCGCGCTCGCGTAACGACAGCGTTATCCCTGAAGCGACTGTCTATACAGCTTCTGTATTGCCCGCACAGGTTGCGTTCAGGTTGCTGCTTTCAGCAAACTTGGTGCAAAAGAGGTGTGTTTTGACCGCTAGATTATGAACCACAATAAACAATGTTTCCCCCAGATAACCATATAGGCTCTGATAAAGATATACAATAATAATAACTTTATTTGTATACCACTTTTCAAAACTGATTACACAACAATACAGAATGAATAAATAAACCGGGAGAAAACATGCCAACGGAAATAATGAAAACAAAGAACAAGGTCAGATAATAGGCTAATATGATAAAAGTTTAATGATTACAATAATAAAGTGAAAACAGCCCGAAGTTTGGCATGTATTAAATGCATTTTTATTTGGCATCAACCTTGCGTTTTACGCACATATTGCCGACAAAATAGACTTGAAGCGTAAATAAACACTTCAGGTCACTTGACTCCCGGAGCTGAGACGCGAGCCTGCACGGAGCCAATGCAGACAGCTGCATAGATTAAAATGAGAGCGTTTCTGTTCCGGGAGTCAGACGTCTACAAAACGCAGATAAAACGCGTCTGGTCTAGACTAGGGGTTAGTGTAAGCAGGTCAGTTTGGCTTGTTCGCCCGCAGGACTGGACTGCCTACTTTCTAACCGATAAGCCTACACCAGCTTGTCATTCCACCTAACGCAGGGGTGCAGAGGGTGACCCGTGGTGCTGTGGCCAAAAGGAAGAGGGGGGGGGGAATCTGCATGTCATCAAGAAATTGTCAATTATTTTTAATGTGTATGTGCCTTCTGTCCTTTCCCACGCTGCGTCACCTGTTCAGTCCGAAGCAAAGTAAAATGGTATCCCGCATCCTCTTGAGGGGAAGACACCTGACACGTGCTAACCAGATCAAAAGACCCGCCCGCGTGCCTTAAATGCAAATTATCTCTGCCTGTGCGGTATCTCTGAACGGCCGCTGCTCAGAAGCCCCATTAATGGCACCCGCGAGTGTCTCGCTTTCAGCCTGCTAGCAGCAATAATTAGCAGAACGCTCGCTGTCTAACTAAATATAACGAGTGCCTGTTGGGCTGGATATGCATGGTGGGCTTTAATAGGGCCCCAGTCTGCCTCGGAAAGGCAAGATAAGACCAAACACATCTTTCTGAGGAAGTGACCTCGCTGCAAACAACTGCTGCAACAATATGCTGCCGTGCTGCTTTGACAGTCTCTCTGCTGTACCCATTTACTGAGGGAGTCTTGCCGTCCTGTTTCATCTCTAACGTCCTCATTCAAATGACTCAGCATTTTATTGTCTATAGGAATCAGCATCCCTCCTTGTCTGCCCCTTATAAGTGAGCAGGGTAAGGGGTAAAATAATCCTCGTTCCTAAACGGTTTATCTTTTTAAAAAATTATATCCTTTATTTAAGCAGGGGGCCCCACTGAGACCGAGGTCTCTTTTTCAGGGGGGCCATGCGTACATATAAGTCTATGGCATATACATTACAAGTATAAAATTTTAAGTTTAAATACAGATAAAACATTACAAATTTAAATACAGAGAATAGCACAACTATAAAGGGAAGTAAATACAACACACAGATAAAACACATATTGGAGCTAAAACTACAATAGAAATGCATGTTTAGAAAAGCGTGAAATTGTGCAGTCGTGGCATTGAATTTGAATTTAGGCAATGCAAATACATGTATTTTCAGATTCTAATAAGTTAAAAGTCAAATCTTTAAATTTCTCAAAAGACACCAGGGAGATCAGCATGAGCAAGTCTTGGAATTCATTCCACAGGTACGGTGCAGAGTATGGAGCTCAATAACTGACAAAAGTATTTGAATTTAGTATATTTGAATTATATACGTGTGACATTTCATAAACTTGAATTTTTTCGTGGTGTATTTCATAAATTTGCATTTAAACGTAGATTGAAATTCAGATTTTCAAAATTCAGATCCATAAATACGAATCTCTCTGATTAAAATTTCTGAAATTCAGGTTTTAAAAATTCAGATCCATAAATACAAAGCTCTCGGATTCAAATTTCTGAAATTCAGGTTTTAAAAATTCAGATTTTATGTTAACTAGGCCAAAGGTGAAGCATCCGGGCTTCCCAGGAAAAGTAGAAGCTTTCGGAACTGTCGAACTCGCATTTAGCCAATCACAGAGCTGCTAGACTTCAGCTAGCGGCGGCAAGTGCAGCAACGCTGTTATTCACGCCGTGGTGCAGATGACGAGCTGTAATGTTAACGAGGTAAGTATATAGTTATATAGCCTACGTTAGTTATATACAGGGTTGATAAACACTCAAAGCGCTGTATTGCTACTAGTGTGATATATTTTGCGTTAGCTAATAATGGTCGAATTGTAAAATGTTTTCCGCAGGCAGGTAGCCTACATCCAATCTTGCCGTTCCTTTTCATTTATTTCAAAAAATATATTAATTTCGCCGTATGTAGCCTATGCAATATGTCACGTTTAGCCAAAACAAAAATGTCAGTAATAGTATGCTTACCAGCGAAACTATAATGTTTTAGCCTATTTTTTCCATGAATAAACGTGGCTTTTGTTCGTCCTAAAAAATTGGTGTTGTTATGGATTAAAGCGTTTTATAATAAATTAAAAGGAACGGTAAGATCGGGTGTAGCTACCTGCCTGCGGAAAAAAGTTTGACCACTGTACCTAACCATTGACAGCAAGCTAACGTAAGCCTGGTGTAGGTAGAGAAACATTAGCACATGAGCTACCAGCCTCGGCGAATCAATAGAGGGCTTTTCATTTACCACCGCAAGCTTATCAGCTGCTAGATCATTTGCCAGCTTCAAGTAAAATATGCTCCTCTCAGTAGTCTTATTTTTGGCACTGTGATAAACCATAATGCACTATGATAAATGGCATCTAGAGGTTTTAAAACGGAGATGGGGGCACGCATATATATGACATCGCCATAGTCTAAAACTGGTAGTATTGTAGCTTGCACAATCTTTTTCCTGCTGTCTCTAGACAGACATGCCTTATTCCCGTAAAGGAAGCTAAGTTTAGGTTTAAGTTTTTTTGTTAGGTTTGTTATATGTGATCTAAAGGAAAGATCATGATCCAACCAAATGCCTAGGTATTTGTATTGTTTGACACACTCTACCTCAATATTATTCAAATTAAATATGTGAGCACTTGTGAGGTCAATATTCTGTGAAGAGAAAATCATATATTTTGTTTTACTTGCGTTCAGGACTAGTTTTAGACTGGCCAATGCCTTTTGTAATTCATTAAAGGCAGTAAGTGCTTGCTTGCTTGTAGACGCGGAGGAATAAATAACTGTATCATCAGCATAGAAGTGGATATTGCAGTTCTCTAGTTTACTGGCAATGTCATTTATGTAAATTGTGAACAATATGGGGCCCAGAATGGATCCTTGTGGGACACCTTTATTGATTTTTAGAAAGGGGGATTTTACCTCGTCAGCAACTATTGATTGGGTCCTATTTTCTAGATAGTTCTGTAACATATTTCTTGTGTTTTCATCTAAGCCAATGGATGATAACCTGCTCAGCAGAATTTAATGATCCACTGTATCAAATGCCTTTGACAAATCTATGAATAGCGCTGCACATTTCTTTTTATTATCTAATGCATTTATGATATCATTTATGACTAGGGTGTTTGCTGTAATGGTGCTGTGGCCAGGCCTGAAACCAGATTGATACTGGTTTAGAATGTTATTCATAGAAAGGTAAGTGCGCAGTTGCTGATTTATCAAAGATTCGTGCAGTTTGGCCAAGCAGGAAAGCTTAGATATTGGCCGGTAATTATTAACCCTATAGACTTCACCCCTAGTGGTTGAGATTGAGACACATGCGACTCAGTTACAGTATTCATGTTCATCTGAAAATATAAACTACAGCTTTAAGAAAACCCCGAAAATTTTGACGCAATATTTTTTTAAAGGGTAGCCTCTTGCGAAAACCGCAGCTTCTCCAGTTACACTGCCGTGCAATAAATTAGGAGGGTGCTATTAGTAGCCCACAGCACTTACGACCTTCCTCTGGCTACAGCCACAGACTGTAAAATGCATCAAATGTACCGTTTATACACGCTAAGAAAATCATGTTGACGTATAAAAACAATAATATTTTTTTAAAACGTTGTACAAATGAGTATTCGCCGTTTTCCCTTGCTTACTGTACTATATACAGTAGCTGATGCACTTTCGGTTTAGAAGACACCTTATTTTTTGCTCCAAAATCTCTCGTATAAATATGTTTAAGAAACCAAGTACTTACCAGTATATTCAGCTACAGCTGTTTTCTCATGAACCCTGAAGAGTTTATCTTGTTATATTTCGCCAGTCCCGTACAGTCGACATTTCCGCAGTGACCACCCCTCGCACTGAGAGCTGAAATACGTTGCTGTACTTGTGTGAATACACACGCGCTTTCGTACATTCTTTTTTAAACGTATTTAAATACATTAGGCGACGTATGTTATGGTTATTATATATATACTGTATGTGACTATTCTGAAATAAATGTATTCTGTAGCAAATTTCTGAATGATACAGCTTCTTCTTCAGTTCAAACTTAAAACCATGGATTTTGCAGGGAATATTTTTTTAGATATTGACATTTAAATAAAACTAGTAGAAACCAGGAGGACATTGCCTCAAAAGGGCCAAAGTAAATAGGGTTAAGAAGACTGGGGTCGCTCCCTTTGAATACTGGATGAACATGAGCTGCCTTCCAGACATTGGGAAAAATTCCCATAATAAGTATGTTAAAAAGTAAGTAAGTAAAAAATATTTGCTACTTGAGTGGCAATGATTGGGGCGGTAAGTCTTAAAAGACTAGGATCTAAATTATCCTCCCCCTTTGTCTTCTTCACATTTATTGCCATTACTGCATTTAAAACCTCCTGTTTGGTAAAAGGACTAAAAGATAAGGTAATTCTATTTATTTTGACCTGACCTTTTTCTTGGTTAGAAAGCGGTCGGAGCAATACACAGGTAAACACACCAGCTTTCATCCTGTGGTATTATGGGTAAGAAAAGATCTTAGTGCGCAGAACTAAAGACTGGTCTCACAGCCGCTCTCCTTTGAGGTCAAATGATACCAATGGCCGTCCAGGCATTTTAAAGTCTGCACACAAAGGATAATGCACAGACATTAAACATGTATGCCTTTTACTCTTCAACGCTTTAGCTGCTCACCAATTACATCCAGGAATGCCCCCTTTGTGACTCTTAAGACATCATTTTCTGTAGTTAATTATTCAGAGTAAACAGGGTTCTCATGTAGGCTGTAGGGTATAGGGTGTTTGTAGGCAGGCTTCTCCAATGAGTGTATTTATGTGAGCTAACCTAGATGGAAAAAGTGCAAAGCCATGTGCCAAAAAAGGCAATGGATACACAGCAAAAATGCTGGTGTAAATCGAACACTGTTGGTGTACATTTAACACCTCAGGGTGTTTATATGAGACCACGGTCTCATATAAATGCCCTGGGGTGTTACATTTTTTTGCTGTGTAATAAGCCATTACATGATCAGTACTGCATTAAGTACTTTTTTCAAAACGTCTACATCAGTTTGTCATTGCAAGTAATTGCTCATTTTATTTTATTTTTATTTATTTTTAATTTTTTTTTATTTGCGCCACCACCCCCCCTCTTGGGAGGTCAACTTTATTTTTTATTTATGATTTGCAAAATTATGTAATGAAGCCTCTCAGTGGAAAGGGTATAATAAACAAAAAAAACAAACAAAAAAAATAAATAAATAAAAATAGTGAAGTCACCCCCCTCCCACCCACCCCCCTACCTTAATCCCCCACAAAGAAAACACCACCCACACCCCAATGTGTTACCCCTACCATGACAGACAGATAGACGGACAGACAGACAGACAGACCGGATAGGCAGAGAGACAGACAAACCAATCGGGTAGACAGACAGATGGATAGACAGAGGAGGTAAGAGTGGACAAATGAGCTGAGTATATTGGGCCAGAAAAAAAGTTAAGTACTGAGAGGGTGAAACTATTAATAACATGAATTGTGAATATGCATGCATCAGGTTAGACTATGTTTATAAGTGTGTAATGTGTATGAGAGAGAGAGAGATTAATTGCTCATTTTATGATCAGAATAGACTATGGGTCGTGCATGGCTGTGCAGGTGTCCCTAAGTGCTCAATTGCGTGTGACTGGACCGAGCAATGTAGAAATCAGTCGCAGTCTCGATAACAACAGACAGTATAGTTTCAATGTCCAGTAGGTATTGGATATATGAGAAGCATACGGTATATCCAGTGTCTTGATGAGGTTTGGGTTTAAATAAGTCAGTAAGGTTAGACAGTCCTCTGAAATAGCACTGGATCTATTTAAGGCCATGAAATGCTGGATGACTTTCATAGAACCAGTGCAATAACTTCATTGTACGCTCAGCTTTATTTATTGGTCGTTTTGCTCCAAAGGCTGACAGTAATTGGCTTATGGGAGAATTATCCATTTAGTTTAGGGAAAGTAAAAGATTAGTTTTAAACTATTTATATCCCTTAAATTGTGGAGGAAAAGGTCAATCTGTTCCATTTGCTCATCCTTCAAATTGATTAACAGGCCAGGAAGCTTAGCCTATATCTCTATAATCCAAACACAAAAAAATTTAAAAACTATACAACTATTATACACAGCATATACTGTACATCGTTCATTAATAAATATGTACTGCCCTTTTACAAAAAAGAAAACATTGGATTACCTTCTAGTTCCAGACATATGTACACATTATGGGACCACCTCAATTAATATGCAGTATGATAATTTCTAGTAGAAATAGCCAAGCTTAAAGCTTGTCTATTTCCTTGCACTGTTATAATAACACTGTCAGGATTTTATTGATATATATTTTAATTTGTTGATTATTTCCCCTCCCTTACAGAGGCCATTCAGCTATAATAGTAGCTCACAGTGCATGGTGGTGTTACATCATGTTTTTGAACAGTACTACAGGTATTAAAGTCGTATCAGTAAAAACACGATTGCGTGTAGTTCCTTGGCCCGAGGCAGAAAGGCACTGCACCAGAAACCTGTTTTTGGGAATTAATTCATCCTTGCCAGATGGATAAAACCATGCAAAAAATGTGAACAATGGGGGTTCCTTTTATCCCATCACCTGCTGAATGTCACCTTTATGGATAATAACCTTAAGTGAATAACAGAGGATGGCTTAATTTTATGCCCACCGTTCTTAGGCATTGTGTGGATACACGATGACAAGGAATGGAAAATATAACAATAAATATCGGGCATCTAAAGTGTTTGAGACATAAAATACTATGTGGGTATCTCCTCTCCACTCCGTTTGCCTAGAGAGATCCACATTTAAATGCTATAGAGCTGAAAGCTGGAACAATCAAATTTTTTGAATATGTCAAAGGCCAAATGAGGATTATTTATTTATGTTTGTTTTTATTTTGCAAAATGTATCCTTGAATCTATGAAATGTTATTTATTTTTTTCTGAACATATTAATAAATTAATAAAAATATACCTACAAATACACCTACTGTTGATTACAGACATAAGAGTCATATCAAGAGCACAAAAAATTAAAAGAAAAATGTTTTTACTTTGATACTGGTTGAGGAATTCAGAACGGATTTCTGTATATTACTATGCACCATGTCAATCACTACAAACAAAGTGCGTGCCAAAGGCCCAATAAAAGATTAGGAAATATTAGCATTCCATATTTTGGGACTGCCACTACCCCTGATGCACGCAGGCGCCTCTACGGATGTCCCAGATCACTCGCGAATGACTCGCGATTGTCAACAAAACACGTTTTTCCACCTTAAATCAGTGGCAGCCATTGTGAACGATGAGAGCAGTTCAATCCAATCTCCTTGATTGTCATTAACAGGGATTGTTTGGACAGGAACGCACGTATATTCTGACTGAATGGAGTATCTCCCGGTTCATTCATCCTGTAGATGACTAACAACCCGGCACATGGAGTGGCTAGGGTGGCCAAATTAATGATTAAGCTAGAGCGATTTTCACAGAGACCCAGAACCGCTTACTGAAATGTCAGCAAATTGTACTGGATGACTGAATGTAAAGAAAATCATGACTGGTCTGGCCAGAGACTGATTAAAATGTCACAAAAAGTATTAGGAGTTATGATTCTTCTCCTTCATAATTAACTTTTCTTTTCACTGCAGTGTGTATAGCTATCCAGGCGTATGGTCTCAGATGTTAAATTTCTTTAATTATAAATAGACAGGGTGAATCCTCCTCTCATGTTTCTTAATTGAGCCCAAGAGACCTGATGTGTCACAGAGCATAGAGAAAGCCAATTATCTGTCCTTCAGGTGATATCGGGAACTTCAGCTCTTTAAGAAATTTACCAGACATCATGTAGTTCCCCAGTAATGTGCCAAAGGTAACCTAAAGCAAATGTTTTATTTTAGTTTTATGTATTTATATTTTATACATGTAAACAAAATATGCTTTTTATCCAACATTTTCCCCAAAAAACCTATTAATGAGGAAAACATTTCATCTGATCTGGTACAAATTTTTGGTATCAAAATTATACATTTCAGACAAAAATAAATACTTAAGCTAAATACAAAAAAATTAGTTCTCAGTATTTAGTAAATATTATTTATTGTTTGTGAACACTTAGTAAATACTTCAGACATTTATGTAAATAATTTTGAAAATTAACAAATATTTCTTTACAGTTAGTAAATATGCAATACATCTTTGCATATTATCAAACATTTACTACATTTTTCATATATCTACATGGACATTGAATAAATCTCTTCAAATATCTTGATTCAACCCATTTTTAAGGACTAATTCAAAAGTACTAATCCCTAATGAAAGTTTAATTTGTGGAAATGAGGTGACAGTGCCAGCATTGGCAGCAGCTAGTGACTTTAAGGGCAATGTATAATAATCCATGGAATCCCCCATAGAGGGAGAATTTCAGTCGGCAAGTTGCTCTGTGCTTCACGCTCTGGTTGATTTTAGCACTTAGTCTTTCTGTGACAGCTGTGTAGAATGTTGCATTTGGCACCCCACGTTCTACTAGTAAAAATCTATTTAGGATTAAAAATGAATCCTGATTAATAAAGAAATGATTGTAGCACTGATGCATTTCTTTTGGGAGTGAATTTTTTTATTAAAGTTTTTTCAAGTGAAGTGAACTGTATGCAAACCAGACCTGCTATAATGTATGAGAGGAAAATTTCAACAGAGCTATGGTCACATAATGCTAAGTAAACATATGGTGTACTGTATTTACCTGGGTCTCAGATATGACTGTTCAAAAATCTCTGTGCAACTGATTATAATCTTCCCATCAAGGCTCTCTGGGACATCTATGGAAAATGTGTGTTACAGAGCCAAATATATGAGCCTTCTGCACTCTCTGTAATTGGGATTGTAATTAGCTACTGCCGTGGTTCACACTGGCCATCCGTGTGCCTAGGACTACGTTTCATCAATTCAACTGAAGCTCTCAGGTTTTACTGACTTCATCTGTCTTTACGGTCTATCCCCACCTTTCCAAGTCAACTTAGCAAACACGCGTGAGCATGCAAATCGAGCAGAAGGGCAAACGTGGCTTCCAACATGCTCCACTCTCCCTCAGTCTCCGTGAATGTCAAATCCCAGGCCCCTGCTGGATGCAGGTCTTATTGATTTAAACATTTCCTACTCAGCTTTGTTTCCTCTCTGATCTGTGCAGATTAAATGGGAAGCTCATGGAAAGAGCTTTTATCAGGTAGTTGTCAGCAAGCGAGTCAGGTGTGGATGCAGGCTGCAGTGGTGTGCCGGATAGGCATTTTTTCTTTATATTTTGTCGGAGATATACGTAGCTGCAGATGGAGCCTGAATTTGTTAAATGGTGAGTCAGTCATGTGGTGCCAGCAATTCAGTATGCCACTATTTTTCATTCGCTGTTCCATGATTTCCATCACTGTAAACATTAACATGATGCATGATTGAATGGAAATAATATTTATTTCCATTCATTTCATCAGTGCTCTCTCTCTGTCTCCATGAAATCCCCATACTGAACTCTAGAATCCCTCTGAGTTGGTATCACATAACTCATCCTTGGGAAATAATCTATTATTCATTTTGCTCCAGAGTTGATAAATAATATATAATCAAGTATTGCCTGGTAAGTGTGAAATCTGAAACAACAATGACAAAGGGCCCAATCCTGGCTTGAGATACATGTACTTAACTCAAATTTATGCGCCAGTTAAATGCTTTTCTCCTACGTGCATCCTGGGTTGGGCGACTTAAAGGGATAGTTAGCATTTTTCAGACCCACATCCGGTGAGCTACTCACCACAAATTATGTCATAAATTGGGGGACATGCCGGGCTCAGGCCCTCCTGCCTCGAGTATGTGTAACTCTTTGTTAGCCACAAGGTTTCACTGTTTAATTCAGTAAATATCTAAACTCAACATTTTAAAACATTAAACAACTAAAAGTGAACAGTGAGGGTCGGCTGATGCTGGCATCACCGCAGGGAGCTGGCCCAGTGTTTATCCCTCATACAGCCAGTCACATTTTTGCAATCATTAGCTTAGGTTACCACCGAAGCCAGACAGAGTAGTACTTTCCCTAGACAAACATAGCTCAGGTAGATCTTTTCTAACCAGGTGGTTATCCGTTCCTGTCTTGGGTCTTGGTCATAACAGGAATGAACAAAACTATCGACCAGTATATGGAAGGACAGCTCAGTGTTTTTTTCCCAAGTGGACAATGGTTTGTAAAATGGGTTCAATGTAATTTTATGGCAACTTAGCCTTGAATATTCAAATATATAGTATGTAATAATATGGCAAGCTAAAATGGCATACACATTTAAGTAAAGATGTAAATGTCACCACCTTCGGTTGCCCATTACTAGGGACACCAGTTTAGGGCATGTGACCCAAAATGATTTCAAACTGCATTACCATCAAAGATATAGTCATTGGATGGTTGCAATCACCTGATTAATTATACAATGTGACCAATTGTGACCCTCATTAAAGCAATTAGTAGAGTAATAGACTACAGTGGGTGAGAGGAAGGAATGTGATATGGATGGAATATCAAACACAAAAAATGTCTGTGTGAACAGGTGCAACAGTACCCTCCTGATACACTCCACACCGACTGAGTCAATTCATTTTACACAATTTACACAAAAAAGGAATCCAGGCACAAAAAAAAACGAAAACAAAAATAGATAATTACAGACAAAAAACATCAATTGAAATAAACATCAAAGGTGAATCATCTCTCACTGAATCTTTTGTCACTGAAAAAACAGAATTGAACAGCAGAGATGTCATCCAAAACAACCACTGGAAAAAGTTGACAGTCGTAAATGATGTGCCTTTTTAAATAGGCTTGAGAGAAATGGTAGCTATATTCCCTGAAAACAACTTAGGCAGAATTACATGCTGCAGGCAAGGAAAGATGGTCACATATGAGTCAACAGATGGCACAGAAAGTATTGTTTGCACATTTTATTTCCTCTACAAGGAGAATCAATTACATACAATTTAAAGGTTATTCTTCCCGACACTGTGCATTGATGCCATACGTTTCAGCTCAGTCACAGATAGCATGAAACAATGGCTATTGATCTTTGAGTTTGATTTCACCAATATACCCGCATTTGTCTCGGATAATGTAATTTACATGCTGAAAGCATACAATGAAACCATCAAAGGCTTGATGCCAAATGCAGTTCATTTAACATAGTTCTCACAGTGTGACATTTTCGAGTGGCATTTGGCCTAGCAATTTCCTAAAAGTTGACAAATTCATGGGAGTAGTTTAAAAGATTCTCAATTGTTGTCCAAGCAGAATGTTGCGCTCCAACAAATTTTAAACTGCACTTCTCACTTTCTTGACTTACACTACTCACAAAAAGTTAGGGATATTTGGCTTTCGGGTGAAATTTATGGAAAATGTAAGTTCACGCTACAGTGATATTATACGTATCATGAAAGTAGGGCATTTAAGTAGAAGCATGCAATGGTGATTTCCTCATCTCAAACAATTTATTGAAACAAAAGCCAACAACAGTGGTGGGTATACCACAACAAAAATGTCAATGTCTCAATAACTTGTCATTTGCCCTTGAGCATCAATTACAGCTTGACAACGACGTCTCATGCTGTTCACAAGTCGACTTATTGTCTGCTAAGGCATGGCATCCCACTCTTCTTGAAGGGCAGCCCTCAGGTCATTGAGGTTCTGGGGTACAGAGTTACGAGCCTCTACACGGTGAGTCAGCTGATCCCATAGGTTTTCTATGGGATTCAGGTCTGGAGAAAGTGCAGGCCACTCCATTTGAGGTACCCCAGTCTCCAGCAGCCTTTCCCTAATGATGCGACCTCGATGAGCTGGAGCATTGTCGTCCATGAAGATGAAATTAGGCCTGTGTTGTTCATGCAGGGGCACAATGACTGGATTAATGATGTTATTCAGGTAGTATGGGCTTGTCACTGTACCATTCACAAAGTGTAGGGCAGTTCTGTATTGACTAGACACACCTGCCCACACTGTAACACCGCCACCACCAAAGGGTCGTCTGGTGACAACAGTGGCTGATGCATAGCGCTCTCCTTGACGTCTCCAACATCGTTGGCGGCCATCATTTCTGCTCAAGGTGAATCGACTTTCATCAGAGAACAGCACTGAGGCCCACTGGTCCCTCGTCCAGCGTAAATGCTCCCTGGCCCATGCAAGACGATGACGCCTGTGCCTGGTGGTGTGGTCAGGTACCCTTGCAGGTCGTCTAGCACGCAGACCACGCTGATGTAAACGGTTTCGAATGGTCTGACGTGACACTTGGGTGCCTCTCACCTCCCTTAAATGTGCCTGGAGTTGAGTGGCATTCATCATCCGGTTCCGCAGGGCACTATTCACAATGAAGCGGTCATCAGTGTGGGATGTGGCCAAAGGACGTCCACTTCTATGCCTTTCTGTGACTCTTCCAGTCTCTCTGTATCTCTGTTGCAACCTGCTGATGACACTCTGTGACACTCTAAGCTCAGTGGCCACTTCCCTCTGAGAACATCCTGTTTGAAGCCTCGCAATGGCGAGGTACTGTTGATCAATTGTTAGGTATCATCTTGGTCTCATGATGTCAAAATGTGAACAGCATGATGAAGAGGACTGTTTAAATACCAATTCTAATTGAACCAGGAAATTTATTGGTCGATTCATGGATCAAACACCTGTTGTGAATTTTGCCGTTCAGCTCCTTGTTAGAGAACAGCAAGTTGTGCAAAAAGTACTGAAACATTGAATAGTTGGACATGTGCATTCAAAAGTTTAGAGAAGGTCAAATTAATTTCACCTGTAAAGGTTATAGTGCATTTTAGGTTCATCCTGAAATTTCACCCGAAAGCCGAATATCCCTAACTTTTTGTGAGTAGTGTATTTGTGATCTGTCTATGAATGTTTAGATTTTTTTATACATTTTTTTTAAACTTTGTTTATTGGGTTTTGCAAGGACATACAATTGGGTCATCAGAGCATTTATATAAAGTAAAATATATATTCCCTCTATAAAAAGACATTATATAAAAGTGACAATTGACATTTTGCTAGACACCAAAACTGCTTAAAAATACAGAGAAAACTAAAATAACACAACCATAAACAAACACAAAATAAAATTAAAATTATTATTTTTTTAAAACCCATCAGTCAGCTAGTAGTAAACCGTGTCAGTAATAGACACTAATAGTCAGTACAGCAGCATATCACCCATGCCACAACAAATATAATATTGATACCCCTCCAAACCGCGAAAGCTGCTTCAATCAGGGATGAGTAGGAAATTTATCCTCTGAACGAATTGGAAGAATGGACCCCATAGTTTCCCAAATTTATCGGAGGAGCCACTTAATGAAAGTCTGATTTTTTCTAATCTAAGAAAATAAAGGATGTCTCTTATCCAGTGGGTATGAAAGGGAGATACAATTAATTTCCAATTGGTCAAGATGAATCTTCTAGCCAGTAGGGTGACAAAAGCTAAGACAGAGAGCGTATTAAAGATCTCTGTCCAATAATTATGTAGGGATGGGCAAAGCCAGAACATGTGTATGAGGTTTGCAGGAGATTGCTGACACCTATCACAGGCTGGTGATACACCATCATAGATCATAGACAACCGAGCCTTAGTGTAGTAGGTACGGTGTACCACTTTACATTGAATAAGACCATGTCTTGCACAAATAGAAGATCTGTGTACACGTTCAAAAATCTCCGCCCAAACCTCCTCTGGTATTACCTCCCCCAGATCCTTCTCCCAAAGGGTCTTTATAGAGTTCAATGACTCTGGACATAACAGATTCATTTAGTTGTAGATATATGAAATTGACCATTTCAGAGTTGGGATTGGTGTCATGAAACCACCTAAAATGGAATCATTAGGTAGGTTGGGAAACTTGTGGAACGTTTTATGGGCGAAGCTACGGACCTGTAAATATCTTTAAAAATGTTGCCTGGGAAGTGAAAATCTGACCGAGAGTTGCTGAAAGGATGCAGAAACATTATCAATATACAAGTCTTTAAAAGTATTGATACCAAGATTTGACCACATTAAGAAAACACAGTCTGCTAGGGAAGGAGGAAAAACATGATTGGCAACTAGTGGGGCATAGGTAGAAAATGATTGTAGACTAAAATAGCGCTCAAACTGAACCCAGATCCTAAAAGAGGTTTTACCAATCACATTCTTAGTACAGGGGGAGGTGGAAGAATGAATAGGAGAGTGTACTAAAGCCTTCAGTGATACAGGTTTGGTGGAGTTTGCCTTTATAACCAGCCACGTCGGGGGAGGATCAAAGGCCTCATATTGAAGCCAGTATTTATAAAAATTTGAATATTGGCAGCCTAATAATAAAAACTGAGATTTGGTAAAGCCAGCCCTCCAAGTGGCCTAGGCCTTTGTAAGTATTGTTTACGCAGCCTAGGAACCTTCTTATTCCAGATAAACTCCAAGATAAGGCTATCCACTTTACGGAAGAAGGTCTGAGAGGGGAAAAAGTGGTATGCACTGGAACAAGTAGGAGAACAGTGGAAGAATATTCATTTTAACAGAATTGACTTGTGCAACTAAAGATAAATTGAGTACAGACCTGCGTTCACAGTCTTCTGTGATTCGAGTCAACAAGGGGGCAAAGTTAGCCTTGTAGAGGTATTCAAATTTGTGTGTGACATGAACTCCAAGATATGCAAAGCTATGTTGGGCAATTGTAAAGGGTAGGTTGCGTAGAGGATAACTCTTAGCAGCTGTATTAGTCGGAAATATCTCACTTTTGTTTCATTTGTATCCAGATATTTGACCAAATGATTGAAGAGTGGCAAGGGCAGCAGGGATAGAGAAAGGCAGGCTGGAAATGTACAAAAGGAGGTAATCTGCATAAAGAGAGACCTTCAACTCTATACCATTTCTAAGTATGCCTGTAATATGGGGGTTAGATCGAAGCGCTATCGAAAGGGGTTCAATGGCAATTGCAAATAATAATGGACTCAAAGGACAACCCTGTCTTGTAGAGCAATAAAGGCGAAAATACTCAGATTGAATATTTTTTGTCCTGACTGAGGCTTGCAGAGAAGAATAGTGCAGCTTAATCCAAGAAATAAAACATTTCCCAAAATCAAATCTCTCTAAAGTATATAAAAGGTAAATGCACTCTATCAAATGCCTTCTCAGCATCTAAAGATATCAAAGCCTCATGGGTATTAGAGGTGGAGACATTGTAGATTGTATTGAACAGGCGTCTAAGGTTGGAGAAGGAATGCCTGTTTCGAATAAACCCTGTTTGGTCCGAAGAGATAATAGATGAGAGAATGGATTCCAGGCGTAGCGCCAACAGCTTTGATAACAATTTAAAGTCAACGTTCAACAAACTTATTGGGTGGTAGGAAGTGCAGGCTAAGGGATCTTTGCCTTTTTTCAGGAGGAGGGAAATGGAGGCTTGAGTAAGAGTTTGAGGAAGGCAACCAAAGTCAAACGATTCATTAAACATGTCCATTAATAAAGGGGCTAGCTTGTGGCAAAATATTTTATAAAACTCAGAAGGACAGCCATCTGGTCCAGGACATTTCCCACTTTGTAGAGACAACGCGGCTGCATTGAGTTCCGCTATAGTGATTGGCTTCTCTTGTTCCTCTGCAACAGACTGTGCAATGGAGGGAATATCCAATTTATCAAAGAAACTGGGAGGAGTAGAAACTTGATCAGATGAGTAAAGAGACATATAGAATTCCTTAAATGCATTATTCATTTCCCAAGGTTCAGTAGTTCTACCTGAATTTGTTTGGATCTGGAGGATTTGATGGGATGAAGATATCTGACGTAACTGGTGTGCTAGTAGCTTGCTGGCCTTGTCACCATGTTCAGAAAACCTGGATCTCATTTGGAGCAGAAGTTCGGAAGTACAATGTGTCGTAAGAACATCAAACTCTGCCTGAAAGGAGAGACGCTCCTTATACAGTTGAAGTCGTTAGTTTACATACACTTAGGTTGAAATCATTAAAACTAATTTTTAACCACTCCACAGATTTCATGTTAGCAAACTATAGTGTTGGCAAGTCAGTTAGGACATCTACTTGACACAAGTCATTTTTCCAACAATTGTTTACAGACAAATTATTTCACTTTTAATTCACTATATCACAATTCCAGTGGGTAAGAAGTTTACATACACTAAGTTGACTGTGCCTTTAAACAGCTTGGAAAATTCCAGAAAATGATGTAATGTCTTGTCATGGGAACTTCTGATAGGCTAATTGACATAATTTGGGTCAATTGGAGGTGTACCTGTGGATGTATTTTAAGGCCTACCTTCAAACTCAGTGCCTCTTTGTCTGACATCATGGGAAAATCAAAAGAAATCAGCCAAGACCTCAGAAAGAAAATCTGGTCTGGTTCATCCTTGAGAGCAATTTCCAAATGCCTGAAGGTACCACGTTCTTCTGTACAAACCATAGTACGCAAGTATAAACACAATGGGACCACGCAGCCATCATACTGCTCAGGAAGGAGACACGTTCTGTCTCCTAGAGATGCACGTGCTTTGGTGCGAATAGTGCAAATCAATCCCAGAACAACAGCAAAGGACCTTGTGAAGATGCTGGAGGGAACAGGTACAAAATTATCTATATCCACAGTAAATCGAGTCCTATATCGACATAACCTGAAAGGCTGCTCAGCAAGGAAGAAGCCACTACTCCAAAACCACAATAAAAAAGCCAGACTACAGTTTGCAACTGCACATGGGGACAAAGATGTTACTTTTTGGAGAAATGTCCTCTGGTCTGATGAAACACAAATTGAACTGTTTGGCCATAATGACCATCGTTATGTTTGGAGGAAAAAGGGTGAGGCTTGCAAACCGAAGAACACCATCCCAACCGTGAAGCATGGGGGTGGCAGCATCATGTTGTGGGGGTGCTTTGCTGCAGGAGGGACTGGTGCACTGGTGCATAAAATAGATGGCATCATGAGGAAGGAAAATTATGTGGATATATTGAAGCAAAATCTTAAGACATCAGCCAGTTGTTAAAGTTAAAGCTTAGTCACAAATGGCTCTTCCAAATGGATAATGGCTCTTCCAAATGGACCCAAAGCATACTTCCAAAGTCCAATCGAAAATTTGTGGGCAGAACTGAAAAACCGCGTGCGAGCAAGGAGGCCTACAAACCTGACTCAGTTACACCAGTTCTGTCAGGAGGAATAGACCAAAATTCCAGCAACTTATTGTGAGAAGCTTGTGGAAGGCTACCCAAAATGTTTGACCCAAGTTAAACAATTTAAAGGCAATGCTACCAAATACTAAAAGAGTGTATGTAAATTTCTGACCCACTGGGAATGTAATGAAAGAAATAAAAGCTAAAATAAATCATTCTCTCTACTATTATTCTGACATTTCACATTCTGAAAATTAAGTCGTGATCCTAACTGACCTAAAACAGGCAATGTTTACTAGGATTAAATGGTTTTACTAGGATGAAAAACTGAGTTTAAATGGATTTGGCTAAGGTGTATGTAAACTTTCGACTTCAACTGTATCTCTGGGGATCGGGAGGTAGCATACATGTTATCAAGTTGAGATATGCGTTGCGCCAACTTAGCCAGTTTTTCTTTTCTAAGTTTTTCCTCATATCCTGTGTAGGAGATTATCTCCCCCCTGATATAAGCTTTTGAAGTCTCCCACAGCACTGAAGCGGACACATCAGGTGTTTTGTTGAAATTCACAAAAAAATCAATTTGCTGTGAAACAAAGTTAACAAAATCCTCATTTGAAAGTAAGCGTACACTAAGACGCCATGGCGCACGTGTACTAGTAAAGTTCTTAAAATAGACATTCATAGAAATTGGAGCGTGATCAGATATAACAATAGCGTCATATTTACATGCAGACACAGATGGGAGTAGTCTGTTATCAACCAGGAAAAAGTCAATATGGGTAAAAGTATGATGAACATGGAGAAAAAAAAGGAAAACTCCCTTTTAGAAGGGTTAAAAAAGCGCCAGGCGTCAGAAACAGCAAACTCCTCAATGAAGGACTGGATTACCTTGGCAGACTTCGAAGGCATACAGACATTGGAGGAAGAACGATCCAATTGAGGATTAAGCCAGCAGTTAAAGTCTCCTTCTAATATTAAGTAGTGTGAAGACATATCTGGGAGTGTTAAGACGTTTAACTCTGTAAACTTAAAGCCAAGTGGTTGAGACGTATCCGTCTCAATTATAGTATTCATGTTTGTCTAAAATTATAAACTACAGCTTTAAGAAAACCCCGTAATTTTGATGCAGTATTGTTTAAAAGGGTAGCCTCTTGTGAAAACCTCAGCTTCTCCAGTTACACTGCAGTGCAATAAATTAGGAGGGTGCTAATAATAGCCCAAAGCACTTACGACCCTCCTCTCACCACAGCCACAGACTGTAAAATGCACCGTTTATACACGCTAAGAAAATCATGTTCACGTATAGAAACAATAATATATTTTGTTGTACAAATGAGCATTCGCTGTTTTCCCTTGCTTACTGTACTATATACAGTACCTGATGCACTTTTGGTTTAGAAGACACCAAATTTCTTTCTCCAAAATATCTTGTATAAATATGTTTAAGAAACCAAGTACTTACCAGTATATTGAGCTACAGCTGTTTTCCGATTAACCCTGAAGAGTTTATCTTGTTACATTTCCCCAAAGTACCTTACAGTCGACATTTCCACAGCGACCACCTATCGCACTTAGGGCTGAAATACGTTGCTGTTGTTGTGTAAAAACACACACGCTTTTGTATGTTTTAAAAAAAATGTATTTAAACACATTAGGCTACTTATGTTATGGTTATTATGTATATACTGTATGTGACTATTATGAAATAAATGTATTCTGTTGCAAATTTCTGAATGATACAGCTTCTTCTTCAACGCAAACTTTAAACCATGGATGTGCAGGGAATATTTTTTGAGATATTGACTTTTAAATAAAACTAGTAGAGCCAAAGTAAAAAGAGTTAAAAAAGGCATCACAACTGGGAGCATAAACATTAGCCAAAACCACGTGAGTGTTATGAATCTGGCCCGTAACTATAATGAATCTACCATTAGGGTCAGAAATAACATTTGAATGTACAAAGGGAACAGAGTTATGCAGTAGAATAGCCGCACCTCTTCATTTGCCCAGAAATACCCATCCCTCTTCAATTTTAAATGATCTGAGGCTTTAAGATGAATCTCTTGTAGAAAGATTATATGGGCACCCAGGTGGTGGAGATGGTGTAATACCTTGCTACGTTTTATAGGGTTATTGAGCCCTTTACAGTTAAAACTGGTGAATTTAATGTCTCCCCCTTTAGACAATTCTGTTAAATTAGGTTGGGTCATAGCTAGGAATTGGGAGTGTTATATAAAAACAGGAGTGATGGTCTACGGTAGCTCTCAAAACAGATACCTGACTGATGGAAGGAAAAAAAAAAAACACAAAAACACAACATATACAGCTATTAAGATTAATTAAGAGACCACTGCAAAATTATCAGTTGTCTCGTTGTATTTTGGTTCTGTACTCTAGCACTTTGAGTTTCAAAGGATACAAGGAGGTTGAAGTGCAGACTGTCAGCTTTAATTTGAGGGTATTTTTCATCCATATTGGATGAACCGTTTAGAAATTATAGAACCTTATAGAACCCACCCCCACCCCCCCCCCCCCCCCACCCACCCACACAGACTCTGGCAGAATCATCCCCCCAAACGGGATGCGCGCAACCCTCCCCCCAATGAAACAAACAAACTATCACGCCTCTTAGTAGCTCTAATATGAACCTACCTACAACTACTTTGGCGTTCCCTAAGGCAGTGGTTCTCAAACTTTTTCCAGTAATGTACCCCCTTTAAAATATTTTTTCAGCCAAGTACCCCCTGACCAGCGTAAAACATTTTTGGTAGAAAAAAAGCATATAAAGCGGTACAATACAGCGCCAACAACCTTGTAACTGAAAAACACTTCAATTGTAATGTTCAATTGTTGGACCCAGACACAGGAGTTAACCTCTTAATGCCAAACGCCCCCTAGCGGTCACGCCGGCGTGACGGAAATTATTACATTATACATTTCATTAATTTAATAATATATAATAAACTGCTCACCTCAATATTTTGATTAAATATCCTTAAGATATATCCATTCCTTCTGGGAAAGTGGTTTTTAAGCCCAAAACGTCGGGATAAAACTTCGTAAATAACGTTGGAAACTCGGACCTAATTCTCAAACATATATTGCAGCTTGATGTCACACCATAAACAATGTGCTGGTAAACTGTTCTGCTTAATTGTATTTCACAAAACTTTGGTTTGAAAAATCATTATACCTTTAGGCTTCAAGAAAAAATACTTTAAAACTTTCATACGGCTGTACATTATTTTTTTCCAATTTTAAACCGACTTGTGCTTTTTTGCACTTGATTACGACTCGTTCGGCTGTGTTCACTTTGGCGTTGTGAAACTCAGCCAGTTTCTGGAGTACCAATCCCATGGCTTAGTATATGTTAGCCAGAGTAGTTTTGAACATGCTTGCAGAGATTTATGCAAAACCGTCGTCAATTGGGTGTATTTCTTTGACTGATAGCACAATAGGCCTATCTGAAGTGGGAAAAACCGTCTTCCACCCGCCTCCACTCTGAGTATTATTTGCTTTCCATTGGGTTTTAAAACTGTCTGTCAAATATTCCAGCGAAAAGCCAAGACTCTTATCTTTCACAGGAGCCCTCAATCAACACAAAGCAGTCGTAAAAAAAGGAAATCGAGCCGTGCGTATGAGGAAGTGGCGACCCACGCGTAATTATCGAACCAAAATGGCGCAGTGTTTTTACCTTGTAGCGTAGCTCGCTACATTCCGTTTAGCAAAGCACAATTAATTAGGTAAGGCCCGCAGTTACATTTTTTACTTTAGAGTATTTTTGATACAGTTTTTGTGTAGTTATGTCGAGATTTTTGAGGCGTTTATCCGTGCACCAAGTGCTAGACGAACTGGATAAGCCAGAAGATGTTTTTGCCGAGGGAGACTCATCCTGTCTCAGTGACGCTGAATCCACTGATGACCGAGATGATGTTGCTGACATGTAAGTTGTTTTATCATACTAACAGTGTTATGCTATAAACGCATTGAATTTCGCCATGGCAGGTAACGTCGTTAGGGCTGGTGGTATTACCGATTTTTCGATATACCAGTGTGAATTCACGCAATGCCATGCGGGTTCGTAATAACATTGTCAACTGTATTTTATTGTTTTTCATACAATTAATATTACAAATTGCACATTCCAACGGTATGATAAATAATTTATGAAGTAAACTTAGGGTGTATTGTCTGTGTTGACAAACTTGCACGTGTTACGTGGCGTTGCCAACAACACAGATGTTTGGTGTAAGCATCGAAGGAAATTTAGCTGCAATGCGTGAATCCCTGTGTTTCTTCTGTGAAGCTAACTAACCTTATATACTTATGCATAAAATCGGTCCCTCTCAGCTAAATTAATATAGATAGTATTGCCTTTACAGTGGCAAGCTAGCAAGCATCCCTGTGTTTTCCTGTCTGTTTATTATAGTTTATACGAGTATTAGGAATGGAAGTGTGGTGTTGCTGATTTGCCCACAGCTTACTGTGAACTACAGTCGACGTTCATTGCTAGGGATAGCTGCTACATTATGCGAAGGATGTGCTTTGCCTTGTCTGTTCTGTAGTGATCTTGATGTCTCTGTGCGCACTTACTGTACGTCGCTTTGGATAAAAGCGTCTGCTAAATAAATGTAATGTAATGTAATGCAAGCAAAATTACAGGTAACAAGCAGCTAGCTATCTATTTGTGTCTGAGATGAGCTACTAAAACGATTTTTTTGAGTGTGAAATGGCTTCTGGAAGTGTTTAGTAAAGTCATTGTTCCACCTGAGTAAATTGTTCTGTATGCAGTACAGAAGGCTGTGCAGGTAAACAAAATGGTAATTTATGCATGGTATGAGGGAGAGAACATGATAACATGAGGGAGTACTTGTTGATTATTATTATTGTTGATTGTTGTTGTATAAGGGGGACTAATGGGTATATCAACATGGTGGACAATTCCATGGACAGGGTTAGTGGGATTTGTAATGATGCAGATTGCTCTCCTGAGGGAATGTGTAGTCTAAATGGCTTCTGTATGAATGGTTAAATAATCTCTCCTCAACCTCCACCCCCATGTTTTGATCCTTTACCTTTTTTTGTTTTTAGTTCATTTTTTTTAGCTTTTTGGACCCTGCCATTTTGTACTTTCTTTGTGTAAATACGGTAACTTCAGCAATTAGAGGCAAGGATCTTTTTATTTGTTACAGCAGGGGTGTTTTTATTTTTTATCTAGGAAACTGGTGGACTTTTGATTTTTTATCCACTGCACTTTTAGTAGTACACCTTAGTGCACTTGTATATAGTTGATATATGTTTGTCATGTATAAAGTTTTGCCTCCTAAAACCCAACCCCAACGTCCCTGTCATAGGAGGTGGCAACAGAATAAAGGACAGGACTGGCAAGCATTAATGTGTAGGGAAGTTTCATACTATTCCCATTATTCATTTGAAAACCTGTTTGCACATTCCTGGACTCATTTCTGGCTAATGGGGCTCTGGTGAAATACACAAGATTCACTGTGCTGCTACATGGGTTTTGACAGCTTTTTGTAACCTTGGGTAGTTAGTTGTGTAATATGCAGAACACCAATGAACTTGTATTGCCAATATTGACAAATTATCTCATTTTATTGTAAAAACCTAAAAAATAAATCATATTGAGACCTTTCTGGAACATTGCCATTTTTGGCACATTTGGCACCATTTGGCACCATTTGGATAACGAAAAAGGTTCACCTGAAAAAAACCCTGTAAAATTTGAATGGTTTGAGATATTGACACCAGATTGTTACCAGAGGTAGGCAGCATATTGATGAATCAGATAGAGGAGTCATTTCCTTGATTGCATTTGTAGCTCCCCAGGTAAAAATTCTTAAACTTGAATGTAGGTACCCGTTTTTTAGTTTTTTTTATATTTTCTGTACATAAATTGTTGTAGTTAAGTATCAAAAACTGGATTTCTATGAGTTCTCACTGCTTATTCGTAATACTGCAGGTGTCTGCTTTAATAAAAGCCATGAACCATATTTGTACCATTTATAGTTTTTGAGATAACCACCTTTGTTTGTCACTAGTGAAAACAGGCAAAATTTGGCCTATTTTGCCCTCGGTAGGAAGAGGTTAAGCTTAATAATCAAATTTATTTGAATACATTTATAAATGAGAACGATTTATATATTTATAAACGAGAAACGCATCGTTTCTTGGGATGCTTTGAACTCAGAAAGTTTTCTCTTGAAAAACTCCTCTGGCTTACCGACATAGCATTGATGTTTTGTGGAGAGATGTCGTTGGAGGTGCGCTGGCTATGGAACCGTTAAATAATTTCTCCCCGCAAAAAAAGCACAACGCCTTGGGAGGGTTGCAACTCGTTGAGGTGAAACCCATAAAAACATACTCTTCCTGATACTGACGGTATTTAGTTTATTTAGTCTCTGTTTTCGCCTTCTTTTTCCCTACTTTGTCCTTGTTTTCTGCTGCATCACTGCTACGTTTTAACCACTTATCAATTTTCTCGATTCATTCAAAACGGAACAGCCTTCCTGCTCACCGTTAACACGCGTCATCGTGAACGTGATTGCGTTTGTTGCTTTGACAATAGGAATATTTAATATAAAATGTGGTTTTATCTAACTTATATTTACATTTTTCTATATAGTATAATTATTTTAGGAATTATGCATGACTGATATTTTTAAAATGAACATTTTCTTAAAATCTCACGGACCCCCTGCAGTACTCAAACGTACCCCTAGGGGTCCGCGGACCCCCATTTGAGAACCACTGCCCTAAGGAACAAGCTATGAACTCAATAGAAGTGCACAGTATGAAATGTGCTTATAACTGAGCCAGATATACACAGTTAAACATCAAAGGTGCATATAAGCAATCTTGTTAAACAATAAAGAAACAAGCAGCACGACCTTGCAGCATCAAACAATCGACTATGTCATTTAGGAATGGCACCTGTGGTGTTATAATTTTTGTCACTGAGGTAATTATACACATTTAAACAGCAAAGGTGCATTCAAGTAATCACTGTAAACAACTTTAGAGAAAAGAAAAAAAGAAAACAGAAAAACAATAACAACATCACCTTGCAACCGTAGACCACCGACAACGTTACCAGAGCAAAGCACCCGCGGTAAATCGGAAATGTAGTCCTTGTAGCTAGCCAGTTAGCATATCTGCTAAACAGTGTCTGGAGTGACTACTTTTTTTATATTTCTCTCAACAAAGTCCGATGCCAATGCCGGATCTTCAAACCGGCAAGTATGTCCCTGGGCAAGGTGATGCGTAGCGTTGCCGGTTAGAAGTCCAAACTTGGAAGTCCAAAGGAGTGGAGCTCCTTCTTCACTTTAGCAAAGGCGGCCCGTTTCCTAGCAACCGTCGGGGTGAAGTCGGGGAAAATTGAAATCCTCCTACCCATGTAGGAGAGAGGAGAGGCTTCCCCAGCTCGGTGCAGGATTTGGTTCCGAACCTGAAATAGGTTTACTCGAATGACAAGTGGACGGGGGGGTTCCCCATCCTTGTGCCTGGCGTGTAGGGTACGATGGGCCCGGTCCAGTACGGGCTTGTTTTCAAGTCCAAGTAGGTCTTGTAGGAGTTGGGCTGTACACTCGGTAGGGCGAGGGCCCTCTGAACCCTCAGGCAAGCCCACCAGACGAATATTATTCCATCTTGAACATCCCTCCAGGTCCTCACATTTCTTGGAAAGGGAATCGACCAGGGTGGTTAGCGTGCTAACATTAGCTTGAAGGTCAGTTAGCTTGCTATCGTGAACATTAGCCGAGCACTCGAGGTCCGCAAATAGCCTCGCCATGTGAGACAATTTTGCTCTCAAAAGGCTCTAGAGCCGCTGTTATCTCTTTTTGACAGCCTCCGAGATGATGGATGGCATTTTGTCCATCATCTGCCTCATGTTCAGCAACAGAGTCTCCTTAGCATCTAGCTGCCATTGGGGTTCTGGCTCAGGAGACAGCCGAGGCTTGTTGCGGCCTACTTTAGAAGTATCGGATTTCCCTTGACCTGCCATCATATATTGTTCTCGATTGGAAAATAAATTAACTAAAGTAAATAGCTGCAATATTAAAGCTTCATATTGACAGAAGGTACAAAATAGTGCAAATAAAGTATATAAGAAGTCACATATTCCCTGCTCAGCAGCGCCCCTGAATGTTTAGATTTTAAAGTAAATAAAATTATCATTACATTTTCTTGTGCCTGACTTTGATGGCACATTGTTGAGAAAAGTAGCAAACTTATATTCCTCGACAAAATGTGATTTAGCTGGGTTTAAGGTGAATTTCGAAAATACTCTATAACTGAGTATAGTCTCTATAATGACTATTTTAAATCAAAAGAAAACAATAGTTGACCGTGTTAGACAAGCAATTTGAGACAAGCAGTTAAAGCAATGTGAATAAATATAACAGTATTTAATTATAGCTATGTCCGAAAACGCTACATTTAAAAAATGATAGCAAATCTTATTTTTGTATCATATCAGTTCACCTTTCTTTCAGTTCAGAATTGGATAAGCAGATTCATTCACTGGCTGCTGTTCGTTTGGGGCACACACAGTCAGTGAGTCCTGGGCAATTATGATTTTTAATAAACGCAGCCTGCCCTGCTCAAAGCTATTTATCTTTCTTTTAAGTTTTTGTATTGCCTCTCATTAGAAATATTCATAAAGAATCTGCCTGCTAGTAGTCACAGCAGTCGCTTTATTGCATGAGCCCATTTTTACAATTAGAAAATGTTTAATGAGTCTTATTATTATCCAAGTGTGACTTTTGCTTTGACTTTGCTTTGAAACAATGATTAGACAGTAAGTGCCATGTTAACAAGTAACAAAGTCAATTTTGTTTATAGGTAAATCAGTTTAGTTGAGTAATGACAAAGTGTCACTTAACTTTAAATAACATTTTTAAAACCAGACCAGGTAAAATAGAATATGTAAACATACCAGAAATGCATTTTTCACATAACTACATATTTCTGTTATTACATGTATTCACTGGAAGTTTAATACCTATTTACTGTCTGCTCTGTTCAGTAACTATGTTAAAATAAGTAATATTTCATTATCAGGTAGCAATGTCTACATCAGTGCTCTTTTTTTTTTAAAGTGTGCAACATAAACTCATCAGAAAAACAATGATAATTAATTACACAACAACCCCATCCTTAAACCTCACACAACCAACCTGTATCAATAACTGTAGAGAGACAAACATATTTACTTAGCAGCTCTGTACTTTTGGAGTTGCCTTTCTGTGCATATAAATATAAATGATATAACACAGAGATTAGCTGGTTTCAGTTTCAGGATGATGAAAATTTCATTAGATTCAATTTCCACTATTAATAATTAAAACAATGTTGCTAATTGAGCCATTCCCTAGACCAGTGTTTCTTAAACTATGGGTCGGACCCAAAATGGGACGTGGGAGTGTATGTTGTGGGTCCTGGAATGAGTCTGTAGTCAACTAGGCTATGCTAGTATGTGTACTTGACGGGTCCCTGATAGATAATACATTTCTAATTTGGGTCCCGAAATTAAAAGCTATTTCTAATTTGGGTCCTGACGTTAAAACGTTTAAGAACCAGTCCAGACTAATGTAAACACAGCTTTACTTCACGTGAGGAAGCACGTGATAAAAACGGGTCCAGAATTAATGTTTAATCGCAATTTTTCTTGATTTACATTTGGGGATTATTATTAAATACCAGGCGTGGTCTTCTCCCTGCTAACAGAGCAACAACAATCCTTTAACAAAATCATCTTGTTAAAGGACTCAGGGAATTTTACAATGCTGTTTCTCTATTGTGTTACGGGAGAGGAAGGCAAATGATACTAATCAGTGTTGGAAATACAGCATCTTCAAACTCTGCATTCATACCAGAGGTGAAAAAACGGTCCCCTTGGTTTGTCCTGAACATTGCGGAACACGGGAGTCCTCCCGGGAAGAATGGGCGGTTTTCAAATAGCTGTTTGAGCCGTGTGTGCTGTATATATCCTCTGTTGTCAGTTCATTTCTTTTCTGTCTGTTATAATGGCCGGCGTGAAATATTGCAAAGCCTCCAAGGTGGAAAACTACAACGAGCTGCAAAATGTCCCCCTTTTTTAAACGCCACCTGCTCACTCGAGAAGGTTTTTCCGTCTTCATTTTCTAACCACAGAAACTCAATTAATTTCTTCATGGAAAACACTCTGTGTAACACAGAGGCAAAATGACATTACGCCATCATCTCTCACCGTTGTAAGATGCTAATCTGTATGCTCTAAAATGCATAGGATTTGTGCATGAGAAACCAACACCCCAAGATAGTATTTGGTAGGGCATACAGTATATTACCCATTCTTTGTAAATCAGCATTGTAGGTAGCACCAAATACACGTATGCTTTGATTGACCAAATAAACACTTTTCCTGGGACTAATTTTAATTTGTAATATTCTGACTTAATTGAATTTTCAAGCTCCAATCGAGGTCTAAAGTTATGTTAAGTAATAATTTCTATGTGAATAAATCTTCACCTTTTTTAGCATCGCACCTGAAGTTGTCCTTGTTCGATATTTGTCCAATGAAAATAATTGTGGATACTGATTACTTTTGTGTTGTGTATATCTCATCACTGAAGAGTACCGTAGGAATGCATAAGAAAAATCAGGGTGTGGTTTTATGACTTTTTTAAAGGACAGAGTTGTGCACTGCGCTAACCAGTGCTGCGTATATCAAATGCCATGGAAAAATCTGACAGGACAGACACTGAGTCAAAGGAAACTGCAAGGACAGTGCACACATTTTCAAAGACCAGGCAATATGTCACAAAGCAAATGATAAGATGTTTTAAAGTGGATGCAGCAGATTTGCTATACAAGTAGTGGCTTGAATTGAATCTTATACATCAAACAACAGTTGATTTTGTTACATTTTTTTAACCATTACAAGCATGCCCAGACATTACATAGTACGCAGGCCTATAATAGTATAAAATGTGTTTGATATATAAAGTCTATTTCTTTATTGAAGATAAAATAGTACAAAACAAAAGGACCTTTAGCTTTACACAGTGCATTGCTTTTTTCTCCTCTGTCACAGAGCCTAGAGATTTAAAAGATTAACTGGCACCTGGGAATGGGGTTAGCTGCATCCCCCTTATTATTGTTATTGGAATTTATTAGGTTCACTGACACAGCGTTTTATTATTAATTTGGTGTGTGTGTGCGTGTGCCCGCGCGTGTGTGCGTGTGCGCGTGTGTGTGTGCGTGTATGTGTGTTTGCCTGCGCAATTTTCCATGCAGGGTAGATGGCTGGTTGTTTTCTGTGCCACTCACATATTTAATTCCTCTGGCAATGGGGATATGTTTATGTTGGTAGACGGCAGTGTGAATTTCAGTAGCAGGGACTGCTGACATGAGAAATCCATTCAGACGTCCAGGGGGGTCTCAGCTCTTCTCTCTGCTGCATATTGATTCTTTCTGTTCCCTGCATATAGATTTAGGCTGACTTCTTATGAAATTGGAGAGTCTGAAATCACTAAATCTGAAACTACTACTATCATCTTTCAACCTTCCGGAAACAAGCATTTAGAAACATTACTGTGTTAAATTAATGTCGTTTTTAGATGTATTTCCTCAAGCCAGCATTGTAATTGCCAGGAGGAAAGTCTATATTGACATGAAAGCTAGTAATGCAATGCAATAAACCAGAAATTTATCTCACAGTCACAGACCATGGTTTTAAATTAATGAAAACGTGATTGTAATACAGAATGAAAAAACATGCAACTATTATATTGGTAAAATTGTTAATCCAGGCACAATAATAACCAGTGAGACTGGCCATCACCTTGTGTGTGGTGTGTGTAATGACAGTAAGTTTCCTGCTCTAGTCCCAACCAAGATATACCAAAGGATTAAAAATGGCCCCCACTGCCCCATCTCTTCTGCGGCATTTTGAACATTACTCTCCGGTCTTGACAACTCATCGTGGTAGAAATGTGTTCTCTCTATCTCTCTTCAGTGTTATCCACTGTTTGCCTACTCTGTCCAGAGGGTGTACAGAAAGCCACATGACCAACAGTTTTATTAACAGACAGAGGTGGAAAGTCCAGGTTCAGAAAGTAAAAATCACCCGGATGTGCTAATTAGCACAATTTTTTAGCCAGGAGGTAGAACTAATTAGTGAAATTACCTGGCTGAGTTCATAGGTGGAAGAAACACATGGCGGGACTTTTACATTCTGACCCCTGGACTTTCTACCTCTGCCAACAAACCACTATTCCATGTCACTGCTCGATTTCTCTGCTACTCTGCTATTATGTTCATTTAATCACTGATATGGTGTCTGATGAAACTGTTTACTGAGTGTGCATTTCTGATACAGGTAGCATTTCAACAAGCAGCAACAAAATTTTGTGAACATAGTGAGCATGCTCATTACTGTTTAGCATCTACAGTACACTGCAAGTATTCACTAACCATCAGTATCTTGGTTGGGCAGAAAGAAAGAATGAATGAATGGAGAGATAAATAGATGTATAAATAAATGCATGTTGTTTTATTCCTTCACTCAGTGTTGGTACATGCCTGCTGAATGTCTAAAGTTGACCCCCAGACCTTGAGAGACGGGCCTGAAATTTAGCTAACCTAAACAGTACAGGAGATGGCAAAACGAATCAATTGGCGTATTTTCCTAACAGAGCCAAAATCCCCAGTCCCCAAAAGGCCAATTTCCTGAGCGCGAGCGCACAGCTGTATCGCGGCAAGAGCAAGGAGGAGGAGGCGGTAGGGTGGGGGTGGGCCGGCTGGCCGGCTAACCCTTTGTTTGCTGTCTGCTTTGCTGCCTGTCCTTCTCCCGCCTCATTAAAGCTGGTGTAAGCCAGACGTCACAGCCTACATTCATTTTTAATCAACATGGCCTTAAGTCACTACATCTGACTACGGACTGACATTTGGTTAGGCTCCTTTTCACACGCGCAACATCCTTGGTTTCGCCTGCCGTGTGGAGATACAGTGCTGCTGTTACAATCTGACTTCTATCTTGAATTAATCAATTTGTTATGGATAGAGTGGAAAGATTTTTATTTCCACGGTATGCTGTGGATATCGCTTGAAATCCCATATAGCAGAGGTGAATGACCTTGGTACTAAAGAAATTAAGCTCAGGGGGTTTATACATTACCTTAAATCACCGATCTCACCAGGGTGAGAACACACACACTGGTTATTATTGGTCAGATAAATCAGTCACAACTCAGCCCCTGAACATAGTTATATAACGGCATTTTTTCCTCATATGGTTATAATATTGAACCTCTCTTTAAAAACTTCAGATCAATTTTGCTGTGATAAGCTTTCTAAAATACATTTGACACATGTAATTCGTTTTAACAGATTATAAATGCTTCATTTGAAAACAACTGTACATTGGAGGTATTGGTTTAAGAGAGTACATCGGCTTTATAAATAGACTAAATATCATTGAATAATTAAAAATATTACATGTAATCGTCTGGTTGACACAAACTGCCATTGGATTGGCACAGGTCCCAGCTGAATGTGTATAAACAAACAAATTTGCTGTGACCAAGTTATCTGTATTATTAAACAAACAGAGGACCCATACGTTTGTTGATGTTACGTCACATTACTGCAAACCTCAGGCAATAAGGACCTCTTTCATTCTTTTATAAGTTTTGCAAAGCTTATACTGGTTTCTCATCACTGGAATTCTGAGAGAAAAATAATTAGAAACCCACACACACATATACACACTCCTTTTAAACACTCCTTTTTACAGCACTGTTCATACATGGACATACTCTATATGAGACATAATCATTAAATGCCCATAATCCTCTTTAATGTCCTTAATGATATCAGAGAGATAATTTAGAATAATATTTAAAATAAATTTTTGATGTTTACAATAATTTACTGAACCTTTGAACTCCTGTTTCTATTACACGCATTAGTTAGTTTCCTGGAGAATTTAGAAATTATTTATTCCTATTCAAATGTGATAATATCATATCTATGGTAGAGGCTGCAGCAGTTGTACTTTGTACAGGTAGCTGTTGGGAGTGTGAGAGTCCTTTCACAATGCGATTTTAGAGAGGGAGTGGATGACGTCATCTATATATTAATCTTGTCAATGAAATGCATATGGTAATACTTAGAAAAATGACTACCAGCATGACTGTGACCTGACCCTCACGTTGAGAGCTGGAAGAAATCTGCCACCATGAATTAAACAAGCTGAAAATATGATTCTATATTTGCTGCTGGAATTCTGTTGCTATGGCTACGTTACGCTGTACCTCAGATAATTACATATTGGCATTTAAAGAAAACCCACTATAAAGGATATAAACAAACCAGGAGGAAAAAAACTTCAAAATTGCATTCTGTCACCGTACATAAAAGTGTTTTAGAATAAAATAGATTAATCATAAGTAAAAAAGCCAATGGATAATATTAATAGTGTTTTTCTCATTTTTGTCATTAAACACACTGCCACAGTAACCGGAAAACATTTTTTTCACGATGACAGCATTACCTTTCCATCTAATGAATTAGTTATACAGAATGGCTACTTCTGCAACCAAATAAACTGTTTGCAGTAATTAATTTATTTAATAAAAGTATTAATGTTTTGCAAGAAAGCAGTTACTCTAAACTTATGCTCCGGGATGACCTTAGCTATTGAATACAACATAAAGTACAGTATACTATTTGATGGGTTCGGAAAAAAATGGCACCTAGTTATTTGTTTTTTATAGATTCATTCTGATAAACTTTGGATGGCTGAGTGGGTTATGTCAGCCAGTGACTGGGTCAGGAACCCTCAATTTGTCCTGCTGTTTGTTGGTAGGTCAAGAGTCACTTACAGCCTCCCCTCCCGTCAACACCTGAGAAGTTATAAGCGGACTCACCCTTGAGAGAAGATGCAGCGACCTTAACGGATCATTACACTTGGGCTCTGTCTCCACATCGCCAACACCATTGACTCAATTGTGGCTCTCTTTAACTCCCACCACATTTTATGACAAATGGCCGATGGTGATGATGACCAAAAATAACATTGTAAATACATTTAATATTTCTGATTCTATATATTTCTGTTGGTTAATTTTGATGGAAGTGATTAACGTTGATATAATCAGACCCATCTCTTTTACTGTTTGTTCTTTCTTACCCTCAGAATGGCGATCTGATTATGTGATCTTGCATCGGACCTACATTGCCTCTGCAGTTGACAAAATTACACGCATTGTTTCAGACAGCAAATGTTTCGAGGAAAACATTCAGTGAAACAGTCACCTGACAAAGTGTGTAAAACCTCGCTGTAGGGTCCACAGTGTCTGACTGGTCTGTCACCAACAGCGGAGAAAGAGTGAGCCAAATATAGCAGTGTGTGCTGCTGGGTATTTTTTTTCCGCAAAGGCATTCATCAGTTCAAATCCAGGCTGAAATGTTGCGCTCAATTCTCCTGTTTATTGCAATATGGCTATAATTATGCACGATGATGCACCATGAAGTAAAACCTAACAAGCCAACACACGCAGCTATTTCCTTCCGTCACATTCCATTCGTTATCTCTGACGGGGAGAGTCTGATCAGCCTCCCTTTCAGCTGGTACCCGGGGGAAGACTTCCCAAAGTGAAAACGCAGTAGCAGGGTCCTCGCTTGGAAAGCTCAGAGGAGAAAGCTACACCCATCAATTATTAAAACGGACGGCTCTGTAGCCACTGGACTGGATTCAAGAAGGTTTCCCTGAGACGGAAACTATCCATGCAACGTTAAGGAATATCTGAATTTCTCGGGTGCACGTGATACCTTTCAGCATTTTTCCATTCACAAAACCAGGGCTGTTCAGAAGGGGCAAAAATAAAATAACATTTATCAGGTTGTAAGAGCCAAATGAATCAAATTCATATTGGTTAATGTTTGTGCATTTGATTCATGTTTATTTTATGTTCCTTTAGTAAGGTCATATATTGTGCAGGCTCATACTGTAGTTCATGTATATATTTAATTTATTCATAGATGTTGGCCTAAGTGAATATTTTAGATACTACACATGTGTGCCCTCAGGTTTGAAAGTGCAGGTAGGAAAATAGTTGAAGAAGAAGAAGGCCACGCGGGCAGGTTGGTACGCTAAAGCTATTTTACTGTAACATAGCATAACTTAACATACCTTAACTACAACAGAAAGAAATGTTTGCTTACTGGATAGAAACGTATCCTTCTGGAAAATAAACCACCTTATATCGTTACCCCTGGAGCCATGAGTAACCTGCTAATTGTGGATAATGCTAAGTGAATGGAGTTATTAGATTTGGGGATATACAGTACATCAGAGTTCAACTGTACACATTGTGCTAAGTGGCATTTATAAAGAAATGAACGGAAATTGAGCTAAGTTGTATTTGGCCACTACACAGGCTTTATAGGGTACAAACCCAAATTCCAAAAACATTGGGACAGTATGTAAAATGCACATAAAAGCAGAAAGCGGTGATTTGTAAATTCTCTTTCACATATATTTAATTGAAAACAGTACAAAGAAAAGATATTTAATGTTTTATCTTAACAGGTGATGTGCTATCATGTTTGACCTTAACAGGTGATGCTATCATGACTGGGTATAAAAGGATATCAAAAGACTCTTGAAATCTTCTTTTCAGGTACTCTTACAAGTGATACTATAACACCTCTGCATTTGAATGGATCTCTACGGGAATTGGGGGTGGGACTAGATTAAGCTGTAAATTACACAGGAATAGTATGGAACCCATGGTTAAATGGCTAAATGGCTGTAAGTCATCAAGGGTCTGAGGTATCAAACAAGCCTCAAACCATCACTCTGCTGCCAGATATGCAACCATGGGTTCCATACTATTGGGGAATTGGGGTTTGTATAATGTTACATCAAACTCACTTTTTTTTTGGCCAAAACAAGTCTTACCTCTCCTTTAAAGCCATATCACTGTATAGTCAACCAGAGCTAATAGCTGCCACATCCAGGAAGTCACTGCGCATGGGTCTCTCAACGCAATGGTCAGTCACCGTCACCAGTACAATGAAATGCCATATGCTTCAACATATTGTCATTCCCACAACTTTGTTCTTATAAAAACCGAACCCAGCCAAGGACAACAGTGGAGTGGGTGTGTTTCACCACAGACAAGGGCCGGGTGCTGAGCTGGGTGTAACCAGATAGGCTGAAATCTGCCGGAGATATTAGAGAGGGAGAGAGCGATATATATATATATATATATATATATATATATATATACAGCTAGCTTACAGTTTAGCTTTTTTGAATATTCTAGTAAGTTATAGCCTATTTTTGGTATTTTTTTTATAGTTAGCTTGATAGTCCCTTGTTTTTTGGTAGTTTGTTTTTCTGTCTAGCTTAGCAAGTAGCTAGCTAGTTTATTTAAAATATATATATATGGGCCATTCTACAAAAGTCATGCAAATTGCTGTCCCTCTCTGATAAAAGTAAGAAATTGACCAATAAAATCTTTCAATGCTATATAATTCATTAGATCATGTTATGTTTTAATATAATCCAAGATATGAATTGCAGTAATAATAGTTACATTTATTCAAAATCAACACTTATACTCTTGGGAGTATAAATTCCTATTGGGCTGTCCCCACTATCAGCCCTTAAACTGGTGCATTAAAAAATAATACCAAAAATATTTTTGCCAATTATTTGACTTGTCTCATTCAATAAAGCATGTGAATTTTTATCAAATATAAGTTAAAATAATGCAATCTATTTTGTAATAAATTATAATGGTTTTCTGAAGTATTCCCAGGCCCATGTGGTTATATTCATTACAGAAGCATGCCGTTTTTAATGTAGTGCTGTCTGAAGGATGGAAGGTCACGGGCATTCAATATTGGTTTACGGCCTTGCCCGTTTTCTCCAGATTCTCTGAATCTTTTACTAATATTATGGACTGTAGATGGTGAAATCCCTAAATTCCTTGCAATCGTGTGTTGAGAAACGTTGTTCTGAAACTGTTGGACTATTCGCTCATGCAGTTTTTCACAAAGTGGCGAACCCATCCTTGCTCGTAAATGCCAGAGCCTTCGTGGATGCTCCTTTTATACCCAGTCATGATAGCATGACCTGCTGTTTTGTTAAAATTTTTAATAATATGAATAATCAATCAAATATCCAAGATATTGTGCTGGTGAGGGTATATATAATCTGATAAATAAGAATCTATCAAATTCATGTGATCAAATCTGTCCATTTTATAGAGAATATTTGTACGGAGTTTTCACTAAATTTAATTAATCCAATGTTTTATTTGATTTAAAAATTCAGGGTAATTGATTCAAATTCAACAGCAGTCAAGATTTTTTTTCAAAAATGTCATTTTCAAAGGGGTGAATTAAGCTTATCAATTGGGTATGTAATTTTATTTCAAAAGCAGGTTTTACACCATGTTTCGGTTGTGACATATTTAGGAGCAGTCAGTAAATTCATCCTTATTCTTAAAAAATTACATGTGATTGCATTGTACATCTAGTATATTTATGTATCTCAGATAAAGTGTAACACATATATTATAAAAGAATTTTGCAAAAAGAATACAAATTTACACTTTTCTCCAACCCTCAATTTGCACGACTTCTGTAGAATGGCCCATATACTTTATTAAAAATAAATATATAATATAAAGCATAGGCTAGTTGAGCCAGGAGCTGTAGTAGGCTATATGCATGCTATACGTTTACCTTTGCAGCGTCCCTACAACAGACATTCTCTCTTGGAGAGAGTTCAGTGCAGTGACCACATGTGCACCCATTGAAATGGAAACCAATATTGTTGATATATTGCAGGTAATGTTAGTGTTAATTGCCTACAGCCTGTGTAAAATGAGTAGCCTACATGGCATGGGTAACTATTTGTACAGCATGTGATTTCTTGTTTGCTGACCGCATCAATATAAGCCCAAATGAGGCTATGCGTGCCGCCTGCCTACCACTCCAAAACATTGCCCATGCTCTCATTCTCCACCATTGCTTATGCCTTAGCCGCTACTTGCGGCTTGGCAGGAGCTGGAGCTAGCGTGTTTGTTTGTGTGCGTATGAGAGAGAGAGAGTGGAACAAAGCAGCCGGAGCTCAGCCCCTACATTTTTACCTTTTTTTTACCTAGAATTTCAAATGGGGACGGGGTCTAGCTAAACCAGCATGCTTTGTTACCCTTTAACTTGCATTTGTAGATGCAGCGACAAGCTGTTTTTATTGACAACGGTTTTCCGAGGTATTCCCGAGCCCATGTGGTTATATTCATTACAGAAGCATGTCGGTTTTTAATGCAGTGCCGTCTGAGGGATCAAAGGTCACGGGCAATCAATATTGATTTTCGGCCTTGCCCTTTATGTAAGGAGATTTCTCCAGATTCTCTGAATCTTCTAATAATATTATGGACTATAGATGGTGAAATCCCTAAATTCCTTGCAATCGTGCAATGAGAAATGTTGTTCTTAAACTGTTGGACAATTTGCTCACGCGTTTCTTTTTGCAAAGTGGCGAGCCTCGACTCATCTTTGCTCGTAAACGCCCCAGCCTTCACGGATGCTCCTTTTATTCCCAGTCATGATAGCATCACCTGTTACCTATTCACCTGTTTACCTGTGGAATGTTCCAAACAGATGTTTTTTGAACATTCCACAACCTTCCCAGTCTTTTTTTTGCCCCTGTCCCAACTTTTTTGGAACGTGTTGCAGGCATCAAATTCAGAATTAGCGTATATTTACTAAAATCAATAAAGTTGATAAGGTAAAACATTAAAAATCTTTTCTTTGTACTGTTTTAAATTAAATATATGTAAAAGAGGATTTCTGTTTTGATTTGCATTTTACATACTGTCCCAACTTTTTTGGAATTGGGGTTTGTAATAGCTCTTTACTACATTAATGTCAATAATCACATTTCGTCAAAGCCCTTGGTAGTTTCTGTCTGTATTATGGCAGTCTGCATTGTCCCTCTGTTTTAATTTCCAGGCAGACTGCATGGTTAAGCAGCTTAACTTCCCAATGTTGGTCCACAAAATTAGCCAAGAATGCACAGACCCTGCCGTCAAAAAGGTTATTTGGAGGCCACCACAACAGTTTAAATATCCCATTGGGTTCTATAGGCCTATTTCACATCGCTATGGTAACAGCTTCTGCTCCAGCAAAGCAGTGTATGACAACTTCCGTTCATGTCAAGGGCAACTAAGATCACACAACTGACATAACAGCAGAACTGTACTTTACTTAAGTTAGCTAATGGAGTTCACGTCTTCCTTAAAAAAAAATGACCAAAAATGGACATGAACGATGTTCACCGTAAAACCAAGGGGTCGAAAGTAAAGAAGGGATACAAGCTCTTTCATGAGCAGTTCATCATCAACTACCAAGGCAAGTGAATGTAACCTTAACGTTAATCTACGTGAACTAATTTAGCTAAGATAATAATAATAATAATAATAATAATAATAATAATGTAATTTATATATGACTTTTCTTACAAAAAGTGTAGCACAATGTGCTAATATACTACTAACAAAGTGTTTACCAGACATATATGCTATGCTCATTCATTGAACATAACTTAGTCAAATGTAAGCTTGTAGCTAACATTATGTATCGTTGTGTATGTCTAGCTAGCTATATCTTTCAGCGCAGCACTTCGCTCTGTACTCTCTTTTCAAGCGTTGTTCAATCCACCCACATGAAGTTTAACTTTATCATAGGTCGCTTGTACAGCCCTGTCCAGCTTTGCTTTCTAATGTGAGCAGCTAACGTCAACTAGCTAACTTGTCTGTTTAACAAACATTTCTGCTTAGTGTGACAGAACGTAAATCTAATGGTTGTACTGAGCTAACAACACCATCGTCTCTAATGCTATAGTTTCCAATGTGGTAGACGCTGATTGTGCCATTTTGGAAGTGACGATATACGAAACCGGAAGAGGCGATACACTGTTTTTGTTTACTTTCGTTCTACGACCGCTTGATGTGAAATAGGCCCATTTGCATAAGAGCATGGCGTGTCAGAATTGACAAATAATGTTTAGGTAGGATACACTAGCACAATTGGACAAAAGACTTGCCAGCACTTTATAGGCCTGTTTCAGTGATTAAGCACACCGTTGGTCATTAGAGGGCACCTAAACAGATATTTCAACACCAGCAAAGATATTTCAACACCAGTAAAGATATTTCAACACCAACAAAGTAATCCCTCTGTGAAAAGATTACATATACACTGCCTGGCCAAAAAAAAAGTCGCACACTCTAATATTTCGTTGGATCGCCTTATAGCTTTGATTACGGCGCGCATTCGTCATGGCATTGTTTCGACAACCTTATGCAACATCTCAACATTTATTTCCGTCCAGAGTTGCATTAATTTTTGGCCGAGATCTTGTATTGATGACGGGCATTGTCATCCTGGAATATGCCCATTAATGGGATAACCTGGTCATTCAGTACATTCAGGTATGCTTCATTTTATTGCTGCATAACGTTGCTGAGCCTAGACCTGACCAATTGAAGCAACCCCAGATCATAACACTGCCTCCAGAGGCTTGTACAGTGGGCACTATGCATGACTGGTGCAACGGCAACTTTTTTTTTGGCCAGGCAGTGTCATCGCGATAATGTTGATAAATGGAAGAAAAGGTGACCAAGAGAGAGCAAGGAGGGAGCAGGCAATTGAGAAATATTAAGCAAGCTAGGCTCACTATGTGAGAGGTCGGGCCAGGCACGCACACATTCGTCCACTCGCGTTACTGATATCCGTTGTGCATCAGCGTATTGGAAGTCACGTGTCTTTACGCTACGCTGTGCCCAAAAGACACAATGACATGGTCGCAGTGATGGATATTCACGCCTGTCAGATCCCTGCCTCAATCGAATCAATCTAAAAAGTCTAATAAAACGGCACTTTAGACAAGACATTTAATTGTTTAGCAAGAGAGATGATTGCTTGAGGAGGGGGTGTGCAGGCCAGTCAATCTTCTTCCTCAGTATGAGAAAACCCTTGTCAAAGGAGGGAGACAGATGAGAGCCCCTGTGTCAAAGTCTCATATTTCACTTTTTTCGGGCTATAGAGCCAAAGGCCAGGGTCTGTTCACACAAATCTCAATGTGTGTGCGCTACGTTAAACGGTGTTCACACCTTGTCAGTGACATCTTTATCCGTGAGCATGTGGTTCAGTGCACCCTCAATGAATGGACGCACACCTTCTCGGGGACCATGCAAAGTCTCGAGACAAATGCAGGAATGCAGATAAAAGATAGAATAATTGGATTTGAATGTGGCAAATGGCCTTTCATCTCTCCCCTTTGCCCAAACGCTCACTGAACCAAGTCTCCACTGAATAGCCTTGTACAAATTCAGATGATGTATGAAAATCTTCTATAAGCCATTTTTCGCTCAAATAGTTTTCTATAAAAACGTGGGCTTCTGCCCGAGTTCACAGACTGCTCCAGCCCTATCCCTCACCCTGAGTTTGCAGACCACTCCAGCCCTGCCCCTCCCCTGGTTCAAGCCCATGCCTTTACGCAACCTGGAACCCCAGATGCATCAGCCCACCCCAATTGCATATTATACATCTCTTCATTTGGAGTTTTAATACCTCATACTGTAACCTGCTCAACCCATTTAATCTATCTGTGATAGGTCCCTCACTACATTTCAGTCACTGTCCATTCCACCTTTACACCAGGCCGGCCAGCGGAGGATGGGCACCCCTTTGTAGCCAAGTTCCAGTTTTTTTCTCGCCACCATTACAGTGTTTTTCTTCCTACTGGGGAGTTTTTACCCCACTTGCTTTTTGAGGGTTCCGGCCTGGTTTTTGTCCAATTATTTTTTTCTTTTTCTCTGTAAAGCGTCTTTCTGACAGTTCTCTGTAAAAAAAGCGCTACACAAATAAAATGTAATTGAATAACAAATTTTTTTTTTTTTTGGGAGAACGCCTGGTTTACATTTTCTCTTGATTATGGGAGAGGCCTTTCAACTGACTGGCACCACCGGAGGATGAAAAATGATGAGCTCTGGATATTGCCATATACTGTATCCTAACTTAATTTAGGCCATTATAAACTGTTTGCCTTCTAACAGTCAGGCAATGTATCCTCAATTAAAAAGGTCAGGGGGGGAATGTAAATATTATCTGAATCACAGACTTGGACAGGAGCCATTACTGTGCATGCACTGCACCCCTTGCTGCAAGCTCTGCGTTTGCTGAAAGATGTAGACATAACATACAGAACTTTGACTAATGGAGCACCCTATGCAAACGAATGCCTTACAAAGGGAGGGTAATGACGGATAAAATAATATGGTAAAGCAGCTGACTCTGCTGGGAAAGGAGGGTATTTCCCTCCTCTGAAATACAATGCTCATAGAACAAAAGGAAGCAATGCGCCTCGGAAATAGACCTTTTTCATGGTTCACTAGACGGGCAACAAAGGAAATCACAGAGAAGTATTAGTTCCAATTGAGAAAAGTCAAGGAAGTACTTTGTGAACTTTATATCCACCGGGGACAACAAAACAATCACTGAACTGCACTGAAATGCAGAAAAACCCTTTTTTGTTATCGGGTTGAATTTACAGTTTGTTTTTTCACTGTGATGGACCTTTGCATGTTTTCAGGCAGCCAACTCTAACTAAAGCTTATGCTAGCACTTGTCCATCTCAGTTTTTTTTTGTTTACATTAGAGTGAGAAATAAGCTAATAAAAAATGCAGATTTATTTATTTTCACTGTTACTAAGGATTACAAAATCAATGGAACGTAAGCTATTTGTGTCCTCATCGAAACTATGACTGAGGTGAGTGACTGTGCACTTGAAAACAAAGCCCTGAAACAGCACATTCTCTGCTTTTGCTGTCTCACGCACAGTTGTCAGTGAACGCCTCCAAACAGGGCTCTACAGCTACTTTTAGCAGACACTGAGTTACACTATTCATGGGCTTAGAAACACATTCATTAGCAACTTTCATGGTCTTCGGTTTGACATACTGCAGTGTGTTGTCACCAAAGCCTGGCGTGTTGCATGATTTGAGCAATTGTCAGAAAATGCAACCCCATTTAGCACTTGAACGTACAGCCTTCGGGTGCATTTCCATATACATTGTGACACAGTCAGACTGTGTTTATGCAAACATGCTATCAGGAACAATTAAACTTTTTTTTTTGGCCCTTTGGTAGAAATAATTGTTATATTATGAACAGAGTAGTTGTGCATTCAGTTGAAGTCGAAGGTTTACATACACCTTAGCCAAATCCATATAAACTCACGTTTTTCACAATTCCTGACATTTAATCCTAGTAAACATTCCCTGTCTTAGGTCAGTTAGGATCACAACGTTATTTAAGAATGTGAAATGTCAGAATAATAGTAGAGAGAATTATTTATTTCAGCTTTTATTTCTTTCGTCACATTCCCTGTTAGTATTTGGTAGCATTGCCTTTAAATTGTTTAACTTGGGTCAAATGTTTCAGGTAGCCTTCCACAAGCTTCTCACAATAAGTTGCTGGAATTTTGGCCCATTCCTCCTGACAGAACTGGTGTAACTGAGTCAGGTTTGTAGGCCTCCTTGCTCGCACACGCTTTTTCAGTTCTGCCCACAAATTTTCGATTGGATTGAGGTCAGGACTTTGTGATGGCCACTCCAATACATTGACTTTGTTGTCCTTAAGCCATTTTGCCACAACTTTGGAAGTATGCTTTGGGTCATTGTCCATTTGGAAGAACCATTTGCGACTAAGCTTTAACTTCCTGGCTGATGTCTTGAGATGTTGCTTCAATATATCCACATAATTTTCCTTCCTCATGATGCCATCTATTTTATGATGTGTACCAGTCCCTCCTGCAGCAAAGCACCCCCACAACATGATGCTGCCACCCCCATACTTCACAGTTGGGATGGAGTTCTTTGGCTTGCAAGCCTCACCCTTTTCCCTCCAAACATAACGATGGTCATTATGGCCAAACAGTTCAATTTTTGTTTCATCAGACCAGAGGACATTTCTCCAAAAAAGTAAGATCTTTGTCCCCATGTACAAACTGCAAACTGTAGTCTGGCTTTTTTATTGCGGTTTTGGAGTAGTGGCTTCTTCCTTGCTGAGCAGCCTTTCAGGTTATGTCGATATAGACTCGTTTTACTGTGGATATAGATACTTTTGTACCTGTTCCCTCCAGCATCTTCACAAGGTCCTTTGCTGTTGTTCTGGGATTGATTTGCACTTTTCGCAACAAAGCATGTTCATCTCTCTGAGACAGAACGTGTCTCCTTCCTGAGCGGTATGATGGCTGCGTGGTCCCATGGTGTTTATACTTGCATACTATTGTTTGTACAGACGAACGTGGTACCGTCAGGCGTTTGGAAATTTCTCACAAGGATGAACCAGACTTGTGGAGGTCCACAATTTTCTTTCTGAGGTCTTAGCTGATTTATTTTGATGTCAAGCAAAGAGGCACTGAGTTTGAAGATAGGCCTTAAAATACATCCACAGGTTGACTCAAATAATGTCAATTAGCCTATCAGAAGTTTCTAAAGCCATGACATCATTTTCTGGAATTTTCCAAGCTGTTTAAAGGCACAGTCAATTTAGTGTATGTAAACTTCTGACCCACTGGAATTGTGATATAGTGAATTAAAAGTGAAATAATCTGTCTGTAAACAATTGTTGGAAAAATTACTTGTGTCATGAACAAAGTAGATGTCCTAACTGACTTACCAACACTATAGTTTGCTAACATGAAATCTGTGGAGTGGGTAAAAATGAGTTTTAATGACTTCAACCTAAGTGTATGTAAACTTCCGACTTCAAATGTACCTAGTTGGCTTAATATTAATTTCATTAGATAAATCTTTGGGTATGCTAATACTTCAATTTTCAGATCATTCATCATTCTGCAAATTATATCATCATTGATCCATTTCTGGGAATTTTTTGAAAGAAAATATCTGGATGAAGTAATAAAATCAGCTGAATCCCTGTAAAGAATCATTTGTAGAGATATTGACATTACTTTCCTGACATGATGTTATACAGATGGAAGGCATTTGAATGTCCTCAGGGTTTTCATTACAATCTCATTTGCTGTCTGTCAGACTTAAAATCATGCACTCTACTGCCAACCAAAGTCAATCAACAAATAAGTCTTCCCTGTTTACAAATGATCCAATTTAGGATCATACATATGTGACATGAGCTGGTAAAATGGTCCACAAGTTGCACTTCTGCAATTCACAGTATGGTGTAAAATAGGGGAGAAAAAAAAAAAGTGTTTTCTGTTTTTTTACCCATATAATGAAAGTAAAAATTTTTTAGAACTCACTTAATATAATATACAACATATTTAGGATCTCTAAATACCTGTAATAAGTAGCACAACTATGCTTGTTAATATCATGTTTGCCGGGGGCTGGAGTTTGAGGGGCAGACTAATCAGCTGTCCATTAACACCTTCTTAGTTTCTATTGGCTCTGAGTTTCGGTATGCCTCGCGCATAAATAAACTCACATGGCCTCTGTTTACTTACTCAATTTAAAAAATTGAGACGCTGAAAACGCTGCTACTGCTATGAACTGTAACGGCAATGGACGTTGAAAAGGTTTTAAGAGATATGGTGACAGTGGACCACGACTTTGAAAAGGAAATGGATAAAATTTGCAACTTTGACTGCAAATTCCAACAGAGGCGAAAGGAGAATTCACAGCACCGGGACTCTTCTCGCCAAAAACAAAAAAAAAACTACTATAAAACGAGAACGAACACGGCGTCATTATCAGCAGACAATAGAGACATGCTTATTTTAGGAACTAGGCTACATGTATTAGCCTAATGATTCCGAAATGACTCAACCATTAAAGAAGATTCCGAGCAAACGAAAGCACCAGAACAACGTACACGATAGTTTTGTCGTTTGCAGTGAAACCTTTGTTGGCTAAGATTACAGTTAGCTATACATTAGAAGTTAGAAGCATGTCCAAACAGTGTATAATTTTCAAGCATATTCGATGCGATAGACCAAGCCTTTGCTGATTAAGTTAACAGTTTGCTATCTAGCTAACCGCATGTCCAAACAATGTATCATTTGAAAGCATGTTTGTCATGGTATTCTTATCTAACATTATCTATCTACCAATGTTTAAAATAAGTCTTTGCTGACTAAGCTAACAGTTACCCTCTAGCTAGCTGCATGTCCAAACAATGCATCATTTGCAAGCTGTGATGGGGCGAGGTAAGGTTCAGAGAACCAAACGCAACAGATAGGGAATCTTTAAGCGTACCTAGAGAGATACGCCACAAAGCGGCTAAACCGCAAGGGGAAAAGGAGAACTAAGGAATGGGAGAAAAAACTTCCCGACCTAAGTCAAAACAAATCTACCTCAAAAAGAGGCGAACTCGATGAAGCGAGTAAAACAAACAAAAGGTACCTCACGCTCTAAGACAAAGAGCGTAGTAGAGAGGTAGAGAAAAAATGAAAGAATAACCCCGAGTTACACAGGTGTAAACTTAAACAGAAAGACAGTCTGTTACCTAAGCTCTGTAGTCAAAGAGCTCAAAACAAAAAAGGTAACAGAATGAGAGAAAGAAGGACAAAGAAAAGAGATAGGAGCTTAAAAGAAAATATCCAATCCTATCCTAACTTCTTTCTAACTGCTGCGTTTCTTATTTGTACAACCAGAAAGGCAGTGACCGTGTTCCTATACCTTACCGACTTCGACGTCAATTACCAACGACAATATCGAAGGGCAGGAAAGTGGAAATCCTGCACTATTTATAGCCAACAAGAAACCGAACACAGGTGTGGACAATAATGACTGGCGAGATCCGAACACCAGAACGGAAGCGGAAAAAATCCGATGGAGCGTCAGACGATGCCAAATCCCAGGACAAACCACAGAAACAACAAAGGCTCTCAATAACCATGACACAAGCATGTTCGTTGTGATATAGTAAGTATCTGTCTATCTACCAGTCTTTGTTTAACGCAAACCAAGCCTTTGCTGCCTAAGTTAACTTAGCTATCTCGCTAACCGCATGTCCAAACAATGTATTTGCAAGCATGTTTGTCGTTATCTATCTATCTATCTATCTATCTATCTATCTATCTATCTATCTATCTATCTATCTATCTATCTATCTATCTATCTATCTATCTATCAAGCATTTGTTGGCTAAGCTAACAATTAGCTATCTAGCTAGCCGCATGTCCAAACAATGTATCTTTCATTGATGTAAACATAAGAATACCATGAGCAAACCTGGGGGTATTTCACATAGCACAATTACTCAGTTAGCTGGATAACTGCACTGAGTAAATCCCGGAACCCTCCTAACTGTGGAACATGGACTGAAGTAGTAAAAAGTGCTGTTCCGGATTTTACTCAGTGTAGTTATCCTGCTAACTCAGTAATCCTGCTTTGTGAAATACCACCCAGGTTTACTCATGGTATTCTTATGTTTACATGAAAAAGGTAGCAAGGTAGTGAGTAGGTGCCTCTAACCATGAAAAGTACCTAATTAAGAAAAAAGTCTGGGATTGCAATTGTGGTTGGAACGATTGTGGTTGCAATCATGGTTGGAAGCTGTATCGGCCTTAGCTAGCAGCTGACAGCCAGTGACAGATACTCTAATGGGGGAGTGGGGTTAGCCAGCTACTGTTCACGCCCATTAAGTTTGCCAGCCTGAAGTGTGAATCTGCAAAACTTTGGGAGCCGTTTTCTCAGTAAAGTGTTTTAAGGTGTACCAACATTCAAAGAAGCACATCTTCTTCAGACATATGCATATTGCAGTGTATGAGACATCATTTGAAAGCTCAGGATCTGTACATAAATTATCATAAATAGAAAAATGTCCCCATGCTACTTGTGGACCATTTTACCAGCACCTGTCACATATGTAGACTACTACACCACTACGGCATTGGAGACAGCAATTTATTTTTAAACAGTGTCTATTTTTTGGGGGGGAAAAAAAGCTCATGGATAACATGCACAGATAAATATAATCATATAATTTGCTGAACAGTGCTGAACTTCCCCTCTGTGCCGACTCATTAAATTGCAGCATTCAGCCATCAGCTGCTGTACCTGCAAAGCCACTGATTACAGCTCCCCTGTTACGCAATGGTTGGTTTATTCTTCAGGCAGAAAGATCATTGTTATAAGTCAACTGTCTCCCTCTGTCTCTCAGATATACGATACCATTGATTAAAACTTTCTCTCAGCAGTATGCTGCATACTTCTCCCCCAAACAATGAAAGCCGACATTGCCAGTCAAGATGTTTTTTTTTATGGATGGGTTGGGGGGGGGGGGTCTATCAACAATGTTGTTGCTGTCATTTTTTAATTAGTATTGAATTGAATTTTAATATTCATGCGCATTCAAATTTAAAATGTTCGTAAATCAATCCAAACATAGCATTTGGACTGAATAATATTTTTTTCTATTGAAGATTTATTGGACCTGGCGAGTATACAGTCTGATATATTTTGGTTGGTGGTTAAATATGGCCTTGCCTAATTTTCGATAGTCTAATTGCTATTAATGTAACAAACCGTGTTTGTTGTTCCTGTGGATTCTGTTAGACAAGACAAAGATACTGTCTATAACTCTCTATAAGGACAGAGGCGGTGCCTCTGGAATGACGCTAGAACCAGGTCTGACATTGGTTACCGACTCCATGTTTCAAGCACATGACAATAGGGAAGCAGGTACTTTATCCATAAATGCAGATACTGAGCTTTTATGTGTTCACAAAACTTCACGTAATGATTTAGTATTGCAGACATTACTGAAAATTATATACAGTTACGCATATATCTGAGCTACGACTATTACTACCAAAATCAATATGAGACGGACACGTGCTTCCGTGTGTGATTTTGTGTGATCTCAAATACATACAAAGGTCCGTGTCTTACAAAAGCAGGATCATCGCTGACCCAGTTTGGACACTCACCATCCTTGCGGTGATAGGTTATTTCCACCTTTCTCTCATCGGAGCCCAACAGAGCCTGCGCCACTTGGGCAATAGCATGTCTCTTGGTAAGCTCTCCATGAAGAAAATCACAGGTACACGACTTCTGCATGACGTCTGGCCTGGAGAATCCGGTCATTTCGCAGAAAGAATCGTTGCAGTAGATGATTGCACAGTTCTGCACCCTGGCATTGGCTATTATGAATTTCTTATCTGCAAGGCAAACAGTAGTTCTTTAGCTTTGCAATAATAAAAATGACAACAGGTGTGCACATTCTCAACACCATTTTAATAAGAGATGTACGTCATAACAGGCAGGTTGAATGTGGTTTTAGTTTGCCTCTGGTCTTTCTTTCTCAGTGAGAGAAATGTAAAAAAAAAAAAAACGCTTCTAAAAAATATGGCAAATCTGCCTTTAAAAACACGTGTTAAACAAAACCTATAATGCGTTTTAGAAACATCTCGACATTAAAGCAGTTTTAGTCAAAGTATACCAACGAATGTAGCCCTCGAAGTAATATCAAGCTAACTTATTCCTTGCCATTTAAAGCAATGCCTTAATTGTCACTGAATGATATGCGCATCAATCAGCAGGACTTACGTGTGTATATGTGTCTGTATAAACACAGCCCAATCCCATCATTACGAAATCATATATAACCGATCATTAACCATGTTTTGTGCTAAAACAAATATATTTTACTCATTATCGACACACTTTACAATATGTAAAATCTTAAGCTAGTGGCACTTTCTGAACTGAGCGCCACCAGAATCAAGAAATGCATTTCTTGATTTATTCTCATTGGTAATAGGTGTGTAGTCTTTGTACTAAATACAGCATCACCAATCGTCCTGCATATAGTACCCAACGGATCAATAAATAAACAAAAAGTTGTACTATATTTTGTTTATTTATTTGCCCGTTGTATACTTTTAATGGATATTAGCATGCACAAACGTCTTGAACTAATATGTATGTCCATAAGTAAAAGGAAACGAGAGTTAGACAAGTAATTGAACCTTCCTAATGACATCATATCAATTGTATTAGTGCGTTAAAAAGGCGAACATTATTTAAAGCAGGTTTTAGTTTTCACCGTGTAGGCACAAACAATGAAAAACAGACGCTTTAAACACATTTCATACTGTGTAAAACACTTTACGGCAACATGATGTCATAACTATAAATGCAAAACACTTACTTTGTTCCTCGAATTTTCGAATTATTATGCCAAGAAACGTGTTTTGTGGTGCGACATGACCTCTCCGAACAGGCATGATTAAAAAATAGCCCTAGTCCAAGAGTATACGCGCTTTTGCAATGAACCCTTTCTTAAGTTAAAGCCGCTGTAGCTTTATCGTCTCCCCTTTGTCACAAATCATCCTCGATGCGATCTCTCCACTTTCAGCGACCTTCTCCTTCTTATTTACGTAGCCTACGTTATTGCCAGGGCGCATATCCTGGCTTTGAATCATGCCTTGCCAACGCCGAAAAGCCGAATGGGGGGAAAATTTGCGTCCGAATTTGTTTCATCAACATTTCAAATTACACTGCAAATGGATGCGATCTTGCCGTCCTTCGAAGCGATGTGGCGGCGGGGATTGGAAGACTGAAGCGGATCTGTCAGGGGGAGTGACGTTACCCCTCGAGGTTTAGTGCGCGGCGCTCAGCTCTGGTACTTAGAGCAAGCCTTCAGCGCGATTGCCTGAGAAGAAACTGTATCTAGAATGCAGAGGGTGCGAGGTATAGTTAACACGGTTGAGCTGCTGTGCTCACGACACACTGTAGCACGTGGATTTCTTTTCCGCATAAATGGACACGAGAACAAGAGATCTTCATAATTGGGGACATCAACTCCGGGAAAAACTGTGTTTTCAAGCTGTAACAGTTTGTTTCCTATCCAATGTATTCCCTTCAATATTATTTTTAACTTCTGAAAGACGAACAGGAGCAGTCATGTTTTAAACATCACAGCCTTTGTTGCTATGACGCGTCTTGCTGAGGGAATTGTCCATGGTCCTGAAATTGCGCTTGCATCCCAAAGAATAGGCAGTTATTGTGTGTCCGAATTGCATTTCCAAGAATACGGGTCGGAAATTTGGAGTTTACGTAATTATTTGGAGTCAACATAATTTAAATTTACTGAATGGATTTTATATTCAAATCAAATTAAACGGCACGTGTTGGGGACAGCCGGCTTAGCCTTCAGTTGAGCTGCATAGTCGGGCCATGTAAAATGCAAATATGCGCTGAACGAAAAGCCCCTCATATTATATTGAAAAATCTGTTTATGTATTTCTCAAATAGCCCCCCGCCCATCTGGTCCATTGAGAAAACCAGTGAAAGGAAGCATGCAAATACAAATTCACAAATAGGATTTAGAACCTGCAGTATTGTTGCACAAACTGCTTTTTCTGTGGATGTCCACTCGAATTTTGCCTTATTGTATGAACCCAAAAAAACATGCACGCATACAGCGCGCGCCGGTGCGCGCGCACACGCACACAAACGTACAGACTCCGTCAAAATGATGCCCTTACAGTGAAATTCAGATCTCAAAGAACAGGCGGCTCCTGCCTTAGCAGAGTATTAACCTTTGCTGTTTATGGTTCTTGGAAATTGCGATTTTAAGCACAGGTCCACTTAGTTATGTATAAAATGTTAAATTACTATAAAATTATTAACATAGTTGTCATTGGGCATTATTGTATGGAATATGTCCTGATTTGTAATTTTATGAAAATGATACAGAGAAAGTGTTTGTGTTTTGATTCTACATAAGTCAAAGCAGTCTCTTGAATGTGAACTGCGGATGACTGAATCCAAAGGAAAATCCTGCCATTGACTCAAACTGTATACACTATGAGCTAGTACTATGGGCCAATAACATAACTGATCAAAATTACAGCTTGGTATAGTTTGATATAGGCATATCAATAACTGACTTTTTCTAAGTGTTAGTAGACCTACATGTTTAACAAATGCATATGTTTGTTGAAAAAGCCCTCCTTCTCCCTTATCCCAAGGACCCAGTCTCTTCCCAACCCACATCCTCACCCCAACCCCAGGCCCCACCACCTGTCCCGAACCCCTTTCTCCTCCCTAGCCCCCACATTCCTGTTCCAGGTCACCCAGGGCCGCCAGAGATGCCAGGGCAGGAATGCTGGCGGTGAGGACATCCCGGCCATTTTCGGAAAGATTGCCTGCTAAGTTGTAAGTTAACATCTCGGGACGTCCCCTCCCCAAGCACGACTCCCCGCTCCAGCAGAGTTGTTTGCGATACCTGTAAGTATCAAAGGGGCTACAATCCAGGCACTGCTAGATCTGGGGCTCAACCTGAGTCTGGGGACAAGCTCACTGAGGTGGGTATATGGTGTGCGCACGGTGACATACGTTATTATACTACCGCCCGGATTGAATTTAACATTGCGGGGGGAAAAAAACATTAGCTCCCGCACCTCCATTCCGCTGATCTTGTGAACCTTTTTTCTTTTTCATTGGCCGGAGTTTAAGGATATGGCTCAGAATAGGATTGCGGAAGGGGCTCAACAGCATGAGGGGTGTCTTCACTGTAGTCTTGAGGCAGCCGGGGAGGATGTCAGGAATGAAGATGACCCGGGGGAGGGTCCGTCGACTCTAGCTTCGTCGCAGCCTGGAGAGACAGAAATGGTGCTTCGGGACACGAGGGGCGGGGCTGATGCGTCTCCCCTGCTCACCAGAGTGACTGACGTTGCCCTTGAGCAGCCGCAGGACGAGACGCTCAGTAGAGTAGCGAACTTAAGTGATAAAGATTGATGGTCGGCTTCTTGATACGGAGCGAGCAGTTACATACCCCTATTTTTCATTTTATATGATCACCTGTATAGGGCGATTCGGGACAACCTCACAGGTGAAGAAAGCACACAGTTGTTGTTACCCAAAAGCCGTTGGGAAATGTTTTTTCAGGTGGCTCATAGCAATACTATGGCTGGCCATTTAGGAATCAAATGAATCAAATAATGGCCTGATTCTATTGGCCTGGTATTTGTGGTGACATCCGTTGGTGGTGTACGATGTGTCCCAAATGTTAAAAAGTAAACCCTGCAGCTATCCCAAAAGCGCTGTTGGCATGGACCTCGTCAGACCATTATATTGTAGCGCCAAAGGTTATCATCTTGTATTGGTCATAGTAGATTATGCAACAGAATATCCCGAGGAGGTGCCCCTCCACAATATTTCTGCAAAGACGGAGGCGCTGTTTCACTCAGAGATTTTCTCTGACTAAGGCACATCTTTCACGTCACATACACTGGACAAATTACTGGGGATCAAGTCTATTCGAAGCAGCGTCTACCACCCCAAAACTGATGGGTTGGTGGAACGGACTCTGAAAACCATGATTCAGAAGTTCATCCACACTGATTTAGAGAATTAGGAAAATGAATTGTCCCCTTGTTGTTTCCCAAGCCTCCACAGGGTTTTCCCCTTTTGAATTATTATACGGGCGTCAACCCAGCGCTATTTTGGACCACTTAAAAGAAACTTAGGAGGAAGGTCCTAGCCCGAGTAAAAATGAAGTGCAGTATGTCCTGGACCTGCGTGCAAAGCTACATGGACAAGGTCAAGTTGCACAGAAACATTTACTCCAGGCCCAGGAACGACAAAACGTCAATATGACAGGGGGGCACAATTGCTCAATTTTCAACAGGGAGATAAAGTTCTTGTGTTGCTCCCTACACCTGCTTTTAAATTACTCGCAAAGTGGCAAGGACAGTGAGTGGGGGATGTAGACTATTATCAGTAGAAATTATTCATACTGATGGGGGGCACATGTGAAATATGCCAGCTCAATTTCCTAAAACGCTGGAAAGTGGTAGGCTCTGCCTTGCTTGCTATGCCGGAAATTACGGCAGATGAGCTGGGACTGGAAATTCCAAATACCATCACTACTATTCCGGTCCCCCTGGGTCCTCTTACACCGGGGCAGCAGACATAAGTAGCTCAGCTGCAAAATGAGCTTTCTCACATGTTCTCTCCTCTGCTGGGATGAACTGACTTGATAGAACACCACATACATACGCCACCAGCCACCGTAGTTCTGAGTCGGCCATGCCGTTTGCCTGAACTCAAGAGAAAAATAGTTGAATTGCCTGAAATGATAGACATGGGATAATAGAAGAGTCGCATAGTGATTGGTGTAGCCCCATTGTGCTTATTTCTAAGCCTGATGGGTTCGTTTCTACATAGATTACCGAAACGTAAAGGACATTTTGAAATTTGAAGCTTATCCAATGCCTCGGGCTGGGTTTCTGGATTGGTTGGGCGCTGCTTGCTTTTATTCGACACTGGATTTAACTAAGGGCTACTGGCAGATTCACTTGTCTCCAGCATCCAAGGAAAAGTTGGCTTTCTCTACTCTGTTCAGTTTACATAATTTTCTCACATTATCATTGGGTTTTCATGGGGCCAGTTTTGAAGAGGCTCATGGAAAAATTACTTAGACCGCATGCTGCATATGCCGCTGCATACTTGGATGACATTGTCGTTCATAGTAACGACTAGGAGCGTCATGTGCAGCATTTGTGGGCTGTCCTCCAATCGCTGCGAGGGACGGGTCTCACTGAAAACCCAGGTAAGGTCGCTATTGGACGGAGAGAGGTATGGTATCCGGGGTTCCTCTTGGGCAGAGGACAGGTCAGACCACTCATGGATAAAGCGGTTGCAATCTCTGCTTGCCCATAGCCCAAGCCTAAAAAACAGGTGAGGTCTTTCTCGGGGCAGACGAATTACTATGACAGGTTTATTCCTGATTTTTCAGCCCTGTTTCCTGATGAGCTTTTATTTTACAGACCGATGCCTTGGATAAAGGATTGGGGGCGGTGCTGTCCCTGTATGCGGTTGGATGGCGGTCGCTCGGAGGCTTCTCTGCTCCCCAATCCCGCTTTTTGCCCTAAGGTCCTCTCACAGTTCTCTGCCTTTAGTGTGGGAGGCTTGTCATCCTCCCCCTCATGAATCCCCTGAGGAAGACTTTTGTGCCCTGTTCAGGCCCTGCGGTCTTATGTTTCCTGCTCAGAGCTGTGGGGGAATACCGACAATCTTTTTATTTGTTATGGAGGGCCTATCCAGGGCTGGCGGCTCACTCTTTTCGGGGTGTAGCTGCCTCGTAGACTTTATTTCATGGTGCCCCGCTTTCTGACAACTGTGTTGCGCCCGGCTGGGCTTCATCCCTCACTACCGGGTGTTACGGGTTGCCCCTTGTCAAAACACTGCAGAGCGTTTAATTTATTAACAAAAATGAATGAATTATGTTAACAAAAAAAACATTATAAATGGAACAGCAGGCGGTGAGGAACCTTGATGGTTGGCGAAGAGTGAGCTCCCTCTTGACATCACAGGTCTCCTTATAAAGGGCTTCCAACAGGTGCCACCGATCCTACAATCAACGAAAAAGCAAAACACGAAAGCAAGAATAAGACTCAGGGTGGATTCCAATTGCTTATTTTCACTCCTTGCATCCTTTCCTTGCATCCTTTCCTCACTCCTTTGCTCCGCCAAATGGAGGACGCGAGGAAAGGATGCAAGGATCAGATACGAGGATGGAGGAATCGAGGAAACATGCATTAGGCAAATGGAACGTCTTTGCGTCATATCAGCGTCATATTATGCTTACGTGCTTCACTATAATGCTTTTTAACTTATTTTTTCATGAATAACCATTTCTTTTGTTAGTTATAAAGAATGAGTGTCACTATGCTTATGCGCTTTATAATAAATGGAAAGGAATGGTAAAATTGCATTTGTGTAGGGGTGTGCCTGTGACGTGGCGGATGTGGAGAGTGGTGGATATACACATTACGCGCTCCGAGAAAATGCATTGAGCGGTTTGGAATGTCCTTAAAGATGGCGAACCTCGATCGATTTCCGGGTCAGATGAGGACCGAGGAGATGAGGACGGGTAAAATAAGCAATTGGAATGAACCCACAGAACACATTCCCTGTGTCTTCAAAATTGATTGCCTCCTCTGTCCTCAGGGCAGCAGAGCAATTTTGAGTATGACTTGCGTTTACAATTTTAAGTTGTTTTTTATCACCCAGTGGGGATTTTTCCCATTCGCTTCTTCCAAAGAACAAGCATCTAATAAAGTGAATTATACTTTGGAACCGCATGGTTGTGTCATGTGCTGTTTCATTACCCCACTACATTCCCTGTATGACTTTACTTACAATACTGTTGACCGTGGCATATTGACCGTTATGAAATAGAATTAATGCTTATGTAGGGAAACTTGGTTCTATGAATACGGTCAACACATGCAACGTCATGGAGGGAATTCTATGCCTTTTAGTGGACAAGAGAATGAGCGGCGGACAGCAGTAATATGTATTGGGTGACGTGGTGTACGCCCTGTAGTGGTGGTTAATTTGCTAGTAGCTCACCCTCTCAGCGAGGATGACCCATACCGTGGTGTGTTGACTGTATTCATAGAACTGACATTATCCGATGTAACTATTAATTTCTATTGCTCCTTTGTTTTTTTGACACAAATTGTCAAAGTGTGGCTGGGGCCATATTACTCACACATTTAAAAATGTATTTGGTGAAGGAGAATTTGATATTGAGCAACTTATACTTTTGCATAAAAATAATGCAGTGATGCCACTTTTTTGCTACGTTTTTGATCCATTATTTTCAGCATTTACTTGTATAATGATGCAATTATTTTTGATTGTTGACTGTGCTTCTACACTGTAATACTATAAGTTAAGTGAGACAATACCATGGCATGCATAAACAGCTGAGCTGCCGTAATTGGTACGTAGTGTCCTATCATTATACAGTTCGGGTTTGTCCTGATGGTCTTACACAACATATTTATCAGATTTGATAAACACACATGGACACAAATATTCCATATTCATAGGCACACATATGCATGAAACCACTTGCAAGTTCTGAATTGCAACGGAGCTGTTGTAGCCTTCAGCAAGGCATGCTGATTTTGTTTAATAAAATGCTGTAAAATGGAGATGTGAAACATGTAATTTGCCCCAAAATATGTCATTCTGTTAAGCTATTGAACAGTAATAATTTATTATATTTCTTTTGTCAGAATTGCATAAAGGATTCAAACTACTTACATCACTCTTAGAAAATGGCAGAAATTCATGTTGAACATGAGACTGATTCAATATACTCAAAAGCATTTACAGAGATAATTAAAACCTAGCAAGACCAGGAATTATTTGTTTCCAGGATCTATTTAACATTGTTGAACTAAAGAGTTAGTTAAATAATGGTAAATGCAGCTTTCACTTTACATAGTCAGGTATCTTAATACTAATCATAGATATTTGTGATATTGGTTAATCTGTAATGACAACTGAAATAAAAAACATCATAGTACACTAAAATATGAAGAAAATTAGCTGATAATAAATATGTACATAGATATACTTCAAATCTTTTATCCTATTTTAATATTAAAAATGTAACTTCAATTCAAATCAGATCTAGATCTGATTTCCCATATGCAAAAGGTCTGTAAAAATCCAATAAAAATCACATATGCCATATACAATATGTGGTAGAGAACGAGCATATACAATTCAGACTAAAATTAAATAGTTCCCTAACATACATTGAGAGATTGTATAAGAATTGTATAGGAATATATAATATAATAATAATAATCAACATATATGATTTTTATAAAACTTTGCAAGTATGATCATATATTATTTTTACAGACCTTTTGTATATGGGTTCTATTTATTACAATTTTTGTTATAGCTTCCATGCTTTTATAATTTACTGAAAATAGGCAATCCTTAAAAAAGGATTCTCTTCTCTTAAGAAGACCTTGTTTGATGTATGAAATAGTCCATACAAATAAATTTCACTTCAGTTTGCTGAATACTTGATATCTGAACATATGCTGTGTCTCAAGTTTCCTGTAGTGAAGGGTCCAGGACAATATTTAATACTTAATACAAGGCAGATGATCTCTTCAGATGTTTCCTGTGCCTTTGGGTATGGGGAGAAATCATCTGATCTTTCACATTATGCTTAGTTATTCCTCTCTAAACAGCATTTGGATGAGAATCCAATGTCTTTGAAAGCTACAGAAGCTTCCTGAACAATACTGCTAGTCACCACACAGCCTGATTGTTGAACACACAGATGGGTAATTGTCACTGCGATTCATTTGAAAATTGTGAGCTTTGCAATTTAATGATAATTTAAATGGGTAGCAGTTCAAATAGCCTTTATTCTGGTAACTTATTTGACTTTTCAATTTCCATCCTGTTCATTACTATATATTAATATACATACATATCATATGGCCCAAATACTAGAGACAAAGGTGTGAAACTGTGACGTGCAAATGCATGTTAATAATGTATATATTTTGATTGCATTGTCAATACATTTTATATAGCAAGGAAAATATATTTTGTGTATCAGTCATAGTGTTTCCTGGGGTGATATCAAAAAATAAATGAGCACGGTTATGTGAAACCAGTTGGCAACTTTATATAAAACATTTGCCGGAACATCTCCCCAGAGTCTGGTTCCACAATGTTTGTGTTTGTTAGCACAGATTAAAAATGCTTAAAAGCTTTGTTTAAGGCATTTGGATTGCTGAAAATACTTAAAACAAGGCAGAAATATTAGGAAAAAACAAAATGAGAAACATCATTAAAGCAACAGAGATGAAAATATCAGCATAGCATGCTGAGCAATCAGGGAAGTGTAGGCTACTTTGCATTCAAAAGGCATACCAGTGTGTTCACTATTAAGGAAGGTTTCTATGCAGTCACAGGTAAATTTGATATGTTTTGTAATAGGGTTTCACAATGGTAATATTTACATAATCAATAATAAGTGATCTACAACTCCAAAACAAAATAAAAAAACGACATAGGTTACATTATGACAGTTCGAAAAATATTGCTTTTGTTCATTTCAATGTATTAGCCTATGCGATCCGGCAAAAGGCAGCGTCACCTCGCTTTGTGTCTATATAAGGAGTGTGATCCTGTTTTTAGCATGCGTTTCATCTCCCCTTTATAGCAGAGCAGGTGTGCGCAGTTATCCAAGATGATTCAATGCTAGATTAACAAATCAAATCGTAATCCCCGTTTGTGAAAAGGAGTAAACCCGAATTTACTTAACAAGATGATTTGATACAATACACATTAAATTATCCTGGATTGTTTAAGCAACACACATGAAACAGGGCCCTGGTATGGTACACCAAAACTCTGTATAAATTTGACAATTTGTTTACAATATTTTTTTCTTGAATGTAACACAATAGCTACCATTATTAAAAAAGATTTGTAATAAAGATTTAAATTTATGTAAAATTATTTGGTGTAATTCTCACTATTCACATCCATTTGCATTTACCCAAGACAACTTCTGCCTGTTTTGCACTACTCTTAGATAAAGCCAAATAACTTGAAGTACTTAAGCACAGGCATGGTTGATGGCATTAAAGTAATCACATGGACCATCAAGACTAAAGTTTTAAAATTCTACAAAACATGTCAAGGAACATGGTAAGAAGACCAGAATAAATTGAGTATAATGACATTGCTCATTTAAACCCATGGCTGGCTAAATGGCTGCAAGTCATCAAGGGTCTGAGGTATCAAACAAGCCTCAAACGATAACTGCTGCCAGATACGCAGTAGATATCGATGTATCACTTTAAGGGTTTTTTCTCCTGACTTATTTTTTTCATAGAGTTCAATAGGAATATGAGTCAGGAAAAACAACCCTTAAGGTGATCCATCCATATCTACTGCATATCTGGCAGCAGAGTGATGGTTTGAGGCTCGTTTGATACCTCAGATCCTAGGTTTCAGTATCTCCACACATCATTGGGATATGTTAATATGAGTGCTGTCAAGATGAATTCATGAGTTTTTGTAGAAATGATTGGATGTCTTATAGTTATAGTATGTGTCTGATGCAATATCTGTTTATCTGGGGAAATCACCTTAGGTAATGACATTGGAGCTGCTTGAAGAAATGCCCTAATTGGTCTAGAGACATTTGCTTTAAAATACATAAAGGGTCTCAGAAGCATATAAAATGAGCTACAGGGAAGTAATGCATCATGCCATTTATAACTGGATATCTATGGAGTCTATATTTGTCTATTTTAACCCCTTGGTACAGATGGCAAATTTAACCTATTTAGGGGGTGCTCTGTTTAAGGCTTTATAACTCCAGGTGTGAGCACCACATAAACTTGGTAAATGGCTTAAATGAAACACGACAGGTGTACCATTTACAATACAAACTTAGATTTTATTTTTATATAGATTTTTACTTAGATTTTTTATTTTATTAGAGTTTATTTTCATAATTTAAGTCAAAATAAAGTGCCACAAATGCAAAAAAAAAAAATTTTAAAGAAATTTTTTTTTTTTTTTTTTGCTGAGAGCTACATAAGTGAAATCGGTAATATACAGTATATATACATTTTCTGGATAATAAACTCCATGTCCACACGTTTTGCAAAATCTGAGGATGATATGCAGAACTACTAAAGGTCTATCATGCAAAATATAGCAGTGTACCCTGTTGTCCATTAGTGTCTCCAAATCTATCCAAATGGCTAAATTCTGCACTGCTCTAAATAAAAAAATTATGATATATTTAACTACAAATCAACAGTTCTGGCTCATAAAACTCACTTTTGCATAATTTTCAAGTGGGAATTACTATATGTTCATCAGTATAGGGGGGGTAGATATCTATGGGTCCAAAACCCCTATGCAAAACATGTCATAAAATGAATAAAATTAGTTTTGTCCATTATACAGCCTACATTTGCTCCTTCTGATGGCTTAAGATAAAAAACACTGATATCACAGTGTTACATACACCTACATATGTTGCCTAATCATTCACTCTTGTACCTCAATAAAACATCACTTGTCCCTGTACCCTACAGTATGTATACTTTTGTCCTGAGATTGCATTTTTCTGTTTTTTCTAAATTTTCCTATTCATAATGACTCCAAGGAAATTTTTACCTTAATCTACCACATGTGTGATGCGGTATGTCAAAACCAGGCGGAATTGGGCAAGAGGTCAATTTTGAGTTATTGGTATATTAGTAAAACATAGACCTTGCACTTTACAACTCCGCTTTCTTTTTTCAAATCGGATATTCCAAAGCGAAGTTATTAAGATTTTAAATTGGACCGTCTGAAACATCGAAACTGAGAAATAGCCCTTTAAAGTTTGAGTTTAAACAAAACAAGTTGGTTAACAGTTGTTAGCGTACCGAACCCTGTTATCCGGCGGAAACCAGACATTTTTGTGATCAACATACGATACTGATATTATTCTGGCACATACCATTGAACATATTATATTTATTAGGTTCACAAAACGATAAGCTAACTTTTAAGCCAATAACCATGTAGATGTGACCGGTAGTTTTTTTGTTTTAACGTCTTTTAGATTAGAAAGTACTGTCAAAAAAGGGGCGCCCTTTATCGGGCGGCTCTTGTAGTGCATAAACAAGCTCACGATTATTGTTGTTTTAATAATCAATTAATAGTTTATTTCATCAAGAAAGATACCGTTTGAATAACCAATATGTTGGCAAAATAGCTGGCTAACTGGATAGTTTACCTGACAGTCCGAAAGATGTCGATATTGGGTTTATTTCTTCACAAAACGATAAACTAAGTTTTAAGCCAATATTAAACATGTAGACGTGACCGGTAGTTTTTTGTTTTAACGTCTTTTAGATGAGACAGTAATGTCAAAAAAGGGGAGACAACTATCGTTTATTGGCTTAAAAGAGATAGGCTCAATCGCATTGGATTTATTTCTTTACAAAAACGATGTTAACTTTTAAGCCAATAACGTGTTTTTTTTTCTCGTTTTAACGTCTTTAAGATGAGACGAGACTGCCAAAGAAAGGGCGCCCATTATCGGGCGGCTGTTGTAATCCATAAACAAGCTCACGATTATTGTTGTTTTAATAATCAATTAATAGTTTATTTCATCAAGAAAGATACCGTTTGAATAACCAATATGTTGGCAAAATATCATCATGCGATTTTACGTTAGCAAGTGAGCTAGAAGTTACGCTAAATTTGGCGTCATTTCCAAGCAAAATCTCGAACAAGGCATCATTTTGTGAAATGACATGCCTCTCTAAAAGTGCTTAAAAAAATACTTTGTCGATGAAATTTCAGTTTGAAACTTTTACAGAACATTTTTAATATTTGTAGCATCATAAATGTTCAAAAATCTCAAAAACGCTAAAATTCACCCCCAAGGCATTTTGCAGCGTTTCCTCTGTTCGTAGCTCTGCCCAATTCCGCCTGCTTTTGACATACCGCGTCACATGTCAGCGCACAGCAAATTGGAATGAGCATTTGTCATGCCCTAAGAGACAAGTATATATGCCATAGCCTATATTATGTACGATAACATGAACATAAAATTGTATTCCACCATCTGCAAAATGCTGCCAAATGTTCTATCTTCAATGAACATCGGTAGCCTACATCAAAAATACATTTAACGATTGCACTACAGTATGTGAAATGCACTCAAAATGCGAAAATAACAATAGGGCTATCAAACATATTGGAAAGACAGTGCTCCAGTGGAAACATGAACGTACCTATGTAGCCAGCGAGACCAACGGTATTTTAGACGCAAAAATACATATCGGAAAAGGGAAACTCCCCTCCCCAATGCATATTCTGTAGAGCTTGAGTAATACTAGACCGTTAAAACGAAAACTGCCGTTACACTGGGCTGTAGTAAATTGTTCAAAGCACCGAAAAAGACATGGCATATACCGTTGCTAAGGTTATAATGTACTCTATTGGAAAAAAGCCGACAATTAAACCAGAATTAACTGTAATGAATGAGACAGGCTTACAGGGCATGGGGGTATTACGCGTCGACGTTTCAGATAGTGTAATAGTGGTATAAAGTGTTGTATATTTCTCAAACCGATTGTACCAGACAATAAATGACCACTGAATTTTGAAAGGAACATCTCGATGTGTAAAACCGATGGTAGGATTGTATATTTATTTCATATTTAGTAGCATAAATATTGCTAGTAGAATACATGGTAGAATGAGACAGTACTTTCACAGTTTATTTTGCATTTGAGTGAGCAGGGCTTTTCACGGCTTTTCTGGCATACGATCAGGCTATTGTTGGGTTTATCTCGTTGCTATGACGTTATTCTAATTTTATATGATGAATAAATATATTTATGAACTCAAACATAGACGCTATTGTCCACTATGTCACGCATGGGTAGGTATAGACTAGGTGGGGGGTTGCTTGTTAAATGGACTTGCTACAGGGAAATAGTGACACTTAGAAACTCCGTATTCAGCATAAATCGTCACGAACCGTCTACCAATAAAGTTAAAACACAGAGTTTGTGATTTCCACTAATAGTTTGACTGCAGTAGCAACGAATGTCTCAGTTGAGCAAAAAGATCTCGCCGGCATCACCTTCTATGCAAAGGAGTTAAGTCACTGTCATGGGTTTGCAGCTTGTTCCTGTTCTGCAAACATTTCCTTTCGGGTCCGCGGGAAGGCGCTCCTGCTATGTTTTTCCGCATACCCGCACTCATTCGTTTCACCTGTGCTAGCACCTGCTAGTTATTTAAGCGCAGCGACTTCCTGGTTCATTGCTTTTGTGTCTTACTTAGCCATGTAAAGCCGGTAACAGGTATAGGTTCAGGCGACCACTTTGCTTTGCTAAAAAGTAACACGGGACTTGCCTGTAGGTGCGCGTTAGATATTCTTTATTAGGAGTTTGTTTTCGCATTTGCACTTTATTTTCCTTGCCTTGGTTTTTTCCCTGTCCTCTCTGAGGCAGTAACCTTTGTTACCCTTTCTCATTCTCGCCTCTTTATTATTGCTCATTCGTTAATTGAGCTAGGTCCTTCCTTTTCTCCTATTTCCTGCTCGAGTCTGCGAGCTTTTCGCCCACTTTTCTGGGTTGCTATATTTTGGCTGTATGCCGGGAGTTATTTTTCCTTTCTGTTTATTTTTCTCTGCTCCGTTCGCGGAGTTCTAATTCCTGTCCCCTTTCTGTGGTAATCCATTCCTGGAGTAGTTTGTGATCCCCTCATGGTCGTATCTGGTCCTCCGACCCAGCCACTTCACAGTCACACATGACAGATATCAAGATATACAGTAATTGAAAGTACAATTTCTGTGCTGATTGGTAGAAGTGCTCCAATATCAGGTAGTGTTATATTGCTAAGGGGTGACTACAGCACTTTGACAGAATAACATGTAGTACCACAAAGAACATTGTCTTCCCACTGATCCAGTTGTTGTCTTGTTGGAGGGAAGGTACTGTGCTTGCCTGATAAACTGACAGGTGCTCATTATATCTATGAAAAATGGCTGTATGGTACAGTAAATTCATGGTAATGCAAAGGGATGATTGCAAGATTAGTAGTAAGTGCAAGTGTGTAAGGGACTGTGGGCGGAATGTTTGTGTGCGCGTTTATGTGCATTCAAACTCATAGCATGTGCAGATCTATAAAAAGCACAATATACCTGGCAGTACTGATATCAAGTTGGGCCCACTCTGTAAGTCATGGCATACTGTAGAAGTTAATAAAAATCTGAGCTTGAGACATTAGTTCAGGTGATTTACTCAAATAATCACTTGGCCTTTCAAAAAATACACAGGTTATTAAGGCTTGCATTGTAATGCCTTTGTCACTGACAGCTTGGAGATAGATGGAAGCTATGATTATATCAGCTGAGGTCATAAATGCTGCACAAGTTCAAAAGAGAAAATAATAGTCTGGGATGCATCTGGTGTAATTTAAATTACAACTTACAGCTAGACTGTTTAAAGTTGTTCAGTTATTTTTTTCCTTTTCTTTAAAGAGAAGTTCTATAAAGAGAAGAGTTTATGGTGTTTTTTGAAGGATTTTCTATATGCCCATCCAGATCCATTGTATAAGTTAGCTGTGACATGAGAAATATATGTGAAGACTGCACAGTTTGTCAAAATGTTGATATGGACCGTTGTATATGATCATAAATAACCTTATAACATGGCTTAACATGCTAAATACCGAACTTCTCCTTTAAGTCTTTGTTCTCTTGAACTGATGAAGGCCTGGATACAATAAAGATTTTCTTTAGTTTTGACTCACAAATAACTGCACATGTTATTCTTTAACATTACAATTAGTGCATTATTTTACATTTGTTTTGGTGATGAATTCACCTATTTGCAAATAGAAAAGTAACATTTGAATTAAATGTGAGTTAAAATCGAATGCTGTTGGAACCCAGGAGAAAATCTGAGACAACATATTCAATTTCCTCAACACGTTTAATATTTAGATTAGATTTACATTGTGTTATGTATATTTAGATCAATTGTTGCTTTACTTATTGCTTGACACATTCTTTCTTCCAATGGGGCAGAGCAGTTAGTCAACTAAGCCAAACTTCAGCTCTCTACACTATCAGGGTTTTCCAGTACTCTGTTTTTTTGTTTTTTTTTAGATCTGACTGCTATACAGTTCTGTAGTTATGTTGGTCTAGTGTATTTCAAACAACATGTACTCATCGCTGGGACGATTGGTTCAAACCTAATGATTAGGGCCACTCTTGACTTTTGTCAAAAATCAACAGGGCAAAGAGCTTACTCCCACCCATACCATTATTGTCCCAGCTCTAAAATAATTCTCTCTCTCCTGGGCTGGTGGCCTTAACTACGACAAACAGTTATTCCTGTTGCGGCAAGGGGATATGCACTGGACTGACTCAGCGAAACTGCACCTCATTTAAAAAAAAATGAAGCCTCACGTCATATTTATGTGACCAAAATGTTTGTGTACTTCTTGAAAAGTGTGCTCCCGAATGTGAAATGCGAAACCCCGTAAGTAAGTGTGTAATCCGGGCATTTCAATTATACTGCAATTTGAAAAATTTTCGCCTACCCAACGACTTTCTCGTCCTATCTACTCACCAAGGCTACTCAACAGTGTGGAAGAGTGCGCTGATTCATACACGGCCACAGCCAGGAGGGGCTTTGAGCTTGGGTAAACCGCCGCCATCTTCTGTCACTGACATGACAGGTTGGCTCGTTGTTACGGAAGGTGTCACCACGCCCTGTGAGACACCTTTTTATTTATTGTTTGTGAGACACCTTTTTATTTATTGTTAGTGCACAGCGCGAAGCTGGCATGGGAAAGGGTATGTTAGAAGCCCCAGTTTTGACACCTTTCCAGGACTGGTATCCCAGCAGAACATGTGTGCAAGCTTTTGGGCTGCCTGCTGAAAGTACACCAATCTCAGTTTGGACTAATTTGCCCTCAAATTAATTGATTTCTACCAATTGTGTCAAGTGTTACAATAACAGATATTGCAGGAGATAAAATGTTAAACAGTTAGAATTGATAAAATTTATATTCAAAAGACATAGGGTCTGGAAACCCTGTCATCCTCCAACAACATATCACAATTTTTCATCATTCATATGTTTTATTCTTTTAGTTCATTGTTCTAACATTTTTTACTTAAGCTCAACATTGTATTTGTTAACGATTTCTAATGTTATAAATAGTAATAAATATTCCATTGAGTGCCTATAAGTGGACGGTATTCTCAAGTGTTGCAGTACTTTGTCTCAGTATGCACATTAAACACATTCATTAGTAGACTATAATAATGACGCAAGCAAAAGACTATATAAAAGTGAAGCAAGAATACATTTAGAAACATCATTATCATTGCGGGAGATACTGTATACAATATATAGCTCATATAGCATACTGTATGCGAGTATGTAATTACATGCTGGGTTGGCTTATTCCCTAGATGGCAAACTGACAAATTAGTTAATTTTAGTATGGGAAAATTAAAATCAAGCATGTCAAGAGCCATCTTCTTTTTTCAACACAGCTTTATGGCGCTTCCTTCACTTTAAGCTGAATCTATTTATAGATGGCTGCGGTCTCCTCGGGGGTTCACAGGGGGCAGGTTTAGACTGATGTATGGTCAGTTCCATCCTTGCTGCCTATCTGATGTACAGTATTTTCACCTCGATACTTGGGTACATAAAATTGAAAAGAGCTCTGAGTGTAAGATTCTTCCTAAGAAGATCTAGAGAACCAGTACGTGAGCCACTGTTGTCAAACCGCTGGCAGCACTCGATGGACAGATTACCTCATTAATGCTCCGGCCAGTCAGTGTGATTTGATGTAACCATGGAAACTGGCCTATCCCAGTGGAACCTCTCCTTATTTTTCTGAATGTGAAGCCATCCCAGAGTTTAATGCATTCCCATCTCTGTATGCCCCATTAGTCCGGTTTCACATTTGGCCTGGCATTGCCTGCACCAGGACTTGGCATTACATTACACTAATGAGCTCTGATTCAGTTATTGCTGCCGCCGCCAACGGTTGACGTACCCAGCCCTTATCAATAGCCGGCGAGGCTATTAATATGATCATTGTGCTAGTTCAAAATACTAATACCATGGCTGTGATGTAAACACAGACATTCAGCTGCTCTGGAATAAAGATTGTGAAACAGGGAACTGGTATGAGCCTTCATTTTTGTACCGTAGAATGGTTTGTACCATCACAGACAAGCCCTCTCTCTCGGTCTGGCTGCTAGGCATTGTGCACTCAAGGGAATCTTTTGTGCAGGGACTGTCTGGGCAACACAGGCCTCTGGAGAGCTGCCCGAACACCACACTCATCTTTCTGTGCATGAATATACTGTCCCTGCTCACATCATATAAGCACAAGTCAAGGCCCTTTGCTTCAATACAGGAGAAGACATCACATTTGTTTTTAAGTGAGCTCAAATTGTCACCTGATGCCTATGTCCATAATCAGGGAATGTGGCCAAGTGTCCGATACCCTACAAGCTTACTGGAGTTCTTTATTGAATTTAAGTTATGAGTTAAAAAAAATTATCAAAGGTATATGTGTGCTTGGAAGTGAAAAAAAGACAGGCAGTAAGAATTCACATCGATCTACAAGTCCAGATTATTATTAAATTTCAACTGCATACGTCATCAATCACTGTGTTGCCATGAAAATGTAATTAAACCTGCTTTTAGGTTATTAAATGATGGCAATTGCCTTAGAGAACAGACTATATTTAGCATCTCTAATGGAATATTACTAAATTGTTACTAAATGTGACAAAAAAGTTACAGTTAAAGTTTTAAAATCTCATAATCCAGATTAATTTATCCTACAAAGAAAAACCGATCTGGTTCATAAGCTTTTTAAAAAACAAATCAACACCATCAGACTTGATAATTCTTAAGATTGATATCTGAAAACTTAATGCAGATAATTGCCTGTAATTCACAGCTATCTAAATGTATCAAGTAGACAGTGCAAATATGCCTACACATATGTTTTGTGATTTTCTCTCATCTCGTTTCATAGCCTTATTTGGTGGCAGCATTCGGGTCATTCCCATTCCCAACAGTGCTACAGCAAACGCTTTGCTCCGCACATAATTACAACAGCTGTCGATCCATAGGAGACATCAACCTCTTCATTAGCTAGAGTTCCGCGGGAGTCACTCGGTTTGTATCGAATGTTAAAGCAGGGCAAAATTAGACCTGGATATACACTTACAAGATAATCTGCATTGACGACAAAGGGATCCAGTTCCAGGCGTGACATGTGTGTCCTTGTCTGACCCCAGGCTGCCATGATGATTGCTTTGCAGTGATGCTGAGTCAGAAAAGGAGCCAATCTTTTATTTATATGTGTTGTTCAGATTATAGTTACCATCTAAATGGTTGTTTTCTAAGCCAGTACTGTATTTATATCTTGGATCACCTTTTGGAAGCATATGTACTGAACTTTGTATAATAATAATTTGAAGATACTTTAGTCTGAATGTTCCATTTTCACAGCCTGTATACTTTAACTCTATTTACTTTGGCCCTTTTGAGGCAATTTCCTCCTGGTTTCTACTAGTTTTATTTAAATGTCAATATCTAAAAAAATATTCCCTGCACATCCATGGTTTTAAGTTCGAACTGAAGAAGAAGCTGTATCATTCAGAAATGTGCTACAGAATACATTTATTTCAGAATAGTCACATACAGTATATATATAATAACCATAACATATGTCGCCTAATGTATTTAAATACGTTTAAAAAAGAACGTACGAAAGCGCGTGTGTATTCACACAAATACAGCAACGTATTTCAGCCCTCAGTGCGAGGGGTGGTCACTGCGGAAATGTCGACTGTACAGGATTTTGGCGAACTATAACAAGATAAACTCTTCAGGGTTCATGAGAAAACAGCTGTAGCTGAATATACTGGTAAGTACTTGGTTTCTTAAACATATTTATACGAGAGATTTTGGAGCAAAAAATGAGGTGTCTTCTAAACCGAAAGTGCATCAGGTACTGTATATAGTACAGTAAGCAAGGGAAAACAGCGAATACTCATTTGTACAACGTTTTAAAAAAAATATTATTGTTTATATACGTGAACATGATTTTCTTAGCGTGTATAAACGGTGCATTTGATGCATTTTACAGTCTGTGGCTGTAGCCAGAGGAGGGTCGTAAGTGCTGTGGGCTACTAATAGCACCCTCCTAATTTATTGCACGGGCAGTGTAAACTGGAGAAGCTGAGGTTTTCGCAAGAGGCTACCCTTTAAAAAAAATACTGCGTCAACATTTCCGGGGTTTTCTTAAAGCTGTAGTTTATAATTTCAGATGAACATGAATACTGTAATTGAGACGGATACGTCTCAAACCACTAGGGGTGAAGTCTGTTGCCCATATTTTGGAAGTTTGGGAAGTAAGGAAATACAGGTTTAATAATTGCGATGGCAAGTACGGCATCCGCCAAGTTATGGCTTGGTGGGGCATGCCCCATACCTATAACCACAATGACCACAGACTCTCGGCCCTTAAAGGGATATTTCACCTTCATGTGACAGAAGTAATTTTGTGGGGCCTTCCCCATTATATTTGCATAACGTGAATACTAGCAACATCAGCTTTCCCTGCTGACTGTTAACGGCATCCCGGGTAGTCCCGGTTGTCAGGCTCCACATTCACTCCCATTCATTTTCGGGAGCTCACCAAAATTAATAGTTTTTAAAGCACAAACTAACTACGGCAGATAATACATCGATAAACGAGAACACGAAGGTGAAAAGGTACATGTTTGTTTTGATATTTAATGTATTTTCAACGTTTTATTACCTTATAAAAGAAAAAGAAGATCCGGCAAAAACCTTTGTTATTCTAACTCAGTGAAGAATCCTTGTGTACAATTGTTGACGTTGATTGACCAACTATAGTAGGCTACCGTTAGTTGGAGATTTACGTCATAATAAAACTAAAAATCACTATGGCTTGTTGTGTTTCTACGCAGTTGCATATCCAAAAATAGTTCCACTAATCTGCCATAGGTAGTGTATGCTGGTTTTTGTTCCAACCACAATAGCAATCCCAGAATTTTAGTAAGCTTTTAACCCCTTCGCGAAGACGCACTAGTGGCCATGGCACCAGCTCCACGATTTTTGCTCAACTCAGACATTAATTCCTCCTGCAAGCAAACTATGAGTGGAACCAACAAACTCCATGTTTTAGCTTTATTAGTACACAGTTTGTGACAACTCAGTGTCACTATTGTCCCATAGCAAGTCCATTTAACAAGCACCCCCCCCCCCCCCCCCCCCCCCCCCCACCCAGTCTCGTCAGCATGGCAAGAGAAAATCCTCGCCTGCTTATGTGGATTTTGGGATTGTGTCAGAAGATACCATAGTTACCAAATGGTACAAGTGTCTTGTTTCATTTAAGCCATTTACTAAGTTTCTGTGATGCTCACTCCTGGAGTTATAAAGCCTTAAATAGAACACCGCCTAAATAGGTGAGAATTGACCAAATTTGGCATCTGCGCAAAGGGATACATTTTTCTTCATTATACTTCATTATATGTTTTGAGGGATTGTTTGCCTTCTTAAGCCACATTATGTCAGAAATAGCTATGCATGCCTTGAAGATTACATAAAGAGTGGTCAATTTTTTTAACTGATCAAACTAAAGACTGAGATCAATAGGCTCCTAATTGCTGAAAGTGTGGACACATGGCCACTAAAAATAACCATTTGGTAGATTCAAAGGAAAAACAAATGATGACGAGCCAAACCTGCATTGTGATAACAAGTTCAAGGAAAAAATTGTGAAAGAACACATGTGTTCAACAACATTAATTGAGCAAGAGATTGGCTGTAACAAAAACCAGCATACACTGGGGTCCCCCAGGACCGACTTTGAAAACCACTGTGTTGTAAATGATTACCCATTACATACAACTACATTTCATTATAGCCTCTGCCTGAGAAACACTAGCATTTGCTCTAGCTACTGCAGACAGTGCAAGTTGCTGTGGGAGCCCATTGCTAACGTTCAGAAAAAAACAATTTAGGGCTGTTGCTTGGTAGCTACCAGGTCACTGTTGGATACAAGCAAGCAAGCTAGGTACTACTAGTCTCACTTACATGTTTTCTCTCTCACAAATTATGTTTGTGCTGGATATTGATGGCTCAAGACTAAAGTATGTATGCGAATATACACATATACAGTGGGTTGAAAATGTATTCAGCCCCCTTAGACTTTTAATATATTTAATAATATTTAATGCTGTATATGAAAATTTGATAAAAATGCATTTAATCAAGCTTTTTCACTGGTACTCAACATAAAAACTCTATAATGCCAATGTGAAAAGTAAAATCTACAATTTCTTCCAAATTATTTACAAATATAAAACAGAAAATCAATTCCTTAAGTATTCAGCCCCCTTGCTTCATTGTACTTTTACAGCCATACAGGCAAAACCTTGTTAAAAATTTCATGTCAGAAGTTGCCCAGACATCATGATTAAATTGTATTTAAGGACTTTTTATTTCTTTAAATGTAAATCTCGCGCAGCTAGACCAATGAGGGAATAGCTCGGAGCGAAGGTTTAAGCGTGATGTTTTCCCGCTGTTGCTGTGGAAAAAGTAATATCACCGTTCATTTATCTGACTCCAATTAGAATTGACGCTTGATTGCGAGTGGAATTCTGTTCTTTTGAAAGTATCTATACCGGGACGCTGATAGCCCCGGATACGGGGTGCAGACTGACACACTGAAGCGGACTGACAAGCTCAGAGACCCTAGCCACATAGAAACTCAGCGGGTTTCGAATATGTCACCATCACAGGTGCTCAGAGGTTCGGACCACAGAATCTACTAGGTAAAAGAGAAACTCAGAGGGTTTGGAACATGTCACCATCACAGGTGCTCAGAGGTATTGAACATAGAATCTGTCTAGTACTGGCTAAGGCCTAGCAGAGCCGTCACATTACCACAAACAAGATTAGTCAGTGTGAAACTCGGTAATAGAGACACAATTCATGGAGACCACGCAAATCAGGTCTATAAATAGAATAATTTATTAATGACAATAATCACTGGTTAAGACTGTGAGAGCAAATATGAACACATTCAATACCTATAGCTAAACACAGCATAACATGCTGCTAAGACAAAGAAACATGAACAGGTTCACCAACAAAGTATAACCAAATGATTCCGTACAGTGTGATGTGGTACCAGGAGACCCGTTAGGCAGATACTCCTATACGGGTATACCTATAGTGCCACTACAGCACCAGGCGATCTGTTAAGAAAATACACCTATAGTGAAAGAACTATGGTGCCACTACAGCACCAGGAGATCTGTTAGGCAGATACACCTATACGGGTATAACTATAGTGCCACTACAGCACCAGGTGATCTGTTAAGCAGATCCACACATAGTGAAGGAACTATGGTGCCACTACAGCACCAGGCGATCTGTTAGGCAGATACACCTATACGGGTATAACTATAGTGCCACTACAGCACCAGGCGATCTGTTAAGCAGATACACCCATAGTGAAGGAACTATGGTGCCACTACAGCACCAGGTGATCTCTTAAGCAGATACACCCATAGTGAAGGAACTATGGTGCCACTACAACACCAGGCGATGTGTTAAGCAGATACACCCATAGTGAAGGAACTATGGTGCCACTACAGCACCAGGTGATCTGTTAAGCAGATACACCCATAGTGAAGGAACTATGGTGCCACTACAGCACCAGGCGATCTGTTAAGCAGATACACGCATAGTGAAGGAACTATGGTGCCACTACAGCACCAGGCGATCTGTTAAGCAGATACACCCATAGTGAATGAACTATGGTGCCACTACAGCACCAGGCGATCTGTTAAGCAGATACACCTCGAATGTACTTTTGGACTTCCCTTAAATGCAATCCCAATTGTTTGTCCAAATAAGGTCTGACCAGGAAGAGGGCTGTAAAATCTAACCACCAAGAGACCCCCCCTTCTCCTACAGGAAGAGAAACTGCAGTCTACTCCCCCCCGATCTAGTGATAGCAATAAGATACTTTGTACGACGGCGCGTGATCTTATGATTTTACCTGTAATTTATCTAGATACCAGATGAGGTCCAGGTGATGGCCACTCTGTGATCCAGATACTTATGTGGACAAGCACATCCCTGATAACCTACAATCCCCCTTCCAAACACATTCTTTATTCCTTACATACCCCACATTTCAATTGGTATTAATCCCAATCCACCACATTTATCATATTATCCCGTTATTCACATGTACATACATAAGATGCCCTATACATACAGCGTTGTTTCAGTCCAGACATAGGGTGCTTGTTCACAGGCCTTTTACGGCCAGAGAACAGGCCTCGGTTGCCGGCGTCATTAGGACCTCTAATGTCATTCCAGCTGTCGTTTACAACTTTGTGGCTGTAGGGCAGTGGAGTTGGACGTCCTGTGTGAAGAGGCAAAGATAAACGTGGTGGGTAGAACAGTAGATTCTTAGGCCACCTGGTGAATTGTTTTATTGCACCCTCAAGGAAGTCGCCAGCAGCTCAGTAACCCAGGGTTTATGACTGACAACCCAAAGGATCAATAATTTTCAGTCTTACAAATGCTTGTTTATATTGTCTTTATTGGTAACAACGCCAAGACCAGGTCCCTTCTATACATTTTAATGGCTCTTAATGGGATTTTAGAAGTACAACGGATGTCACATCACAATACTCAAACACAGTATATGTGATAGTGTTCACACACGGATGGCATTTGAGACCCTGGGAATTCAAATAAAATATACAGTAAATCATCACCTCTCCATCACTATATGCAAAAATGTCAAAGGTGCAAATTCAGTTTCCTTTTCCTGTCAGATTTCTCCATCGATTTCCATAGTGAAACCAGACAGGAAAAAGTGACTAAATTTGCACCTTCTTCATTTTCACATATCTAACGCCATTCATGAGTGAACAATATCGCATATATTGGAGAGCAGTTAAAATGTATAGAAGGGTCTTGGCTTCGTTACCAGAAAAGACAGTTTTAACACACATTTTTAAAGAAAATATTATCCTGAAATACAATCAAAAATTGCACATCAGCCGGGAAATTTATAATGTGCAATTTTGAACAAAGTTTTGCCTGTATGGCTGTTAAAGTACAATGAATCAATGATGCTGAATACTTAAGTAATTGTTTGTTTTCTGTTTTATATTTGTAAATAATTTGGAACAAGATTCACATTGACATGGTAGAGTTGTTTTTTTTCAAATGTTCACAACAAAATAACAAAAAAAGTATATATAAAGGGGGATGAATACTTTTTAAACCCACCGTGTATATATATCACCCATTCTTGAGAATCAGGAAAAAACCTTGTTTTTTGGTTTTTGTTTTTTACTCTTCAGTTATACTGGGAAATATATTTGTCATGGTTATTAGCAGTATTGCTGTTTCGCCGTTTGGTTTTCCTTTTGGCGTCGTCGGGACGCTCTATGGGATTTTTTCCTCCTCCATCCCGGTGTTTGTATCTCGCCCGGCAATTATTCCTTACACCTGTTTTGGGTTTCCTGCCAGTGATAAACAGCCCAGGACTTCCGCATTTCCGACACTTCGATATTGTCTTTGCTACGTTATCCTTATTCTTGTTACCTGTTACCTTTTGTGCCAACTCTTTCACCACAAGAGCTCTGGATAACAGGTTTTCTTTTCTGGTCTTTTCCTTCACTCCTTTTATTGAGTTTTGCTTTGTTTCTCTACCTCCTGTTACGCCTAATGATTTAGTGTGTGAGGTTCTTTTGTTATTTATTCTCACTGTTTATCGAGACTCGCCTCCTTTTGAGGTTGCTATGATTTGGCTTGTGCTAGGGAAGTTTTGCTCCCGTTCTTTTATTTTCCTCTCCTCTGGTGCGGCTAATTACGCGTTTGTGGCATATCTTTCTAGATATGCTTTTAGAATCTTTATCGGTCACGTCTGGTTCTTATTTTCTGGTACTCTTACAAGCGATACTATAACATCTCTATATCGGCATACTATAACATCGGGCGGCAGTGTAGTATAATGGTTAAGGAACTGGCCTTGTAACCGAAAGGTTGCAGGTTCGATTCCCAGGTAGGACACTGCCGTTGTACCCTTGAGCAAGGTACTTAACCTGAATCGCTTCAGTATATATCCAGCTGTATAAATGGATAATATGTAAAAAATGCTAAAAAGTTGTGTAAGTCGCTCTGGATAAGAGCGTCTGCTAAATGCCTGTAATCTCTGCATTTGAATGGATCTCTATGGGAATTGGGGGGTGGGACTAGATTTAGCTGTAAATTACACTGGAACAGTACGGAACACATGGTTGGCTAAATGGCACTAAGTCATCAAGGGTCTGATTTATCAAACAAGCCTTAAACCATCTCTCTGCTGCCAGAAACACAGTAGATATGGATGGATAACTTGAAGGGTTTCTTCTGCTGACTTATTTTTCCATAGAGTTCAATAGGAAAATTTGTCAGGAGAAACAACCCTTAAAGTGATCCATCCATATCTACTGCATATCTGGCAGCAGAGTGATGATTTGAGGCTCGTTTAATACCTCAGACCCTTGATGACTTACAGCCATTTTACCAACCATGTATTCCATACTGTTCCAGCATAATTTACAGCTAAATCTAGTCCCACCCCCCAATTCCCATAGAGATCCATTCAAATGCTGAGAGTACCAGAAAATAAGATATCAAGAGTCTTTTGATGTTAAAATTAAAAATGATTACTTTATTCTATATATAAATTATTGCATCACTGCCAATAACAACTTTGAACCCTTGCTACATCATGCAGTACTTACTAACGTTTTCTGCAGCAATAGGAGGATTAACTGGAAGAACTATCCACAACCAAGGGGTCCAGGGCAACTAAGCGACGAGTGCGTAAATATATAGCTAATATATATTTATAGCTGCCAATAACAACTTTGAACCCTTGCTACATCATGCAGTACTTACTAACGTTTTCTGCAGCAATAGGAGGATTAACTGGAAGAAGTATCCACAACCAAGGGGTCCAGGGCAACTAAGCGACGAGTGAGTAAATATATAGCTAACAAGCTGTATCAAAATTTTGTAATTGAGCTAACGTTTGCTAAACTTATGTTAAAGTCGATATGTTGTGCTTGCCAGCATGACACCAAGATTCGGACATTCCATGTAACGTCAGTTAGGCTACTGTCGGAATCAGTCGCTTGTTGGCTATACCTAGATGGCTATCTAGCAGCTCATTTAGCATCCTTTGTGCAACAACAGATATTACATTACTATAACCAGTTTTTTCTGTCACCCCTTTATTTAACGTTAGGCAATTCAGACTGACCGCTTATCGTTGGCTATTGGGATGGGTACTCCATGGCGAATGACTGGGGAGAGGTGTAAGAGTTGTGCTGCCATCGTGTGTAGTCTCTGCAGTACGTCAAAGATACCCTTCTCCCGATGGTCAATATGTTGGATTTCTGGACATCGACATCGACGAAGACTGAACCAGACTCTGCACTTTGTGATACCTCACGCTTTACTTTTGTTTTATTATTGTAAAAATGTGGCCATAATTGTCAGAAAATTGAGCCCATAGTGTTCAATAATATACATACAATGCTATAGTTACTGTTTCTCCTGTTGAGTTGGCTTAGTATAAATTTCCAACATATTTGTCTAAGTTTGAAAATGCATACCTCTATCACATTCAATAAAATCACTGGGATTGTAATTGATTATTTGGAATGGTTGTTACTTCAACATAAGATTATCTTCATTATGGCAAGGTAAACAAAGACAAAAAAAATACAGAAAGGTGATATTGTAATAATAGTAGTAGTAAGTCTTTATTGTCCCCAAGGGGCAATTATTGTGCAGTAGTTGAACAACACATACTGAAATGTCTAAAAATAAGTAAAATGAAATAAAGTAAAATTAAAAATTAAAATGCCAGAATTTCCAATATTTCTTAAGGTACCGCAGACCCGACAAGCAAATTCTTTGATTTAGCTCCCAGTAATTCGCCACTATAGTCACGCTGGAAGTCCTCTGGCTTGAAGTGTTTTGAACAAACACGAACTTTGTCGTAATCCTTTTTTGGCAAATTTATCAGATAGATTGGGTTGTTAATTGCTGCCAGCCACTGGATGCACCTCATCTCATTTTTGGGCAAACGGTATCCTGACTTAATATCGCACCCACGTACAGCTACTACCAGGTTTGCAGAGGTGGAAAGTCCAGGGGTCAGAAAGTAGTTAAGAATTGTGATAATTATTAAATCCAGGTGATTGGAACAAATGATTGGGGAGGACTTTCACTTTCTGAACCTGGATTTTCCACCTCGCAGGTTTGACCTATAGCCTACACAGCGTAGCGCTGGCTAGCTAGCTCCTGACTGTGTGTTAGTTAGAGAATAGCTTAGTGGTATCTGAGTCAGTGTAGCCCACTTGTGAGTAGCTACAAAACAAAAACAATACTACGTCATATCACACTGAACAATGAACAAAGGCGACCACGTCAGAAGAAAACAAGAAGCATTTTAGACAATGAATATGAATGAATACCGTTTCTTTCATAAAACAAGAATACTTTATAACACTGCTCAGATTCTTCATCATTTCATCCATTAAAACATTCGAGTGCCCTGAGAGCATTTTGAGTCTTGTGTCACGTTGGTATCAAGCATAGACTGTTACCCATCCCTATGCTATGCTCCCCCTAGTGTTCATTAAGTGCTAGTGCACTAAACCTGTATGAGGCCCACCCTGCTTGCTTTGATTGATAGGAGGACCATACCCCCTCATTGACATAGCTACAGTTTGAAAATGGAAATGAAAATGAAAAGTTTTTAATTTTCATTTTAATTTTGGGCTGAATAATCCTCCATTTTCGTTTTCATTTTGGGCTGAATAATTCTCCATACAAGACACACCTATAATTAATGAAGAGACTAAGTTTAGCCCATTTGAACCTTGCACCGTATTTAGCGCTCAAATAACACGCTGTCTAACTGGAAAAAGTGGACTTGGACATGCCCTAAATGCACTTGCGCCATGCGTTTTAGACGCCATGCCGATAATTTGAGTACGAAGGGCTGAACTTAGTCTCTTCATAAATTATAAATGTGTCTTGGGTGTAACGTGCAATAAATAAATCAGATTGTCATCCCATTCCCTTTAAAGGCCACCTACGTTTGCACCTTGGTGGATTGTTAATACAATGGCGGATTTAGTAAGAATTTAGCAAAACAGACCTGCTCGTGTGCGAGGTTAAAGTGCGTGAACTGAGAATGTATGGATAAATATTATTCGGACTAACCACGTTTCATGTTTTTGATATACACAATAAAAATCTTTCACAAATCATTCACTCCTCCTCCAACAAGCAGCAGCAGAGTCTGACTGAATTGCTCGCAGGCTCCTTTACCCTGCGGATGATAGGTAGGGCCACCAAATTGCGCAAAGATAACAATGGACCGACATTTAAAAACAAAGAAACATCAATAAAAGTCTAAGATCAACACTAAAGAGAATCATCTGTGAGCAGGGGAAAGAGTGCCCGCAGAATTTCATTCAGGATTTAACCGATGCGTACTTAAGTGCCAATATTACACTTGAAAAAGTAAACAATCCCCATTTTTAGACAAGCATGTAATAAATGGTGGGGAAATTCCATCGGCTAAAGAGCTTAGACAGATGTATGTGCCGCAGACTGCTGCTTTCAATAAAATCAAAATTAAAGACGGTCAAAACAACTGACAGCATATTTGTGGCCACGGACGAATTAACAGATGGGACAGACAATTATGTTTTTACATATATTATTTCTTCTTCCAGGAAAATCCATCGTCACCAATTTCAAACTTGTCCTTGCTGACTGTATTACATTGCATTTAACTGCCATGAATTACTCCTCAGTTACAGATGGCATAAAGAAATGTTTAGAGGATTGAACTTGAGTTATGTTACGGTTCCGAGTATGAACAGGACCCAAATGCACGACTCAATACACAAGGATTTCCGATAACTCCAATAATTTATTGCTTCGACACGACTTCCTCCTGAAGCATAGGGAGAGAGACAGACAAGACAGAAACCAGATATGCATTGCAGGGGATCAGCGGGAGCGGGTGAGGCCAGGGACTGGATAGTGGCAGGAATCCGGGCTGGTTGAGCAGAGGAGGAGCGGGGAGCGGGAGACCGGGCAGAGTGGTGTGGGCACGAACAGCTGCAGGATAGCAGAGCGGAAGCACCGGCTGGGTGCACAAACAGCAGCAGGCTTGCAGAACTGGAGCACAGGCAGGATGCTCACACAGCTGTAGGTGGGCAGAACTGGAGCACAGGCAGGATGCTCACACAGCTGTAGGTGGGCAGAACTGGAGCACAGGCAGATTGCACAAGCAGCTGCAGGCTGGTAGACTTGGAAGTAGAACAGAATTAGTAACTGCGAGGCAGGACAGAATTAACAGCTTGTTGACGCTGTTCCTGGCGAGAGCTAATTAAAGCTGGACAACACTGGAAATAGCGAGTTAACGCCGATTCAAACTAGAGATTCTAGCAGGCAGGACAGGACTAGATACAGAGTATCAAAACGAGACAAGACCAGGGTATTACTACAAAGAGACTTAACAAACTGGCACAGGACAAAGAACACCGAGTGACTAAATACAAGAATTAATAAGTATCAATTAAGTGCAGCGTGCGAATGTATGCGTGAGTGATTAACGGAGCAGAGAGTGTGCAGAATGCATGCGGAGAGAAGGAAAGGGATAGGCGGACACAGAGCAGTGGAACAGAGTGATACGAAAGGGAAAACCACGCCCAGCCTGCAGCATGAGGGGAAACAATCAGGAATACAAACAAACACGATACGAGAGGAAACAGGTAAAACACGGGACACAAAGGGACGGGAGTGAGAGCATCACAGAGTTATATGTTAAAAGAATATAAAGACATCCTTAAAAGCTTGTTGCCAAATTCAGTCCAATACATTGTCCAAGCCAGAACATGTGCTTCACAGAGCATAGGAGTGCGATTTCAGAGCAGGGTTCTTCTCTGTCAATAAAACTCCCACCTGAACCATGAACAACTAGATAGGGCAGTTGGTATGCAGCTGCAGAGTACCATTCAAAGTACATCCGTTTTTTTTTTCCATATTTGTGGAAAAGGAGATTGACATATGTCAATTATTGGCACAAGAAAACGGCACTGAAATGTCACTGGGAGAATTCTGGGATAGAGCTGAGGAAATATTACCCAACCTCACACAAAAGACAAAACGATACTTGTATGTTGCATCCAACTCCGTCGATGCAGAAAGATGTGTCTCTTCATATGGACAAGTTTTCACAAAGCATCCGCAATCAATGACAGAAGAAACTGACAAACAACTGACCATGTTCAAATTTAATCACAGAGTTTAGAACCTTGAATTTAGGATTATTTCAAAAGCCCACAGGGGCCCTCAAAAATATTATAGCATAGGATTAATAACTTTTTATTTGTCAGTTATTGAAATTGATATTATTATATGTTTTATTTTACTATTATTGTTTTTGGCAAAAAGTAACCACCCATACAACCTCTGTACCCCCCCGCCTATATTCACATGTAATGGTTTAGCACATGGGCTGCTCGTGAATCTCCGAAGTGGGCTTTGTTCACGCTTTAAAAATAACATTTAATTGTTAATCAATTTTAAGCATGAAAAGTGCAAGAAATGTTGAAATTCAACTTTATTTAGTGGAAACTGGCTGTTATTGGCCACGTGCACAAGACGGGGTCATTGAAAACAGTGGTGTCGTGGGGCTTATACCCACCTCTACAGTGAAGGTTTTACCGTATACTCACCTAAATATAGCTAGTGCTATGTCTCAGTATCGATCAATGTAATGGGAGACATGCAGCAGCCAATAAAATTGTGTCATTTTTTGTATCTCGCCAAGTACTGAACCGCAACATCCAGTGTTCTTTCTGGCCAATTCGGCAGAACACAACAGAACTGAAGCCATTCAGTCTCTGTCAGTGTGTCAACTTGACGTTGCTGCTCGCTACTCTGTTTGAATCGGAAGTGATTCGGACAAGAGGAGACGAGCTGTTCAGCACCGCACGCAAGTTTTAATCAAGAGGCCAGCTTTTGGCTCTCAACCTCAGCATGGATATAATGTCATCCTCTGCTGATATTGATAGTTTGCACTCACAAAGCCAATTTCCCCATTGGGCTCCATTCATTTTTGACAGCAAAAAAAAATACTTCGAAATTTCTTTAAAAGTTACTTATTTTTTCGTCGTCAAATTTGTTCTTACCACACAAAGACAATTTTTTAATTATTATTTAGTCTGGCCTACGTCATATTTTCATGCACTAGTTGGCAACCAATTACATACTCGTATATAATTGGTCTCAACGTCATGTTCTGCACCATCCTCGCACAACTGTGCAGTGTGCATGTGACGTCACGTGGCGCTGTAATGGCGACATGTAGTCCAGCTGTCTCTCATGTTCGTGTTTGTTATGTATTTTGTTGTGTCTGGCTTTTGACTTTTGTTTTTTCATGTGCTGCGTTTTTTCATGCGTGGTCTGTTGTGGTGCGGGGAGGCTGGCTGGAGATTGTTCGGGGCACTCCTGCCGCTTGTTTTGATGATATTGGCGAATTGTCTCGCCCGGGATAATTTTGTTTGTGGTCGTCACCATGGAGACGCATTCGCAACATATGCTCGGGAATGTCCGTTGGATCTGCTGCAGCAAAGTTTACCATCGCTCTTCACCGGAGTTGAAGATGTCGGGACTGATCAGAGAGTGCAGGCGGTCTTCAAAGGGCAACCATGGTAGGGAAGGAGAAGATGGTGCAGGGGAGGAGTGAGGCGACGAGTGGGAAGGCTGATGCAGTTCGGTGCTCCATTCCAACCTACAGTCTATGGTTTCAACAGTACAGAGACCGCAAGACTGCGTGTATGGAGGAAGAGGCAGAGTTTGTGTGTTGGACTGCAAAATGACACTGGACATCTCGGGACAGTGGGGGCTATTTTTAATCATGTATTCCAATTTAATTCACTTAATTTGATATTGTATGTCTTTATTTGGTGTGTTTGTTTGTGTGTTGTGGGTCTGCCCCGCTGTCTATGTCTTTTTTTGTTGTTGCTGGTAGCTACAACTGAAGTTCCCGAAAGGGTACCACTTCTGCTTGTTATTAGCGCAGGGAAAATCATATGTTTGTTTCTAATTATGGCTGCAATATAATTGTTTAAGTTTTATTTTTGGTTTGGCGGGGGATGAATTACATGCAGGTAACTAAATTGTGGCGGCCAGCCACAGTTTCATTTGTTCCGCCACAGTTTCACAATGAAGCCAAACTATGTTTTTACTCTCATAATAAACATATTGAGCTACCTGCTTTGCACTGTCTCTTTAGCTAAGCCATTTGTCCAGATCAGTTTTACTGAACAGAGATTATACAATCCCACACTCAACCTCATAGCACACCCTTATATAGCACAGAGTGAATCCCACTTCAGCCCTTTGCAGCACAACTCGAGGAGGGAAACCCTTCTGTACTAAATAAGGAGCAGCAGGCTCTCAGGTAACCACTCACCACATACACATGAACAGAAAAAGAGAAACCCCCAGTGGGATGAAGCCACGCCTGTGCCACTATACCGAGCCTAACTACATCCCAAAAATCCCACATACACCCACACAGACAGTCTGTTTCATGCCACCAGGTAAGTGGCGTCTTGCTTCCGAGACTCACTCTGCACCTTCCTTCCATTACAAAAATAAAATAAAAAACCACAACACAACCTCCATTGCCCAACTGCAACCAGCTACATCAAGACAAAACAAAACAAAATAGAAAACAAAAAGCCCTATGAAATATGCATTGCTCGATTTCTGTCATACTGGATTTCTTACAGTGCCTGCTTGATTGCGGCAGGGCAGCCAGTACGCGAGGACCCTCCTCTCCAGAAGCGTTCCGTTCGCAGTCATTTTTATCTCTCGTCCCAACAGGTGTCTCCTTTACTGTAAGTTCACAGTTCACACCTAATATGCACATTCCTTGTGTTCTGTGAACTGTTCCCTCTGAATGTCCTTAGATTCTAGTCTGGTGTATTGCTACTGTCACCTTCGACAGCTCAATTCTGCTGAGTTTGCTTCTTTTCTTCTCCCAGATTCAACCTTATATTTATCATTTTGAATTGGGAGTAATTACTTAATCTCAATTAACTTTGTGAATGTTTCCATGTGCTGTAACTGACTCATTTAAAACACTGGTAGATATACTAGTAGAGGACTGATTGAGGTGGACTGTGTAGTGAAATGAAGCAGTGGCTGGCAGTACAGATCTCCAACATTAGCAGGAGACATTGACAGAGAATACATACACTAGACATGTAAACATCATGAAAATATGCTGTTTAATTAAAGGAACACTTATTAATACATAAACTAAGAATTGTGCACTAATGGCTTTGACGGTATTGAAAAAAGTTGATATTTTGATGGACCGCCACTTATGGTATTTCCACATATTGGCCCAGCCGAATTGCACGTTATGAAAGTGCTCTGTAATGTAAAATATTTTCCCAATTACTGTGTGTGGATGAGGCCACCCACAGAACCTTTACAACTAACAGAGGCAGACTTATCCAGGTTTCACCTGTTTCCATTAAACAGGCTCTGCAGTCATAGGCCCCTGACAGAGTGAAAGGAAACTTGTGCCGGTTGTTGCTCAGTTTTATGCCTTCTCAACACTTGCACCCTGTGAACATGAGTGTGAAGAGAGACACACGCTCGTTAAACTCACTTGCCGGGAGCACTACATTCAACATCGTAACTGACAACATATCCGTTGGAGGTCCTGAACTGAGATTGCACTTAGTAGGTGCTGCCGCGTTCATATTACATCTTACATCTGTTTACATTCCTTTTTTGGTAATTGTTTAATCCTGGGTGTGGTCGCACCCCAGTGAGAGTCTTCCCAATCTGTGAGCGTGTGCGCTATGTTGATTGGTTTGTGTGGCAGACTGAGTGTGTGTGCTCCGTTTTCTGCTCCTGCATTTTCCCCTACTCAAGTTCACCTATCCTTGTTTGCGTCTTTGGGCGTCCTTCATTCTGCTCCAGGCATGAGCGCCTTGTGCATGGAATGTGGGGGAGCCATGGATATAGCTGATCGTCACGCCAGGTGCTGCCTGTGCCTGGTTTAGGGCACCTGCAGGATGCGTTCTCAGACCCCTGCCCACGTTGCGTAGGCATGTCTTTGGAGACCAGGCAGGCCAGATTGGATGTGTTTATGTGTCATATGCCCCCCTCTGGCAGGATGCCACCCGCGGTAGCGGTTGCCCCTATACGTAAGGGTGTTACTGGCCCATCACGTAAAAAGGGCAAGGCTGGCAGGGGCAATAACCTCTCTGCAGAAGTCATGCAGCTTCACAGCTGGCTGCTATGCTGGAAACCCATACTAAAGTTTAAACGGCTCCCCAGCATGGTCCCCCTGAGGTTGAGCCCGCCAGAGGAGGCAATTTGGGCAGATGCCCGCTGCCCTAGACCACAGTGCAGAGCAACTGATGATCTGCTCTGTAGGTCATATAACGCTGCTGCCAGGGTGGTGCGGATTGGGAATTAGCTTTCCTGGCTGATCACAGTCACAAACGTTGCTTGATTCGGGGGTGGACACCTCGATCAGTGACGTATCTCTTCGGCATTTGTGTTCATGACACGTGAGCTTGGTTGTGTGATGTCCTTGCTCATGACGACTCGGCATCAGATGTGGTTGGCTCAGTCCCCTCTCCCTGACGCCAGGAAGAGAACCATTCGAGACCTGCCGGTTATCCCCGGCCAGGTCTTTACGGAGGCAGCCAGACAGACGCTTGAGCACTCTGTGGAGGCATTTAAATACAGGAAGCGGCAGATGCCCTCCCAACCCTGCAACTTCTTCTGTTCGTTGGACCCAGCCTATAGCTTGTGGTCACACACAGCCCTCATATAAGAACCAGGGAGCCCCTCGTCGTCCTGCCGCCTGTGCAGTGCCGTCTGATTCACGACACAACCCCATGGGTCCACCTGGCTGTCCAGCTAGACGGCCCTCACAAAGGACCCGTGGATTTTCTCCACGATTTCAAAGGGTTATCACCTCCAGTTCAACTGTCAGCCCCCAACATTTCCGGGGTCAGGTATACACGCGTCCTGACTCCTGGACCCCATCCAGTCAGGGATGCTGAGTCGGGAAATTATAGGTCTGAATCTAAGGCGATACGCTTTCTGGATGCTCCAGATATCGGAAGTCCTACACACCTTCACTTTGCCTTCCGAGGTCAGGCATACCAATGCAATGTCCTCCCATTCGGTCTTTCTATGGCCCCCTGTGTATTCACCCGCTGTATGAGCATTGTTCTATCGCTGCTCCAGCTGAAGGGGTTAAAAATCCTGCCGTACCTGGACAATTAGCTGATATGTACTGAGTCTTACAGTATGGCACTCTCACCTACTGCCCAGACAGTAGCACATATCTCCAGTCTGGGCATTAATGTCAATTATGGCAAGAGCCAGCTAGTGCCGAGCCAGTCCATAACTTATACTGAACTGTTGTTCGATTCAAGGTGCATGAGGGCATCTTTGACGCCCCGCCGCATAGCCATTGTGCGCGACATTGTGCGTTGGTTCCAGGTGCAGGCGCCACGTTATAAAATCGTGATAAAATCTTGAAAATGTGCAGGGGGACGCCCAAGTAATCGCACAGATATTATGAAGTGGCTAGTCAATAAAATAAATACATATATAAATAAAAGGCTAGTCAATTGGGAGACACACAAAAGTTGACACAAAATGTGTTAAAAACTTTTCTATTACAATAGTTTTGTGTCAGTTTAAACTTTTGGGTCAATTTGACCCCAAATATAAAAGTGGTCATAAAATCTCAACATAATATGAGGGTTAAACACAGTTCTATTTCGTTCCTCCGACCATTAGGGTCGTCAATCAGGATGGACCTTCCAGGTGTCCGATGTATCGAAACTCTTATATCAACATTTGTCATGGACATGAACCCCACGTAGTGACGTAATTCCTCCCTATATAGGGAGGTGCGTCAATGCGGAAATCCTCTTTGTTTTCTTGCCAATGCAGAGTAGAGACGTGAGACTGTTTGTATCTTGTGTGAATCCCTAAACGCCTTGTGACTTTGGTCGGAGCTATGATTCTTATCATTCTCCAAAGGCAGGGATAAGCACTTGCATGTGATATCCGCTGGTAGCTTTGCTATTTTAAGACAGATATCGGTTCTTGGTTATATTGCTAATGCTAAACTGCGGTTGTTTACGTTTAGCATATATATTGGCTGCGGTTTATATCCTTCTGTATTTTCACTGATTCCAAATTGAACCTGGGTGTGGGTGTACCCCAGTGAGTCAAATACAACTGATGAGTGTCCGAGACGGCGACGTTGCCAGGCATTTCTGTCTACGTTTTTGTGAATCAGTATGGTCGGTTTTGTGATTATTACCAATGCTTTTTTCCCCCACTGGATGGCGATAAAGTAATATAAGTAACTAATTTCTTCTTAGATTAGTAACTATAATATTATAACTTAAATTTGAATAGTAATTCAATATATTACTAGTTTCTGACAATAGTAACTCGTTACTGCCCAACACTGCTGCTAACACAGTAAATGTGAGAACAGTGTATAATATCCACTTAGTAGTCCATTGAGCAAGGTTATGTAAACAAGACATTGTTGAAAAGTTTCACATGCAACCTCAGTATTACTGAAATATAACATCAGAATTATAATTGCTGCAAGGTGAACAGGCACATGTTTGACCATCTACATTGCCACAATTTTAGCAATATATGCCTACCTGAACACAACATTTTAGGCTGGAAATCAGTTGCTTCCAGCCTATAGCTTCTACAGAGGATTGTTCTACAGTTCCGCACCCCAGAATAAATAAATACATTTATAAAATGTGTGTGGTTGCAATTATTTTAGATGTATCTAGGGATGTTATATCTAAAATAGAAATTAGGTGGAATCAAATTTACAGTCTTGTTCTGGTGACCGACATAATGTCTGACTGTGAGAGTATGGGAGAGTGCAATTTTCATAACAGGATAGGTTGATACAGCCCTCTAGTGGAAATTACACATCAGTACACTCAATATATATTTGAACTCAAAAGTGCAATTTGCCTCTTCAGTCAGTTCCCAACTTCCTGTCCTTACTACACAAAATTTACACTAAAATGAATAACAATATGGAAATCTGTCATTTTAAATCTGTAATTTCTGTGTATCACTACAGAACCTGTAATGTGCACCAAAATGATCACCCTTTAGTCAATATGTCATCATTAGCAATTTCAGCCTGTTATTTACTTTTCACAGTGGGCACAATAGTTTTTTCTACGTGCCTCCCTGTGTTTTAATATGCCGGAAAAGAGTCAGAATACCACCAGTGGGGAATGAATACCACCAGTGGGGATTGATTAATTGCAGCAGGAATAAGCAGAAAGGTCAATAAGTAGGCTACACTGTAAAAAAAATACTCGATTCATGTCAAGCATGTGGCCTTGGACACATGATATTCATGGAAAAGGATCTTAAAACTGAAAATGAAACCAGCATGCCCTTCATTAACCTCGAAATGGAAACTCAAACTGAATTGCTATCAATTACCGTCTATTGTTTTCAAAAGGAAACACAATGAGCAATTACACAAGCAATTTGGAAGGAAAAAGCACCAGGTCCTGAAATAACCTGTAACCTGAAAAAGGAGCAAACCAAATGAAAGAAAAGATGTTCGGTTTTTTATTTGTAGTGCATTATGGGGCTTTGGCAGTTTTTGTATATATATATATATATATATATATATATATATATATATATATATATATATATTATTTTATAATATATGTGTTACACTTTATCTGAGATACATAAATATACTAGACGTACAGTGCAATCACATGTAATTTTTTCAGAATAAGGATGAATTTACTGACTGCTCCTAAATATGTCACAACCAAAACATGGTGTAAACCCTGCTTTTGAAATAAAATTACATACCCAATTGATTGAAAAGTTTAATTCACCCCTTGGAAAATGACATTTTTGAAAAAAGATCTTGACTGCTGTTGAATTTGAATCAATTACCCTGAATTTTTAAATCAAATAAAATTTTGGATTAATTAAATTTAGTGAAAACTCCGTACAAATGTTCTCTATAAAATGGACAGATTTGATCACATGAATGTTATAGATTCTTATTTATGAGATTATATATACCCTCACCAGCACAATATCTTGGATATTTGATTGATTATTCATATTATTCAAAATTTTAACAAAACAGCAGGTGTTTCGGTTGTGACCACATTGTTGCGGTTGTGACCACATTGTTGCGGTTGTGACATCTCTTACTGAAACCTGAATTCCAAAGTTGGGACAGTACGTAAAATGCAAATAAAAGCAGAAAGCAGTGATTTGTAAATTCTCTTGTCTGTATATTTAAATGAAAACGATATTTAAAAGATATTTCATGTTTTACCTTAGCAACTTCATTGATTTTTGTAAATATACGCTAATTCCGAATTTGATGCCTGCAGCACATTCCAAAAAAGTTGCGATAGGGGTATAAAAAAGACTGGGAAGGTTGTGGAATGTTCAAAAAACACCTGTTTGGAACATTCCACAGGTAAATAGGTGAATAGGTGACAGGTCATGCTATCATGACTGGGTATAAAAGGAGCATCCACGAAGGCTCTGGCATTTACGAGCAAAGATGGGTTCGCCACTTTATGAATAACTGCATGAGCGAATAGTCCAACAGTTTAAGAACAACGTTTCTCAACACACGATTGCAAGGAATTTAGGGATTTCACCATCTACAGTCCATGATATTAGTAAAAGATTCAGAGAATCTGGAGAAAACGGGCAAGGCCGTAAACCAATATTGAATGCCTGTGACCTTCGATCCTTCAGACAGCACTACATTACAAACGGCATGCTTCTGTAATGAATATAACCACATGGGCTCGGGAATACTTCAGAAAACCATTGTCAGTAAACACAATTTTCCGCTGCATCTACAAATGCAAGTTAAGACTCTACTACCCAAAGCGTAAGCCATATATCAACAACATCCAGAAACGCCGCCGATTTCTCTGGGCTCATCTGAGATGGACTGACGCAAAGTGGAAACGTGTGCTGTGGTCTGACGAGTCCACCTTTCAAATTGTTTTTGGAAATAATGGACGTCGTGTTCTCCCAGCCAAAGAGGAAAAGGACCATCTCGATTGTTACCAACACAAGGTTCAAAAGCCAGCGTCTGTCATGGTATGGGGGTGTGTTAGTGCCCATGGCATGGGTCACTTGCACATCTGTGAAAGCACCATTAACGCTGAAGGGTACATACGCATTTTGGAGCAACATTTGCTGCGATCTAGACAATCGCTTTTTCAGGGACATCCCTGCTTATTTCAGCAAGACAAAGCCAAGCCACATTCTGCACGTGTTACAACAGCATGGCTTCGTTGTCAGAGAGTGCGGGTGCTAGACTGGCCTGCCTGCAGTCCAGACCTGTCCCCTATTCAAAACGTGTGGCGCATTATGAAGCCCAAAATATGACAATGGAGACCCCGGACTGGTGAGCAGCTGAAGTCTCTTATTAAGCAAGAATGGGAAACAATTTTGCTTTCAAAAGTACAACAATTAGTGTTGTAGTTCCCAAAAGATTAGAGTGTTGTTAAAAGGACAGGTGATGTAACACAAAGGTAAACATGCCCCTGTCCCAAATTTTTTGGGAGGTGTTGCAGGCATCAAATGTAGAATGAGCTGAATAAAGAATGAAATGTAGAATAAAGTTGATTAGTTAAAACATGAAATATCTTGTCTTTGTAATGTTTTCAATTGAATACAAAAAGGACTTGCAAATCATTGCTTTCTGTTTTTATTTACATTTTATACACTGTCCCAACTTTTTTGGAATTGAGGTTTGTACATGTGCATTGATTGTCTCACTATTTATTGTCTTTAATAAGAATTTATGGACAAGTGTCACCAACCGAAACAGGCCTGTCAAAACAATACCATTTGTTTCGGTAGTGACTGTTTCGGTTGTGACAATTTTGGCTCATTTCGGATTTGGTCTCACTGGCTACATATGTATGTTTGTGTTTCCACTCGAGCACTGTCTTTCCAATATGTTTGATAGCCCCTATTGTTATTTTCGCATTTTGAGTGCAGTTCACATACTGTAGTGCAATTGTTAAATGTATTTTTGATGTAGGCTACCGATGTTCATTGAAGATAGAACATTTGGCATCATTTTGCAGATGGTGGAATACTATTTTATGTTAATGTTATCGTACATAATATAGGCTATGGCATATACTTGTCTCTTAGGGCATGACAAATGCTCATTCCAATTTACTGTGCGCTGATATGTGGTAGATTAAGGTAAAAATTTCCTTGGAGTCATTATGAATAGGAAAATTTAAAAATACTACAGAAAAATGCAATCCCAGGCCAAAGGTATACATACTGTAGAGTACAGGGACAAGTGATGTTTTATTGAGGTACAAGAGTGAATGATTAGGCAACATATTTAGGTGTATGTAACACTGTGATATCAATGTTTTTTATCTTAAGCCATCAGAAGGAGCAAATGTATATGCGTTTAATGGACAAAACTAATTTTATTCATTTTATGACATGTTTTGCATAGGGGTTTTGGACCCATAGATATCTACCCCCCTATACTGATGAAAATATGTAATTCCCACTTGGAAATTATGCAAAAGTGAGTTTTATGAGCCAAATATTTTGATTTGTAGTTAAATATATCATAATTTTTTTTATTTACAGCAGTGCACAATTTAGCCATTTGGATAGATTTGGAGACACTAATGGACAACAGGGTACACTGCTATATTTTGCATCATAGACCTTTAGTATTTCTGCATATCATCCTTAGATTTTGCAAAACTTGTGGACATGGAGTTTATGATCCAGGAAATGTATATATATTACCGACTTCACTTATGTAGCTCTCAGCAAACTAAAGAAATTTTTTTTTTTCAATTTGTTTTCCAAAGTTTCTTTGCATTTGTGACACTTTATTTTGACGTAAATTATAAAAATAAACAAATCTAAGTTTGTATTGTAAATGGTACACCTGTCTTGTTTAATTTAAGCCATTTACCAAGTTTATGTGATGCTCACACCTGGAGTTATAATTTATGTAGGAATTCTGTCCTTTGTAAAGTAAAACTCTGAGTACCAAAGTTTAGGTCAATAGCAATTTAATTATAATGCAAAATATTCTTCATTACAGTATACAAGATACCGGGTAATCGTAAGGCAGTTCAATCACCAAATAGTGTTGTGTGGGGTACAAGCTTTATACCCCAAACCTGAAATAAAATGCTGACATAGAATGCAGGTTCCTGTCCCTGATTGGGTGACAGGCAAACAAATGGACATTGTATGTGGTGTGGGAGGGAACCAAATGGTTATTGTCACCTAGGTATGCTGGCTAACTCCCGTCTCACACCCTAGCGGTGCCGTCGTCACCAGGCTTTGTTTCTAACCCCCCTTGATCATTGAGTAAGGCTGATTGTGTTAGGTGACCATCCAAGAACATTGAAGCAGGAAATGTATTTTTCCCTACAAAGCCTTAAACAGAGCACCCCCTAAATAGGTGAAATTTGCCATCTGCGCCAAGGGGTTAAATAGGCCACCAACACGATTCAAAGTTGGAGTGCCCACTGCCACTCTACCTGCCTCCAATCAGCCCAACCACCATCTGAGGGTGCTAATCCATCTCCCCAATCCCAACCGCCTGACCTGTCCTCCGTTCCATCAGTCTATCATGACCTCTCTGAGGTATTTAACAAATCTCTCGCCTTGTCTTCGCCCCCTCACAGACCGTACGATTACTGTATCGACCTGCTCCCAGGGGCCACCCTGCCATCCAGCCGCCAATACAACCTGTCCCGTCCGGAGAGAACTGCCATATAGACTTACACTACTCACAAAAAGTTAGGGATATTCGGCTTTCGGGTGAAATTTCAGGATGAACCTAAAATGCACTATAACCTTTACAGGTGAAATTAATTTGACCTTCTCTAAACTTTTGAATGCACGTGTCCAACTATTCAATGTTTCAGTACTTTTTGCACAACTTGCTGTTCTCTAACAAGGAGCTGAACGGCAAAATTCACAACAGGTGTTTGATCCATGAATCGACCAATACATTTCCTGGTTCAATTAGAATTGGTATTTAAACAGTCCTCTTCATCATGCTGTTCACATTTTGACATCATGAGACCAAGACGACACCTAACAATTGATCAACAGTACCTCGCCATTGCGAGGCTTCAAACAGGATGTTCTCAGAGGGAAGTGGCCACTGAGCTTAGAGTGTCACAGAGTGTCATCAGCAGGTTGCAACAGAGATACAGAGAGACTGGAAGAGTCACAGAAAGGCATAGAAGTGGACGTCCTTTGGCCACATCCCACACTGATGACCGCTTCATTGTGAACAGTGCCCTGCGGAACCGGATGATGAATGCCACTCAACTCCAGGCACATTTAAGGGAGGTGAGAGGCACCCAAGTGTCACGTCACACCATTCGAAACCGTTTACATCAGCGTGGTCTGCGTGCTAGACGACCTGCAAGGGTACCTGACCACACCACCAGGCACAGGCGTCATCGTCTTGCATGGGCCAGGGAGCATTTACGCTGGACGAGGGACCAGTAGGCCTCAGTGCTGTTCTCTGATGAAAGTCGATTCACGTTGAGCAGAAATGATGGCCGCCAACGATGTTGGAGACGTCAAGGAGAGCGCTATGCATCAGCCACTGTTGTCACCAGACGACCCTTTGGTGGTGGCGGTGTTACAGTGTGGGCAGGTGTGTTTAGTCAATACAGAACTGCCCTACACTTTGTGAATGGTACAGTGACAAGCCCATACTACCTGAATAACATCATTAATCCAGTCATTGTGCCCCTGCATGAACAACACAGGCCTAATTTCATCTTCATGGACGACAATGCTCCAGCTCATCGAGGTCGCATCATTAGGGAAAGGCTGCTGGAGACTGGGGTACCTCAAATGGAGTGGCCTGCACTTTCTCCAGACCTGAATCCCATAGAAAACCTATGGGATGAGCTGACTCACCGTGTAGAGGCTCGTAACTCTGTACCCCAGAACCTCAATGACCTGAGGGCCGCCCTTCAAGAAGAGTGGGATGCCATGCCTCAGCAGACAATAAGTCGACTTGTGAACAGCATGAGACGTCGTTGTCAAGCTGTAATTGATGCTCAAGGGCACATGACAAGTTATTGAGACATTGACATTTTTGTTGTGGTATACCCACCACTGTTGTTGGCTTTTGTTTCAATAAATTGTTTGAGATGAGGAAATCACCATTGCATGCTTCTACTTAAATGCCCTACTTTCATGATACATATAATATCACTGTAGCGTGAACTTACATTTTCCATAAATTTCACCCGAAAGCCAAATATCCCTAACTTTTTGTGAGTAGTGTATATTCATGACTCCATGGAGCCACTGGCTTTTCCAAACTAGACCTCCGGAACACTTACCACCTGGTCCGGATCCCGGAGGGGGACAAATGGAAGACCGCATTTAACACACCTCTGGGACAGTTTGAGTACCTGGTGGTCCCATTCGGGCTCACTAATGCCCCAGCTGTGTTCCAGGCCCTCATCAGTGACGTCCTCCGAGACCTCCTCAGCTGGTCTGTCTTCGTCTATCTGGACGATATTTTGATTTTCTCCTGCAACTCTGATGAGCATGTCCAGTATGTCAGACAAGTTCTCCAACTCCTCCTTGAGAACAAGCTGTATGTTAAAGCTGAGAAATGTGAATTGCATGTTCCCTCTGTCAGTTTCCTAGGCTTTATTGTGGAGAGTGGGCGAGTAAGACCAGACCCAGAAAAGATCCAGGCAGTGGCGGATTGGCCTCGACCCACCTCACCCAACTTCAACAGTTCCTGGGGTTCGCAAACTTCGACCGCCATTTCATCTGGGGCTACAGTCAGGTAGCTACCCCCTCACTAATCTCACCTCCACCTCTGTCTCATTCACTTGGACTCCCGTAGCTGACGCTGCCTTCTCTAGTCTCATGTCCAGATTCACTTCTGCCCCTATTTTCATACACCCGGACCCCAGTCGCCAGTTCTTTGTTGAGGTGGACGCTTCCGATTCTGGGGTTGGCGCCATCCTGTCTCAGCGCTCGGCGGAGGACCAGAAGTTACAACCTTGTGCCTTCTTCTCCTGCTGGCTGTCCCCCGCCGAGCGCAAATACGATGTGGGCAACTGGGAACTGGGGTCCCTGGGGGGCCTCCGCCAGTTTATCCTGGCCAGACGGAGAGGGCTAACCAGGACCTGTGAGCGGCTTTGCGGTGTGTGACGTCCCGGAAACCCCTCTTCCTGGAGCAAGCTTCTTCCTTGGGTGGAATAGGCACACAACTCGCTGACCAGCTCTGCCATGGGTTATCCCCATTCAAGTGTTCCCTGGGTTACCAGCCACCCCTGTTCTCAGTCCAGGAGGAGGAGGTCTCCGTCCCGTCGGGGCAGGCCCACCTCCTTCACTGCAAGAAGGTATGGAACTACACTCGCACTGCACTCCTTCATTCCACCGCCCGCACCCAGCGGTTGGCAGACCTCCACTGCACCGCAGCCCCCCAGTACACTCCAGGACAGCAGGTCTGGCTCTCCACCTCTACCATTCCCCTTCAGTGCATGTCCAAAAAACTCCAGCCCTGATTCATCGTCCTCTACACCATTGAGTCCATCATTAACCCATCTGCCATTAAGCTCAAGCTACCCCCAGCCCTCAAAATCCACCCCACCTTCCACGTTTCTCAGATAAAGCCCGTCTACTCCAGCCCACTAAGCCCTCCGGCTGATCCCCCTCCGCCCCCCCCCCGGATCATTGACAACGCTCCTGCATACACGGTGCACCGGATTTTGGACATCCGCCGCAGGGGACGCGGGTTCCAGTACCTGGTGGACTGGGAAGGTTGCGGCCCTGAGGAGAGGAGCTGGATTTCCAGTCAGCTCATCCTCAACCCCTCCCTCATTCGGGACTTCCACCGGGACCATCCAGACAGGGGGGGTTGGGATCTGTAACATCTATCGTTTCCCTCCAGTCCACCTCCCTTTCGTTTCCTCCATTTTCCCATTCACCTGTTCCCTATTTAAGTTCCCCTCTTTCAGTTTCGTTGCCAGTTTGTTTTCTCTGCTCCATTTCAGATCACTCCCGGCCATCCTGCTTGTTACTCTGTTTGCCCTTAACCTGTTTGTTCTGTATCCAGCCTGTCACCTTTAGTTTCCCTGCATGCTTGCTTGCCTGCAACTTTGTCTTGCCTTAATAAATATACTCCCTGGTGAAGTTTTCATCGAGTCTATCTCAGAGCCTTGCATTCGTTCGTAAAAATAGATTAACCCTTGTGTGGTGTTCGTGTTTTTGTTACTCACCCAGTGTTCGCGGGTCTGGTGGACCCACAACATTATTTGGTTTTTAAAACAATAAAGCCATAACAATTTACGTAAAAATACTTCACAGATATTGACTTTATCTCAATTACAAGCAATATAGACAGCATATATGGTTAATATTGACCATTTACCTCTGCTAGATCACATTTATCAATAAAAGTGATATGTTTTTTGTGATAAAATGTGCTTTTTGTGTTCTTTTACATGTTTATCACAGAAAATGAGCCAAGGCCAATGAGTCTCAGGTTGAAAAAATTATGAATTGTATCATTTTTCTTTTAGTAAACATTGAATACGGGTCCCACAGACCCGAACACCACACAAGGGTTAAAGTAGGAAAAAACACAATTATCCAAGTGTGCTGCTACAAGAGATGTTTGTTCAATGTTTGCAAGAGATGGCTTTCATGATTTAGGCAACGTAATTTCGACAGGTCTGTTAAAATTCATGTAAAATCAAAGGAGCATGTGAGTATAACCATGCAATTGAGTCTTTGAGAAGTGATAATTTTATTGATGAAGGTGCACGCATAACAAAATAACGTTAATGTGGAAAACCGTTTTAACGTTCCCTTACTGTGAGACTGGAGTAGATTGGTAACATTCAAGGGGCCAAGACTGGGCTTTCGTTTTGAAGCTCACTTCCTGGTTGGGCTGGGAGCAGCAATTGTGCCGTTTGGCTCCAGTATAGGTCTTTCACCATGTAAGTCAATGGCAGCAATGTGGTCAAAATACTCAGTCAATAAATTTTTCCCACAAAAAAATGTAATTGCGATAGGTGCCTTTCCTTCATCTAATGCCTCTGCATGTGCTGATTTTTTTAAATATTGTGTCGTTTGGACAGGGTATTAACATTTGTTCAGGACCAATCAGAGGGACAGGTTGAGTCCTCTTTGGCTCCACAGAGCAGATGCAGTTTGTACAAACGGGCGACAATTCAGTTTTTACGAGGCCGGGCCGTGGCAATGGGTGACGTCACAGTGGTTTTGTCCATATTTTTATAGTCTATGGTAACATTCCCCATGCATTCTTGCCACGTCATTACAAAACATTATTTTGGGAACATTCTGGGATGTATATATAGGGGAATGTTACTCCAAGATAACAAAAGAACATTCCAGGAACATCCCATAAATGTCACAAACGTTGCAATGCGTTCCCTGGATGTCATAATGTTGTGTTCCTCTCAAGTCCTCAGAACATTCCTTCAACTTGTTTGTGGAACTTCCCCTTCACGTTACAGGAACATTCTATGTAACATTAAGGGAATATTCTCGTAATGTTAGTAGAAATGTTCCCTTTGGGTATATCTAACGCTTGGATTTAAAGTTCCCTTACTGTGAGACCGGAGTACATTGGTAACATTCCCCATACGTTCTTGCCACGTCATTACAAAACGTTACTTTGGGAATATTCTGCGGTGTATAGGGGAATGTTACTCCAAAATAACAAAAGAACATTCCATAAAAGTCACAAACGTTGCAATGTGTTACTTGGATGTCATAATGTTGAGTTCCTCTCAAGTCCTCAGTATATTTTTGCGGCATTTTGGCTTTATTGGACAGTAATCAATGAGAGACTAGAAAATCAGAGGGAAAGAGAGAATGGCCTTTGAGGTTTATCTTGAGCCGGATTTGAACCCATGTTATGGAAAACAGGAATCGCTGATGACATGCGATTTACCTGGTTGAGCACCTTGTCCCTCCCAGTGAGCAATTTTCAGGCTAAAAGCCCTAAAATAAACGTCTATTGCAGTCAGTGAAAAGACCTCTTAAAATGGTTCCAAAGTGAATTTTTTTCAACATCTATCTGTAGACCTCTTTGAAGAGTTCTTGTTTAGACCACGATTCAACCAAATAATTTAATGTAAAAAAACCCCACAGCAAGCAGGAATCAAACTCACGCCCCTTGTGTCATGGTTTTCTACCCTGTTTCCCCATGCGGTCGTTTTCCTCGGTGGCCACGCGAGGGCGCTGCCCTTTTAGTAAATGCTTGCTCCGCCCTGCTGAGTTGGGGGAGTTTCTGTTAAAGCGTTTACACCTGTTGTAGTCACCGGAGTGATTTATATAAGCCTACCGTTTCCTTCATTCGGGGCTTCGACATTAATTGTTAATTGTAATTGTTTATTGTTCTTTGTTTGTACTGTGGTGTTGTTGGTTGTGAGTTCTCGTACCGTTTTGGCTACTCGCCTATTTTTTGCGTCTCTGTTTAGAGGCAGGGCTTATTTCTTACTGGCTTGGTAGTTGATTATCTCGTAGAAGTTTGGGACCGTAAAATCTCTGCTCTATTTTGCCTTGTTGGTGCTTTTTCTCCGTGTATGGAGTTTTGGGCGATTCTGTTCGGAACAGTAGTTCTGCTCGCCCTTCGGCACGTCTTCCCATAGGAGGATCAGGCGTTTCCCTTCTACTTAGTTTCTTAGCTCGTAGAAGTATAGAGTAGCAGTTTCTCTGGTCCATTTTTTCGCCTGTTAAGGGTTCTTGCTGAGAGATCTGGCGTTTTGCTTCTACTCAATTCCGTGTTACTGTGAGCCAGTAAGTAGCCTTGGTACGTATTTCCCTGTTTGGTCCTTCTCGTGGACTACGTTCTCCTTTGTTGTGAGCCAGGGTTTTTATTTGTATTTGAGAGGCTGTCGTGCTATTAAGTTTGCGTAGGTCTTTTGTTGCAGCCGTCCTATACTCCCTAACTATCTGTGGGACGATTCTCTCCGGGTGTTAGCCTCCTAGTTTATGGAGCTTGGGCTATGTTGTGGACGTGTTTGTGTTTGACTGCGTGTTTGCTTAAAATAGCCTTGGAACGTTAAATCTCAGTTCCTGTTCGCCTCGTTACATTTCACCTTATTGAGAGGCTGTCGTGCTATGTTGCGTAGGTCTTTTGTTGCAGCCGTCCTATACTCCCTAACTACCTACGGGACGATTTTGTTTGGAACTGTTGTTCTGTTTTCGTTCTCCGGGTGTTAGCCTCCTAGTTTATGGAGCTTGGGCTATGTTGTGGACGTGTTTGTATTTGACTGCGTGTTTTCCTATTAAATAGCCATAGAACGTTAAATCTCTGTTCCTGTTCGCCTCGTTACATTCTCCGTTACTTAGAAGCAGGGCTTGTGTTTGTGCTTGTGTAAGTCAGTTAGCCGACCGTTTCGGTACAGCTGTCCCTTCGTCTTTTGTGCTATTTCTCCGTGTATGGAGGTTTGGGCGATTTTGTTCAGAACTGTGTTTCTGTTCGCCCTTCGGTGCAATTCGTCTCTCAGGGAGACCGGGCGATGTTTTGGACATGTTTGCGTTTGACTGCGAGCCTATTATTCTCGCCATGGAACGTTAAATCTGTTCCTGTGCGCCTCGTTATTTTCCTCATCATATAGAGGCAGGGCGTGTATTTTCAATGAATCTCGCTTTGGTCTAGCCGGTAAATGTCCGGTGCTGCCTGTCCTGCTCGTTCCTTTCGGTGCCTTTCTCCTTATATGGAGTTTGACGATTTTGTTTGGAACTGCTGTTCTTTTCGTCTTTTGGGTACATGTCTTCCTATATGGAAGATTGGGCGATGTTGTGGACACGTTTGTGTGTGACCGCGAGTTTGAGAGTAGCCTGGAAACGTTGGATCTTTTCCATTCGCCTCCTCATACTATCTTATTGTTTTGCAGTGTTTGTTTGTGTTTTATGTTTGTCTTTACGCTACTCGCCCGTTCTGATTCGTCTCCTTACAGAGACAGGGCGCGTATTTATTTCTGGCTGTTCAGATCCCTGTCCTTGCGCTCTACTTGGCGTTTGACAGTGAGCCAGTTAGTAGCGGTTGTAGTGGTGTTTGTGTTCCTTGTCTTGTCTCCTCCCTTATCTGCGGGTATCCCGCCTTAGTGGCCTAAGGGCTTAATGATTCCCCTTGCTGCGTTTGGCTCCTCCTTCCTCACACGTCACGCCCCATTACACCTTGAATCTGAAGACTAGTGCTTTTCCACTGAGCCATCGAGGCCACATGTTTACCGGTGTGTTGTAGTGTTTAATGAATTATATCACAAACGAGCATGGACAGGCAAGCTGTTGACTCTCATGTACAAGTCCACGTGTAGGCTGGATTTCCCTTGCCAAAGCAATGACATTTTGAGAAATGCATCCACATTAATCCATATTGTTTGTCTTTATTGTTTGAATTTACAACTGAATCACATAAAACATAAATTATAACATAAAATGTGCACATTTTATTGTAGATTTTAGCCAGTCTAAAAAGGGCCAAATGAGAGCTTGGATGGTATTCCATATTTCACCAACATTTTAACATTTATATGGGTTTGTGCTCAGTGAGTATATGCAGATGACACCACCATTGTAGTTCCGCCGACTTTTCAATACAAAAATGCTCACTGGGTAACAGGAAAAAAAACTGGTTATTTAGTCTACAAATTCCCATTTTGTAATCATATAACCTCAAAATCATGCTTGGATGTTTTCTCAGGCTAAACAAGCTGTTATTGGCATGTGTCAAAATAAATATTCATTATTTTATATCTCTTTTATTTCAATAGGTAGCCTATTTATTTCAAGGTGTAGACCTATACATTTCAAGTCAGCATGAAAGGGGTAGGCTATGTTCAGCTATCATTGGTTGCACAGTCCTTAAATATAAAAAACTAAATACCGCTCACTTATGCATAGTTTTATAGGTTACATATAGGCTAATGTAATACATATATAAGTCACATAAAGATCAGCGTATTTTGGTAGTGTATTGACAGATGCAGACTTTCCCTGAGAAAATATGCTAGGTCTATAACTCCCTTAACTCTTGTGTGGTGTTCGTGTTTTTGTTACTCACCCATTGTTCGCGAGTCTGGTGGACCCACAACATTATTTGGTTTTTAAAACAATAAAGCCATAACAATTTACGTAAAAATACTTCACAGATATTGACTTTATCTCAATTACAAGCAATATAGACAGCATATATGGTTAATATTGACCATTTGCCTCTGCTAGATCACATTTATCAATAAAAGTGATATTTGTTTTTTGTGATAAAATGTGATTTTTGTGTTCTTTTACATGTTTATCACAGAAAATGAGCCAAGGCCAATGAGATGTTGCCACCTCCACCTTTAACTCCTGCCTCTCTCAGTCTCTCGGCTCACTATGTCCTCTTGTCTCCAAACCAGCCCAATCATCACCCCCCTGCCTGTGGCTGACGGATTCTCTCCGATCCAGCAGAACCACGCTGCGAGCTGCTGAGAGAAAGTGGAGGAAATCCAGATCCCAAGATGATCTGGCCTCGTATCACACTCTGCTGGCAGCCTTCACATCAGCAACTACGTCTGCTAAGACAACATTTTTCCAGTCAAAAATTAATGCATGCATGTCTAACCCCCGTAAACTCTTTTCCACCTTCTCTTCCCTGCTGATCCCTCCTCCACCCCCCTCACCCTCTTCCCTCTCTGCAGATGACTTCCTGATCCACTTTGAGGAGAAGGTAGCCATGATCCGAAACTCCTTCACACATCCGGAAACGCCCCATATACCCCATAATGAACCCACCGCTACATTTTCGTCCTTTAAGACTCTGGAGGACACAGATGTACTCCAACTTGTAACGCGCCAGCGTGCAACCACCTGCCCACTGGACCCCATCCTGTCGGCAGTCCTCCAGTCTATATCCAGTGAGGTCCTTCCATATCTTTCCTCCATTATCAACACCTCCTTAACCTGTGGCTATGTTCCTGCTGTTTTCAAAACTGCCCGTGTTACCCCACTTCTTAAAAAACCTAGCTTAGACCCCTCTCTTGTTAGAAACTATCGTCCTGTGTCTCTCCTGCCCTTTCTGTCCAAAGCTCTTGAACGAGCTGCCCTTAACCAACTGTCAGTTTTTCTCCACCAGAACAACCTGCTCGACCCTCATCAGTCCGGCTTCAGAACCGGGCATTCCACTGAAACTGCGCTCCTGGCTGTGACCGAGGCACTCGCCACTGCCAGAGCCTCCTCCCTCTCCTCTGTCCTGATTCTTCTTGACCTGTCTGCAGCGTTCGACACGGTCAACCACAAACTCCTGATCTCCACACTGGCTGAGATGGGCATCTCTGGTACTGCCCTCTCTTGATTTACATCCTATCTCACAGATAGATCCTACCAAGTCTCCTGGAAGGGCTCTGTCTCTGCACCTCATCCACTTTTTACAGGAGTCCCGCAGGGATCTGTACTGGGTCCTCTGCTGTTCTCCATTTACACTAAGTCTCTTGGTTGGTTTGGTTATTAATTCACATGGCTTCTCTTACCATAGTTATGCTGATGACACTCAACTCTTCCTTTCTTTCCCTCCCTCTACCCCACTGGTAAAGGAAAGGATATCTGCTTGCCTGGCTGACATCTCTGAGTGGATGTCTAGCCATCACCTGAAGCTCAACCTCAACAAGACTGAGCTGCTCTTCATGCCATGCAAGACCTCCCCGCTCCTAGACCTGTCCATCACCGTCGACGGAACCATGGTGACCGCCTCCCGCTCTGCAAGGAACCTGGGGGTGGTCCTGGACGACCAGCTGGACTTCAAAGAACACATCAGGGCAACGGCACGGTCCTGCAGGTTCCTCCTGTACAACATCAGGAGAATTCGGCCGTACCTGACCACCTACTCCGCCCAGCTTCTTGTCCAGACCATGGTCACCTCACGTCTGGACTACTGCAACTCCCTTCTCGCAAGCCTACCGCTGTGTACTACTCATGTTTATTACTAGGGATAGCTCCTACGCTGTCAGAAAGTTGTGCTTTGTCGGATTTGCTTTGTAGTTGCGTCAATGACCTTCAATATGCACTTATTGGACGTCGCTTTGGATAAAAGCGTCTGCCAAATGATTGTAATGTAATGTAATGAGTCTCAGGTTGAAAAATTAATTATGAATTGTATAATTTTTCTTTTAGTAAACATTGAATACGGGTCCCACAGACCCGAACACCACACAAGGGTTAATGCTGAACTAATTTTTGTGTTATAAACATCAGAAATATCTGCATAACACAGGTTACCTTATTGCCAAATTTCCCAGAGCAGCTAGTACATTTGCAAAAGGCCTTTTAACGATTATAGTCTATATAGGAGTTGTCAAAATGTCGAGGTTTTTGTTGTAAATTCATTTATAATTTCAGAGAAATATGAATAGGTTGCTATAATTGGGACGTCAACAACTACCACTAGGGGGGCACTGTGCATAGGGTAAGCGTCATTAACAAGGGGTAGCATAATAATGAATGCACACCCACAGTTTCTTACTATAGGACATCGCATTCTGCAGAAATATAACCCAGTTATTATTAGCCTACAAAATGAGCTGGAATTCTTAGAGCAAGTTGCAGTAGTCTATTCCACGTGGCTTTTTACACATTTAGATACCTCCGCTTTTCTTACCAACTGGTTGCCTACGTTTCAAAGTAGGCTATGCAATTTTACTGGGGTTACCAGTAAACCTTTTTTACCTACTCGTAGCAGGGGGAAAAATTGCTTCGTTATCCAGGAGATCAGCATGACTGAGAATATAGTGTGATCCACCGTTATAGAATTAGATGTGCACCAAGTCATATAGCGAGGCTATATTGAACTGTGACGTGCTATATAATGCAATAAAAATGAACATTATTATTAAAGTTTGGAGCAATAACTGCTCAGTTATCTATGAAATACATTTGTATTGGCTATCATATGTCATGCAGTCTAGCATTATTAACCCTCCACTTAGATATTTAATGCATAGCTAGCTTATATCATAATCAGCTCTGACAACATTTTGACAACTCTAAGCTATGAAAGGACGTTTTAGCTACAAATAGGCTAGCTTTTCTGGGAAATTTGTAAAAAAAAAAAGAAAGGTGTTATGCAGATATTTCTCACATTTATAACATGAAAATTAGTTCAGAATGAGTTATAGGCCTAGCATATTTTATCAAGGGAAGTCTGCATTTGTCAATACACTAGCAAAATACACGGATCTTGAGGTTATATGATTACAAAATGGGCATTTGAAGACTAAATAATCATAGCTTTTTTCTGTTACCCAGTGAACATTTTTGTGTTGAAAAGTAGGCGAAACGACGTGTAGCGCTCAGGTGAATGCTAATAAGGATTAGCATCCGTTTACGTCAAAACGTCTCTCAACCTATATTTCCCCACTTCGATGTCTAGCTAATTGAGGTTGGTTTCATGAGTTTGTTTTAGGCTACGGTAAACCTTCTCCAATGCCAGTGCTAAGTTGTACGTACGACTTAACGTAGCCTACTACGGCGGAGGCCCCGAAAGGCAAGGTAAAAATTTTTATTTAAAAAAAAAAAGTTTATCTCGTACGTACACATTTTTTTTTTTACCTTGCCTTTCAGGGCTTCCATAGGTTTTAGTTAAGGGCCACAAATATAGTTTTAGCTAATTGAACACAATTAAACCCAATTCAAGTGAAAACAAAAAATTCTCAAGAAACTAATTTTGAAATTTCATCTAAAAGGGACAGCTACAACATCCTTTAAAAAGTCACTTATAAAATAGGCCTACTTGCAATATTTATTTTGCACGGATAGATGTCATTATGATTTGAACATTTTCTACCCTAAAATGTAAGGTAAAAAGGTAACCCACTAGCTACAGAAAATGACATAGTCACAAAGGTTTGAGATTTAATTCCTCATTAGTTCTCCTATTTGGTAATGTAATATTTATGAATACAATTGAAAATACAAGTATTCTTTGGCACAGGTCTGGTACACCCAAAGTCCTACGTTATAGGTTGGTAGTGTGTTTTCGGAGTCGAGCTCTATCATCACAAGACCGTGGTGTAATAGGCAGAGGCGCAAGCTCTTGACGAAAGGATCACAAGTTCGAGTCCCGGCATCAGCAGGATCTAAATTGAGTAAGTGTAAATGTTGTATGGAAATTGTTGTAGAACTCCCCCTGGAGTGTCCTTAAACCCTCATTGCATTGCACTTTGTACCATAACCTGAAAGCTGTGGACTTACATACAGCCTATATCTCCTGCTATGATTCTCAATGGTTCCAAACCTTGCTTTCCTATCAGTCGTCACTAAATACTGTCTAATAAAGCCAAAATGTAAAAAATTACTGATGGTGAGCCCTTGTGTTAAGCACTTAGACCAGGGGTGTCAAACTCCAGTCCTGGAGGGCCGCAGTGTCTACAGGTATTTGTGGTTTCCTTTCAATCAGCACCCAGTTAAAGCATTGAGAACAAGGTGTGTGGACTTCTTAGCCAATTAGTGACTTAAATTAATCACTTGTGCTTAAACGCACCAAAAACCAGCAGACACTGCGGCCCTCCAGGACCGGATCTTGACACCCCTGACTTAGACCCTGCATTTAAACCTTTTAAATGAGCGTCCCCCTAATGTTAAATAGAATGTTCCTGGCACGTTCCTGGAACGTCATATTGAATGTTTGAAGAACACAAGAGGAAGGTTCACAGAACATTCCCCCTACATTACATGGAATGCACCTAGACTGTTGCACTGATGTTATGTTATGTACAATGTTTGTAGAGCGCAAGAGGAAGGTTCCCAGAACGTTACCCTCATGTTACGTAGAACGTTGCCCTGATGTTTTATGGAATGCCCAGAGAATGTTCCCCTCATATTATATAGAATACTCTTGGAACGCCAGAGAAAGGTTCCCAGAACGTTACCCTCATGTTACATAGAATGTTCCCCTGATATTTCATGGAATGCTCCTAGAATGCTCCCCTGATGTTATATAAACTGTTCGTAGAGCGCAAGAGGAAGGTTCCCAGAACGATACCCTCATGTTACATAGAACGTTGCCCTGATGTTTTATGGAATGCCCAGAGAATGTTCCCCGCTGATGTTACATGGAATGCTCTTAGAATGTTACCCTGATGTTATATAAACTGTTCGTAGAGCGCAAGAGGAAGGTTCCCAGAAAGATACCCTCATGTTACATAGAACGTTGCCCTGATGTTTTATGGAATGCCCAGAGAATGTTCCCCGCTGATGTTACATGGAATGCTCTTAGAATGTTACCCTGATGTTATATAAACTGTTCATAGAGTGAAAGAGGAAGGTTCCCAGAAAGATACCCTAATGTTACATAGAACATTCCTCTGATGTTTCATGGAATGTTCCTAGAATGTTCCTCTGATGTTATATAAGCTGTTCGTAGAGCGCAAGAGGAAGGTTCCGAGAATGATGCCCTCATGTTACATAGAATGTGCCTAGAACCTAAGAGGAATGCTCCTAGAATGTTTCTGGAATGTTAAAGGGATGTTCCTCAGAAACGTTGTGTGAAAGTTCTTAGAACCTGAAAAAAACTCAACATTGCATCAACCAGGGAACGTTTAGAGCAACCTTAATAACATACAGGGAACGTCCCTAGCACGTGATTTTGTTAGCTGGGGAGTTGTTTCTGTTGAATACTATCAAAAAAGCCGGATTAAATACATTTTTATCAAATGTTCGTACGCAGCAAAATATGAAAAACTGAATACTTTTTCAACCCACTGTATATATCAGAGGAGGTGTTTCTCAAAGACAATAGGTGAAGCAGTGCTTCACTATAAAAAAAGAACATGCATATCACACACAACATATCTTTCTTTAATGTTGAACTATCACAACGACTATTTCCCTTGTGAAGCTAAAAAAACAAAGTGCCTAGATTCAAAAATATGCTTTGTATCATGAAAAACAGTGCCACCATTAGACTTTTAAAAGGAACTTCAGTGAGGCAAAGCTTTTGTCTGCTTCACTAGACGATTGTAAATCAATGGATGATTTAAAAAAATATGATTGGATAGTTGTGGATTATTGTGTTTTTGAGCCCACCTGTGAAACAGTAAAGTATTTTCAATCATGCGTGCTCTTGTGCATGTTCTCTTCCTGATGATTGACATAATGTGGCGTTGTTGGTGGAGATTGGTATATATTGTAAGTAGTTCAAATTATTTTTTTTGTAGTGTTAATAGCGTTAATTGCTAACGTTAGTGATTTAACTAACGTTAGCTTAAACCAGCTCACTTTGTAACGTCAACGTTAGCTAGCTTTTGCCATTTCATTTGGAAGAAAATGTGAATGTAAACATCCTGGATCAGATTCTGTGGGATTCTTTTCAATATTTAAACTATGAAGATAGACTGCGAGTGAAGGCAGAGGGGAGAACGAAGCCTCCTATCAATTTTGTCCAGCGAGTAAGCTCGGTAAGTCAGAGCTTTAATGTTAAATGCTCATGGTAGCCTACATCAAGGTGGAGTGGCTAACAGGCAGCTTGCTAACGAATCGCATGTATTGCAAATGTGTGTTGTTTAGAGGATAACGTTAATTCAGTTTTTTTTCCCGTCTTGGTAAAAACTATTTGTACTTTATTTGTCTTTAATGAAACCTGGAATACATTCTTAACTCATCTAAACTCATAACAGAACTCACCCAAAAACCAAAGCCACATACATGTCCGTACTCTTTTTTTTTCACATATTGATTTGCTCTACATGTCTGTCCCGTTTGTTTAGACTGTAGCCTGTCTGTAGCCACTGCAACCATGACCAAAAATCTGCTATATTTTCTATATATATGCTATTATATCTATGTATTTATTTTCTTTTCTCTCTCTTTTTTAATTTTTTTCTCTTTTCTTTGATTAACTTGTTTTATTTTCTCTGTATTCTTATTTTTATTTATTTATTTTTTGTTGTTGTTATACCCTTCCCTCTCAGAGGCTTTAGCACAACATTTTTATGAAATATAATTGCAAATTATGGGGGAATTAATAAAAAAACAAAACAATTTGTACAAAAAAACAAAACAATTTGTACTAACTATTTCTACCATTGCGGATAGGTCACCTAAATAATAATAACTTTGTCACATCTTTCTTTTTTGACCTCTGCTCATCGCGAGAACTGCTTCCAGGGGTGACCAAAGCTCGAAAAATAAAGCTGTGACAAAATTAAAACAAAAAACAAAAAACACACGGACAGTCCTTCTGTATTGCCCCGAGATACTCAAATGGGTATTACGGAACAAAACTTAATTTATAACTTAATTTTAATAAACTGCTTCTGACCATAGGCTGTAGCCTCTGGCAAGCTGACAACTGTGCCGCTATTAACAAAAGCATGTCATTATAGAACATAAGAACATATATAAAAAAGTTCTGCCTTGACATGTCTCTATTTAGAGAGGAAGTTACGTCATCACGCGGAGGTCGTGGCCATGACAAATTGTTGGTACAAGATTCTCGATGCATCTGGCAACAAGAAAGTATATTCGTAATGTTGATTTCTTCACCACCGCAATTTCCATCGTCTGTTTATTCTGACTTTATCGGCAGAGAGGTAGCGAGTGGAGCCTTGTTTTATTTTCTCCGTGGCTGCTTAACTTCGCAGGTTTGCTTGTTAAACTTTGGAATTTCACTAAAACTGGGATATCCAGGTGTGTGTGTTTCATTAAAACTGGGATATCCAGGTGTGTGTGTGTGTCTGGGACATCCTGTCATGGTTATTGGCAGCCTCTGCTGTTTCTGCGTTCAGGTTTTCCTTTTTGGCGTCGTCTGACGCTCTCGTATTTTTTCCGTCTCCGTTTCGGTCTTGTATCTCGCCCGGCAATTATTCCCTGCACCTGTGTTGCGTTCCTGCCAGCTATAAATGCCTCAGTACTTCCGCATTTCCTCACTTCGATATTGTCTTTGCTATGTTGACAACGAAGTCGGTAAGGTATAGGAAATTCGGTCGCTGCATTTCTGGTTTGTATGAATAAGAAACGCAGCAAGTCTGGTTAGATCATTAAGGATTAGATTGGTTTTCTCGTTTATTTCCAATATTTCTCTTTATCCTTGGAACCTGTTATCTTTTGTGTTCAGCTCTTTCGCCACTAGAGCTCTGGAAAACAAGTTTTATTTTCTGTTCTTTTCCTTCACTCGTTTTATCATGTTTTGTTTTGTTTCATCACCTCTTGTTACGCCTAATTATTTAGTGCGTGAGGTTCTTTTGTTAGTTATTCTCGCTGTTTATCGAGATCGCCTCAGTTTTTGGAGGTTGCTTTGTTTTTGCCCTGTGCTAGGGAAATTTTGCTCCCAATCCTGTGTTATCTCTGTCCTGGTGCGGCTACTTCCGCGTTTGTGGCGTATCTTTCTAGATACGCTTTTAAAAATCCTTATTGGTCGCGTTTGGTTCTCCGAACCTTACACTCCCCCTTACACATCCAGGTGATATATAATATGAGTGGGTGCCCACTATTCATGTGTATTGTGACCCCCTGTCTAAAAAAAACGAAACGATCGTGCCTTTTCTATCATAGCACCTATACTCTCGCAAACAGCCTTTCCCTTGGAAATAAAATCAGTTGATCATTGTCCACTTTTAAAGCCAAACTGAAGAAACATCTTTACAAAATAGCTTTATAAATAAATCTTCTAGCTTTTTATCTTTCTTTTCTGTATTAATTTTTTCCCCCTTAATGTTTTATTGTAAATTTATGCTTACTGTTACTTATTAACTGATAATGTATTTCTTGCTTGATGTTTTAGAAAAGAACTTGGTGAATGTTTGATTGAAAAGTGCTATATAAATAAAGGTATTATGATTATTAATAGGTGTGGAAGTTTGATTGCCAAGTTTGGTAAAAAATAAAAACATTTAGGTTAGAAAAGCCATTTGATACTCACTTATTTAAATTTTTTAGAAAGATTAAATTGAAACACGTTTATGCATAAAATGGTTACAGACCCAGATGGTAATGTTTCTACATTTATACATAAGAGTGCATTTTGCCCTGCCACTAATAATGCCTCTATTAATACATTCTGCAGATTGGTTGAGTGTGACTTTTCTGATGCACTCCAGAAGGATGGTTTTTATACCCGACAGAATTTATCTAGAGACGAAAGACAAGCTCTTAAAGTCTAATGATAGTGACATAGTGATAAAACCAGCAGACAAAGGCGGTGCTATTGTTATACAAGATATTTTTAAATATAGAGCCGAAATACAAAGACAATTGGGCGACACAAAATTCTATAAAAAATTGAAAAGTGACCCTGTTAATGATTTTCAGAAGGAGATCTTTACTTTTTTACATACTGCCTATAATTATTATTCTATTAACAAATCTGAATGACTTTTTATGTTGTCATTTTCCAGTTCGCCCTGTGATGTACACCGTCCCAAAAATTCACAAAAAACTGCTTGACCCCCCCAGTGAGACCCATCATTAATGGTATTAATTCTCTCCTTGAGCCTCTTTCCCAATTTATAGATTTTTTTTATCAAGCCTTATGTGAAAACATTGCCTTTATTTATTAGAGACTCTATGCATTTCATGGACTCTTTATCCAACCCACCTGAAATACCTGAAAATGCCATGTTGGCCTGTTTCGATGTAGAAAGGCTTTATACAAATATTCCACATGAAGATGGTATAGAGTATAGAGCGAATTCATGGCCGCTTATGCCATTCTGACTAAGACTTCGAAGAAAAAGCATATAGGCATGAAAGAGAAATTCATTAAACGCGATTATCCTACAAAGTGGGTTACAGAGGCCTATGAACACGCTAGGAGAAAACAACGCGCTGACCTTTTTTTAAAAAGTGAGAGAGGTGCGTCTACGGCTCCCTTTATTTTCATTACCACATATACCCCAAAGGCAACTATTTTCAAGAACATTATAAAATATCACTGGCATGTCCTTTCATCCGATCCCTCCCTCCACTCGGTATTTAAAGATCAACCAATGTTTGTTTTTAAATGCGGAAAAAACATTTGTGACTATTTGGTTCATGCTAACTTAAAGATCACAACCTGTGATACCTAGACAAACCCTTTTAAGCCCTATCCCAAACAACTACCGCTGTGGCAATTGTGCGCAATGCCACCACTCTGTAAAAGCCCAAACTTTTATACACCCTATCACAAGAAAAGTATTTGAAATAAATTATGTGATCACATGTTCTTCTACCCATGTTGTTTATATGATAACCTGCCCTTGTAATTTAAGATATATTGGCAAAACGAATAGACCACTAAGACAAAGAATGAGTGAGCATAAAAGCACTATAAAAAGAAATGATAGAGATTATCCGGTTGCCGTTCATTTTAATGACCATAAACATTCCATCTTTGAATTAAAATTTTGTGGTATTGAAAAAATTGAAATGCCCACTAGGGGATGGAATATTGATTTGCTATTAAAACAGAGGGAGGTTTTTTGGATTTATACGTTACAAACGCTTACCCCTGGGGGATTGAATGATGAACTGCTGTTCAATGCTATAATTGTAATGTTGGTTTTCTTATCTTATCTTGTATTTATTTATTGATCAGTCTTTACGACGCCTTTTGGCTGAAACCGTTGACCGTCTTGTTGCTATCTTTCTTATTAAGCCTAATTGATCATTTTCTATATACTCATGACAATTGATTCATGATTACGCCTTATTGGCTGATGCTTTCTGATGGCCTAATTGGCACCACCTGATGTAGCCATTTGAATCCTGGGCCACGTTCAATCTGAAAACGGTGTGCACCATTTTGCTACGGTTTCCGGGTTGAATGACGTTTCCTCGAAACGGTCTGAAACGGTGTGCAACGGGCTTTGAGGTACGTTTTCTCTCGTTTGGTGGGTGTGTCAGAGGTGTTACCCAATCAGCAGCGACATGTAGGCCTATATAAACCCCGCCGTATTAAAAAGGCAGTGCGCACAATGGATCCAACTAAAGTCCTTTACAAATGCGTCTACAACAATTGAAGACATTAAAAGACATGTTTGTATCTTTTGCTATTGTATGTACCATTGTGGAGTGACACTTTCATAAACTTTTCTACTCCACTCTACTCCTCTAAATATATAATGGTAAATATTACAATAGCATATCACAACAACAGTGATCAGCAATAATGATAGGCCTAATACTCATAATAAAATAATTAGCTCCTATAGATTTTAACACAGTCTCGAAGGTAAGAAGTGGATTATCCTTCACCTGAAATGTTTGCCTTGTCATCCTGAAATGCGAGTCAATTGTTGGATCACTATACTTAGGAACCACAGTTTCCACATACCCCTTCACTCGATTGGGACGTTCTCTGCTATTCTGGACTGCAAGGGCAGTGACTGTAACATTGAGCATATTAATTATTTTGGAGTATTAAACACGTATTTAAACCGATTTCATCAGGCTTCGAAAAGAACGCAAAGAATGGCCTTCTCAGCTGCCATAGTTGCAACCAGGGGCGGAGCGTCAGGGGGTGCTGGGTGTGCGGCTGTCCCAGGGCCCGCGGCATCTGGGGGCCCACTGACCTAGAGCACGGGGCAACGTTTAACGAGAGCGCGATTGACAAAGTTAATATCAATACATCGATGTCTAGGAACAATAGTACTAAATAAAATGGTAGCGCTCAACTGTTTATATACTACCACATATTTCACAGAGAAAATACGGTCACGGTTGGTAGTAAATTAGATAATTATGACTAAAATAAAATAGTTAAATGAACATATAAATTTGATATTTTGTGTTACATGCAGTTATTTAGTACGCAAACAGTTATAGCATGCAGATTTATGAGTGAATCGTAGCATCCAAATGAATGTCGGGTAAGGTTACGGTGTCGCGTAGCTGTGAGCGTAGCCTACAATTCCTCCCAGTATAATTTTTCCCACTTCCGGGTCTGTTGCTTGACTGTACGTCTCGCTAACTACTAGCAACTAGCACTGCACTGTGTCGATTATACGCTCTATGCTTGCCAGAAATCTACAAGTGGTTTGATCATTTTCAATGTCTTTGTTCAATTGGCCTGTAAATAAACATTATTAGCTAGTTATACACTCGCATTAATGCTATATAGAGTAGCACGAATGCTATCTACGGACCACGGATAGGTTCAGAGATAGCTCGTCTTTTCATAAACGCACACAGCGAAATGATTCCACGATTTCTTCGTTACCGTTGTGTGCTGTGATCGCTGTCAGTGGGGCTGAACTTTCGCTAATGAGGTAACATTACCGCTGGTTATGTGTGCGCTGTTATGCTGTGTGCATACTAGGTTGGAGTGGGTGGGGCCCGTTTGTGCGTTCTGCACCAGGGCCCGGCGTCACGATGTTCCGCCACTGGTTGCAACCGATGCGTAACACAACAGGGTGTTCAACGCACCACCGTTTCCATTTAAATAAACGTTTTGTTACATTTTGTTACATCTGTTATGTGATGTTGGTGTTCCCTGTTTATCTTGTTTGTTCTGATGAAGGCCCCTTGTGCCAAAACGTTGAAATAAAAGCTTTATTTTTGTAACGCAGTGTTGCGTGGAGTTATCTTCTATATAATAAAGAATAAATAAAAATAAAATAAATAGTCAAATAAACATCCGTTTTTAATTAACTGATTGATTGATAATTAAGAACTGGAAACAGGTTGGCTATATAGTTAGCTATATCCGTATAAAGGTAGTCTAAGGTTACAGGAGGCCTATTCTACAGCCGATCAGCGCTTTCTGTCTGGTCACATAATGTTGGCTAACAAGGGGAAAAAAGAGCCAATCTAAATGGCTCGTTCACCGAACGACGCATCAATTTAAAACCCCTCGGAGCTAGGATCGGAAAAGTTTAGAAATCCCTTAACTGGTTTTAGCCGTGAGTGTATACAGGTTCGGTTACCGAAATCTATCATTTTACTTGGGAGTACCCTACCATTCTTTATTTATGGCCCAAGTTTCGTGGTAATTTTGAACATCTTCGCAATTAATTTGACAGTTGATCTTTCTGTATATTTTATTATTATTACTATTATCATCATATGGTATCTCTATATTATGGCTACCGATTGTGGCTTAACTTGGACGGAGGAGGAGACCGTTGCATCCCCGTAAACACTTGGAAAGTGGCAAATGATCCACGTTGTTTTTTTTTTCTTTCCCAACTGTAATGTTTAATGTTGATAGTTACCAATAGGGTTGCCAACCGTCCCTTGAAATAAGGGACGATCCCTTATCTGTTCAATAAGCCTTATTGAACTGATAAGGGATCGTCCCTTATTTCAAGGGACGGTTGGCAACCCTAGTTACCAAGGAATGCAGAAAGTGAAATTGGCTATCAAGTAAACGTGCTGGGTGGAGCGAATTCTAGGTTTCGAAAACCATGAACAGAATGCATTTCCTCTCCTCTCATCCTAAGGTTTGCTGAGCAGTGGCTGTTTCACGAAGCAGAATTGCTGAGTTAGCTTGATAACCTGCAGTGAGTAAAAACCCTGAACAGCTCGTTTCTTCAGTCCATGTTCCAGATTTGGGAGGGTTCCGGGTTTTACTCAGTGCAGTTATTCAGTAAGCTTTGTGAAACCGGTAATTCGCTAGCTACCGTTAGCTGCTATTCAAAACAAACTTCGTTGTCACCTTAAGTCGGTCACGTTAATCCGATTAATTTATTCGATATAAAAATAAATGCCCCAGTTAGTTAAAATACAGGGGTGAGTATGCACACTGTCCTAAATATATATGTTATCTCAATCGGTATCCTACTGCGTTAGCTAAGTAATGGTGCTAAGTAAAAGAGCACAACGAGGTCTGTGGATGCATCTCACGTTAATGTTACTAGCAGCTGATTAGCTTGCCGATAGCTAGCTAGCAATGTTATCGTTGTTTACATTCATCGGCAGTTTGTAAACATTTATTAAGACCGCAATTAAAGAATGACTAACATTACTGTTGTGTTAATACACTATTATTACTGACAATATTCAATTAGCTAGCAAGAGAAACTTGTTTCTTCCTTTCATTCAATGAGTCTTCCTCCAGCGGCAGCGCTGCTCTCTGACTGAGTGAAGATTCCATGTCACATGATATGTTGAGGGTAGCGAGAACCACTAGATGGAGTGCTAGGAGCACCCACGTCAGTGTAAAAGAAAAAAAAAAAAGAGCCTATATCGGCCGTTCATATCGGCCACATGTCATCCTTGACTACTGATACAGTATGGTCCATAAACGCAAATATCGGCCCGATATATATCGGTCGGGCTCTAGTTGTGACTAATATTTTTGACATAATGATTAGCCTACATGTTTCACGTTTTAACGTCACTGCTGTTCCAACTATTATCGTAACCAGTTCAGTGTGAATAATCGTGAAGACTAGGCCTACCGTTGACCGGCGTAAGTATTTTATATTCCATAGGCTATTCATAACTCAATAAAGGCAAACGCTAGCATGGTCGGTAGGTAACGGTACGTTAGTTAACATTAGCCATCTAGCTAGCTAACTCAGCTAAGTTGCATTTTCCATTAAGCGTAAAGCATTAAGCGGTAGCTCGCAATAATTATGAAATGAAAAAATAATTAGCATCAACTGACGTAATTATAAACTTAACATTAACATGTTGGTTGTAAAGCTGACAGACCGAAGAACACATACCAATTTGTTTAACACGTAAAATGCAACTTGCATTTTATACTTACATTTGTAGACAAGCGCAGGCTCAGCCATCGCCATCTTGACAAAAAAAAGTCTCCGGTCATGTAGTGTACATCGTTTGTATTTTTATACAGTCTATGGTTTGTACCCTACATTTTGCCGTGCATTGTGGGGGATATTGAGTGCACTATTTAGGGTGTCAAATTGACATTTTGAATTTTGGACACCCTACAAAATGGCCGATACCCTAAAAAGTGCACTATATAGTGAATAGGGAGTGATTCCGAACACAGCCACAGTGAACCGGTGTGAAGGTCCCCTACCCCCCACCACGTTAATAAAACTGAGTGACGACCATCGCCCCCCTCATTCTCGCCCTTGCATCCAGTGGACTTGGTCTCTTTTCCCTGAGACTCCCACAACACCGTGGAGTTCACAGAGCTCCGGAACTCCCACAATTCTGTGGAGTTCTCCTAATACTGGGGTTCACAGAACGCAGAGGATTACTGCTATTGCTGAGGAGACTTCTGTGAAAACACAGAGAACGTGGCTCTCCAAGGGGTCGCCAACCTAGCTTGCCTTGCGGTGACTAAGTTTATTTCATCCCACGTGGAAACTAGCGTGCGTGCAGCACTGCGCTAGCTGACCACAAGAAACTTTGGCAAAACAAACTTTTCAAACAGCGAGAGGGACACCCCCAGACGACTGGAGGAGACCAGCTGTCATCGCCACCCACGCCGCGAAAAGGACACCGGCTCGGACTGCTGGAAAACCTTCACAATTCACAACTCCACGACCGTGTGTTCCCAGGAGCGCAACAGCAACCACCGGAGACGACAACACGGGTGGAAGGATCTCCGTAAGACTGACTAAGCATCCCAGGCAGTAGCTACAGTTTAGTTTAGTCTTAACTGAGGTTAATGTGAATCTGTGTGGTTATATCTGTCCTTTTACTGTTTATTTTAATGAGTTCTGTTCGCCGTGCTTACCCTGTTTGAATTGGCTAGCGACCTAACATATAACACCACCCACGGTCTTCAGGAGATTGAACACAGCGACGTCAAGGGGCTGGAGGACGTGAGTTGTGTGGGCAGGTAGGCAGAGAATTTCTATTTTGCTGTCCCTGCATAAGACGATCACTTCCTTCGAGACGTGCGTCTCGTGCTGATCCATAATGAGGATGATGAGTCTCTCCTCAGGTGCATACCTAATGAAGTGGTGGAGCCATTTTAAGAACAGCTCCCCATCCATATAGCCCTTCTGCTGGATGCCATAGAGGGCATTGGGGGGACCATCCAGCTTGTATGCTGTGCTTGGGAGGCAGCCAGGGAAAATTATGAAAGGGGGAATGCTTTCACCAGCTGCACTCACGCAGCAGTGGACCGTGATGTGTTGCCGTGTGGTCTGCTGCTGCTGGTAAATGTGCCTTCTCCCGGTCTGGCACAAGACCTTCTCGCGGGACCTCGGCTTGTCCCCGAAGCCAGTCTCATCACAATTAAAGATCAGGTGGGGTTTGTTCTTTAAATCATGCTGGATGTAGAGGGCTTCGTAGATGGAGAAGAAGCCCTCAATGGCTTCGGGGGTAGCGCCGTGGACCCTGGCCCTGTCCAGGGAATCTGCCGTCCTCATGGTGAGTGCTGGATGGCGGGCCTTAAACCGTGACCACCACATGTCACTAGGCCCCTTTTCAAGATTGACTCTGGTGGTGTTGCTTCTCCCACTCTCCCGGATTATCCCGATGGCCAGGACCTTCACCGGGGATCTGGTAATCGGGAAACCGTGGTCCGCCATCCAGAAGATGAAGGACAGGAGGGCTTCCTCCTCTGCAGGGGTCAGGGCTGAATTGGGGTGGGGGTTGTGGGAATATGTATTTTTCCTGTAGTCTGCCAGGGTGGTGTGAGGGATACCATATTTTTGTGCAGTTTTCCTCAAACTAGCTCCTGCCTTCACCTCCTCTACTGCTACTCCTAACACTTCCTTTGAATATTGCTTGTTCTTTCTTGGCATCTTTCTTTCTTTTCTTTCCCTGGCATTTCTTTACTTTCCTTTAAAAAGAATAACTTATATTTGACTTACGTTAGATTAGTAATTGTTAATCATGTTAATGTTAAGTTCAGTTCAGTGGTGTGTTCAGTGTAATGTTAGTGTTCAGTTTAATCAGTAATGTTATGTTAATTAGTTAATGTTAATGTTATGTGAATTATTTTTTATTTGAATCAACTTGTTAACTTAAAATTATATAACGTTAGTGTGTGTGAATAAATGTGTGTGAATATAAATAAAATCATTATAAACAATCATTTTGTCATGTGACCGATGATGTGCAAACAGCGTCTGTTGACAGAGTTGCTGCCTTGATGTGAGACTGGCGCCAAGCGGTCATTGTGCTGAATTGACGGTAAAAAATGCCCATTTCAAAGCATTTATTCAACTTGTGATAACATAATAATCATTTCATGCAGACTGTAACGTTAGTAACGTTACTGTGGGAAGCATAAATTAAATCGAAATGTACATTTTCGCTGCTCTAATCGTCTCCCCACCCGTGCTGCAGTCGGGACGTTAGCTTCCCCCTCGAACATGAGTTAGCATGAGCGGGTGCAGCTAGCATACTTACGGGTATCTCACTGGACTGGGGGGCGGGGTGCACTATCTCTTGGTCAGTGATGAAAGAGGACGAAATGACGATGACACAGATATAAATGTGATTCATAACCAGGAAGTATTTATTCAATGAATGGCGGGAGAAGGTCAACTGTACAGAACATCGTTACTGTACGGAACATGGTTAATCTACGTTACATATAACACCACCCACGTGGTTTCTCTCTTCCTGCATGCTAATTCTTCATTCAACTCTCCACATTACTAACAACATTAATATAGTCGGTATTAAGTGAGTAACGAGTTATTTGGTGCATGTAACGTTATCGGTTAGGAGCTGCGGTTTCGCGTCCGTATTCTGCACTGCTAGGACCGACACTTCATTGTAGCGAAGCTAGGCTATTCAACTACGCCGATACCACTGTGCTGCACAGGCCTACACGCGCAGTTTTCTCCCCTTTGTTCAGAGACAAAGGACACATGCGCAGACGCGTGTACACGCACACACACACACTTCCATAGTTAGCGTAGCCTTCCCCTGTTAGATTAGTTTGATTGCTCTGTATTTTTACATGTTTAATAAATTATATTATTAAACCCGTGTCTGTTTTGATGTTGCGTAAACGTGAGAATCTGAGCCAAAATAGTCTATTCAAGAACTCCATCCTTCAGATTATCTATTAAATCTTTGATTTAATTACATTTGTCCACTAATACTTGTAATTTTGATTATTAATTGAAGTTCCAAATTTATGGATAAATATTTTAGATAATGGTAATTTTATGAGACTGATTACTAATTGCGGTTATACTGCTACACCTACATAGGTGGTGCCTTGTATAAGGATATAGAGGTATGTCCCCTACATAGCCTATTCGTACATTATTACTGCTAATTTGTATCATTGCCAGGGATGCTGTATATCCCACTGTTTTGTCCTTCCTCCTCTAAGACCCAGTGTCTGCTGTGATGCCCCCATGTAAGCCCTGTTGAGCCACGTTTTAATCACCGACAAAGCATATGCCATGCCAAGGTCCTGGTTCGTTGCCTGCCTGTCTCGTTGGCCAGTACTCGTTCCCAAGCTATACACTGCTCACTCCTTCTACATCGGCCCCACAATGACCGCATCAAGTCGCCCCGGTGACCACACTAAGTTATGCACCGTTACGCATCGCGTTCGCACAGGTGTCCATAATTATCCATGAAGCGATGAGCTCAGCTGTATAGAAACATGGGGTGCGTCTAGGGTTGCCAACCGTCCCTTGAAATAAGGGACGATCCCTTATCAGTTCAATAAGCCTTATTGAACTGATAAGGGATCGTCCCTTATTTCAAGGGACGGTTGGCAACCCTAGGTGCGTCCCAATATTCTTCACTCCCCACCTTCCGTCCTCCACTCCCCCACTACCACTCCTTTACTACCCGGAAGTATGTGGAGGAAGGGAGGGGAGGAGGGGAGTGGAAGAAAGGAGCCGTGAAGAAAATTGGGACAGCGAATCTGCTTCACCGTCATCAAAATCGCCGTCGAATATTGATGAAGTTGCCCTATCATAACTTTGACTGACGCCGAACCCACAAACATTCCCAAAGCCAATCACAGATCTTCCGAATGGTCAGCCCATTTAAAGCTGCAAGTAACCTATAGTTGCATCAGTGTAAACAAGCCTGTATTGTGGTTCGCGTCGAGACACTAATTAACATGTATTCAGCAACATTAGATTAAAGTAAACATGTTGAAGTATAGGCTACGCAAACATAACAATTTACTGTAATTCCAGAATCCCGATGTCCCTGATGTCTGAACATACCGAGCACTAATTCACCTATAGGCATAGGCTACTGTAATTTCTGAAATCAAATAAAAACATCCTTTGGAATGGTTGAATAAATTCATTAATGCATATTCACACAGTAGCTACTGAAATGGTAGCTGTCATGCTTAGGCTATATTTATGTAGGCCTACAGTCATGTTCATTAATAAGCAATGTTAATGAGCAACGTTAATGTGCAAGCAAATAAATAAAGCTGTTTCTTCGACTTAATGCATCATCACTGTTGCCTCTGTGGGCGTGAGCGCAATGATGTCACCCAAAAATGTGAAAGAACTTCTGCAGTAGCATACATCCATGTATGCTTCGCCTGAGGAGAGGAAAAGCTGAGTTTGAAGCCGCTTCGCTGGTCTTCTACACTATTGGGACAGTGGAGGGAGGGAGGAACGAAAGATCGGTTTCCGGGGCATGGAGTAAAGGAGTGGTAGTGGAGGAGGAAAGGTTGCATTTTTCGACTATTGGGACGCACCCATGGCTGTTTCTGTTTTGGCATATGGCTAATGTTCGTAATTCCTGGCAACGAGTGAGGATTCGTTTACTGACATGGAATTAGTATATTTCCCCTGAAATTGTAGAATGAGCTTGAGCTGATGGACAGAATGGCTTCATCCCGAAGTGAAAGGTCGGCCTCGGGGGAAATGTAAACACTCTTGTTAGTTCACATACCAAATATTAATTCACATGTTAAAATGGCCTTGAGCTAACGGACAGAATGGCTTCATCCTGAAGCGAAAGGCTGTTCACACCGATGTCAACAATTATTTCAATCCACTATGCAATGAGCTCTGCTGTATAGAAACATGGCTGTTTCTGTTTTGGTACATGGCTAATGTTCGTAATTCCTGGCCTTGAGCTGATGGGCAGAATGGCTTCATCCTGAAGCGAAAGATCGTTACACCTAGTCATCACGTCAGCCGGAGACCACGTACTAGCAGCGCTTGGTGTGTGGTTGTTTTTGGGGGTTTTGCTGCTGCCCTCCCTGCCTTATCCATGCATGCTTGCCTGGATTGGCGGGAGGGCTTTTTGAACAGATCCATACCGCCAAACCTAACTGTGTTGCTTTAATAATGTTATTAAAAGCTTTTAACTTTAACAACAGTGGTCCTGACTGATATCGAGCACAGCATTAGTTCATGCAGGTCACGTGAGTGAAGCTCTGGTCGAATCAGCTGAGCACAGTCCATTCACATCACAGAGCGGTCTATTTAATGCCCTCTCCTTACATGACGCTTGTTCTACTGCATGCCGCGGGTGAAAACCCCTCCTCCACCCCCGCTCCATCCTCATAAGTGTCCCTCTTTTGCGTCTATCACTTCTGCTCGGCTCGCCAGCATATTCGTGCTGCCTACTGATTATATATTTTTTCCCCTCTTGTCCCACTTCGGGCAACTGCCCGGAGCGCTAGCTATAGATCAACTGTTGCTTTAATAATGTTAATAAAAGCTTTTAACTAGAGATGTCCCGATACCACTTTTTCACTTCCGACACCGATACCGCAGCTTTGGCTATCTGCCGATACCGATATCACTCCGATACTTTGTTTTATTCTTGAACAAATAAAAATAATAATAAAATGTATGGAAGCACTTTGCTCATGATGGCCAATTAGCCAGCTAAAAACATCTCACTCAAATGGAGAATAAACAAATACTTCCCCAGTATATAGTCCACAACAACAGTTGGTTATGAAAGACTGCCACCCTTTATTCAAACACTACAAAAAAAAAAACACATACAATTCTCTGTGGAAGTAGAATATATGGAGAAGTATGGCGGCGGAGCGATACTTTACGTTACCTACGAATGTAGTGCCGGCACTGGTCGACTACAACAACAAAGAAGAGCAACAAGTTGCAATGGCCACGTTCGCTCCACCGCCGTACTTCCACAGAGAATATAGGTCAGCACAAAGTAAAGGATTCAACGATAGGTTGACTTAAAAAATCATGGTATAAACACTCAAATTAACCCAAATAGACTGTCGTCATATTTTATTTGCTTTGGGTGCACTGTGGAGTGTTTAAGTGCGTTTGGTAGTGGATGCTACCGGCTACCATAGAGTTGCGCTAGCATTAGCAACGTGTGTATGTCCACAAGAAGGACAGCATGGAATCAGCTGAAAATGGTCTCCATCAATCAACATCATCATGGGTAAGTCGTAAATGAGACATTATGTCCAAAATTCTGAACTAACCCTTTTGAGTTGCTAATTAGAACTAGTTGGAACCAGTTTCACCTGGTTCCGTTCTAATTAGCAACACAAAAGACAGGTAGTTGGCCCAATTATAGGAAACAAGCTATCGACTGACTGCAAACAATTCAAAATAAACTAAGCTACCGAGTGTGTTAGGATCCTGTAATCTGTCTGTTTAGTCTGTTATTATGTTTCCTGATTTCTTTTCCTATTTTCCTGCATTACCCTCGCGATTGTCAGTCCGCGTTCTATGTTCCTCAGATTCCACTCCCTGTCTTTGTCATTGCACTATTCGGGTGATTTTGGGAACATTCAGGTTTCCTCTGTATTTCGTATCTCGTTTTCTTCCTTCTGGCTTTATTAATATTTGTATATAATACTAATGTACTAATCATACTAACTGTTAGATTAGATTTAATACTAACCTGCTAACAAACTAACGTGTATATAATACTAACCAGCTAACCTACTAACATTAGGGTTTTAGAGTTCGCTACTAACATTACTAATTACTAATTCATCTTGAGTTTCTACCTGCAGCTGTCATTTCCCTCCTCATTATCCTATTCCTGTATCTATCTGATTTTGCATTCTCTGCACGTGTGTCCACTTTCGCGTTCCTCCCCTCCGAGCTGTGCACTTGTCTACCTGCTAACCCCAGGCCGTTTGCTATCATTGTGTCTATGTGTATTCCAGTCCGTGTCTTACGTTTCCCCCGTTATTGTATCATTGGTCCTTGTTAACCCTCATTGTTCTTACCAGTGTACTCTCCCATTTCCCCTCCTCTTCACACCTGATTCCTTTTGTGTAATCTTCTCCCTGTGTATTTAACCGCTTAATACCAAACACCCCTAGCGGTAACGCTGGCGTTACGGAAGTTATTAAAGTTTATATTTCATTAATTTAATAATAGAGAATAAACTGCTAACCTCAATATGTTGATTAAATATCCTTAAGATACATCCATTCTTTCTAGGAAAGTGGTTTTTAAGCCCAAAACGTTGAGTTAAAACTTCGTAAATAACGTAAACTCAGACCTAATAACCAAACATTTATTGCAACTTGCTGCCACTCCATAAACAATGCGTTGGTAAACTATTCTGCTTGATTTTATTTCACAAAACTTTGCTTTGAAAAATCGTTATGCATTAAAGCTTTAAGAAAAAACACTTGAAAACATTCTACACAGCTGTGCATGCTTTCTTCAAGTTACTAAACGGACTTGTGATTTTCTGCTCTTCGTCGCGAGTAGTTTGGCTGTGTCCCGTTCAAGATTGTGAAACTCGGCCAGTTGAGTGAGTACCAACCCCTTAGCTTAGTTTGTTTTCGACAAACCTGTTTGTGACTTGACTGTGGAGTTTTTTGTCAGACCGTCGTCAATTGGGTGCATTGTCTTGATTGATAGCACAGTAGGCCTATCCGAAGTGGGAATGTCTGGTTGGGGGCAGCCTCCAGATTCAGTCTCGTTTTTCTCCCATTGAGTCTTAAACCTGTCTGAATTTTTGAGCCAATAGCCAAGACTGTTATCTTTCAAATAAGTGCTCATACGTCATATCCGATTCAAAATATACAAGTTATCGCAGTGTGTAACAGAGGGTTAGGTTTCACTGTAGTACGCGGACGCATTAGAGCGCAATAGGGTTAGCTTATCATTTAGCTTTGCTTGTTCATAATTTACTTAACTACGTTCCGGTTAGTAAAGAACAATTAATTAGGTACATTTTTTTACTTTAGACTTTTTTGATACAGTTTTTGTGTAGTTATGTCGAGATTTTTGAGGCGTTTATCCTGCTCAGTGACGCTGAATCCACTGATGACCGAGATGATGTTGCTGACATGTAAGTTGTTTTATCATACTAACAGTGTTATGCTATAAACGCATTGAATTTCGCCATGGTAGGTAACGTCGTTAGGGCTGGTGGTATTACCGATTTTTCGATTTACCAGTGTGAATTCACGCAATGCCATGCGGGTTCATAATTACATTGTCAACTGTATTTTATTGTTTTTCATACAATTAATATTAAAAATTGCACATTCCAACGGTATGATAAATAATTTATGAAGTAAACTTAGGGTGTATTGTCTGTGTTGACAAACTTGCACGTGTTACGTGGCGTTGCCAACAACACAGATGTTTGTGGAAACGGTAAGTTTGGTGTAAGCATCGAAGGAAATGTGCAATTTAGCTGCAATGCGTGAATCCCTGTGTTTCTTCTGTGAAGCTAACTAACCTTATATACTTATGCATAAAGTCAGTCCCTCTCAGCTAAATTAATATAGATAGTATTACCTTTACAGTGGCAAGCTAGCAAGCAAAATTACAGGTAACAAGCAGCTAGCTATCTATTTGTGTCTGAGATGAGCTATAAATCGATTTTGAGTGTGAAATGGCTTCTGGAAGTGTTTAGTAAAGTCATTGTTCCACATGAGTAAATTGTGCTGTATGCAGTACAGAAGGCTGTGCAGGTAAGCAAAATGGCAATTTATGCATGGTATGAGGGAGAGAACATGATAACATGAGGGAGTACTTGTTTATTATTATTATTGTTGATTGTTGTTGGATAAGGGGGACTAATGGGTATATCAACATGGTGGACAATTCCATGGACAGGGTTAGTGGGGTTTGTAATGATGCTGATTGCACTCTTGAGGGAATGTGTAGTCTAAATGGCTTCTGTATGAATGGTTAAATAATCTCTCCTCACCCTCCACCCCCATGTTTTGATCCTTTGCCTTTTTTTGTTTTTAGTTCATTTTTTCAAGCTTTTTGGACCCTGTCATTTTGTACTTTCTTTGTGTAAATACGGTAACTTCAGCAATTAGAGGGCAAGGATCTTTTTATTTGTTACAGCAGGAGTGTTTTTATTTTATCTAGGAAACTGGTGGACCTTGATTTTTTATCCACTGCACTTTTAGTAGTACACCTTAGTGCACTTGTATATAGTTGATATATGTTTGTCATGTATAAAGTTTTGCCTCCTAAAACCCAACCCCAACGTCACCGTCGTAGGAGGTGGCAACAGAATAAAGGACAGGACTGGCAAGCAGTAATGTGTAGGGAAGTTTCATACTATTCCCATTATTCATGTGAAAACCTGTTTGCATATACCTGGACTAATTTCTGGCTAATGGGGCTCTGGTGAAATACACAAGATTCACTGTGCTGCTACATGGGTTTTGACAGCTTTTTGTGACCTCGGGTAGTTAGTTGTGTAATATGAAGAGCACCAAGAACACGTCTAAAAATGAACTTTTATTGCCAATATTGACAAATTATCTCATTTTATTGTAAAAACCTAAAAAATAAATCATATTGAGACCTTTCTGGAACATTGCCATTTTTGGCACATTTGGCACCATTTGGATAACGAAAAAGGTTCACCTGAAAAAAACCCTGTAAAATTTGAATGGTTTGAGATATTGACACCAGATTGTTACCAGAGGTAGGCATCATATTGATGAATCAGATAGAGGAGTCATTTCCTCCATAGCATTTGTAGCTCCCCAGGTAAAAATTCTTAAACTTGAATGTAGGTACCCGTTTTTTAGTTTTTTTTATATTTTCTGTACATAAATTGTTGTAGTTAAGTATCAAAAACTGGATTTCTATGAGTTCTCACTGCTTAGTCGTAATACTGCAGGTGTCTGCTTTAATAAAAGCCATGAAGCATATTTGTACCATTTATAGTTTTTGAGATAACCGCCTTTGTTTGTCACTAGTGAAAACAGGTGAAAATTGGCCTATTTTGCCCTCGGTAGGAAGAGGTTAAACCCTGTTATTTCAGTTTGTCTTCGTGAGTTCGTCACAAGATCTTTGCTACTGTGTTTCCATCTGTTTTTCCGAGAATCTGCCCGAGTTTTCTGTTTATTCCTTAGTATCTGTTTCCTAGTTTTTGTTATCCCTAGTCTCTCTCCTGTTGTTGTTTTCTTTTTGTTCCTCTTATGCCTCCCTGGTTTCGACCCCTGCCTGTGTTCTCGCGACCCTGTTTTTGGATTCTGTTTTTGTGCCTTCCTGCCTGTTCCTTGACTACTCTTTGGACTGTGTTTTGTATCGTTGCCTGTCTCCCCGGTTTTCGACCCTGCCTGTTTGTACCACGGATCGCTGCCTTGCCCTGCGTTAAACTTTGGTTTTTTGTATTCCTGCCTGTGTTTGGGTCCTTCCCCCACCAGCTCCTAACAGAGTGACTCCAATCTACCAAACAACAGCTGAAATCAATGAAAAAAGATACGCTTATCTGAGTCCGAGTGTAGTCTAGACGATCCACGATGCAGCAATTATGCACTCCGTTACCGAAGCCTGACTTCAAAACCGAGGTACGGACCGAACCGTGACCTTTGTGCACCGTTACACCCCTAATCGACCCTCTCAAAAGCATTCTCCAGTTTTTCTGGAATATATTTTTGCTACCTTACTATTTTCTTTACTTTTTGATCAACTAATTAGTTAACAGCCTGCAAATATAGCCTACCTACCGCGACCTAGCATCACAAGCTAACGCTTATTTTTTGCTTATTTTGTAACCGTTGGCTAGCTAACATTCCGTAAAACCTTGACCTTATGAGCCAGCTGACATGCTTTTTAACTTTCATGCCACAATACGCTATTAGCCACATTATTGAATTTATTGCAGCTTTTTAATTTCATGGTCTCGTCGTGGGAATTTAAATTGCACTTCGTCCTATGCTCTCCACCGGCTAAGTGAATTTTATGTAGAGTGAATATCGATGCCCCGGTGACCACAGCCATCCGCATAGATAACCGTGTCTGGGAGCGACAGAGAGAGGGAGGTGACAGGAGAGACCAGTCGACTCGCTATCTCTCCCTCCGGTAACGTCTCCAGCTTCCTCTTCCGCCCACTCCTCCAGGAGCCTATGCAGGTGCACGGTGCTTCTCTACATGAAACAAAACAATCTAAGCCGCGAGAGGAGTGGTGTCATTACTGCAGGCATAGGGGGCACTTGAAAGATCAGTGCCCTAAATTGGCGGGAAATGGGGGGGTCTTGCTAGGGGAACCGAGGACCCTAGCGAGACATAATGTTACTGTCTGTTAATGTTACTAGATTAAGCAAAATACTTTTTTGGTCTTTGCATAATTGAATTTGTGTTATCTCATAGTTTTGATGTCTTTACTATTCCAAAATGTGGAAAACAGTAAAAATAACAGAAAAAAACCTTCTACAAGTAGGTGTGTCCAAACTTTTGACTGGTACTGTACGTACAGTCCAATTGTTTATATTATAATGCAGTTAGTCGCAAATAACCCCTGGGGAATGCACCCATTCCCAGGTATGCAATAAACATGGTAGGATTTGAGCAGAGAAAATGACTGCAGTGTGAGAGGAGCGACAAACACTCGTCAGCAGCGATAGAGATTTAAATGTCTCAAACAGAGAACGTGTATGCCCCCCAGAATAAAGAAATGTCGGCAAGTCTAATCAATTAACACCAATTCAAAAATGAAAACAGACTAAAGTATGTTGTGATCGAGAACCACCGGTAGGTTTTTCACTACAACAGCTGAGTAAATAAACTTGCCGGCTTTAGAAACAATAGTTGCAGCCTTTAGATTACAGTGAAACCGATAGAGGCCTCAAGACTGATATCAGACAGAAACCGAGAAACAAAGTTATATGTCTTACCAATAATGATGCATGTGCGAGATGAAGAAAGAGGATCTCTGCGTATCGACATCCTACTTATGTAGGGAAGGCTACATCATCACATAGAGGTGAGTCCATGACAGTTGGTATAAGATTCTCGATGCATGATGGCAACAAGGAAGATACATGTGTAAAGACGACCCTAATTATCTGAGGAACAAAATAAAACATAGTTGTAAACCAATTATTTCGTTTTTTATTTGTAAACCAATTACTGATTTATGAGACAATATTACCCCCATATGAATTATGTCTCCTACATAACACAGCACATGTACATAGCATATTGTTTGCTACTGCACTGGTAACAGTACACTTCTGTGAAGAATATCTTGTTAAGAGCATCACATATACTAATGATAGCGAATAAAACTTGTACACAGATTATAGAGGAATTACAAGAGGAAAATAAATGGGGGAAATTGTGTCTTCCCTGCAGGGTAAATAATGGCGCTGTACAAAACAAACCATTAGTTTCACCTGCTGAAAAACAACGTTCATCTTCGTAAACCACTGTGGCGCTGCTTGGGCAATTTCAGGGGTCGTTTTAACAACTCTAACAATGGTTTGTGTCTGGAATTAATACCCAGAGCCACTGAAGCAGAGAGCAGACCCAAAGTCATTATCCCAGAACAGGAGTTTAATACAGGCAGCATTACAAAGGAGCCCTTGGAAAAAAGAAGAAACTGTGTTTAGCTGTCAGTGTGTCTGCCATTACCACGCAAACCTGGTTTTACACAAGACAAATGAACAATTCCCTGAGTGCTATGTTACTTAATACTGATACACAAGGTCTTGTGAAACCACCACAATTTCACATGTCAGATGCACTGACTGTCAGCTTAATCCATAACACACAAATCTCTGTCAATGCTGTGTTCAGAATCTACAAGAGGGTTTACCTCAAACATATTCTTCAAAAACATGCAAATAAAAAGACCTTTCTAAATCCAGAACATGTTTTAAAGCTTCATTTACATGAAGTGTTTGGACACAAAGTGGAGGAACCATTGTATTGAACTACATACACTGAAATATTCATGCAAACCAAAGATGGCTGGAAACCTTATATTGGAAAGAACTTTGCGCTTACACTTCCAACCGTATCACATTCAGAGGTTTGCTTCTGAAACCGAATAATCTCAAATTAAACATGGCATTAGTGGAATTGCAACAGCACGACCATGGGGTTTGATGTTAGTCAGCTTGTTTAAACATATATTCCACAGACAACAACAGAAAATCAGTTGTCTGTTTTTCCAAACTAGATCAGAATTACTAAAAGGCGATCACTCTCAATGATGAACGGCAACACATAAACCAACCAGCAGAGGGCAGTACGGTCCATCTGATAATACATGATAACATTTCCTGATGGGCTGTCGATGGATCATAATAATGTAATGCATGCAACTTGCATCATGTACATGTTTAAACTTGTGATATAAAAACATGTATTTTGTTATAGGTGAACAAGTTTTCAAGTTTACAGTTTTCTTATAAACAACTTGTTAGAAAATGCTGAAATAATGAAAACAAATGTAAAACATACACCATGTAACATTTTTCTGGAGCTGCATTCTTCTACATGTATTATTGCATTTGATAAATGTTAAGATTAACCTGAGGCTTCAGAATTAACCCATAGTTGAACAAAGAAGTAATGGAGGGAAAAACTATAATATCCGTATGGTCAGGGTTTTAAACGGAATCTGATACCGATTCCCTGATCTACTCTCAGGCTATGTGCACTCACCCTATGGGATTTTAACCCTTAGAATAACAACAACCTGTTTCATGGCTTTATTTTAAAGGGTTCATTCTCACAGTGACATACATTAGATTATATAGGATGTGGGCACAGATACTGGAACTCAATATCCTGTTTTAATTGAAGAAATCCAGCCTTACCTCTGATGTTTGCTGGTAAGTGGCCACTGTATCATCTCTGCTAAGGTGGCAGGATTGCTTGAGTCACTGTTATGATGCAGTCACAATCACCTGCCAAGTTCACTCCGATACAGTAATGATGAAAGGGCCGAGCTATGATAAAAGGCTGCCATATACGCACCTTCTCAGGCAGTCAGTTGTAGGTAGGCTTACGAGAATGGAAATCTGAGCATCTCTCTCCGGCAAACTGCACTGACTGTACCTTCAATTGACCACTAGGGGGCAGGGTTGATTAATGGAAAAAAAATCTTAACAGTGGCCGCACATCTTTTTGTCCAGAATTGTGGAACCCAGAGGTAAAATGACGAGAAAACCTATGATCTTTTTTTCCACGCAATTAGCCAAAGGATAAATTAAAGTGATCTTAATGGTAGTTGTAAATGCTAGGATTATAATACCTCAGTGAAACATACCCACCCTTGTAATAGATAGTGTTGTCTTTAAGAGGGAAATGTCACCAAATCCAACGTTCATATAATTTGAATTATAAATCAGAGTGAAGAGGAGACTATGTTCTAAGTTCATGAATATTTAAAGAGTGGAGTTTACAGATCAGCATATTGACAATAGAAGAATACTAATTTCCCTTTCTGTGTTTCTGATAAGAGGTTAAACAGAACGCTAACTGCATAATTTATTTCCGTTTCATTTTTTACCTTTGATAATCTTTTTGTCTTTTGGCTTCCTTATGTTATACTTGTATCAAAAAAAGCACAATTTCCACTGAAAAATTAATGTATAGGAGGATGCTGAATGCAGATGAGGTGGCACGGAGCTGCTTGGTATTTTACATTAGAACAGTGATGTTCACCTCTGTGCCCAACATACATATTCAGCATACAAAGTGAGACTTGGTGAGACATATGTATAAAATATTGATTTTTAGTATGATTCAAAACTTTTTTGCAGGAGCAAACTAAAATATGACATATCAGCTGAAGATATTCTTCCACTACCTCTTCTTTTTCATATTATTGTTGTTATTATTATTATTATTATTATTATTAATACACATTTTCTCTTTGAAATGCTTACATAGATAGTATTCTGTCTCAGACCAGGAAAGCTGCACACTGTCTCAGCAGCTCCTCGTTTCAGCTATCCAGTGCATGCCTCTGTGTGATGGAGCAAACCTGCAGTACACAGGTGAGAGTCTATTACAGCGAGAAAATCAATACCATGTAAATTATTAAGAGCTCAGGAATGTGCTGGCCTCCCACTGTCCTGCAGCCGGCCAGGCTGGCAGGTGGAAACGGGTTTGGTCTCCTTCTCTAGCGCTCATTAGGAGGCGGGACTGGGGGGCTCCCTGTTAGCGGGAAGGTAGGGGTCGCTGCAGGGAATTTATGGCCCAGGCTGCTCTGGCCCCACTCGGGGCCCATCACCCTATCCCTGGAAGCTCATTAGTAAGAGCACTGATGCATAAGAGCCAGCTATTAGCAAAGGCTCCCCCCTTCTTCATTTTTCTCCCATGACACCACATCTGACGGTGGAGACCAGAGGCCTTGCAGGTTTAAGAGACGAGTGAGGTCTGTGCTGTGGCAGGTGGGTGAGTCACCTGGCTTTGGCGCCGGAGAGGGAAGCTTTGTGTCAGTTTGGTTTGGGTGCCTGAGACAGACTTCATTTGCAAGCCCCCCCCCCCCCCCCCCCTCTCTAAACTGTACCATAAACATGAATGCTTGACCAATACTAGATATCCTTTCTCTTGCTCTCTCTCACTCTCACTCTCTTCCCAGTTGCTTTGGTTCTTGATATACGTACATACATGTTTTTCCTTAAGGCAAAATTCCCCCCCTGCTTTCTGCTGGCTGTGCTCCCCCTCTGTGTAGATCTCAAACTCACTCTATTCCTCGGCTGGTAAGTAAGTAAATAACATTTGGCACTCACTCTTCCATCGCCTGGTAAGTAAATAAGATTTCACACTCACTACACTCCTGAGTTGATGAATAAATAAAATTTCACGCACTCTTCTCCTAAGCTGGTGAATAAATAATATTTCACTCTCACTCTTCTCCTGGGAAGGTAAGTCAATAAAATATCACTCTTCTCCTGGGCTGGTAAGTAAATGAGATTTCACACTCTTCTCCTATGGTGCTGAATACATAATATCTCACAGTCACTCTTCTCCTGAGCAGGTAAGTAAAGATCTCACCCTTACTCTTCTCTTGGGCAGGAAAGTAAATAATATATCACACTCTTTTCCTGAGCTCATGAGTAAATAATAGCTCACACTTATTCTTCTCCTGGGCTGGTAAATAAAGAGAATCTCTGTTGTGAGCTGTTTCCTCTGGCAGCTAGGTGAGCTATTGCCAAATGGCCTCCAGAGGCCCACTACACTCTTTTTCTGTGTTTCTCTCTGTTTTTCTGCTTTTCTTTTTATAATTCCAATCTGCTTTATGTACATGATAAACACAATGTTTCATATCATGTCAACAAAACTCAAAGTTATTGCAAAGTTAATGAAAACAGCTCACTTAATAAAAATAGAAATAGTAAAAGTAATGATGACTCTCGCTCCACCCCCCTTCTCACTGATGAATGTAAGCCAGTTTTACACATGAACTTCCATGGCCTCTAATGCACTAATAACAGTGCCTGAACAACACCACCACCAGTGATGGGATTGATTTACCCATTTATTTAAGGCAATTAAGGGCAAAACTGTCCCACCAGACTGGGAAGCAGACCTTTTTTTTCCACTGTGTATCGCATTTAGATCCTCTTGTAATTAATGTTGCAGTGTACCCCTGCCTAGAGGTATTCTAACCGTCAAACTAGACCCATATTCACAATTTAGCAAGGGGTCTGTAATATACCATGGCTTTACAGATAAAACTCACAGATTAGAAACACTATGCATCAGAATAAACAGTGAATATGCAAACCTTTAAAATGTTTTTAACCATTATAAACCCTGCTATACCTTCGTATTTGCATAGGGCATTATAATGGTTAAAAACATTTTAAAGGTTTTTAACCATTATAATGCCCTATGCAAATACGAAGGTATAGCAGGGTTTATAATGGTTAAAAACATTTTAAAGGTTTTTAACCATTATAAACCCTGCTATACCTTCGTATTTGCATAGGGCATTATCCGTTAATTATAATAATTTTACCTGTACTTGATATAGAAAAAAATTCTGTCAAAGGTATGTTTTTATGGAGGAAGCCATTTTGTGCAGGAAGACTGAGGTATAATATTCAATGTCCAAAAAGATTGATGTTTCATTTTGTATAATTCTATCAAGGAAATTGGTTCAGTATCAGTGATTACAATGATTTTGGTGACAATATGTCTAAGTCTACATAAATCCTTATTCTGAAGCTGCATGTTGCATATTGCATACTGTGGTCATGGCTAGGTGAGACAGAAAAAGGAAAACAAACTCTGATTGCGGTGAAATTGTGGCTCAGAAACTCGAAATCAACAAGTGAAGGGCTTGCTGTATAGAAATGTCAAAACAATTTAGTTCTACATGTCAAGTCTCTTGTGAACAATGGAAGTTTGTGTGTGTCGTGTCATTAAATTATGCTAGCTGGAATGTCCCATGCCTGATGTCCAGATCGGGGGGCAGCTGGCTGGCCATTTAGGCCTGCTCCCTGAATAAAAGCCTCGACTGCCACCACCCTTAGGACACACAGTTCTTTACAGTATTCTGCCAAAAACCAAAGGAAATCTATAGTATTAATTGGGGCTCCGCAATGAGTTTGCATTGTAGAGCACCTGGCGAGGAAAAAAAAGAAAAATTAAATAGGTTCATTAATGTGCTGTGACATTCAAGCTAACAAGAAAGAGGGAGGCGTCTGCCTTTGTGAAAGTTTACTGGAACAAATCACGTCAGCCTAATTCGCTTTGGCGCAGGCTACGTTTGAAACCCTCGTGCCAATTACTCCAGATACCAGCTCACAGAGGCTCCTGCTGACTAATTCACTGTTGATTGTCTTTTGCCATGTGAGTCCAAACCCTTGTTAAGGCACAAAAAAAAAAAAAAAAAAACCACAAGCACCCTCTCCTCTACTTCCATTAGACAGTATGGCGATTGCCAGCAATTAGTTAAACCACGGAGGCAGGGGACTGACAAGATGGGACATGGCTCTCACAAAGTGTGGACGCTGTGTGCTCACACACCAGCTGAAAGACTCTACAGTGTTTGTTAACCCCGGGGGTCAGCCCTGATTCACTTCTGCAGGCAGAAAACGAGATTTATGTAACACAAATCAATACGACTGCCAGCCACTCGCCATTATGGACGCACAATTCGGGCCCCCCCTCCCTCTATCAGTTTAACATGACACTAATGTAGTTTTATTCCCGTTTAACCCAGGCAGTGATGAATCTTTTGGCAGAGCGAAACAAATACGTTCGCTCGTCGGGAGACTCACCGGCCCTAATTTGTCTGGGCAGACGTGCCAACATGCAGGGGCCGACGCAATTGCCTGTTGTTGCTGCGACGGCCTATCAGTCTTCCGGGCTCCTGGAGGGTCTTTTATCTAGTGCCTCCCTCTGCCTGCCATTGTGTGAAGAATCGGCAATTTGCATCCTTCAGCCAGATATCAAGACAGCTAATGATAGTGTGTTGCCGCTCTGCTCCCACTCCACATTGCCTGAAGTAAATTACAATAAGCGCGGTATCCAGCGGCCATCTGCACTGTGAGTGCTTCTCCGAGAGGATCTCGCCAGGCCTCTTTAACCGCTGGGCCATTGGCTCTGATTTCATTAACACCACTTGTCAGGTGGAAGCGAGCGGAGGCGCACCTGGCAACCGAGGCGTACGCGCGCACATGTGCCGCACTCGGGCCTGCAACCTGCTGTACATCGCAGGGGAGACAAACCCCAAGAAAACCCACTGGTTACACAGAGCGAGCAGGTGCTCGCGCAATTAAAATGTGCTCCTCTTTTCGTGGGGAGGGGATACTTTAAACAGAAGATGATGCAACAGTCGTGACGTGTTATCTGCACGCGGAGTGGCGGACACAAATGGGCGGGTGGGGGGGGGGGGGGGGGGTTGATGGGAATTGGTTCAGTGCCAAAATTCCAAGGGCCACGTTCCAATTCATTACAGGGCTTGTGTGACAGTGGCCTGTAAATGTGCAGGGAGGACCGTCTTGGTATCAGTTGGGCAGGTTTCCAGGACCTGATCCTCCAATTACCACAGCAAGGGCCTGCTATTCCACAGCCTCGCATAGGATCACTATGCTATTCTCCCTCCCATTTTGTTTGGACAGTTTGCCAACACTTAAACTCCCGCTCATGGAAATATGAAGTAAAAATATTCTTTGAATCTAAAGAGGCATAGCGGCATAGAAAAGTGATGATACCGAACTACAGTACAATTATCACTTCCAAGCAGAAAAAAAGGGAGGGGAGAAAACTGGCCAATGAAGGTCAGGCTAGGACAAAACATAAGTACTTTCACTTAGAAGTTTTTCTCTGATGATTCTGTCATGTTTTACGAGAGACAGAACCTTACATTTGCTTCTCAACCGTCCAGATATCTTCATTAGGTGAACATGAAAACCTTGTGGCTCTCTTTGTTAATTAATTTAAAGCTCTATTCATTTGCCCTCCATAAACTATGTCCAGAGGCATAGATGTGTAGCTTCTTTTATTATCAAAAGATGTGGTCACACCAAGAGAAAAAAAAATGTAGGGAACCTTTGACCGATATACTGGAACAGAATGGTCTGTAATGTGAGGAGCAGTCAGCTTTGAGCACTCTTCAGTTTGCAATTTGTGCTTAATGGACACATACCAGACAAAATGTGTCCTGAAAATGTCTCCTTTGTTCTTGATGTAACATGCATTGGAAAGTAAATTCAATCTGTGTCACACTAAATGCCAATAAACAGCAGTGCATGGCTGTCATTTTTGGGAAGGTAGAATTGTCACCATGGTACAAAATGCTAATCCATCCATATTCTTTTTAAAGAATATTTGTATGTTCACAACAATTATTCTTCATTCTATGGCTCGGACTACTCAAACCAGCAAGTATTTAGGGACCGTGTGAAAAGTGCACTGTTCATTCTCAACTTAAAATGTCAACAGCTTTTGTCAAAATGTCAATAACCATAGCACTCACACGTTCAAACAATGGGCCTCATTCACAAACCATTCTACAATCAAATTTGTTCTTAAGACTTTCTTTAAAACATGTTTATGAACATTCACCCATATTTTCTTAGTTGAGATTTTCTCTTGGGTAGAACAGAAGCTCAGAACGCAAACATCAGTTAGTCCTGAAATGTTTGTAAAAACGTTTTAAAGAAAGTCTTAAGAACAAATTTGTTGGTAGAGTGATTGGTGAATGAGGCCCAATGTGTTGTAGGATAAGAGGGATATGGAGATATGGACACAAGACTTGGATTCCCCCTAGAGCATATGGTTGATTTATTTTCTTCTTTTTTTTAAAGTATTTAAATTATTATATAAACATTTCAATATCTTGCTGATAGTATAACCCAGGCTGCCCAAATTAACTCAGGACAATGTTCAAGACCATGTGGGTACTACAGCACGTGGGTACTACAGTACTACTGTATTTTCCCTTCAATTTGGGTTCATTTAATTTTTCAATAGTAAATATTGTAATGGGAAATTCTATTATTATAAGGGAAAATTTATATATTTTTTACAATAGCTTCAAAGTCACATGACCGAATGACTCAAAACCAATATAAAAAAATTTACTACTAAACTATTAAAGGGATAGTTCGGAATTTTGGACATAATGTCTCAATTACGACTTACCCATGATGTAGTTGATTGATGGAAACCATTTTCAGATAATTCCATGCTGTCCCTGCTTTTGGACATACACACATAGCTAATGCTAGCGCAACTCGTAGGAAACTAGTAGCATCCACTACCAAACGCACTTAAACACTCCACAGTGCACCCAAAGCAAATAAAATACGACGACAGTCTATCGGGGTTATTTTCAATGATTATACCATCATTTCTCAAGTCAAACTATCGTTGAATCCTTTACTTTGTGCTCACCTAAATTCTCAGTGGAAGTACGGCGGCGGAGCTAGCTGTAGATTAGCCAGGGTATCTGCCTGTAGGCTATCTGCTGTACTCCACAGTTGCCGACACAATCCGTTTTGCCGTAAAGTTACATATTTGGTAGACAACAAGTCAGCTAAAAACAAACATGCTACAAAATAACACAGCATATACAAGCAAGCACACTGGCTACCAATTTGCAGGAAAAGTTTGACCACTTCCATGACTTCCCAATCGTGGCAACTAGCTAGCTAGCTAGCTGAATAGATAGATCACGCATGCAATCATTTATTAGTTGCAAAACAAAGCAACCTCCAAAAACTGAGGCGATCTCGATGAACAGCAAGAATAACTAACAAAAGAACCTCACACACTAAATAATTAGGCGTAACAAGAGGTGGTGAAACAAAACAAAACTCGATAAAATGAGTGAAGGAAAAGAATAGAAAAGACCTGTTAGCCAAAGCTCTTGTGGCAAAAGAGCTGAACACAACTGGCAACAGGTGAAAAGGATAAAGAAAGATTGGAAAGGAAAGAGAAAACCAATCTAATCCTAAATCCTATAACCGGACTTGCTGCATTTCCTATTTGTACGAACCAGAAATGCAGCGACCAAAATTCCTATACCTTACCGACTTTGTTGGTCAACATAGTAAAGACAATATCGAAGTGCGGAAATGTGGAAGTCCTGAGGTATTTATAGCCGGCAGGAAACGCAAAACAGGTGAAGGGAATAATTGTCGGGCAAGATACGGAGGCGGAAAAAATCAGATAGAGCGTCCTGACGACGCCAAAAAGGAAACTAAAAACGTAGAAAAGCAAAGGCTGCAAATAACCATGACACTGGCGACATACCTACCTCTAATTTCAACATCTTAGAGATTGCAGTTTCCGACCACAAGGCTGTTACCCTGTCACTGGCTGTTCCATGCTCCAAACTCAGCCCTGAGAGGGTCATGAAGTACCAAACTTGAACAATCTGGAACCCGCCCTCTTTTTCGAATCTGTAATGCCCACTCTCTCAACCGACTACACCTCACTGTCTCCTGATGAAATGATCAACCTCTACAATACCACTCTGACCACTTCCCTCAGCACCCTCACCCCAGAACAACGAAGAAAAAAGCCACCTTCCAACGCTCATCTCCCTGATTCACTGACGATCTGCGCAGAATGAAGACCCACGTCGCAAGCTAGAGAGGCAGTGGAAGAAAGAGGGCCCTGGCTCAGTTCATCTCCATACTCATAAACAAATCTTTACAGAGTGGTGAGGTACCCATCCATTTCAAAACCAAAACTTTATCCAACTGCAGGCTAATCTCCAACCTCCCATTTCTCTCCAAAACACTGGAGAAAGTTGTGGCCTTTCAGCTCCAGTCACATCTGTCTGCCAATAAGCTCTTCGAAGTTTTTCAATCTGGTTTTCGGCCCACCCACAGCACAGAAACAGCCATGTTAAAGGTCACCAATGACCTGCTGATGGCAATCGACTCTGGCTCGCCTAGCATCCGGGTCCTCCTTGACCTCAGCGCGGTGTTTGACACTGGACCACAGCATCCTCCTCCACCATATTGCAACCTACACTATGGTTACAGACACAGCGCTAACGTGGTTCTCCTCCTACCTTACCAACCGAAGGTGTCATATCTCAATTGGGGAAACCAGGTTTGATGATGCTGCAGTGATATGCGGTGTCCCACAGGGGTCAGTGCTTGGGCCCATTCTGTTCGCAATCTACCTGCTCCCATTTGTCCAAATCATCCCGACACCACAATGTCAATTTCCTTTGTTATGCTGATGATATTCAGGTCTATATCAAAACCCAACCCAACCACATCAGCGCTATTTTCAACCTCAGCAACTGCCTGGATGAGTATCCGGTCTTGGATGAAGGCCAACTTCCTCCAGCTGAACAGCAACTAGACTGAGGATATGCTGATCAGCACACCCAAACAACTATCCAGTGTGGGGAGTATATTGCCCTCCCTCAATGGTCAATCCATCTCTCTTTCCTCTGCTGTCACCTACCTAGGTGTTAAGTTTGACTCCACTCTCTCCTTCCAAACCCACATCAAGCACATCTGTAAGACCTCCTTCGTCCACTTCAAAAGCATAGCCAGACTGAATCCATCCCTCTCCAAACCCGACGCTAACAAACTGGTTGACAAATTCATCTTTTCCCAGATAGAATACTGCAACGCCCTCGTCATTGGCCTCCCGGCTAAATCCATTGACGAGTTATTGACGAGATCTGCCTTAACATTAAAAGAGCGATGAAAGATCAAAACAACCTGAATTTTTTTCCCCCTATGTCACCTTGTTCCCCATGTAGACTGGTTTCACTGTAAAGTGTCAATCATTTTAAAGGGTAACAAAGCACGCTGGTTTAGCTAGACCCCGCCCCCTTTTGAAATTCTAAAAATAAATCTGGGCGTGATAAGTTAATAATGAGGCTGACTCCAGGGGCCACATGTATAAAACTCTGAGTAAAAGAACGCTCAGGGTGAAAGTCGGAAATCTGCTTAAAAAAAGTTTTGCATTTTCTACCTCTGCTTTTCGGTCACTATGTCGCCATATCACACTGACGCCAAATATTGTGTACATATAGTGTCCAGCGTGTGCAGAGGTACGCAGATTCTCACAGCACGTGTTATTTTATACATCTGAATTTCTGTGTGGAAACTCCCTTATGCGGCTTTCTGAGGGCATTTTTCTGCTCAGCACTGTTTATACATGTGGCCCCAGGTATCAAACCACGCCCAAACAGCCAAATCAAACCAAACCAGCTATTTTTTTCACTAGTAGCCAAAAGCTCATTTCTACTCTGGACAGCACTCACAGTGGCTGCTTTGTTCCACTCTCTCTCTCCCTACCTCTCACACTCATACACACACAAACAAACACGCTAGCTCCAGCTGCTGCTGAGCCCCAAGTAGCCGAGGCAGAAGCAATGGTGGAGAATGAGAGGATGGGCAATGTTTTGGAGTGGTAGGCAGCAGCATGCATAGCCTCGTTTGGGCTTATAATGACGCGGCCAGCAAACAACAAATCACACGTTGTACAAATAGTTACCCATGCCATGTAGGCTACTCATTTTACACAGGCTGTAGGCAATCACACTAACATTACCTGCAATATATCAACACTATTGGTTTCCATTTCAACGGGTGCACATGTGGTCACTGCACTGAACTCTCCAAGAGAGAATGTCTGTTGTAGGGACGTTGCAAAGGTAAACGTGTGGCTACAGAAAGGTTATAGTATCGCTTGTAACAGTACCTGAAAATAAGATATCGAGAGTCTATTGATGTTGATGGCAAAAACGGCAATTTTATCCATTTAAAATAAAATCTATAACACAATAAAGTGTGCAAAAAAGTGAAGGGGGTTGAATAATTTTGAGTGCAACTGTATATATTTTTTTAAATAAACTAGCTAGCTAGACTGAAAAACAAACTATCAAAAAAAAGGGACTATCAAGCTAACTATAAAAAAATACCAAAAATTGGTTACTATAACTTACTAGAATATTCAAAAAATCTAAACTGTAAGCTAGCTATGTATATATATCGCTCACTCTCTCTCCTATCTCCTTTCTGTCCACGCAGATCAACCACTGAACTATATAGAAAATGGTGCGATCAACTGCTGAGATTCACTTTTATAGCTGGGGCATAGCCCGCCCTCGCTCCAAAACTTCAGGGCGTAGCTGTACAGGTTTCAATTTCATCACCGGGAGGAATAAGTCAGCTGGATGAAGTTTCTGGCCAATGACAGACTGGACGTGCAGTTCCTAACGTTTTACCACTAGAGACACTTTTGAGCCAGATCCTTTGGGTTTATGCCGTTTTGCGCTGACTGCAGTAAAATTTCAAGATTTGGACCAGGATTAATCAGTAACACTTAGAAAAAACCTAATGTATCAGTTCTCATCTAAAATAAGTGCTTTTAGTGCTTTGTTACCTTTTAAAAAAGCAGCACAGTAGCAAAGGACATTCAAATAAAGAAGAACTTGCTGCATCAAAAGCATCATCAAGTACAACAGAATTATGCTCTTTAAAAAAATGTGATATAAAGTATAAATAGTTTAAACAGAGTGAAATGCATAGTGTGAAATTTTGTCTTCCGTTGCTTTCTCTGCTCTGGAAAACACCAGCACATTTTCCAAATACAGCATCATAATCTCTATGACAGAAGACATTAGTTATGACCATCAGTTGGTCGTTCTTTCTTCACAACATCTCTGATTAAAATTTCACACATTACAATGATGTGCTCCACTGCTACAAGCTGTGAAATGTACTCAGCAGTCAATGAGTTTGGATTTTATTCTTCAGAGATTCACAGAGCATAAAAAAGTTGACTTATGATCCATGACAGCCGAATCAAAGCCTTAAGTGCTTGAGGAAATGCCTTAATTACATGCAAATGGTAATATATCTTAGCAACATATTCATTAAAATATTGTGTAAATGAAGGAACAACAAAGCAATAACTTCTCCTCCTGATACGTTGGTTCAAATTTCATATTTGCGAAGTTTAATTAAGCAATAGATTATGTTTTGAAGGGAGTGTTTCGATTTAATGAATCCCTGGAGTAGGACTGATAAACTCTAAAATAGAATCAAAGCATTCATCTCTTTAATGGATGTGAAAATTAAAGATGTAAATGGTCTCGAGTCTTTTTTTTCCTCTCCGCTCATGGGAATGTTTGCAAGATAAAGATGACATTTTTTGTAACCTGCATTATACATGTGTTTTGAAATGTGTGAATTGCTATTTTAGGTATTGTCTCAACATCTTCAAGGACAAACACTACAGTTTTACATGCAGGATTATATGTCCTTGATTCTTCAGACAGCTAAGCTTACAGGCCCCTGTGGTTTGTTTCTTTACCAAGGTTTTATTTCTCCATAAAGGCCTAAAACCGCAGCATAGACTGTATTCAGTATTCAATATGTCCAAACTGCATTACTTCATGAATTGGTCTGCAGGTATGATTACACCTGTCAACGGGCAACATTAAACCTTCATATGAACATACTTGGACAACCGCTTAGTTTCTTTGGTTACCAACAGGAAGCATTATGCTTTGGTCAGACATTTTTAGTAATTGCATTGTTTACAGTGAGGGTCCTTTTGATTCTTGGAGCCCTCACAAAAACAGGGTATACAGTGGTAGTGTCAAGTGGGGAGAAGGAGGAGTGGCCTTTCTTAACTCTATTATGGGAGGAGGGGTGGGGGGGTACTGGGGTCTAGTAACTCAAGCATTTCATCATCTGCAGACCATTTCACAGATAACAGACAGCCCACCCTACCAAACTAGATTTCATGGAGCTTGGGCATTTCAGGACTCTTCAGGGAGACATCACCAGTTGCTGAAAAGCATCTGGCTCTATAGCTAATGGTTGCCTGCTAGCTACAGTACTAACAGAATGAAGCAGGAATGAACCAAGAAGTGAGGCCAAACAGAACAAAAACGGGATTGTTCATTGAAGGCCTTGTTAGGTTTTTTCAAATGCCAGAAAGGTTCTGTCTACCTCAGGCTGCAAGCACAGTCATTCTCAAACATTACAAAATCAGTGAACCCAGCAATTGTCTGATGGAAGTGTGCTACGTGCCTAACACCCACTCCAGTGTGTCTGGCTGTTGTGTATTCCTGCGATGTCCACTTTATCATGAATTACACCGGGCAGCGAGGTGCCTGCTGTGCTCAGCGGTGTGAAGTAGGCAGGGCCGGACGAGAGGTGGCCGGGCTCCTGTCCATCATAATTTTCAGGGATCAGTTAGTGGTCATCAGGACTGAATCTCTGGGACCGGTGCTGTTGCTGGAACCCCGGTTTCCTTGTGTCTGTACAGATAAGGCAGTAGGTGTTATATGGCGTATGTGTGTTGTGAATTTGAGTTGGACACACTTGCCAAGAATTGATCATCTCTGCATTGTCAGCTTGTGTGCAGTCATTCACGTGCGATGACCTCTGTAATGCTTCAGGACTTTAATATGGAAGGGCTATTTCCTTTCAAAACGTAATGGCCGTGGAACTGTGTCATGATTTTAAATGCGGTCTCCAAGTGACTCAATACATCAAACAGGAACAAGCGCATTAAGCCTTAGCGAGCTCCCTATATTTTTAGCTGAAGCCGAAACGGCCATAGAAGGCCAGAGAAGGTGACCCAAGAAAGGCATACAGAAGCAGTGCTCTCTCCTCCAACTGTGATCGCGAGCCTCTAGTCTCTCCGCTGGTGAAAACACAGAACGCATTGATTATTTATTTTGTATAGAATTGAGACCATACAGTACGGAATAAACAGGGCACTTTGCTGAAAACTTCCCCGCCGTGCTTCATTCGCTGTTCTGGCCTCTGCGCCTCCTTCCCTGACCTGTTCGCAACTCTAATTTGTCCCATCAAATTCGGATCAGGGACACTGGCGATTGGCCTCATTATGGGAAATGTCTGAAAATCACCTCGGATATGCTCCTCCGCAGTTTCCGTGCCGTGCCTGACTCTGAATCACTGTTACTCTTGTCACTTAAAAATTGTCCACCGTGATTGCAGATTCACGTGGACATACATTAGGAGACTGAGACGCCCGCCGATGCTCAGACTGAAAGACTTTTATCGATTTGAGCAAAATTTCTCTAAACATTTTCCGGCATGCAGGTCTGGATCAGGGCCGTGACTTGAGGTTTTTTTTTTGTAAATTATTTCTGCTGTACAACTTACCATAAACTCAAATCAAAATTTTTATAACCAAGAAAGACCCAAGGAAAAGTTACAGTGGAAACAATATAAACGGTTAGTTAGGAGTAGATTTAAATGTTTGATCGAAAATTATGTTACAGATTTTATCCCATGGTGAAGTATTTTGTCTTTCCTCTTGTGTCTCATATTGCGCCCCTTGTTATAGGTTTTAAAGGAAAACTCCAGGCTAAAACATTTACATTGTTAGCGAATATGTTGCAGCGATGTACAATTAATTCCAGGGTTTATTATCTGATATGCGTAATATATTTCACTTTATCGCTATACCCTTATGGAAATGAAATATACTGCAGTATATTTTAAATATATTGTGAAGATAATTTTGATATATTTACAATATACTGCAGCATATTCTTTTTCCATAGGGGTATTCAAAATTTTTCACTTGCTATCCTATCAGGCTTCTTCCGGATCTGCTCCAGTGTGTTATTTTATTTAAGTCAAAAATCGTGGCCACACCCCAAATTTTCTGTGAAGCCACGCTGTTGTGTTCTGGAATATTTAGGCTGCTATAGCACGGCAAAAATCGGTATGTCCTCTTCATAAATCAGTAGGAGTATTGCAGAAAGTTGATTAGTGGGGATTGAAGGCAAAACCCCTGACTTGTCCCTAATGGGCAGAAACGGATATCTATTAAACTCCATTGTGCCTGCTGTGGCAATATCACCGTCCCTTCGTTTACAGAACTTGAGGTGAGTTGCGAAAAACTGAAATGCTGCACAAAACAGAAAAATAGAACATTTTACATCACCAATATGAAAAATCTAACACATTCTAACAATGTCAAAGTGTTTTAGCCTGGAATTTTCCTTTAATGAACCCAGAGGAGCGGACTGTTATACATTATGGACACACAGATGGATACAATGGCTGGCAAAGCAGGTAGGGTCAAGTAGTTGGGCTCTTTTTTTGTGAAAGTGGGAAAAGGCCATTTTGTGCCCATGTTGATATAGTGGAGTGACAAAATAAGATATTATCTCATCTAGCCAGATTCCCAGTGCTGTCAAGGCAACAGTTCTACTTTGAAAACATTATTTGATTATGTGAGTCACTCACTTCTCAAAATGTTACTCCCAGTTTCCCATTTTCATATACTGACAAAGGAGTGGGAAAGAAAAAATGTTTTATATGCAAAAAAATTTAACTTTATTTAAAGTGACAAACATGGAGTTTAACAAAGCTGCTTGATTGGGAACAGAGAGAAACAGTATAGTTAATACAACAAATTTGTACATACTGTTAGGGCTCATAATTATAAACTATTTAATTCACAGGCATAATATGAAGTAAATGAAATAT